>CM023456.1:24324598-25524598 GCA_013339765.2 Haemaphysalis longicornis
GTCTAGATTCACTAACTTTGTCATGGCTTCGCAACTCTATTACATTCCGTCAGCAGTTCACTGTAGTCAGCAATTTTTCTTTCACTCTTTCGGACGTGAGTTCTGGTGTACCGCAAGGCAGCGTTTCGGGCGCTTTACTCTTTACAACGACTTGAGTACAAATATAGCATCATGCGTTAGGCTCTTTGTTGATGATTGGATTATATACCGTAAAATAATTAATTCTGACGATCATATAGCCTTTCAAAATGATCTTAATCTGATTTCAAGCTGCTGTGACACCTGGATCTTGACATTAAATTTAAATAAATGTAATGTAATGACTTTTAGCCGTAAACGTATTTACTCTGACTCTCCGTATACCATAAACAATAACTTGCTAACGCTGACGTTGTCGTACAAATATCTTGACATCATTCTTACTCCCAGTTTGTCTTGGTCGGACCATATCTCTAACATATGCACAAAAGCTTCTCGATCACTCGGTTATCTACAACGCAACTTACGCAATTCTCCGTCTAGTGTTCGTAAATTTGCTTTTCTAGCATTCGCCCTTCCACAGCTAGCATTTGCTTCTTCTGTATGGTCTCCGCATCAAAACTATCTAATTGACATGATTGAGTTGATTCAGAATCGAGCTGCTCGTTTCATATCATCTAATTACGACCGATACGCTAGCATCACCCAAATTAAACATGAATGCTCCCTTCAAACGTTGCACACACGTCGCTCCTTAGCACTCTTGTGCCTAGTTGATAAATATATTTGCTCCTCGAGATCGTCCGAGTTTAATCTTCGACACCCATTTACCACGTCACGTAGACTGTACAACCAGTTCAGCATCTCACGCATTTATGGTACCACACATGCTTTTAATTCATCTGCCCTCCCACGTGCTATACGCCTTTGGAATGATCTCCCCGACATTATCGCATCTGTTTCATGCCACGAAACCTTTTGACGCCATGTATCTGATCATTACGCACCTTAATTTTTTCACTGAACTTCAATTTTTGTCTACTTTTTATTTCATATGTTTCTGCCTTTTGGCGATATTCATTATCTCCGAAGGGCTCATGTTGGCTGTGTCTCTTATGCATTCGTCTACTTGTGATTGTATACATACCTGCTTGCAGTAGCTATAATACCATTGTTGTTAACATGAGTTCATCTTCTTGACTTGTGGTTTTCCTTCTTTAAACGCTGTATTTTCTGCGTTTTGACTCCTTACTTGTGTTTATTTTTCGTTAGTTCTCCTTTACAAATTATGTGCTCCCCCTTCCGCTATGCCCTTCCTGAATAAATAAATAGAATAAATATGGAGCCCTTCCAAATTTTATTCAGTTAATTGGCTACGAAGTGTGCTCAATCGCAGATGACAAAAAAAAAAAAAAAAAAACGCGTTCTCTTTCGTGCACTCCGTGGACTGCGCCGAGCTTCGCAGATCTTCCTTCTTCACAGAGTGGAAGAGTACTGAGTTTTTATCGAAAAGTGGGGAGCTTCGCGAGAAAAATTACGGAATGCGTATTTACCATATTGTCGCGGAGGTATAGAAACGGTGTATTATTTGCTAAACGTAAATTGGACCACGTAAATTGAACCAATCGCGAAATGTAAATTGAACCAATTTACGTTTTTTTTGTGATCTTGTTGAATCTGCAGGCAGCCTATTATCGTGTTTCCGAATACTTACAGCCCCTACTTCCAGCAAAATCATTTCCTCTGTAAAAAAACGAGGTTATGAGTGCTCGTGCTCAGGGCATTTCGAAAGAAGCCCGTACAAACCTGGGGAATAAATACTTGGTTCGCAGATCAGAGACTTCACACCAATGAGAAAGTCAAGCAGCTTGTACACGGTGCACACAACAACAATGTTTTTTTATTAGTGCGATTCGTATTTACATCTGAGTGCATATGAGGAACTCCAGCTCAGTAACATTGAAAGATAAAGCGGAAGAGGAAAAGAGAGGATGGAGAGCATCTAACAGGCATTCTAATGAGAACAGCGTCAAGGCAGGATTTCGCGTACAGGAAAAGCTCGCCCGAGGGACAGAAATCACCCACGAATGCCACCTCGTCGATCGCCAGCGCAGAGACCGCACCACGTTGGCGCCCGAGGCGGACTCTGCAGCAGCAGCGCAGATGAGCGACCCGTTCGGTGATTGCGAGACGAGAACAGAGTCCACGGTGAGCCTTGTCTCCAGACCTCATCTCGACGCCGCCGCCGCCGCCGCAGGTCACACGGTGAAAGCAGGCGCATCCCAAGATCTCCGCGCACACTATGCCAACTCGAAATGGAAAGGGTCAACGACACCGTGTCGACGCTATGTACACGCGCTTCCTACTCGTCGACACGCTATTGGCTCGTTGGGGAGTCTTATTGTGGACTTTTTTTTTTGGATGTGAGCCAATAGGGAGAACTGTCGTGATGTCTCACCGCTGCTACGGCGTTTGTTCTTCCTGGTGTCCTGGGCCGTGCGACCGCTTGAACAGGGTCTTCCTAAATGTACATACTGCGGAAATTTTTTCAGTTCGTAATGGCAGCTCTGTTACCGGACGCTTCCTAAATGGCTCTTTTATTTCAATAAATTAGTCGCATTTGACTGTCCATCTCCTAAATAAGTTAGACACTATAGTGATGTGAAACATCTGTACAATTTCTTCTATATAGGCTTCGCTCGTCAGCCCGGCTTTAGCACGAACTTTGTGGATCCCGTCAATATTCTAGCGAACTAATTTAGTTGAACTCCATTTAACTGTGCCTGAATTTAAGTAAACAGGCCTTGATACGGGGCTCGGTTCAATTTTTTTAGCTGGTTGAGTCTGCTGAGCAATGAAGCTTTCAGAACGACTCGGTAATTAAATTCATTGCACTGCAATTTGGCCTCTTCTCTTATATGTTGTCTAATTACATTGAATGGGGTGATCTTTAAGCCATTGAAAGATTAGTTCACCTTGAACCATATTAACAGCATTGGATGTGCAAATGGAAGTGCAAAGTTTCGAAGGATGTAAAAATGGTAGTAGCTTCCGAAATTTTTTTTTTCTTCGTCGTGGAATGACGTTTCGCATCTGTCATCAAAGCGAAGGATGATGCTTTCGCCAGTCGCTACGTGCACTTATTCTTAGCAGGGGGAAATGTACAATGGTCGCACTGACTTTTTCATGTGGTTGGAGCGTTAACGCCAGTGTACCAAACAGAACTACGAGCTACGATGCGGAATACGCTTGTTGCACCGAGCTTATTTTCACTCGAACCGACGACAACAGATTCACCCGCTATCATTCCAGGAGAGCCTAGGTGGACTGACATGGTTGACGTGACTCAGTTTCGACGCTTTGTTTGGACTACGGTTGTAGCACTGTCACTCTGGGCGAGGGAAATACATCTAAGCTCGATTCGTGGCCCAGTTAGCAGGTATTCGTCGGTGGTTGACTACCCAGCGCCGAATGTTCAGCGCTTCCGCCGTGACTGCTGCACGGTAACGTCTACAACCGCAGTCTAAACATAGCTTCACTTTCCCCGGGGGGCTGGCGGCTCCGACTTCGGCTACGACTTCTTCCAGTCCTTGCTGGCGTAGGGCGGCGGCGCGTTCTTGACCTCGTAGACCTCGTCCTCGCCGGAGTGCGGCGGCGGCCCGTGGTGGTGGTGCTGGTGGCTGGCGTGCGTGTGGTGGTACTCGGGCTCGTCGTGTCCGCCGTGGTCAATGTGCACCAGCTTTGGCTTGTGGTGGAAGCGCAGGTGTCGCAGCGGAGAGCCCTTTCCCAGGTGCAGCGTGATGCCGATGCGCGGGAGCTTTGGCACGAGCAACGGCAGCACCTTGGGCTTGATCAGCGGGATGGGGATCGGCAGCGGCAGCGGCAGGGGAATCGGTACGAGCAATTTGCTGCGCACGGGCACAGAGAAACAACGGCATGTCACACACACACACAGACGGTATACTTGCGAGCGCTGTCGGCACAGAATGATAAGCTAACCTACCCACACTCATAGTTGAAGAAACTGGTGATCGTCGACCAAAGGTATAGTTAAAAAAACTAAAAAAGACGTTTCGGCTTCCCATACGGAAGCCTTGTTCACTTCTTCAACTATGAATATTTTACCCGACCAGACGAGATTTTGTCAAGCCTTATATTTCACTACCCACACTCTCTGGAGGTTATCTTTGTAGTTAGCGATATCCATGTGCAGAAGTTCTGCTGTTGCAAGTATTTTACTGGAGTAAATGAGTTTTTTGCGTGCGTTTTAATGCGATAGCATTGTGTTTAATTCAGCAGAAAAGCCGCCGTAAGCTGTCTGCAGCAGCAAAATGGCTTCTAAGAAGTACGACGGTAACGCTAAGAGAATAGAAGTAAGTTAACTGGGTTGAAATGAAAATTAGGAATATTTGAAATGGGATGGGGATTGAGCTTAGGTCGTACGGAAGGGGAGTCGAACACGCATACCCGATATACTAGGACTTTATGGCTGTAGCTGACTAAAGGTGGATCCAGTGGATGTTCTGTGGCCTTAGACTTAATTTAAAAAATCAAGCCCACAACCTGTGCACGCAGCTCGGCGCCTAATGAGTTTGACATTGCTGGGCACTTCGTTGGGTTCAAAATTTTAAGTAAGCACACATCAAAGGTGAATATAGGACTGACAGCGTACCCACTCAGATGGACTGGTTAAAGACGATGATAGCTGTCGTCAGCAGCTTACTGCTTATTCCGTGATTTCGGTTTGACTGCGACGTCAACATAAACTAAGCGAAATTCTCACATACGCGCAAGTGAGATTGGCCAGCGCGGATGAGGATAGCAGCTGACGTCAGAGGTTCACGGCCTATTCACAAATTTCTATTGGCTGCTATGTCAACCTACTAACTTCTAGGAGCATACTACGGCGTTCAATTGGCCATTAATGCTTTCGCATCCGCAACTCACAAAGAAGGCGTTGGAGACTTTTTGGTTGTACGCCCCAAAATAATGGCAGGACACAAATGCATGGACATAAGAAATCAGCTGGGACTTCGGACATGGACATTGGCTGTAACATCGCCCTTCTTGCAAAATTTTCTGCCATATTTCTCAGTGGCGTAGTACCTCGTCTAGTTTGTTGTACTCAGATCGGGGCGTTACCTGCACGTGACCAGCTCCTGCAATAGCATCTACTTATCTAGGAACTAACTCAAACTACCTGAGTTACCGTTAAAGTACGAAAACTCTTACCACGAGAGGGCAATAAAAAACATCGTACCTTAGTCTTACAAGCTGCAGTATTTAACGTGGCCGAGTTCCGATTGGCAAGAAGGGGACCACGAGATAGGGCATAATAGTTTCCTGTAATCGCGTCTGACCAAAATTGCTGATGTGGTTGTATGGTATACAATTGTTCTCGTTATATATATTAGTATTCTTGCGCCAACATTTAGAAGTGTCTAGTTGCGCATTTAGTCAAGGAAAAAGAGACAAAGGTAAAAGCAGCATAAATTACAGCCGCCACGACGACGACAACAACAACAACAACAGTAACAACAGTAACAGCAACAACAACAACAACAACAACAACAACTACGAAGACGATGACAACACCAAAAATGAACAACAGGGGCAGCAGCAACATCAGCAGCAGCAGAACAATAACAGCTGCAGCATCAGCACAGCAACAACAACCTTTTACAAGAAAAATAAACGACGAACTTTCCTGCAACGCACAAAGCCCCTGTAAACTCGTCCTGCTGATGGCATTTTTGGTTCTGTGTTCTGATTTTTTTTTTGTGATTCTTACATTTCTTTCAAAACAACATTCGGGAATAGCTGGTTTTATTCACGACAGCTGCAGCGCATGATTTCGTCGACAATATTATCACCATTTTAATTTTTTTTTGCGGTTGAAAAAACGTTGAATACTAAGATAAAAATATGTAAGATAAAAAAAGTACGTGAATCAAGGAGCTGTTGGGTCGTTGCTCGAACATTGTGAAGTATGGGGGAAACACCTGGCGCGTATAGTATTTCCTAATGAACTTCTTTTTCTGCTAACATTCCACTAATCCTTTTTTTACAGCTGGAAGATGTCTCTAAAATACCGCTGGGAATGCTCGCGAACATTGAACTGGGACACAATAAAGTTGAGCGTGCAGGTGTCAGTGCAACAGGAGAACAGCCTTCTGCACAACATCGCTGCCCACCACACAGAAAAAGAACAAATAGCAGCAAGTTGAAGTAAGCCCGAAAATCACACAACGGACGAAGGGCACGAAATTATGAGCGTTTTCCGTATTTCTTGACATAATGTGTCAGGTCGTCGCCGACAATTCGGCCTATCCACTTGGACTGCAATGTTTTTGACGTCTCAGCGAAGCCTGTCTGGTGAAAATGAAACTTTTTGCTCTCGGAGATCTGCGGTTCGTTTAAGGAACTGTTCAGATAGCTTTGTTTGTCTTCGTCATCCTTGAACTGGGCGTTTGGCGCTACTCTTTCGCGCCGGCATATTAAATGGAAATACTGCTTTTCAAGTGTAGGTTAAGGACTAATATATTTGTCTTTGAGGAATTGTCAAGATCATCTGCATTTTGTGGAAACCTCTAACTTTCTTAATATAATAATGTTTTCTACTGACAGTAACCATGCAGCACTTCTTAAGAATGTTTCAGATTTCCTATCCATTCTAAGGGCGTGAATTTATGCCCGAATGTCTTAATTAGTAATGAGACCAAAGGCTGTGTCCTAGATTGCCACGATTTACGATTTTGGAGCATATATTTCCGCCGCTAGTTGGACGAAGCATAACTTGGATTTTTATTTGTCTCGATTCTTATATCTGATAGCTGGCCTGAAGATAATAACTATTTGCCTTTCTAGAAACCATCCACAGCCTTCAGGTCTAATCGTCGGCAAATCTTCTTGCCCTACTTAGGTCGCTGTAAGGCCTAATGGAAGTGTGTTCTCACTGCGAAGGTCTGGATCTCTCGAACACCGTGTAACAACTTGCTGTACAATTTTGTTTTCTTCGGGCATGCCCCCAAAAGCGACTTGTACTGCTATAATGTTGTTTAATGCGACACCCATCGTAGTTTTAAAAGACCATTGGTTTGCTAGACTCCCTTTATAAACATTTGATGAAAATTCAGGTACTCTGATCTGATGGTATAGTATTTAAAGGGGTAGCACTTTTCGCTCACAAAGGATGGGTGAAAAAATATACTAGCCAAAGGAACAGATATATTTCCCGTTTTAGGTAATCATCGTGGTCTAGAAACCTTCTAATTTCGACACATTAACTTGCCATGTTCTGGCCTGGATGCTAGCTTACATTGTCGTAGTTGACCACTCTTGTAATACGTCTTTGTACGATCAAAATTTTCTGCCTCAGAATTGGTGTTCTGTAACGCCGACGTGTGATGCGTTGAATACTATATGCCCTACCAAGAACGGAGTCCTGAGCTGGCCCTCCTATCATATGGATTGCTCGCTTCCAGACATATCCAACTACACTTGAGTGAACATACAAAGCAACTCATGGTAGTAGTTTACGCACATCGCTTATTTTGTAAACCAGGGGTGAACGTCACTCTGACATGGGGTGCAGGGCGGTGTTCGTGCAGGCTCAATGAAGCAAGCGCACGCCAAGGTTCCGCCTGTTAGGAGAACTTTGTGTAACAGTCTGCAGTGGCATTAGATATTGGCTAAAGGAGGCTGTCACGGTCTTTTAGCCATGCTGAAAAGCATAGTGCCCATCTCAGTTCAACGTTGAAAGATCCGAAGTGTCCACCATGGCTTATGGAGAGTCAGAAACATCCTGGACGCTAGATGATTAATAAGGCTGGTCTAGTGTGATTGTGTCCCTTCTATGCGTTGACCTCTTATCCTTGAGAGCATGCGACAGTTTTGTTGCTGTTGATAAGGACGAAGACATCCACCTCCGCGGTCCAAAGAACGGCCGGTGGAGGCTCGCACCAGGCGGCTGGGGCTCACAAACAGGAACGAACACACACAGGACAAGACTAGGCGCTCCTCTTGGCGTCTGCCGCCTCCCATCGGGAGCAGCGTTCGCTCGGAGCTGCGTTCGCACACAGACAGTCGCTCACGGGGCCGGCCTCCATCTCTGGGGTCACCGGGATCGGCGGCAAGGTCGGGAATGCCGTGGGGGCCGGCGACGGAACTGGCGGCTGGTCGCTCATCATCATCACCGTCGGCTGCGACGCGGCGGTTGTGGTCGTCTTCTTGGCAGACGGCGGCGAGAAGTGGCGCAGAATGGCTTCGAAGTTGATGAGCTGGCCCACCAGGCCCGTGATGACGTCTACATTGATAAACTGCAGCAGTTTCTTCAAGAGCTGGTGCGGGTCGCTGCACCAAAATACGGCCACGAGATGGCAGCGTGATCGCCGTGCGTGCATGCTGCTTAGGCGTTGGGAAACGTGCAAACGGTGCATGCGGTCGCGCATGCAGCGTGCGCTGTTAAGCGGCGACCATGTGGAGCGTTTTGCTCGCGTCTGGCGGCTTTCGGCGTCTCCTGGTGGCGACGCGAAAAACGTTGGAGAGCACAGTTTACCCCACCAACATCCGCCAGATGGGTTTGTTAGCTAAAAACCGCCTAATTGGGTTAAATTGTGTTTCTAGTTCTGAATTAGGTCCCCTTGAACTTCCGTTTCACGTTGACGCTAGGAGACGCTGACGGCCGCCAGACGCAAGCAAAATGCTCCATGTGGCTGCCGATATAACGCACTGTCTTTCTCTGACAGTGTTAACGTCGGTGCTTGCGGCAAACCTCGGAACATATTACGCGTGCATCACGTATCGCGACAGCTGCGAACAATACACTGTACTTGCACAGGGACGTGTATGCCACCTGCTAACTTCCTCTCAGCACCTACCTAACATGAACTTCTCTTATTTTGATGGAATCGGATATCAAGCGTGCGTTTGGGGAGACTGCCTCAGCTTGTCTGAGACTTAAATTTTGGGCAATGCTATGCAGCAAGCACAAGCTGTGACACATCTTCTCAAAACAAAGTTTTGTGCAAGTAATTAGGCCCTATCATTATTCAGCTTACCTGTAACCAAGCAAGAACATGCAATTGTGCTTGCTTGTAGGTTTTACTAAAATTTTGAGCGGGCGCGACAACTTGAAAGAGTCCTGGTTTTTTGGACGACGAATGATTAAGCGCACGCCAGTTGTGCTGTACGATTACACTCCTGCCTGAGCTTAATGCGTGGTCTTGAGTTGCTTTTAAATTACTGAGCCAAAAAAATGATTTGCCGGTGGCGGAGAAGCGGACACTATACGTCATGTACACAGAAAATAGCGTATACTCGAGCCGGTCTATATCTTAATGCCTGGAAATGACCTATGCCCGTTTGCCCGAACACAATAAGTCGGGGTATAAGTTCTCAACTACTACTTAAGTGCTCCCTTGGAAATAAGTCGTTCGCCCGAAACCGGAGAGAAGCGCGCGGATAAGCTGGCTTTTCTGTTGGCTTTTCCGGCAACCGACTTACTTGCCGGGGCCAACTTCGACTTAATGTAGTCGGCGATTGCCATCTGGTTGTGAGCGGAAATTTTATTTTTTATTTGTTTAATTAATTAATTAATTATTACAGTACCCACAGCGCCATGTGGCGTTACAGTGGGGAAGGGGGCGGAGAAAGTAATATACAGTAATCAACACAAGTCATTTCACAATAAAGGCATAGTCATAAGCTGAAAGAACTAGCACAACCTGAGAACACAACTTGAACGTCTCACAAAAAACGTTATAACAAGGGAAAAAAAAGCATCGTTATACATAACTGTGGCAGCATCACGAGGCAGCTGATTCCAGTTCGATATGGCCCTCGGGAAAAAGGACTTTCTTAGCACATCTGTATTGCATTTAATTTTAACCTTTAGACGCTCCATAGTAGTCGTATTTCAGTTCGAAACATGTTTCTTTATTTTTGGTATAGGACATTGAGTACGCCGTGATTATCTATTCATTAATTCTTATGCCAAAGGAAATTCCCCACAAACAGCTTAACGCCGTCATCGCGGCGTACCAAAGTAAAAAGCCGAGAGGAAGAAAATTTAAGAACGCGCAGAATAAATCCTGTATACGAGTTACTGCGGTATGGAAATTTTTGGCCGAAACAAAACAATGAATGACCCTTTTCTCTCGGGGACACAGGAAGGAAAGGAGGAAGCGAAAAGCGAACGGAAATCTGAGAGGTTAGCCAGGCGTGGAGCCCGGTTTGCTACGCGGCACTGGAGGGGAAGGGGTGTTCAGGGGATGAAAGAGAGGGCAGGCGGAGAGGAAGGGAGGAAGAGGAAGATTCTAGACCTTCTTTGGGCACGTTGTTTGTGTAAGCTTGTGTCGTTCAGGAAACGGAGAAGGGCTTTTGTCGCCTTCTGCGAAGTCGATGGTATGTTCTGTAGACACAAACTGAGCACTCAGGTAAGAAAAAAAAAGTTGGGCAGAGATTGCAAGACCGACACACATAGCATTCTAACGCTGGCAAGGGGTGTGCGTAAACACACCCGCAAATGTGGTTCAGTGCTTTCGTATGGCTTTCAGTAATGTATACATACAATAGGCTTACGTACGTTATATGTGCATAGCCGTCTGGATGACATACGCGCCGCTTTCGGCAGCATGGCAAGGACCACGTGTTTCGTGGCCCATGTCTATGTACTCACTGTTTAGGCAGCTTCTTGTAGATTATTAGCGGCAGAATGATCGCTGCCCTCGCTGGCTGTGGTTGCGTCGCGAGCAACGCCAACACAGCGCATGCGCATAGGCTTAGTAGCGTGGTCGGCCGCATGATGTGTGGCTGGCGCTTCCCCTACCAGGCTCCCTTCCTGCGAACAAGAAGCCAAAACAACTATATTATACAGTAAGGCTTGTGGGCTCATACCATCCTATCAGCTATACTTATTATTTAGTACCAACCAGTACAACCAAGCATGGTGCGTAGTGTAAATGTAGGGAAGCTATTGTATAGCTATGGATAAGACTTGTATACCATGAAAGAAGAAAACGTGGCGCGAACTAGACGTGGACGAAGAAAACAAGGTAAGTCATATACAGGCGCCATGGAAGAAAACAAGGTAAGACACATACAGGCTTGTTTTCTTCGTCCACGTCTAGTTTGCGCCATGTTTTCTTCTTTCTTAAAGTATGTACCAACTAGCTCAGCAACAAGTTTTGTATACCATGATTTTCATGCTGCTAGATACTGTAAATCTGGCGGTAGTGCTTAGGCCAGTCCCTCTCCAGTGAACGGGCATTCCTCCGCTACTTGGCATGGCTCGTCAACAATCTCAGAGGTTGCGTGTGTCTGCAAAAACCGTAATTATTGGTTGCAAAAGACTATTTGAAGTTATTTTATCGCTATGAATGTGTTGCTCATAAACGATTTCTTTATGGGGAATTTTTAAAAGCTTCATGCAACCTGAACAATAAAATGTAACCCAGTTCCACCCAGTGTGAAATCTTCTGAGACAGCGGATCAGCTTAAATTTGCTATCAGATTAAATCGCTCGCTTAGTTGTTTTTCTCGCACTTTTTGTTGTTTTTCTACACCCCGTTTGCCTGTAGCGTTCGAAAGGATGGAGAGTAGGCTATGGATGCATCAGCGATTTTTCGGGCGGCAGTTTTGACGTGATTACTCTCTCCTATGTTACGTATGTTAAATAGGAGAGATGTTACATGCGCGGAAAGGATTTACTTCAAACAAGCTTGCCAGGGTAAGTTAATGGGAATATTTAGAGCATTTTGAATAATGAGTGGTCAAAAGTTGGAGCCGGTAAAGTCGTACACACTTATTTTACGTTTCCTTTACGGCGCCTGGTAATATCATCTTTTGAATGCGACATCTAATAAACAGCAAGGTTAATCATTAATACCACCTTTACGAGAAAAATTTTGGGGAAAACTCGAGATTTCTTAGGCGCTTAGTCGTGAAAGCAGTGCGACGTCGCGCAATGATGGACTTGGACATTATAAACAATGCAACAGCTCTTTTTCCTTTATTCCGGTGAGCGACCCTGACCGTCCGTGACCCCGAAGGTCAATATCCCCGGTAAGTCGGCTGGACGGACAGTGGATGCGCGTAAATATAGACCGAATATTCCGGTCATCTCTTCGCGCCACGCCGTGAAACGGCGCCCGCCGTGCGGACCGGGAACTCTCGTGGGCCTGTCTCGCTTCAGCAGCGGGCTTTCCCACGCGAGAACATTTTCGCGCAACGTATGCACCGAGTCTGAGGCGAGCGAGAAGCCGTGAGAAAAAAAAAAAACAAAAAAAACCAAGAAGCATGCATACCACGAAACAAGGCATTGGCGCATATGATTTCCCTGTGGTTTGCTGCCGAAGAGAAATTCGCAACTTTTTGAGCACATCTTCACTAGAGTAGTGAATCAATGTTTCGCTACCTTTCTCTTGGACACGTGCCAGGTGTTTTTTTATATACCGTGCCGCCGAGGTGCGAGGACTAAAATACCAGAGCGAACGGCGAATGCGGATGGGCGGCTGCTGGGACTATCGCCTTTGTACTCGCAGAGATGAACACGGCAAACTTCTCTTAACCGTGTTCGAACCGTCGACAAACTCGCGCTGCGCCGGTTCGATTTGGGCGGCCCGGGCACGGCTTCAGGAAGGCGGGCATGTCGTCGTTTAGACGATATAGGCGACGGCTCCGAGTGAAACTTACAACAAAAAAGCAAGCTGGAATAATAAAAAACGGCGAAGGCATTCGGGCGAGATGGAGGCTAGCTGCTCTCGAAGAGTGCGCGCGCCCGTAAGTAACGCTGCGTAGGCGAGAATAGCACACGGCGCCCTGGTTCTTCTGGCGCTGTTTGCCGACTCGGCCGCCACTGTCTTTTCCTGGTGGCCGCAGACTGGAGACGCGCTTCCGAATGGAGAGAGGGTCGGCCAGTTCCGCGCTCTCCGCCGCCGATGACCGCTCGACGTTTTGCCGTCGGTTCTCCTTCCCCTCGGTGCCGCCGCGTCAATCACGGGACGCGTGAAGCCTACTTGCGGGAGCGCGTGCGTGTGTGCGCGCGCGCGCGCCACAGAAAGCGCGAGTGATGAGCCGTCGGCTCGCGCCACTTTGACTCGTTGGAATTTCTGGTCCGCGTGCGTAGCCCAAATGGAGCCTCGCTTTGCATGGCTGAATAAGTTTGAAGTTTGCTGACTGGTATGGACGATTCTCTTCCTGCTCTACGGGGCAAATGCTTTTGACCGATTTGAGACCACGTCGGTGTTATCGCATTATAAACGTTAAGCGCTAGAAGACACGGGCAAGGACGAAGAATGATGATGAATACGGCGCTATCTATGCGAAGAAACACATTGAACATTAACCAGTGAAGTGGAAATGAGTACTGGAACTTGTGAAAGTTGGGTGTATCATGTTAGCCAGTGTTCAGCGCTCAAAGGCAAGGAAATATAAGCTGATAGGGAAGACGCAAAGGTCAATATTTTTGAAGACGAACACGTTGAACATTACCTGCAGTAAAGGTGATAATATCTATTTTATGAAGCACAGCAGGGAAGGGCCTGCTGCTTATACAATTTAGCACCTTGTTAGACGATCCAGAGAGGTGCACAGTGTACAAGTTCGTCTAATTTTTTTTTGTGTCTCCTAAGCCATTTCACCTAT
Source organism: Haemaphysalis longicornis (assembly GCA_013339765.2). Lineage (NCBI taxonomy): Eukaryota > Metazoa > Arthropoda > Arachnida > Ixodida > Ixodidae > Haemaphysalis > Haemaphysalis longicornis. Next base: position 24,338,222 of record CM023456.1, read on the forward strand.
TGTAGCGATAAGTGATAAAGTGCAACGAACTTGTTTATTTGTCGAAAGCTTACGAATCTAAATTATGCAATTCAACAAATAAACTGAGAGGCTGGGTCGACAAAAATTCAAGTTCATGCTCGTTTTTTTACCGAAAGGAAAATATGAAAAAAATTTGTGTTCCTTTTTGTAAGGAGTGGTTTGAAAAACTCGCCGCGTTGGCAGTTAGCGGTACGATTTCTGATTGGCAACTGACCGTACTTTCATGATGCGGTCACGTTATGTTATTTTTCGTTTCTGATACTATCCGAATATGGTCGCAGAAGTGTCGAGGCTTTGTTTTCCTACAACATTTTCCACCTGCAGTAAGGGGATAACAAAAACGCGCTCACTGGACGCTGAAAAATGTAGCAGTGGCTTAGCTAGGCTATGCCAGGATATACGTAGCGTGAGCTAAGATTCAGCTGGTTATTCTTATGTTTCCTGGTTCTTTAAGAGTAGCTGATTATCACGCGTACTGCTGCTAAAACGATTTCCAATCCAATCCAATTCAATCCAATCCAATTTGATAAACCAATCCAATCCAGTCGCGGCGGCGGCGGCTCCGGTGCGCTAGGTGTGCGCCGTGAGGACGTCACTGCTCCTCGCGCATGCGCAGCATGGCTCTCCAGGAGCCACGCGAAACTGCTCAACCTCAGCCAGTGTAGCTCACGCTACAAAACTGGCTGCATGCGAATTACCATAAAGCCGGCGAACTGAACGCACTACGCGTGATGAAAGATTCCCCGCCGTCTGTTTTCAGACGCCTTGCTATAAATTCACTGGTCGCAGTACTTGTAAAACATGTTCGCGCTAAAGCACTCGGAGTGATTGGCGATGTAGAAGCGCTCTACGTTCTTGCCGTGCAGCATTTGCGAAAAAAAAGAAAGCAAATGAAACACCGGGAAGAAAGAAGTATTTACTGCGCTTTTATGCCTCTTACTGCGGAAAAATAATTTTCTGTCAGCGCACTCGGATGAAGACGCAGTACTTTTGCGAACGCTTGCCGGAACCAACTTTCGCGAGAAGCGCTATGTATACGAGCTTCCTGCATGTGCCTTATAGCTACCGTATATTACAGAGTAAAGCACTTCCCTCGAGCGTGATTTGCGAACAATGGGGAAGGCGTCTCATGGCGTGCCGTACGCTTACCGTATAGCTACCGTACCTCCCGCCTACCGTCGTGCGGCTTCATACCAAGAAGCGTCGCGGTAGGACTCGCGCCCTTCCTTATACAAATCCTTCCAAGCGTTGGGGGAAGTGGTGCGTGTCATTCTCTCCTGGAGCGTTTCGCCGAATCCATCGGGCTCCGTTCGGGCTCCCTTTACAGTGGCGTGCGTCAAAAGTGCGCCAGACCTTGAAAAGCGGCTTTGCGAGATGGAGAAAGGAGTGAAAAAAGAAGAAACAGGCATATATTTGCATTTTACGGGCGTACCTGAAAAGCGGATTTGACCACGCGTGGTGGCCGAAGTGGGCGGGGTGGCGGGCACGCGGAGACAGACGAACCTCTTCCGCTTCCTGCAGGAAGAGACGGACATGTCTGGCATAAATGGAAACTTTTCTACTTTGCCGGCTTCGCCGAGAAGAAATGTCCCCTCGGTCTTTGGCGCGCGAGTCACGACGGCTGACTTTTTCTGGGGTCGTCGGTACACCCCAACGTGATTGATTATTGGGACACCTTCAAGGAACCGCCCAGTAACCTCTGACTGAGCCACTTCTGACTCTTTTTTGGTACTGCTTGAGTATTCGGGAAGACCCGGAAATCGGAGGATGATACACAGCCGTCGGTAGTTTTTTTCCTAGTTAGCTGTTTTATATCGTGATTTATTATTCGGACGTCGTAAAAAAAAAAAAAAAAAACAGCCCCGTAACCCCGACATAGCCTTTTGGAACTTTTTTGTATGGTTTGGGTATGCGGAAAGTATCATTGCTACGCCATGAATTCAAGCAATTGTCTGGCATATGTATATTTATCTATATATAGATTTGTTTTTATTCGACATGAACAGAATAGATGCCGATGAGGCGTGATGGGATCACAAGTTGAGGAAGGCTGCGGAGAACGAGTTGCGACCAGGTCCAGGACGAGCTGCGACATGTACGGATCAGGCTGCCACGGCGTAGGTGAAGTTGAAAACTGTTGGGGGAGCGCTTCATATTGCTTCGAGTGACAACCAGGTCATGCAATGGTAATGTAGGCAGGTCTCGTACCAACGATCCTTAGGCTCTTTCTTGCCCTGGAAGGCATAATGGCCTCAAAAGAGTTTGCTATCTTCAACGTTTCTTTTGTGATGAGTGCTTTGACTTTGTCTACGATACCTATACATTGAACTGTTAAAACGTAACGTTCAAGGTCTGAGAATAACTCAGCCGATCACGAGGAATAAGAAGATACATGAGCTGCATCTCGGGCTATGTATGCCAATACCTTTGCGTTAGTGAAAAGCAGGCATCCCTTCGCTGGCGTTCGTACTATTCCAACTACTTTCTGCGTCATTCTGTTTGCTAATACGATAATTGACTGGAATTTGCACCGGTTTTCGTATTCATTGCACCGGGAACACTAAATTGAGCTAGGAATAGTGCTGTATAGAAAACAAATACGAGGACACCTGAGCAATCCTTACGATGTAGTGATTGGGAAGGCCAGGGTGTCCAATAGCCGCACTGGTCCTGTGACCGTTATCATCACCATTTACATTTTGCGTCTTGGTATTATCTCGGTTACTTTGACTCGCCGCATACCCGCATTCACATCGCCAAACAAAGGACGTTGAGTGGGGACGCGCTTTGCATCTCCCCTAATTGCTACTCTTGTAACTGGCATACTTAAATTACTCACGTAGGCCTCAGCGCATGCCTCTAACACACGTTTTTAAGTCGAAGGCCACAACCATTCACTCAATCCGCCTTTATCCTTTTCTCTCGAGTTCCCTTGTTCTTGTCTGTTACAATGACTCGGCACTTATCATCGCCAACCAACTAGGAAATTTGTCGAGAATGTACCTTGATACTCGCCTATAATTGCTGCATCTATAATTGCCACGTTCAAAATGCTAATGTGTTCCTCAATATTTGTCGTCAGCACACTTTCCCATGTCGAAGGCCACGGTGAAAGAAAGAAATAAAAGCTGTGGTTGTCCATTGCAAATTATTTGTTTACCGAAGCGAAAATTTCACTGCGTTCGTGTCTGCAGCGTATCTCTGCCCAATAGTGCCGACAGCTGCTTTATTTTTACGGCGATTCGTCGTTTATTATATCTGTATGTTAAATGTACTCCAATTTTCTAGACATGCTTTCTATGACTTTGCAGTTATTCGTGTAAGAACGTGGATTTAAAACTCAAAAACGAAAATCGAATCGAAATTTGATTTTAAAACAGCGAGGCGGCATCTGATTGATTGATTTGATTGATTGCAGGTTTAACGTGCCGACGCAACGCAGGCGATGAGGCGCGCCGTAAGTGGAGGGCCTCGGTTTAATATTGACCCCCTGGGGATCTTTAACGTGCGCTGAAATCTCGTACACACGTGCGTTTTTTTATTTTCGCCTCCACCAGAAAGCTGCCGGGAATCTAGCCCGCGACCTCGTGCTCGCGAGGCGGCATCTGGGCGATGAGACGCGCTGTAACGAAAGGAGCTCGGCCAAATTTACTCTACTTCAAATTTCTTTCAAGACACTGTCCGATGAAGTTAGGCAGGTTGCCGCTTTTTAACGTGCGCTGAAATATCATACTCGCCAGCGTTTTTAATTCTGCGCTTATAGACGCAGTCAACGCGGCCAGCAATCACATCTGTGTGTCGCATTCAGCGTTCCGTGGCCGGTGCACATTTGGGACAAAGCGGATATGGGCGCGTTCTGTCTTTTTGCGGGTTGCGAAGCAACAACGTTCTAGTCTATTGTTGCATTAAACATGATGTTTTATTGAGTGTTTCCTATAAGTATAGGCATCTTCTAGACATAGCCATTTATTTATTTCTCCGCCGTCTTCATCTCTCTCGTCCTCTATCCACGCTCTTTCCTCCTCTTTCCCTTCCCACACACAGAATAGCTGGCAGATATACTACCATCAGGCCGACCTTTCTGTGTTTTTTCATTTCAATAAAATCCCCCTCTCTCTCTCTCTCTCTCTCTCTCTCTCTCTCTCTCTCTCTCTCTCTCCTACGTTTCCGACTAGGGAATGTCAATTTGTACAAATAGTCAACTTTTACTGATAATGAGCAGAGCTTCCCCATTTCTTGCCTTTCGCTCTCTAATGCGAACTTTTTGTTTTGTAGACGGTAGTGTCTTGTACCTAAATATGTGATGAGCGTGTGATTAAACGATTTTCAATAGGTTAAACAGCACCTGTTGACAGTTGTAACTCTACCCTTGACAAATAGGTCGATAAAGTTTCAAATACAATCACGGTTTAGGGGCTACCAAGCAGTGAAGATGTTTATTTAGTGCGCATGTCAAACATTATTTAGTGCAGGTTTTATATTTGAAATAGTGGACTTACCGCCTTAACCAAATCAGTTATGCAATGGTTGTTCCGGCAGTGCTTAAAACGTACAAGAAACATGACAAGTCTTTAGTCACTTGTACGCCCATTAATTGCGTATGCCTAGATATTTTGCGATCGGTAAAGTAAAGGGCATTGATTAATTTAGCAGGCGGATCTGTTTGGGCGGTGGTCGTCTTCGATAAGGCCTTCCTGGAGTTAAAAATAATTTCACCCTGCTAGGACCTGAAGTTAAATCGCCTGTCACAAATTCTGCAATTTCGTGTGGGCAAGCAACAGAGCATGACACTCCAGTCTGAAAGGATATTGACGAAAATGGCATGACAAACAGGACAGATGGAATTTTCACATGGAATGCTTATGCGCCGCTATTCCTTATCCCGCTTTCCCGTTCTTTAGAACACTTCACAATGTTTAATACATATGACACCATGAACCTGTCTTTTTATTTTAGGTTCACGTTACCTTCCGAATAAAACTGTGTTCGTTGTTTGGGTACGACCTGCGTTTAGCTTGGAGGGTGGCCACATGGATCCTAAAACGTTTATCACGGCTTGCTTATTTGTTTTTGTGGGCGACTTATTTACGTTAAACTTACTTATCGTACACGACTACCTTCTGTCGTCCTTGTTTCTACGTGACAAGGAAGCCTTCACCTGTCTTTACGGTTTGGTTTTTTGCGCTCACGTACATTTTTTTTTTCATCCAGCTCTGGGTTCTGTGTTCTATTTTTTCCCTGCGCACTTTCGGTTTATTTTGTCATAAGGCGTTTCATGTCAACTCTGTTCGCCCTACTGCTGAAAATCAGAAGTGGAATTGAAAGAAAAAATAAACATTCCTTGCTCAAATAAACATCCATGCTGGCCAATGAATTGAGTTTGTGCGGAATATATCTGCCTTCTTTTTGGTTAGTAAAGGAGTAGCATTTCAGCCTCACTTAAGTGTACGAGGCTCCTAGGCGTACAGGATCGTGCTCCCGCCATCTTCGGTTTACCCTTGCAAACGCCTGGGGTGCATAATTTCGTCGTGACCTCTCGTCGCCTTGCCAAGGGAACCGCCGGCTCTCGTGGGCTTGTCCCGCTTTTTTCTCCCCTTAGAGCGCTTTCTTCGTTTGCTAATTTCTACCAACCGTGCAATGTTTCCTACCCACATTTAGACTTCGCGCCCATCACTGAGCTCCTCCGTTCAGTCCTGTCTCGCGCGTTTCGGGGTGAGGAGGCTACACGGCGCCAAAACTGTATACAAATACGCGCGTGATTTCTAGGCCCGATACTACTCGCTTTGCAAGTAGCGCTCTCCCTCTCTGCCTCGTTACCTCTCTTTGCCTCCTCCACCTCCTATTCCCTTCTCTGTCTGCATTTATTTTCCTCGCTCTATCTTTCCACGTCAGTAATTTTCCTTTTATCACCCGCCATAATATGCGTCTACGGACCCATCCATGAGGAAGGCCAATTAGTGATACCGTGTACGATTGCGATCGACGTCGCGTATGCACATTTTGCGTTGATTAGCATGTTGGTGCCTCTGGGGAGGGGGGAGAGGTTTTGCCGCTCTTGTCTACTCACATAAAAACTGCTTCCAATGTCGCGAATCCTAGACCTGTTATTCGTCAGCTGGAATAGCGAATGTTGTTTTGTGTTTCACGCAAAAGTTCTTCCCTACAAAGCTGTAATGTTTTTCTGTGGTGTTTGCTTTATCATTCCATTATCTACGAGTGTTTTCTGTCTTAATTACATTTTTCTGCTTCCAGCGCCATTTCAGTGCGTCACCAGGTGCCCTGTAGCCTTACTTGTGAATATTGCGTTTTGATTCGTTCTAATTGATTAGTAATTACACCTTCTGGATGGGTGACATAGTGTGCAAGGAATGACCATACGTGACATCATCGTCTGCTGAGGACTACACATTGGACTTGATTCGCGAAGACAGGAGTTCTTTCACTGCACCAATTGCGTATCTAGTCTTCATTACATGGCGCTGGTCTTCCTTTTTTTTGGCGAAAAGTTTTATTTCACGCAGGGGACCGAATACAAAATAAATAATTAAACTAGGATTCGGGAAATACAAACATCTTCATGGATCTGCAAAACTTTTCGTACTGCGTGCGCGATGGTTTTTAAACGCCGTGGCCTCAAGGGACTCACCTGATCACTTTTCTACGGGACTTACTAATTCACGACCCACGGGTTTAAGAAGCATCAGGAGTGAAATAAAAAAAAAGTTTTATAGATCCATCAAAAGCTCCTAACAGCCAGGCTTCTTTTGAAATAGCATCCTCTGAGATAAAAAAATAAACAAGAAATGAATTTTAGTTTATCTAGTCCTTATGTCTAGATGGTGCTGCGAGAGGCAGAAGGCCGTAAACAGGCCGCGGGAAATCTTCATGGATTGGCAAAACTTTTCGTACTGGTGCGTGATTGTTTTTAAACCCGTGGGTCATGAAGAATTGCCGAAAAGTGGCTAGGAAGTCGCCACTGCTTCATCGGTTTTTTAAAGCAACGCCTTCTAGCTCTACCAGACAACGGTTCTTCGCGGTGTTCGGGACCAATAAACTCCCAACGCGGCGGAGGTGGCGGTGGGGGAGAGGGGGGGGGGAGGTTTCACACACGGAGCACACTGAGACGGCGCGCCGAATTTACCCAGCGTTCCCCGCGCGCAGGTACCTGTTCGCCGGCGGGCGCGTCGGCGTACGGCTTTGTCGTCTCCTTTAGCGACGGTTGTTTTCGGCCTGCTTTGGGGCAGCTTCGCGTTCATTTCGCGCTTCCTTCGCACGGCTTGATTAGCTTGTTCGAAAGCACCTCCTGGGTAAGCAAACCCGGCGGAATTAAGTGGTCGTCAAAACGTTGGATACGTTAACCAACCATCGAGCCCTGAAATTTGCGCAAACGGCATTACCACATCAGTAGATTATTTGTTTGAAGTTTGCGATGAAATTGCAGTCATTGTTAGCCGCACGAAGAAGTCTTTGTAATGAACCAAACTTGTATTTCGTCTTCATGGCCCCTTCAAAAGCGCTCCTCGCCCCCTACCGCGGAGAAAGCTCCCGACACAAGGACCCCGAAGCGGGAGGGACGCAACGGGAGGCATCGGAAAAATTTCGGTGTGCGCCAGAGCGCGCACTTTTAGCTCTAAATACCACGCCCTAGCAGGAAACACGCCAGCCATGAAGTTCTGCTGCTGCTACGAGCGAAAGGAGAATTGGTGCACGTCTATCGGCCAGTCTTGCCGAACGGCACGGTCGCTGCGGGCACAGGTCGCAACAACTCGGCCTTTTACTTACCTACTAAGGAGCGGAGAGTTGGTGAGGGGGGGAACCGCAGATGTCCCTGCTCCTATACATGCGCCGCACGAACTGATCCGAAAATACTTGGCGGAAATGGAATGCGCTGGGGAGCTGGATGAGCGAATTGAAAGTATTCGTTACGGGCAGCTATTCCGTGGCTTCTATTGGATACCCACAAGGGTCTAATTTCGGTCATCCGTGAGCACTGACACAAAAACAGTCACGGGGACAAGTTCTTTTTTTAACCAGCTTCATTTTATTCAACGGCTCCCGCTGCGCAACTTCCGGTCCTTCATTTTTAATAGAATAATCTATGAATTAATCATATCCATGCCAAATTAATTATCCAAAGACAAATTCGACCCGTTTAGAAAAGGCAGCAATGCAGTTACGCTGTTTCTTGAGCAACACGTACATTATAGAACGAGCTGCTTTTTGAAAACACTTTTTGGTGTGGTTATGTCCTCGCTAGGGCGCCTATTATTATTAGGGCTTATTATCATATTGTATCAGGCTTTTATCAATGTCATGTGCCTAAATAATTTCTGTACTCGTCTGTTTAAAATAAAAAATGTGCGAACTGCCATGTTGTCAACTTGTGGGGGTCGGGGCCCTTGTCAAGCTGTTTTCACGGCTTTTTGTTCCGCCTCCTCCTTCTAAGGAAATAAAGATGATGATGATAATGATGATATAACTGTTAAGACACATACCTGGGTGTTTAAAAGAGAAATTTTCGGGTGTGAGGTATGCTGTAAGAATGGCAGTATGAGTGCATTAGAGCTTAATGGCGCCTTTTTTGTCGAGGGTCCTTCACAATTGCGCCAACAGAGGAAACTCTGACGTTTAGGACCATAACTTTCACGAACCATTTCTCTTTGGAGAGCTTAGAGCTGCGTTACGTTTGTGAGAAGCGGTCAGGTACGTGACTTGGAGGCCAGGTTGAAAGGTTGTTTCAAAGAAGAATTTTCAATAGCCTCATTTGGTGCCACCTACTTTGAAAGGCTCGTTTCTGGCAGCTCCAATCACCTGGTAAGTGTAGAAAATCACGCGTACTCGCTGCTTAGTTCGTATATAAAATCGGATGGGCGCAGAGCTAGGTAAGATGCGGTGATAATACGAGGTATGCGTGTATGTTGTAGGGAATACATTTGCATGTACGGGCTGATTTGTAGTAAAAGGTTGTTCGAGAGCGCACGCGTTCGGGAACTGAGGTTCTCGTAAGAGAATATGCCTAGAAGATGGGGCGCCAGACGTTGTTGGCCTGTAGGCGTCACCGTTGACCTCGGGCAACAATTACGCTACAAAATGTTCTGCTTTCGCATGTATCTTCTGCATTGAAAGTACTGTTTTTGAGTGAATGTAGCGCAATTTCTCCCGTCCCTCTTTTGCCCCGCTATTTCCTGCGCTGCTGCGTCACTTCAAATTAAAGGGCGAATTGTTCTCACTGAAGCCGCAACGAACTAGTTTCAGTAGAGCAAAAATTTACGCAAAATAATTTAGAACGATAGTGATGGCTGTGAAGTGATGTGAATTGATGTGATATGCGTTAACCACTGGGTTGAAGTTCGTGCCGTGCGCCAAGGACGTGCTGCATAATTTGCCTTTGCCATGTGACAGGGTGTACGTGGGCCAGACATGGAGATGCGTGAAATGTTCGATTAAGATAGCGTGGACGTTCCATGGGAAACGACACCTCGGCGCACTTGGCCGCGCATACCCGCACCTGTGATTGTGTTCCGTGTTTTGATAGCACCACGGTTATAGCCAAGCACCGAGATAAAGTCACGCGAGAGATTACTGAGGCGCATGCAATGGCCAAGCAGCTCGAAAAATGCGTCAGTTGTCCCAGTCTCGCCCTATCACAAAGAGAACTTGCATATTTGGATCGCACATGACTGCCGTGTGTCTCGGTTACCGTAGTACTCGGTTTTAACTGGTTTTATCTCTTCTCGTTCTCGTTCTTGTTTGTGTTTCCGGTGATGTACACTATAGGCATGGCTGCTTTCGTTCATTAAACTCTTCAGTTGCGAGTGAGCGCCGTGTTTGTGTTGACCCTATCTATGTCTTCGTCTTTCACCATGAATACACCAACTTGCCCAGTTAGCCACACTTGTAGATGTGAAATCTGCGTGTGATCACGCTGTGTTTAAACCACGAGCCCATTTTTTTTTAAATCTGTGTGGGCACAGACATTACTCTTCGGCGTGGTCAGCACACCCCAGCCGAGGTATCCGCGCAAAGCTCCGGCTTTCTAGTAGAACCTCAATTTAAGTCGCAACGGAAGCGCTGGATGGGTCTACGGCCGGCTCGTGTACCGAGCCGAATAGTGCAGGAAAAAACTGCGTTCGCATCTGCCGGCACCTAGGCCTCGTGGAGAAATCGCGGCTGCCACGTTTGTGTGTCTTACTACGAAGATTCGAGAGAGGAAAAAAGAAAGGCATGATCGCCTACCTGGGCAGAGGGACCAAAAGGACGAACCGGTCTCCTTCCAAGAAGACGGGGGGCCGAACAGGCGTGCGATCCGTACAAGCCCACTCGTGCGCACTTTCTCCGTACACAAGTCGGGCGGCAGCAGATTGCGAACAAAAATGACCCGAGCAGAGACGAGTCCCTCCGGGTGGGCGACTTCGATGGAGGCGACGACGGCGAGAAAGCGTTGACTGATTGGCGCTGCTTTCAAAGCCGGTGGCGTCCGAGGTCCAGCGTCGTCGTCGGAGGATGCGGCCGGTTCCAAGGGCGGCGCGCTTTCTACGCTGCCGCTCTCGCTCTTGCCCGGCTGGCCCCGTTTGGCCCAGTTTTTGGGCGACGCGAGAGTTTCCCTCTTGGGCCCACCGGGATAAAAAAGCCAAGTGGGCGCAGAAACAAAGCGTGTCGGCTGCTGCTGCTGCTGCGTGGCTCCCTTCATGGCGCCGGATTTTTTGCCCTCCCCCCCCCCCCCCCCCTCCTCCACAGCCCCCCTCCCGCCGGCGGTGCTTTCTCCGCGAAGCACTCGCCAGGAAAACCGCTGCTTGACGCCGGTCACCGTTAGGACAGCTCTGCTTTTCCCTTCTCTCTTTTTTTTCCCGGTGAATCTACACTTGTGTGCCGCAGCTCGCGGACTTGGGGTTCGTTCTGGAAAGGGGGAAGGGTCTGTCTTCACCCTCATCATCATCAGCGTATTTGTATACGCTGTTTGGGGCTTTCGATAGACGCTCTTCTCTGGATGGCTAAACGGCGGGGGAAACCTACGCGGGGCATTCCGGTACGGTGCTCCGAAAAAAAAGGGGGCCTAATTTCGCCTTCAGCGAGTCAGATAGCAGTGGGGCCGTAACGCTTCTGTCTGCAGACGGGTGCCCTCTTAGGAAAGTGAAGGCAGCGAAGCTTCGCTGCTCGAGATAGCGCACGTAGGCAGCCGCCTCCAGAACCCGCGATCCCGCAGTCAGCGCTTCCACGGCCTCTTGATAGTCGCCGGGCTTGCGGGAAATTCTGTAACAGCACCGTCGGCGTAATGTCTCCGACACGAAGACGGCACAGCGTGTGTCCTCTTTCGGATGTACGTGGTGGGCACCGCAGGTCGAGTCACGCGGACCGGGCATAGACGTGTTCAAGATGTCGCCACGTGAACTTTTGCGAATGTTCCTTGGTCTGGGACTTGGACTGCTTCGACGAGCAGGCGACGGCAGCCTCGTTAAGAGGGAACGCTTCAAGAAGATTTGAGGTCACGCTTTTGAACCGGCAAAATGAGCAGAAATAGCCGTGTTGTTACTACCGCACAGCTGCTTGTTTTCTTTTTGCGGAACTTGTTTTACGACCGGGTGCTTTTTCTTAACCTAATCGGACTAGTTCGATCGCCACGGGCTTCGCTTGACGGAAATGCTGAGTTTGCTTTATGAGGGCACCTTTTATTTAGTTTATTTACCATCGTAAACCACTGCTATATACGGATCAGGTGAAACGCTGAGCCTCTATTCTGTGGAGACACCACGCGAGTTGTGGGGAATAGCTGTAAACTCTTCGCACAGCCAGCTTCGTCGCCTTAACTTGGAAGTGTAGTTTCCTGTGTTTTTGTTTTTGGTCCCGAGCAGTAAAAAGACGGAAGTGATCTTATTGGTTCAGGATCTCGTTTGGCCTGTTCCTTATGACTGCGCAAGGTAGCTCGTTACTTCAGACGAATAACTTTGTTGGAACCTTAAGCTTAAGACAGGTAGCCCCTATATTCCATTTTCTTCTCACTTTTTCAGCGAAGCTGTTTACCTCTAGCTTCTGTATTCATGCCTTGTATGCGTTCATAAGGCAGCGGGGTACCGATGCGGGAAATGGCCGTGTACGGATATCGTAAAGAAAGAGGGCGCAGCGAGAATGTTTTATAGTAGTAGGCGTTCCATAGCACGAGGTGTTCCGTAGCGCGAGACTAAGGTCGGTGGTAGCGAGAGGTGGCCGTCCACGCCACAGCGCAGACGAAGGGTGCGGAAGAACGATACCAAACGAATGAAAAGCGAAATTCGCCATCGTCGTCAAATCTTCCATTACTCAGTGGGAGGAGCGAGCAGCGGCGCAACGTGTGGGAGACGGGTCGAAGCCATTCGAAAGCGTTAAGGCGGATCGTAAACTAAACCGTACTCAAGCGGCACGATTAGAAAGCAGTTCGACTACGGGAGGCAGAAGCGAGGCGCCTCAGGCGTTCAAATGGACATTCACGCTTCCGCATTTACAATCCATAACAAGTGCTTAGGTGTCAGGATTTTTTTGTTTCCTAAATGTGTGCTACCAATGAAAACTATACAGCATCTCGGGGGTAATCCGGGGTAATCGTTCGGCCCATGAATTTGATCGTCCCCTACACGTGTCTATTTTTAAAACCAGCACCAATTGGTTGGTATTCTTGGCACCCGCATGTATTTTGGGGGGAGGGGAGTGGAGGGGCGGGTGGCTCGAGAAGGAAGGGGTTTCTTCGCTGCCATTTCTGCTTTTTCGGCCTGCGTTCCTACCGTGATAACTTTTCCATTCAATGTTTCCTCGATATACATGACTGCCAGGCTTACGTAGATCTGCGGAATATTCTGCGAGAGGGTATCCGGCAACATAAAAATGAATCGGCAACAGGCGTATTTACAAAGCGGACGAGGCCCTCGAGGAGTGCAGCGAAATATGAAGCGGTGCTCCAGCGCGCACACAAAACGTTCCCTGTGCGCCAAGTTCGGCGCTAAAATTGGCTGCGCGAGCGCACGCATTGTTCTTGGCCTCATGAAGATATCACCGCTCTTGAGGCGCTCTATCCGTGTTTGCAACAGCCGGAAGGCGTGAGTAACTCCTTACCCGTTTTGTGTATACGTCGCCGGAAGTAAAACAGGAAGTGCGCGCTCTTGGCTTTTGAGCTTTTATCGCAGGCGATCTAGCGATTGTTTCTATTGCATAAATGCCGGAAAGTCCCAGGTTGTTTCCGGAATCAGAGCCGCATCGGAGGCGCTCAACAGGAAGCACTGCTGGCAATCGTGTTTGCACGTCGACGATACGACGCACATTTATAGCCTCACTTGCATTCAGTTCTTCTGGAAACGAAGATACTGTGGCCGGTGTAGGAAAGCAGCGTCCTGTTTGCGTCATCTGGAAGCTTTTGCAGCAGATGTACTTAAGACGGCATACCTGGATACCGAAAGCGCTTCGTGTTATTGTTTTGATCAGTCTGTATCCAGCGCTTGAACAATCCGTGCAGGAGTCTAGATCTTAACCGACTTAACTACAGACTTAACGAACCCTTCGTTCCCGCTTATCGTCACAAGCGCGGTGATTTTGAAGGAACAGTTTACGATACAATAGCACATACAAATATTCATTGAGAAAGAACAAGATTAAGGGTACGTTTATGATTTACTGTAGTGCATGAAGACAGCGCGAGAATACTCGTTTCGTTTCTCATGGTTAGCGGGGAGAAATGTATGATGATGATGATTATGGCAATTAGGATGTGCTGTGACGGGCGTACGTACGTACGCATGTCTGGAGGCAGGCGCGCACCGTAATCCACATTAAAACTGTCAAACCTTCTCATAGCCCCCGAGTTTCACGGCTACGCAATGCTCGAAGGATCACAGCGGTGTTGGTATGGTAGGAATGACGCCACTCGGTGTAGGAGTCCAGTGGCTTTCCGCACTAATAGGAGCATTGTAGGCAGCTGCGGCATCCCCGCCCTGTCTTTATACCGCCAGGGTGAGGAGCGGAATGAGGAGGTGTATCTCTGGAGGGCATGTAGCGCTCCATCCCACTTCTCGCTGGACAATGAGGGGTTGGGTGGGGAATCTTGTTCTACCCTATTTATAATAACTCATACGCACATTGCAATATTTGGTGCTTCCAGCGTAAAGAAATAAATTTACGGCGAAGTGCAGGCTCCAAGGCAGCTCCGTATTATATTTTCCCATATAATTTCTTCTGCGAGAGCAGTTTTGGGCTGCCCAGGAACTGCTCTGGACAGGCAAATAAAGGGGACCATGTTCCAGAACGCAAGTGTAACTGTTGACTAATTCGCACTTGATCCCCCGGCAGGTGACCGGCGAAGCTCCTTAGGTTTTATTTAGTGTGGTGATATTTGTGCGCGGCCCTCAGCGGTTAGTTAATGTCCGATCGTCATCCCAAACCGGCATCTTTACAGAGAGCAAGACCAACCGGTGAAGGAGGGGTGCGCCAGCTTTGCGGAATGAGTCACGGTGTGGTAGAGAGGTGGTAGAGAGGAAGGGGGAAGGCCGCGTCACGATAACGCGGCGAAGTCATCGCACGGGCACTGTCGGCGCGGCCTGGGCAGCACCAGGGCGACAGCGTCGGCAGTCTGGGTGGCCGAAACACCCGTTCAACGCACCCTTGGCTTTGAAAGCCTTCGCGCAGTGAAGCTTCGTCGTATGGAAAACTCTACAGGGAAGAATATGAGGGATCTAGATTACGCTAAGGCGGGGGATAGGAGGGAGCGGAATAGCATTCATTTGAAATCAGTGAGTGAGTGAGTGAGTGAGTGAGTGAGTGAGTGGGTGGGTGGGTGGGTGAGTGAGTGAGTGAGTGAGTGAGTGAGTGAGTGAGTGAGTGAGTGAGTGAGCGAGCGAGCGTGCGAGCGAGTGGGCGGAGTGGGGTGAAGTGGGGTGGAGTGGTGGAGTGGAGTGGGGTGGGGTTGAGCGGTGTGGAGTGGTGGAGTAGAGTGGAGTGAAGTGTTAGCGAACAACAGACGTAGCCCGGCTAGGTGTGGCTGGCAATTCCACCCCAGAGCAGGACATTGCTAAGTCTATTTGCGTCAAATTATCAAGAGTCTAAAAGGTTTGTGCCCTTCAAAAACGGGAGGGCTAGGGGCAAGATGTCCCGTTTTGCAATCCACTGTACATTTGGAAATCGGACGTACTCGAATGAAGCATGCCGGGTGGCTCTCCTTCGAAGTTGTTAAAACAAAGCTGTACGCTCCATCGGATGTTCTTGGCAGTCCATGAATAATACCTGGCGTCACCTGGTACTCCAGATGTTCGACACAGGGACGATGAGGCAAGTTTCAGGTTATAAAGCCACTCCGGTATTGGTGTTGAGTTAATCCATATGTGGAACTGCCGTGATGCGTAGCTGTTTTAATTGCCTTCGTAACGCAAGGCTGGAAACGTGGACGGCAGAGAGGCGCCTAAAATGTGGGGCAATGGCCTGCTTTGAAGGGGCCATTAAGACTAAATACAGTTGGGTGTATTAAAACGGCTGCTTGGTCTTGATAATAATACTACCAATTTTGCCGCAAACTTCAAACAAATAATCGTGCGTTTTTCTTAACGAAAACACACGAAGCAGTGTGAACTCTCCAGACACTTTTCGGCGGTTCCTCTATGACGTCACAAAATCCTGTTTGTACGATCGGCGGCCGCCGATATACGCCACCACCCAGAAATATGACTGGGCTATTGTAGGGGGGCCTCCAGTTTCATTTGATCGTACTACTTATATGGTAATGGGCACTTATCGCGCTGGAAACGACGTTTTTAGTGCTGGCCCATATTACGTCACGCATGACCGTAACACGTCACTGTAGCGCGAAATTTGAAAACTTTTCAAAATTTTACCCGTTTTTTTTCCTTAAAAAAATGCCTTTCTCGGCTAGAATGCCGCTGAGTGAGTTACGAAAAGCTCTTTCTTTCAGATTAATCAATCTTGAATTTTGTCGTCATGGCCTTTTTGAAATGCGCTATTTGTCTGGCACCACACTCAACAAACGAGCATATAAAAGTGCTTATCGGGCCAACTCATGAGCGGCTTCGTCGCCTAGCACTCCTTCGTATGAAGAGATCCACTGGCATAGAACACAAAGTCCGTTTTCATTTAGCTGCTGGACGAGACGTAAGGCATGTGGGCATGTTGTGGGAACGGAAAAACCCGTGCTGCAAAAGTTGTGGGGCTAGATTGGAGTCCGTTACAATGACCGCACTGATCTTAGAACTTACTTTTATTTCAGCTCCAACCCACTTTCGCAAATTCCCAAACTCGTCGGCGGAGACTGAAGTCTAAATACCCGTTTTCAGCAACTGTGCAGGTTTCAACCTTTGACCTGCCCTTAGCGCCTAACTTCAGTGGTACGTTGAGCTCCAATCGAGGTCGAAGTCGGCCAAATGAGGTTAAACCTTGCCAAGTTTGGTACTTCTGGTAGGCGTTGTCAGCGCTGCACGGATTTTTCGTACACACAGCGACTACCGCGAGCTGACAGAATTTGTTTAAAGCGAACGCCTGTAGTACTGGGATTCATTGTTAAACCCCCCAATTTCCACAATGACTCGAGCTAGATTATATTCGAGAGGTCCCGTTTTTAAAAATGAGCGTTGAAATCAATGACACCACATTCACCACCACCATCATCATCACTACAGCCGTCATCATCATCAGTCATCATCACCATCAGTCTGTTTTACGTTCACGGCAGAATGAAGGCCTCTTTCATTAAGTCTTCCAAGTTCCAACTTACCCTATCCTGCGCTGTCTGAATCTCCATTCGTTGGCACCGAATTTTCTTTCTTCTTCTTCTTCATCATCATCATCATCATCACCATAATCACCAGCCTATCTACGCCCACTGCAGGGCAATGACCTCTCCCATTAATCTCCAATTATCCCGGTCCTGTGCAAAGTGCGACCAATTTATCCCCGTAAACTTCTTGATCTCATCAGCCCTGCCGCCCCCTGCCACGCTTGCCTTCTCTAGGAATCCACTCTGTTACCCTTAATGACCAGCGGTTATCTTGCCTTCGCATTACATGCCCTGCCCACGTCCATTTCTTCTTCTTAATTTCTACTGATATGTCCTTAACACGCGTTTGTTCCCTGACCCACTCCGCTGTCTTCTTGTCCCTTAATGTTACACCTATCATGCTCCGTTCCATTGCTCGCTCAGTCGTCCTCAATTTAAGTTTATTACCTTATCCCTTTATCAGGTTATCGGTGTTTCCCTACTTCTAGTCCTGTCTGATAGTGTGATTATGCAATCACACTATCGGGCTACAGGAACTCGATAGGCGTGGCTGCAGATCCTTGGGAGAGACCTTCGTCCTGCAGTGGATTACCAGGCTTAGATAAAGTCTTGTCTCTCGGTAGCCACTGCGCTTCCTGGCGGTCCGACCAATAGTCAATACCCAACGTTACATGTCCAGCGAAACTCTACTTTCCTTCCCTAAATTGATCGTTCTGTTCAAGTCACCAAAACAAATTATCAGTGGCTTAGCTCGGCTATGGCAGGATATACGTAGCGGGAGCTAAGGTTCAGCTGGTTATTCTTAGCTTTCCTGGTTGTCTAGGATTAGCTTGACTATCATGCTTACTGCTGCTTCAATGACACACATCACATGGTATACACATTATGTTGTGACACCTGTATATTTATCAAGCGGCTCCGGCGCAGCGTCACCAATCGCCCCAGAGCTAAGCTCGTTACACAGGCGCACGCAGGTATTGCCGCGACGCACGAGCCATCGCTTCCACCCCCCCCCCCCCCCCACCCCCCCTCGCATGATCATCAAGTGGACCCGGCCACCACGTGCGGAACGGAGGTCGGCGAAGACGGTGGGCGCGTGGGGTGTGTGAGAGACGCCGGGCAGCGAGCAACGTTCTGTGCGCCGTGTGACGTCACTGCTGCTCGCGCATGCGCAGGACGGCTCTCCAGGAGCCACGCAAAACTGCTCAACCTCGGCCAGCGTAGCTCGCGCTACAAAAATTGGCTCCAATCTACGCTGTGAAAGTGGTTGGAAAGCAAAGCTTTAAACGACACCCACAACAATTGCCCATGCGACGTCACTTGAATTCACATACGTGGCTCTACAAAGCCTGCGTTACCTGGAATTCGCGTGGGCGGCGTCCCGAACGTAGCAGCAGTGTCGGCCACGGCCGGGCTCGAGCGGCGGTCGCCGCCGCCGTAGCCCGGCCGTGAGTCGGGAGAAAGAAAACGGAGATGAGCGTCTTTCGAAGGGTGAGACAGCGGAACCTAGCCATCCTGATGTGCTAGCTTGGGGCTACACCACCGCGCGACACAAGCGCAGACACCGAAACAATTCGGCATGTGAGCTTAGTGATTCCCATTTATACCGATTTAGACTAGTTAGTTTAGTAAGCTGGAGAATTGCGAAAACGCTGAGGGAACTTTTATAATCGCTATTTATCAGAACGAGTTGCTACTTTCGCGTTTTGTAATACCTCTTAAAATACAACCGAATTGGTAATCACCAATTTAGAAAACGGAGTCCCATTCGTAACAAGCAGTGCGCAAAAGGTAGCGCCTTGAAAACCAATCCTTAACGTATGTTTGCCGTACGACCACTTAATTCAGTCGGGTGCGGGTTACCCTGGAGGTGCTGTCGAACAAGTTAACCAAGCCCTGCGAAGGCACCGCGCAATTGAAGCCAAGCTGGACCAAAACAGGCCCGAAACAACCGTCGCTAAAGCAGACAACAAAGCCGTTCCGCCACCGCCGCCGCCGCCGGCGAGCAGGCACTTCCGCGCGGGGAACGCTGGGTAAATTCGCCGCGCCATATATAGTGTGCTCCGTGAGTGAAACCCCCCGCTGCCGCCTCCGACGCGTTGGGAGTTTGTTGTCCCGCACACCACGAAAGAACCGTTGGCCGGTAGAGCTACAAAGCTTTGCTTTAATAAAACCCAAGTCACTGAAATGAAACCCGTGTCACTTACCTGTTTCACAGGCAGCCCTTGAAATCCACAGGTGCGAATGGGTACTTGACATGTAGGGGGGTGCCAGGATCAATCTGCGGAGAATGGTAGTGAGCGTTCCAGTGATTTTCAGAGTTCGCCCGTTTCTCCATACTGAAACTAGGTTACGCTAGCCGTCCACGTCAGGAAAAAAAATGTCGGTATTGTTTTCTTCGTCCGCACAAACACCACTTTCGCTCGACGGAGCTCATGCAACTCGTGCAATGCTTTCGTTTACTTGGGGCGCACGTGTGTGGCTGTCCTGCTTGACTTCTTTTCGACCGTTAGGTTCCAAGTGGCGTCAGAGTAAAGTTTTGCAGACCGAAATAGCGGCTGCGCAGTGCTTGCAGACCAAAGGGAGGAAACGAAAACAGGAACTGTGTGTGTACGTTTGGAAATGCTTCGCTGAACGTGTAGCGTTACCGACTGCGTTGAAGGCTGTTCTTCGGGTCACCGTTTTAGCAATAGTTTGCACTGCGTCAGCGCTTCGTTTGAGCTAGGGTTCGAATTTCGCTGTTTGTGATGAGCTGAGAATGGCAGGAGTGTGTGGCGCGTTCCGCATAACGACACTTCCTACTTTGTAATTTAGAAATTTTGCGTTTCTTGAAATAGTGACTCTCGCTGTGTTCATGGTGCGAGTTCGCACTTGGAAATTAGGTCGAAATTGAATATCGCTGCAGCAGGGATTCTCGGCGATCGCCACAGCAGTAACTCCTGCTTTATAATTTGGATTTAAATCGAATGCCGTAGCGAGCAATGATTATTTGCTAGAAGTATTGTACCTTCACCAAAATTACAGCCGGAAATGGGCTGGCGCTTTGGCTTCTTCCGGTAAATATCAAAGTACAATTAAATTGACTACGGAGAAGAGGATTGCTTTAAGCGGGGTGCGTACTATATATGATAACTAACTCGCCTTAAGCTTTAGGTTTATTTAGCATACTTACTCAAGCGTTTCTTCTTCCTTGTATGCATTTTAAAAAGGAGTAGAAACGCGACGGATGCCTTTTACAACTTCCGATTTTCAGATTTTATTTCTTGAGCTACCTGACTTATTGCCGAAGGCCTCAGTTACTAAATCACTGAAGTCGCTCGGTATGTTTTCTGATTTCTCTAGGTGGCTACCCTAGAGCCAATTTTAGCAATGGTCTCCCGCTGGGATACCAACAGTGAAGGGTCCAGCGCATCACGCAGTCACATGACGGCGCGAGTGACACGAATAATCCACAACGGCCGGACGTTGCTGTCACCGCGAGTATCTGTAAGGGACATCCACTTGACATGACATGTGCACACAGGGCAAGCGCTCATAATAACGGACCCCGAGCCACTGGGCACGGCACGATGAATTTCCCTGTTCTAGTCATACCGAATATGACTGATGTCAAACCAGGATAAAAGCGCGAATAGAAGCAAACCACGCATGGAACGTCGTACCTGTTTAACAACCCTGGATAATTGCAGTGAGTCACCGACGTAGCCGAATTGCCGGCGGAGGCAGTATATGAAGAGTATGGGGGAAAGAAGTGCGCCCTGTGGGACGCCTGAGCCAAACTGGCGGGCCGCGGATGGCGGCGGCCTCAGTGAGAGTGGCCGCTTATATAGAAGTCTGCCGAATTCGGGGGAAGGGTGACCCCTTTGGGCAGCTGCATCGGCTGTCCGATATGTCGCCAGCGGCGGGCGCTTTCTCGATCGGCGCACCGCTTCGTCGCACCGCTGGCACACTTGCACGCTTGCACGCTTGGGCTACTGCCCGCCGCACGCGCCGTTGACGGCCACGCGCAGAGCGGCCGCCCGGCGCCTCTTCCGCCCAGCTTGTCCTCGGGGCGCTGACATTTCGCGCGCGTTTTTTGATAGCCTGCACTTGCGTATTTTCGTCGGGGTTCGATTCTATCTTTTTTCGCCCCCGTCTCTCTCTCGTTCCCCCTCTCCCTCCAGGCATTCTGCCATTAGCCTGGTGATTAGTGCGTTAGAAAGGCGCACGCATCGATGAGCTTTCGCGGTCGCGAAAGTGATGGCGAAGAAGACGAGATTACGATTCTCGTTTTCCTTATTTGCTTATTCTGTTCGAAAGTTGCTTTTTCATCCTTGTCTTGAAGGACTGCGTTCCCCGGACCTGTAAAATGAACTAGTGAATTCGCTGACCCGAGGCCATTCTAATGACGTCATTCCGGTTGATAATGTGGTATGATATGCTAAATCTTGGTGTGACATTTTTAATTGTTATCATTTGGACTTTTTCAGTAAATATTTGTGTCCTGTGTACGTACTCGCATTTATATGGGGACACAGCGGAGAAACCAGTCTATCCGTCTGATAACGCTTGACGTGTCAAACCTTTGCCGTTTACGAACATGTTAGTGAAAGGCTCTAAGACATTCCTACTTTGAAAACGACACCGTACCTTGCCCTTGAAAGAATTGTCTTTTCTGCAATGCATTTGTGCGTAGTAGTGAAGCCGACTTTAGAAGGCTGGTCGTATGGTGCTTCATAGGGACACATGGCATCTGGACTTCATACTTTGATATCAGACTTCTTATAGTCCCCATAAGGGTATTCCAAGTAGTAAACGGACCATAAAGGGGCTCGATGCACTTTAATGGAGGCATTTAATAGAAGGTCCGAAGGCCTGCATATTTTGATAGAAAACCTCTCATATTGCCCCTAAAAAGCTTTTTCCAGCAAGTAACTTGTGTATGCTAGTAAAGCCAACTTTAAAGTGCCTCGGTGTGTTCCTCGTCGGGGTTTTAAAAGGGCCTAGGGTCTATTAGACAGCTCATATGACGAGAGAAAAAATGCTTCTCAGCAATGAATGTGTGTGTAGTAGCGAAGGCTCGGTGTATAGCAGGCTAGTTTAAGCCTTTATCCGATAGTCTCCACAAGGGTGTTCCTGCATTTTTTTTTCTGCCTGGAGCCAGGCATTTATTAGTCTACGGTGAAAACCAAGCTGCAATTGAAGTTGTTCGAGGGTTCAATAAACCCCTCGTCGTCCTGTGAGTGAGCGAATGAGTGAGTGAATGTGTGATTGAGTGAGTGAGTGATTGAGAGAGAGAGAGAGAGAATAATATTTCGGATGTTCAACAAAAACGGGCCGCCGGAGCTAGGTCTGATCGCCCTCCGAAGATTGACGAATGAATAGTATGAAATCCCAGTAATCCCCCTCCCCCGCAGAGACCGTGCACTGTACTGATCAAGAGCAAGCTACAACACGCCGAAGCGATGGCGCCGGACAGCAAAACGCCCGTGTGCCGAGATTTCGGCGCACGTGAAAGATACCCAGGTGGTCAAAATTAATCCGGAGCACTCAACTACGGAGCGACTCATAGCCCAGTTGTAGCTTCGGTGCGTTAAATCCCACAATCAGTCAATCAGTAATCAAATTTGTTGTACAAACTTCAGCAGCTATTCCATCATTCCACGCGAGCTAACCAGCATGCTGACACGGGAGAAAAGTCGTGCGTGAGGTCATCCGTAAACGCCTCGCGTGTCTTTCAAAAGCGGCTTGTAAAAGTTCGTTGGTGTTCCGAAGACGCCCCCCGCCTTCCTTCCGTTTTTCCCCTTCCTTTTTTTCCGGGAAACTTGGCCTTCCTTCCGCGGAGGTGTCCGGCCATTCGAGTAGGCGTCTGCCACACAGACGCGTCGTCACGCGTGTCGCGTGCTGTTCGCGTGTCGGACGCTTCCTCGGCGGTCGTCGTCACACTGGCCGCGAGTGGCCACAAAACGCTTTCTCTGCGGTAGATTCCCTACTGGCGTCGTTACCGTTATCCTCTATTTTTTTCTCGTTTTGCGCGCTACCGCACAGTTTCCCAGGCCGTTTTTTAAACTACTTCCTTGGCACTTTTTTACGGCGGGCACAAATTTTAGAAGTGCACTTGTTGCGTTTCTTCGGTCAGCGAAGCCTTTCGGTAGCCTCGCGTGCGACGTGTGGGAGCGCCTTAAAGGCAGTTCCTCCTGCTTTGAGCACGATTACACGCTCATTCGAGCCCTTGTACCTTTGAAAGGTATGCGCGCTTGAGTGAGAGCACTAACGAAGAATAGAAAGCCGTGTGCGAGGGTACTCTCGTTGAGCCCGAAACGGATTGCTGGGGGAAAAAACTCGCAGCGAAAGAAACGCGAAAGCGGGCTCCCAGATCACGAGATACAAAGTAACACTTTCTTAGGAATAATGTGGTGGAGAAACTGGAACAGGGAAAGCTTAGTATGAAAAAAAATTTTGAACTCGTCGTTTGGACGAGGAAATTGAATGTTCGTAAGTCACAGTTTGTATCTTTAGAAAAGGACAGTGATTAGACGATGAACGCTCTTAAGGAAAAGCATGCGGTCCGAAGTTGGCAGTCCCAATCAGTTGGCACTTGAGCTGATTGACTGCCTCGCCAATTAACACCCCTGTGTGTACCAGTGTGCTAGCTTGCAGCATGCTGCATGTAGTTTAACTCTTATCTTGCATTTACACTCACACACTACTTTTTTTATACCCTTATCGCCTAAAAAAGGTGTAGTTAGGTGGAATAACGGTGTTGGGAAGTCATTACTCCCTTTTTCTTAAATTCCAACACCTTGCTTTGTAGCTTTACACACTTTTTGGGCGGAAGAAAGGCGTTGACCGACTGCAACTCTTTTTTCGGCCAAAAGGGGTGTAAAAATCTTGTACCATGGCGCACCCCTTTAAAAGGTGTTTCGGCTATAAAAGGTGTAAAAATGAAAAACGTTGTGCCTGTGAACACCCTAAAATAGGGGTGTAAGCTTGCTTAAAACTCTGAAATAAGGTTGTGGGCAGCGCAGCTACGTGTGACAATGCGGATCGGCTGAGCACGCAGCATGAAATAGAGACATATTCAACACGCACAAGTGCTGAATGGACTAGAAATGTTGACTATAAATTGACTAGGACTAGAAGTGTTGAATGGAGTAAAAGTGCAATGAAACTGAAATGGACTGGAAGTGTTGAATGAACGTTGAACTAGAAATTAATTGAGCAAGACAACCAACGGGATACAAGGGAGAGATTGTATATACTTACCTTAGAAATACATCTGCTCTTCTTGCTTTTTTAGCCAGCAGAGGAAAGTTCTCTGATAGAGTCGGTGGGCTTGTCACAAAAATCATATATTTTAGCGCTAACATTTGAATTATGCATTTTAATGCGAGCATTTACAAGTCAGCATGCGGATTTGCAAAACTTTTTAAACGTGATGTGGTTACGATGTTCAATAAGTCATGAAATTTCATCAACTACCAAACACCTACTCCACACCCTTTCAACACCCACCAAGAAGGGTGTTTATTATTTGAACACCCTTTTTTCGCCACATAGGTGTAAAACTA
Source organism: Haemaphysalis longicornis (assembly GCA_013339765.2). Classification (NCBI taxonomy): domain Eukaryota; kingdom Metazoa; phylum Arthropoda; class Arachnida; order Ixodida; family Ixodidae; genus Haemaphysalis; species Haemaphysalis longicornis. The sequence goes on from CM023456.1 coordinate 24,362,531, forward strand.
CAAATTAGGGTGAGTGGAACTAAGAAAAAGGGTGTGAAAGACCCCTAACTTTGTAGGTATTTTCTATCCGTTTACAGGGGTGGACTTGAACATTTTATACGAGCGGGGGATGTTTTCTACCTCACGGTGTTTAAAACAATATGAATTGGGATTATTTATTACCAGCGGAGAGCTGTTTAAGCTTGAGTTTGGTCGGTCGGAAATACGGCATCGCCTGTAAAGGGGCACAACCGTATTATAACAGTGAAGTCGGCTTTTGCACCTGTTCTAGTGTGAGAACAAGGGGCACATGCGAATGCGCAACTCTTACTATACCGTTTTAAAGGTGATAGTCTTGTGGGGCTACTAAAACGCAAAAAAAAAAAAGGCACAGCTTGCACTAGTGGTGCAAGGCTGTAGAAACCACGGAGCTGAGGGTCGAACAAGCCTATTTCCCCCTTGGATCTGCTGTTCGAGGGGGGGGGGGGGGGAGCAGAGCAGGGGGGGGAAGGGGGATGCACACTGGAACAGCCTTGTAAAATCCGGCTAAATTTGTCCTCACTCCTCAGCACTTAAGCTCCGCAAAGACTAGCAAAACCCAGAAATACGTTGCAACATTGTAGGAAGCCAGGTCGGCCCCCAGCTACGCTTTTTTTCTTTGCAAATGAACACGTACTTCACACGCTTTCAACACCCTACAAAAAATCGAGGGTGTTGCAGTGGGTCAACACCTTTCTGGCAACACAAAAAGGCTGTAAAGCTACAAATTATGGTGTTGGAACCTAAGAAAAAGGGCGTAATGACGTCCTAAAACCGTTATTCCACTTATGCTTCACTTTTTGGCGATAAGGGTGTAAAAAAGTTTAGTGTGTGGGGTCCGCAGGCCTTGGGAACAGGAAATAGTGTTGCAGTCAGATTGTTGACATAAACACAGCGAACAATTTTTGCTGTAGATGGGCGCGCGTCGAAATGCTCGCTGGGGAACAAAAATTCATGGAAGCTTGCACACACGCGCAAGGCTTGAATGGCGAAGCTGTTGTAGGTGAGCATTGCCGGACGCATAGTTAAGTTTCAGTATCATTGTTTATTTGCATAGTTGCGGTGCTAGCATTCGTCGCGCTATTCAACGAAGAGGTCGTCGTCCTCTTCGCAGCGAGTGGTAGACGCAAAGTCATCCTCAGCATTGTAGACTTCCACCAGGTGTCCGTCATCGACTCGACTGCAAGTCCTCTCGGGAACGATTGGCACACCCGTAGCCATGTCTCTAATTAGTCGTAATGGCTTCTAGATAATGCGTTGGGCGCGGTGGCCTCTCCCAAGCAGGGTGTTTTTACCTTTAGCATCAGCGCTGGAAATTTTTTTACATGCGCGATAGCGTTTGACGACAACGGTGGAGTTCTTTTTTTTTTTTTTTTTTTTGCTAAAGCCACTGCGCGAGCCGAGGACTCGGCGATCACCGCGAGGCACTCGCTCACGAGCGCTCGCCATTTTCTCGCTCCTTGCGGTTTTTGCCGTTCTTTGCTAGAGCCACTGCGCGTGCCTGGGAAGCTCTGCGGTCGCCGCGAGGCACGCGCTCAGGAGCGCTCGGCATTTTCTCGGTACTTTTTTCCTGCGACGGCGAACTTATGGCCAGTAACAACAGTCACATGCACTGGTCATCACATGCAGCGGAGCCACTGCTTGTGACATCAGTTTGTAGTAATGTGTAGGGGTATGAAGGAGTAATATGTAAAGTGGGTCTTCAATTCTCGCCTATTGTTGCCGGCAGTCGCCAGTTGGGACTCCGCAGTCGCAAATGGCGACTGCGGAAGTGCACCCTTTCTTTGTCGGCCCTGCAGACGTCGCAGCGGTCAAACTCGAAGTTTCGGTCTAGGGCGGCCGGTAATCGGCGACATCTCGAAGCGAGCGGAGCTAATGGATCGTCCGTCGTAGTGTAGGAGCTTGCGCAGGCGGAACTGAGGCTAGATGGGTCCGCGGCGTCCTTCCTGCTGACTTGCGACAGAGTGATTAACCTGCCTTGCTGTCAGGAGGGCAGGTTCCGTGGCAGAAGTCTCGGCCCGCTGCCATCGACCGTGTCTGCTTTGCCGCTGAAAGGAATTATCTGCGCCATCGCGCTCGAACATTTCACACACGTTTCCCCGGTGTTTCGACAGGTTAATGTGTCTTAACGAACGGTACCATGTATACACGCGGCCTATTTTTATAGAAACCTTGACTGAGTGAGATTTGTATCTCACAACGTCGGTCTAGTGTACCGAATTCACCGCAGCAGTTGTCACGAGTATCATACGGTTAGGACATTGCAAGGATATTTATGAAATATTTATGGTCAGCGTGCGCCTGTCTGTCTGCCTGTATGTGCGTGCGTCTGCCTGTTTGTCTTACTCGGTGTGTGTGCGTGTGTGTGTGTGTGTGTGTGTGTGCGTGCGCGTATGTGTGCATGTGCGTGCGGGCGTGCGTGTTTGTGCACGAAGTGCGGGCCCGTAACACTAAGTATACGAAGCGGGAAGTTCGACTGTTTACGCATTAGTAGGCAATTCTCCGTAGTTCTGTGCCGTTATCTTGAGGTATTTTTCTCCCCCTCTTTCTCTGGCAGTTGGTGACGCTGTCCGAGCAGCCCGCGGGCGTGACGGTGCCTGCCCACCTATCCCCAGCCGACTGGCGCAAGGTGCGGAGCCTGGCGCTCATCGAACTCACGGCGCTCTTCGACAGGCTCGGCATCACGTACGCGCGACGAAAGAACACCCGCCGCAGGGCCAAAGGCACGTGGCGTTCTCAGACTCTCCCCACATCTCAGGTCTTCCGGAACTACTGTATTATTAGATGAGACCACGTCTTGTAACATTGTTGGAGTGGAGCGACGAACACGTATACAATTGGTCGCACCATAACTAAGATATCAAGCTCCTCGTCTGACCCTCGGTTGCAGCTACCCCACTTGATGGGACGTAAATTTCTGTTTGCAACCCTCGCCACAGATAGAAGGCACACGGTACTTCTTGTTAGACCGGTAACAACCGAGAGCACTGCTGTTGACTATACAATCGACTTAAAATAAAACTACTTCATTAATTGTTTTTATGCGGCAAGGACACATTTTGTGAAACCTCGGTTTTTTAGGTCTGAATGAGCTCGTGCTCCTAAATATGTTACCGAGTCCTCACAGGGAATGTAAGTAACGTCGGGCTGAAGGCGTCTCTGCCCCTGTTGAATTGTGTACGAAACGTGGTATTCTTTCTCGAAGTGTTTTTAATGAAACAATAAAGTACCGTCGGACCCTGCATTCGTGAAGGCACCACGGCCACGTTGATTCACAATTTCTTTCACTCCATTTGGAGTCTACAGGGTGGTGCGACGATAATTGGTAAACCTTAAAATTTTTTCCTGAACGAACCGCCGCTTTGTTCGCGCTCAAACTTCACACGAAGGTCGCATTTGTGGCCTATTTTGTTTGACACCGGCAACAACTGCGGTACTTACCTGTTTATTCTGAAAATAAATAAAAACTATTTTCGCCTACGTGAAATTGGTGGCTGATTTGGACATGCGAGCCAGCGCAAGTTGATCTTGGAACGACGGTGCCACCTGGGGTATTCAGAGCGAAACGCACGTTTGGGATTCACGGTAAGTAGGAGCCAAATGGTGCAGCAAACGATCAGAAAATGTGAAAGCGGGTTTTATGATCGACTGCTAGCTCAGTTGGCTACTTCCTAGGTGCATTTTTCTCGTCGTCTGCTGCACCATTTGGCTCCTTTCTACCGTGAATCCCAAACGTGCGTTTCGCTCTGCATACCCCAGATGGCGCCGTCGTTTCAAGATCCATGCTGGCTCGCACGTCAAAATCGGCCGCCATTTTCCGATAGGCGAAGATCGTTTTTATTTATTTTCAGAATAAACAGGTAAGTGCCGTCGTTGTTCCCGGTGTCAAACAAAAGAGACCACAAAATGCGACCTTCGTGTGAAGTTTGAGCGCGCACAGAGCGGCGGTTCGCTCAGGAAATTTTTTTAAAGTGTTCCGATTATCGTTGCACCACCCTGTATGAGCTGGAGCTACAGGGCGTGTCTTGGTGTACGCTCGTTCGCAGAAAGCCTGCTCTACGGGGTCCCTCTGACGACGCTGCTGGAGCAGGACAACATGCGGCACATGCAGGCGGACCACAAGGTGCCGCTCGTCATCCGCGAGGTGAGGAAGCCGCAGCGCTCGCTCGCCTCAGAAACGACGCCTTGCACGCCTTTTAGAGAAGAATGCCCTATCGCTGTGTTTATTTTGTCAGGAGGAGGGGTGGATCGATTTTAAAAGAAGAGGGAAAGGAAACGGACTGGGGATATTATTGAACTTCTCAGGGGAAGTTCACCGCATTCAGTCCAGTCCGGGGTGGGGATATTGTGGGAGAAAATAGGATATGGTAGAGAAAAGTGAAGATTAGAAAGTTGAGAAAAGAATAGAGGAGAGTAGTTCCACTGTGTTCGATCCGGCGCACACCACTATACTCCTTTGTTTTGTTATGCTGTAAGGTGGACGGCATTCCCGCTATATTTTGTGAAATCTCAACTGTTTAAACTGACGCCGGTCGTCGGAAACTGATGGTTATGTTTGTAATACTTCGGCTGTGATAGCTGTTCCGTGTGAAGGCCATTTGCGGTGTCTACTGTAGTCCTTGTTGGAACCTGTGAAGTGTACGTTTGTCCGATGCACGGAATGATCTTCAGAAAAATTAAGCCTTCAAAACGACAATCTCAACTGAAAGCTTTTAATGGACGGAAATTTTAACAGGGGCACCGCATGGTACGGAGACTAGTTCCTTGTCGAGACCCTTGCGTAGCGAGTGAGTTACCATCGTCAAGGTCCGATATTTCAACTCTGACGTTCCCTCGGTACTTTTAATTGGCGCCATTTTGCCACAGGGCATCAAAAACACGAAAAGCTATGTGCAGAACAACTGGAAGTTCTAACGTTCGGCTCTCCCACACTTGAAGTATTCCTAAGTCCTTTAGCAATGCCCATTTTGCCCTTTGCAGTGTGAATTGTTTTGCCAGGGTTTCAAAACAAATTGCTTCAAGAGAGCGAGCGGCTCGCTTCCTTCGGTGCAGTGTTTATACGCTTGTTGTCGCAGATCCTGGACCACCTGCGGCGCTACGGTCTCCAGGAGGAAGGCATCTTGCGAGTTTCCGGTTCGGCGCTCAAGATCGACGTGAGTGGTGGACGCCTCATGCTCGTGCACTTCTGGCACACAGGGAAACAGATTATGTCGCTTACTCCCACCTGTGGTTCAAGTTACCGACTATTCTAACAAGGCCCCGTGGCGTTGCAGTAAAGGAACGCGTCAGGCAAAGCACGAGTCGATTTTTATTGGTAGTGGTACATTCCACGCTTAGAATGGCGCGATGCTGGGCCACACCACTTTTTTTTCAACAGCTAAGGAATAACGGAAACGTAGACACATGCCGCGCCGCCACAGAACATTTCCCCTTCGATGCACTTGTTGCTCCGGGAATAAATTTCCAACGCCTTGAAGCGGTACTCTCACGGGCGTATACGGAACCCAAACAACGCTGTTGAACAGTTTGCTTTTTGCATTAGCATATGCGCCTTTAAAGCTTCAGAAAGAGAATAATGAACATGGCATCCGGAATCCCATCTGCGATATACGAGGAGCAATTTTGCAGACGTTTTTTTTTTTTTTTTTTGGTCAATGTTTCGCTCCCATGTTCGAACCAGTGGCATAAGAGACGGGGGTCAGTTACTTCCCTCTCGAACCACTATGCGTCCGCGGCGCGCATGGCAATCGATCATTCTGCAGCACGCTCAAATGCTGGGCCTCTGAGCGCCGTTACCACTACTCCAGCGTGCGAACTGGGCGGCGGCCAGCGGATTGTGCTTATAGATCTACGTCCCAGCGTGACGTCACAAAAATGGGGTGGCGCTGGTGTCAGTAGCTACTGCATTAAAGAAGACATGCACCCCTCCGTCTAACGGCGACAATGGTTGAACGCGAAGCTTTCTGGTGACGGATTCTTTGGTTGTCGTCTGAGCTTGGAGTGAGTTTTGACCACGTCGAAATGGAGCGATCGGATAGACGCAGGCATCATAACGCGAGGGACCCAGTTTCGATTTAGACCACGGGAAGCGTTTTTTCTTTAACTTTACCCATGATCATTCATCATTATCGTCAGAGAAAGTTGGCTTTCCTGCAGGACTATTGGCGTGCAACGGATCGGTGATGACACTGAAGCTTCGCTTTAAAACAAGCGCTACACCAAAAGTAAGACGCGACAAAACGAACGTCTCTTAACGCCAAAATGACGACTGGCTTCTTGCGATAGCAGGCGACGGCGTTAATATCGGCTCTTCCGCGAGTGCAGGAATTCTTTTGGTGAATGGTGACAGTTTTCCGCTTCTGTTCACGAAACATGGAGTATGTGACCTGCTACCGCGTTGATGTGCGCGCCAAACGCGGGCGTCGCTTTTATGGTCAGTGGTGCACTGGACCAAACTGGACCGTGTACGTTTTTCACACCTGCCGCGCCGCTTCCTTCCTCACGACCAAAGTCTGAAGGACGCCGCACCTGGAGCACTCGGCTCTTCCCTGAGCGGTCGTCTACGCTCAGCACGGGCGCCGCCCCCGAAATAACAATTATAAAGCGGCTCGATCGTTCCTCGTCCTAACGGGCCTCCTGGTGTTGCGCTCGTGAGCGTGTCGGATTGATTCCGTTTGATTCGAAGATGCCGCGGTGAGGCCCTCTTTCGGGGTGAGCTTTCACTGGATTTGGAGGACCTGTCCCATAAAAGCCTCGCCCGCAGACAACGCAGCCTCGCTTTATCTACGGTGTTCGCGCGACGTGCCTGGAATTCGCTGTCAATTTATTTTTTGCTCCGTATAGTGTGGGCGAGGCAAGTGTACGGTTTCTGGGTATACGACATTCGTCGTATATAAACTTAGAAACTGTTTGGAGGGAGGTTGAACTTGAAGGAGTAGGCCACTGTTATCGTGGAACACTAGGCATGTGTAGCGTGGTGGGATGAATTGTAATGAAGGAAAAAAAATGAGGGAAGCTCACACTCAAGCGTAAGGCTTGGAGGTAGCGAAGCTGTACGCAACCTTCACGACGGTTCAAGTCCACGATTGCAACCGATTTGCTTCTTCTCCGCTGCCGCAACGACCTTTACTTCATCATCGTTGCTATAAGTGAGAGCTTCTTTAATTTTTTTGGCAGTGATAATCATAGCACATCACCTTGGAGGGGCGTACGCTATGACGTGCCTTTCTCGTTCCGAGCAAGTGTTGTCACGATTGCGGCGAATGCTGGAGTTCTTTTTTTTTTTTGGCCAGTGTTGGCCAATCTCTCTAAGTGGGCATGCTTGGCGTGACAAACGTGCGCAGGGGACGCTGGGCGGTCGTCGCGAGGCACGCCCACACGAGCGCTATATAGGTATTTCTTGGTTGGGTTAACTACTGGGTGGTCACCGGGCAATTTCTTGGAATTTTTAACTGCGGGCACGAAAAATTACGATTTGCTAAACAGCTCCGCTGTTAAAAAACAGAAAAAGGACACACCGGCCTGAACATTGCGTTTCATCACAGCCACTGACAGCTTCATAGCTAGTTTGGCTACTGAAAACGTAGTGCATCTCGCGCTATATGATGAGAGGGAATTTCTTTAAGCTAAACGTATCCGCGTATAATTAGCGTAGTTCGGCGCCTTTGATGCTTTCATTTGGGGGAACCCCCCCTCGCAATACTTGGCACGTCAGCTGTGGACTTTTGAAGTGGAAAATGCCATTGTGGTTTAAACTTGAGTCTGTAGAATGCCTTAGATGTGGGGAGCGAAGCATATCGTCGCTTACTCCTTGCTTCGTGAGAGGAATAGGAATTCTCCTCGAAAATTCTCAGTCAGTCAGCGGACTTTGATTCACTTATAGTAGACGCCGTGGAAAATGGGTGCTTCAGCCAGTTTCCCTTCCTTGGTAAAGCCGCAACAAAGGCGCGTGTGTAGTTGCACGAAGGTGGCGCATCTAGGCACTGCAGTGACGATTTCAAGGGGCCCTGCAATATTTTATTCACCTTTTTTTTTCGAAATCTTAAATGCCTGCCGGACGTAGTAAACCAACACATCCAGTACTTGGAATAGGGCGTCGGAAAGTACCGCCGCCAAAAATTTCTGCTTCATGCCATCTGAACACTTAGAAACTTGCTCAAAAGATTTTTCTCTCTTTCCAGGTGTTCGCGTTCTTTGACCGCAGGAATTACGTCATTACAGCGGTGTAGCGGCTATTGGCCGGCTCTCCTTCAGTTGCAGCAATGAACGCATTCGATAGCCATTCTAAAAAGAACGCCACAAAATCAAAGCAGAAACGGAAGGCGTATCTGCTGCGACGAGCAAATCACTCTGCCGCTCCATGCTGGCGATAACTATATAGCTTTCGCAGTGCTCCCAGACGCGAAGGAAAGAGTGAAAACGTTTATCAAAAGTGTTGCCGAGTCCCTTTAGGTGAGCGTGAGTGAAACGTCACTGCGCCGCAATTCAGGCTCTGCGGAGCGAGTTGGAGTCGTGCTACAGCGGATGCCGGAGCCCCGAGCAGCTGACCGCGGTGCTGGGCCACTACGGCGTGCACGAGGTGGCCGGCCTGCTGAAGCAGCTTCTGCGAAGTCTGCCGGAGCCACTGCTCACCAACAAGTACGCCGAGGCCTTCCTTCAAGTGCAAGGTGAGCAGAGGGGGGGATTTTATTGAATGGATAGAATGCACAGAAGGGTCGGCCTGGTCATATAGGCTCTGGCCTGCTACTGTGCGTGGGGGGGAAAATGGGTGGGGGGGAGAGCGTAGTTAGAGGCTGACAGCACGATGTTAATGAGATAGAGGTGAAGGTATGACCTATACAAAAAAGAAAATAATGCCTAGGCTGTGTACAGTTCATGTACGAAAGTTCACCACGACGGGGCCTGAGGTGCAATCTAGCTGCCAAACGGCTGCTTTTCAAAAATGCCAACAGTGTCTTGAACGTCTTGTTTGAACGCTGCGGGCCTGGACTGTTTCTTAGGAGGACGTTCTCAGACAATATCCGATTTTTAACTGGACCGACGACTTAGCTAACTTTTCGCGCTGGTACGCGCAGCATGGACAGTTGCAAGGAACATGTTGAATGATGAAGCTTCCGCGCGAGCCTGGAAGAGATGCTGGGGGAGTGGTTTTGCGACGAATACAAGGCAGTTCGGGACGCCCACCCCGATTAGTGATCTCAGTAAGCCCGTGCCTAGTCGGGGATGACCTTCTGCGTGCGTGGTTGAGTAACTTTAGTGACAGCCAAGGGAATAGTTGTCTTATTCTGCTGGCGTGATGTCTTGGGTCTTAAGTAAGGAACACGGACAAAGATCGGTTCTGGTAGTAGTTACAATGGTGGCAAGGCCGGGTTCATACTGTTGCCGCAACTGTCGTAATAACTTCAAAAAATGACGTCATTTCACGTCTCAGCCAGCGGAATTGCGTGGCGTGCCGGTTTTTAACATGAAGGTGTTTTATTCCCGGATACACAAAGATTTCGCTGACGTCATATTCGTCACGGAAGTGACACCAGTACAACGAAGCAAGCGGCCTGTAAAGGGTGCACCCCTGCACACAGGGTCTTCTTGCGGGGAAGCAACCTCTAATACTAAAGAGTACGTTATACTTAGAGTTGTTCGTTTTCGGGTTTTACATTTTAACACGACAGTGTTTTATGCCGCGATACCCCAAGATTTCACTGACGTCATATCCGTCACGGAAATGGCGCGAGTACATCTTTGCCGAAGCAACCCGCTAGCAGGACGTCGCTCGCCAAGCACACCCACAGGACAGCCGCCGACCCGCAAATCATGCTCAGGTGCAGATTTCGCTGCACATTTCTCTTTCGTGTTTTACTGATTCCTATGACAGAGGAATCAACCACAGTTTTTTACGTCCATAGATCATGATATAGCTTTTTAGTCGGTAGTCTGAACATAGCCTAACTGACCTCGGTATTGAGAGGCGGCCATGTAGATTGCTGGATCCCCACCGAAGACGGAGATCAGCGCTTCAGCCCTTGCTTGACAGCGACCCTCGAGTTGTGAGGGGCGCATGTTACAGGAATACGGTAGCATCATGAAGCCCTGTTGCCAGCGGGGCGCGACTGGTGCGCGCGGTGTGACATGTTGTGGTGCTCGGTACGAACGTGGTGACCATATGCGTTGCAACTTGGCGGGTATTTATGGTTTGAGAAGTGACCCTCTATCGGCTTGTCCATTGTGTTGTAAAGCTCAATGTGAAGAAGCTCGCCTACAAACGCACTAATGGAGAGTCCGATGGTGTGCCTATTGGCCTTTAAAATGAGGGTATCGACCATCTTCATGCCTTACTTTCCGGGAACATTCTCGGGCGGTGAATGCAAGGAAGCACATGGGATACGTGTCGAAACTGTTGGGTGAAGCCATTGAGACGCGAAGAAGCATTGCTGAAGATTTGTGTCGACCCTTCCTCCTATTACTTCTCTCCTCTCTCTCTCTCTCTCTCTCTCTCTCTCTCTGTTTCTTTCCTTGAACTTTGGAGGCTAACATAATGGTTGGAGATTTAATTGTGACCTACTTCAGGTTACCGGTTATTTACGTCGTACAGAGATAAATGATTTTTTCTAAATGCTCGCAATTCTGGGGTGGTATTCTTGTGTTTGTCCGTTTTCAAAACGTCCGTTTTGTGTCCGTTTTACTGTGACGTACTTCCAGTTGTAGGTGGGCTTTGGGTTGACTTTTGCGCAACTGTTCTTGTAAACACATTTTAAACGACTAAACCTATTTTAAAATATTTTTGATGTGTTTATTGATCCGCCAGCGAACCAACAACAAGGCGACGTGAAATCGTCTGCTCCAAATCGTCTGCTCCGAGAAGCCGCAGCTCATAGCTCCGCCGTGCTTGCATGGCGTCACATCCGGTTGTTCGCTTTTAGCCAGTCAGGGGTTGCTCAAAACAGACACTTTTGAAACGGACGCAAAACGGACAAAACACGAGAATACCGCCCCTGGTCATAGCTGCCTTTTTTTGTAGAGCTTGGAGTGAAGCTTCAATCAGCTACGTTTTCCCAGATGCCCGTCGTTCTCTCTTCGCAGTTATCCCGACCCTGCTGGACCAGATCAAGGCCCTCAACCTCCTGGTACTGCTGCTTCCGGAAGCTAATCGGACCACCTTACTTGTGAGTACGTTAGTGATGTGTCCAGTGAGGTTTAAAGGGACAGGCAAGCGCTTTTTGGGGATTGCATGTGCTCTAGCTCACAATAAAGCCAGCGTTTTACACACCGGGGTAACCGTAAGGAATTTCTAAGGAAACAGGCGGAAATAATTTTAATTTGGCACTAAAATTTATGAAGGGTGGCGCCACGTGGTGTCTAAACGTGACACTACCGTACGTGTCCCAAAAACTCCGTCGGTTTCAACGCGTGATTCAGAAATCGCATAAATGAATAGGAAAGGTGGCACATTATTGTTTTTTAAATTGTTTTTTCTTAAACACCTCTTTTATTCTCACGTGCAGTTAAAGGTGTGTTTCCGCACGGCTCGCTGTCATAATTGCGAAAATTCCTTTTGGTGGGCCACGTATGGCTGGTTAATCTAAACATTCCGATTGCAGGAGTTCCAGGGCGTTATCTGCAAACCCCCCTCGGGCTAAGGTATTTTAGGTGATGCCCTTTTATTTGGGATAAGGAAAATATACTCGACAAAAGTGGGTTGTCGGTCCCTTTAATATTATGTTCGTATGTACGGAGTCTCTTAAAAAGAAAAATACCGTATGCGTATTTAAACGTTCATTCGCTAGTTGTGCCGGCTTGGGATGAGCGCCGCTGCCCTATTCGCTTGGAATTCGATTGATTGATTGATTGATTGTAGGGTTTAGCGCCCGCCGATGCAGCGCAGGCCATGAGGTGTGCTGTAGTGGAGGGCCCCGGATTAATTCTGACCACATGGGGATCTTTAACGCGACGCCAAAATCTCGCACACACGGGCGTTTTTGCTTTCCGCCTCCATCAGAAAAGCGGCCACCGCGTCCGGAAATCTACCCCGCGTCCTCGTGCTCAGCAGCACAACGCCTCAGCCACTTCTGTTTTTAACACTCCCGGACTCACTGCGGACGGACTGTCCGAGACGCAATTATGAATTCGTTGCAGTTCTGCCCGGAATAGGCGCAGACTATTCCGGACAGCTTAATCGAGGTGGCCAATAGCTTAAGATGCGTCAGCCGGCGTTAGTCCTAAATGGACATGATTACTAGCTACTGGACAAGGACGTACAGAAGAGACTAAGGGCGACGTTTTTCTGGCTTTACGTGCTTGTCCAGTTGTGCTAGTAGTCATGCCTTACTATCCTGGATACCAACTTTTCCAGCTCTCTGGCTCCAGACCTTTGCGAGAGCAGCGTGATTGTAATGACAAATAATAATTCTATGCACGAACACAAGCTGGGTGGTGACCTTTAGCAAGCAGTCCTTTGTGACTAACTTCCATCTACCTCGTTTCCCCCTCGTGGAGCAGTTCACCACAAGGTCAAATAACTTGAGGTGTTTCCGTCCATGGTCAGTGCTGTTTTGAATGCGACAGCGTTATTACTCTACCTACCGTACTTGCGCACGAGTGCACGTGTTGGGGCATATTTACGCTTCCTAAGTGACCTCCTTGTGCAGGCGCTGGTGAACTTCCTGGCGGACGTGACGGAGCGAGACGGCCGGAACCGGATGTCTGTGCAGAATGTGGCCATGATCATGGCGCCGAACCTGTTCTCTCCCAAGCGGCGGAAGGTCACCGAAGACAACCTCCGGGTGGCCCGTGCTGCCACCAACGTAACGCGCATGCTGATCTGGTATCAGCAGCTCCTGTGGATCGTAAGTGGTGAAAGGTTTTAACGCGTAGCGTTAAGAGCCCCGTGTTGCAGAAAATCTACCGTCGTCGGCGGCGTTGATTGTGTGCAAATATCCCGTAGCGCCACCTTGCGGCGCCCATGCACTGAAACCCATGTGATCGTAAGGCGCTGCCTTAACAGATGGCGTGCGAGCTGGAGCGGAAAGTTTTCGCCGCTCGCGGGTGCCGCCTAGAGCGTGACGAGTGAATGATGACGCAATGCGAACGGGGCTTGATAGCGCTATCGCGTTCCACGCTTAATGGCGGAGCATATGCCTCCTCCAAATATTTTTTCGTAACGCTTAAAACCTTTACGCTGTGAAAATATATAAAATATTATGCATCTTCTTAGCGTCACAGGCAACGAACATACTCTCGAAGTCATTTGACTACATGAAAAAAAAAAGAAAAAAAAAGAAAACGGTTTTCAGGCGTAAAATGTGCCCGGAGTCTTTGCAGGGGCTTTTCTTATTCGTGACGCTGCAAAAAAGGGGCAATGTTTTACAGCAACTGCGTCTTTTGAATTGCTTCGTCTTTTGTAACCATAAAATGAAGGGTCATGTTTTGTCACGTAAAATTGTATTTCCCGAAAAGTCGCTGCAGACCAGTAGGTTGATTTGGATTTGGACTCGCTGTTTTCCTCAAGGTGCCATCGCAGTTTGTGGGCCAGATCCGGTTGGAGTACAGGCTACACTACGAAAAGAAGCACGCCAAGGAAATAAAGGTAAGGGTCCGTGCACCTGCATCCTGGACGCCTCGTATAACGAGTGTTTATTCTCTGCAGAAGAAGAGGCAGCAAAGGAAAGATCGTTCCAGTTGGTTTGAACCTCGAGAAGGCGAAGACGTAAGTGTTGTAAACACATCTTTCTGTATAATTTGTTGGCTGCACTCGCTTGACTTTTCCTCATGAAGTTGATACCGACTGTTATACTGATGTAGTTGAACGGTACTATTATTACTCAAGAAAAGATACACGAAAGAGTTAAATTTAAAAAAGAAAAAGAAGCCGCTGAAAACCATAAGTCGGTTGCGTCTAGAAGTCGGTTGCTTGCAAGGGACTATAACTCGCCGCGCTGCCATCGCGTCATTTTGGGTTACATCGCCTTTTTGGATGGCGAATGAACGCAGTGTGAAGCCAGACTTCACTATGGCGGACTGATTCCTCCAATCTTGAGTCCGGCGTTTAAAGACTCGTCTGAAGGCTCTAAAGGCTCGTCTAAAGGCGTCTAAAGGTGTCTAAAGGCTTGTTCACCGACCAACGACTTCTGAGCGCAGGCAAACCTTGGTTCTACTCAGTCACGCTGCACCTGTCTCTCTGCGTCCATCGATTTTAACCGGTTACCGCTTACAATGCCCTCTCCCTACACAACGCTCCCAGTGCTCGGCATAGCACGTTGCGCAAAACCGTTACGTTTTAAACCGGACTTCGCCACCGCCTGGTGGTTATGATCGAGGGAACTACAAGTGAGAAGACTGCTCCAGTGTAACGGAATAAAGGAATCGCAACTGTTTCCGCTACTTAGGACTCCTGTACTACCATTATGATGCCGCGGAACGCCGTCAGGACGGGTGCTGGCGTGAAAATTATCCCCAGATGGACCAGTATAGCTTGATATTATGCTTTCTTGTGGCGCATGCTGTCGCAGACGGCGTTACGGGTGCGCGTGGATCACGAGGGAGCATCGGGAGCGACCCACCAGGTGGCGCTCAATGACGCCACCACGGCCGGCAGCGTCGTGGGCGAAGTCTTCCTCGCCATGCACTTCGAAGCGCGCAAGAGGGACATCGCGGCTCGAGGAGGATCGCCGCAAAGGTACCGGTCGCCTCCGACGAAACTGCTTCTGTAATGCACAGAAATGTGTAGTTTATCCTAGGGAGAAACAGGCTATCCCGCTTTGCATGCCTGCTTCACACCGTTCTAGCAGTTTGTAAATGCTTGGGGCAATTACGTTGTCGTACCCGTCGGTAGGGAGCCGATGTTGGTCTCCCCAATGGTATCAGCCCGCGTGATGCTTACATAACCTTTGCTTACATAAAGCCTTTACGCTACGTTTTTCTGCTGAAGATGTCGGATGGTTTTTCTCAACTGCATAAATAGTCTTACTGTCCCTCTTCCGCAGGCTGTCGGACCAACAGGCTGGGGACAACCGCTTCGCAAGCGACGTCAACACTTTCCTCCAGAATCACTGGCTTTACGAAGTCGGCGGCTACATAGGTGCGTCTGCTTGCATTTTTACGGTACTGTTCGGACCTTTGTGATGTCTCTTCCTGTTTATGCGCAAAGTCATGTTTTAGGTCTCCTTGTTACCTAAGTAGGAGTTGAAATTTTTTCATCACGTACACACGCAAAAATATGGGGCCTCGCCATCACCGAAGAGTTCGTTGATAGGACAGACGGTGAACCGTGTCTCAACTTCGCAATTGCCGTTTTAGAAGTGCCCACTTTTCGCAGCGGAGCTGTGTATGAACAGGTTTTCATAAATTGTGTTGCACATGTCAAAACAAAAAATTGCGCCCATTTTCCCGCGAGGGAACCCTGATGTGATGCGACGCATCAGGGGCGAGCGTTTGGACTGAAGCTGGTATTGGGTTGCGTCAGTCCACTTGCTGAAGAGACTGTCGCTTCCATCACGTCGTCATTGGAAGACCTTGCACGGAGGTATCGTCAAGCAATGTCAAGTCAAGTGCGAGAGCGAGCGCTGGACTGATCCGGCGCCGTGCGCTCCCCGCTTATATTCCCGCTTTTGAAAAGAGAGGAGCCGGGGGGGAGAGTCGCACACATGCGCGCACCCATAGCAGTGAAGCGCACACGCTCAACTGTTTTTATGATAATGAGACGGAGTGAGAGTGTTGCGCACAGCTGTCGGAGCGAAGAACGGAGAGTTGCGCATGTGCAGTGAGCGTGCGGACAACGCCGCGACGCCGGAGGGACATACCCGAGAGCAAGAGATGCGTCGCATCTAAAATAAATCTCGGATAGAACTCCCAAGGCTCCGCGCGTAATTCAAGTGCGATGCGTTCAATAGCGCGATGCGTTTCGTAGCGCGCGCGTTAACTCAGCAGTATAGTGAACGGTGGACGATCACTCCCACTGCACCACAGATAAAGGGAATGGAAGAGCGCAACCGACGATTGAACAGACAAGCAGCGAAATTCATCGTCGTCGTCATATCTCCCATTGCATGGCGGCAGGAACGAGCAGCAGCGCAACGCCTAGGAGGCAGATCGAAGCCATCCGAAAGCGTAAGGCGGAAGCGGATAGCGAAGCAAATTGTCTCAAGCGGAAAGGGAACGAATCCCCTGGAGAATTTTTCAATTCACCAATGGGACAATAATGCCTGAGGAACTAAGGTGTCCTGGAGCCCTTTTGTAGCGTGAGCTACACTGGCCGAGATTGAGAAGTTTCGCATGGCTCCTGGAGAGCCGTGCTGCGCATGCGCGAGGAGCAGTGACGTCACATGGCGCACAGAACGTTGCTCGCTGCCCGGCGTCTCTCACGCACCCCACGCGCCCAGCGTCTTTGCCGACCTCCGTGGCGGTTTGGTCCACTTGATAATCATGCGAGGGGCGGCCGGGTAGGCAACCGATGGCTCGTGCGTCGCAGCAACACCGGCGTGCGCCTGTAGAACCAGCTTAGCTCTGGGGCGATTGGTGGCGCTGCGCCGGAGCCGATTAATAAATATACATGTGTCACACAATGCGTATACCGTGTGTGTGTCATTCAAGCAGCAGTAAGCATAATAATCAAGCTAATCCGAGGCAACCAGAAATGGAACCACCTGCCAACCTCAATCGCCACAATCACCGATTCGCGCGCATTTCGAACGGCCGCCGAACGCTACTTTCGTTCCCATTAAACTTTTTTCTTCTTCTTGTCGTTTACACGCGTGCATTGTATATTTATCGAACATGCATTCGGTCTCCCTATCTTTTATACTCATTTCTTTTTGGTAGATGGGTTTATTTTTCGTGTGTTCGTATGTTCGTTTTGTGTTTTCTTCTGCCTGTCTTTTGGTCTCATACGCTGATGTTATTTGGTAAGTGGTGTTTAATTGCATTGCATTAGTTCATATGCTCGCTTTGTATTTAATTCGTTGTTTGAGCCTGTATAATGCTATTACCTTTGTATAATTTCTGGAAACATTATTATCTTCTGTATATAAATCGTATTTATAGTGTAACTTGACTAATCTCCCCGTGTACAATTGTTTTGTAAACTTAACCACTCTCTTCTGTAACGCCCTCTGGGCATTGAAGGTATCGAAATAAATAAATAACAGCTAAGAATAACCACCTGAACCTTAGCTCTCACGCTACGTATATCCTGGCATAGCCGAGCTAAGCCACTGCTAACTTTTTTGTCCGTATGCAGTGGAGGCGGACGCGAAAGATTCCGACCGAGGTGCAAATAACAGCTTCGCTGTGAAAACAAAACGAAACAGCTGGCGTTTCTGTTTTTGTTTTTTCTCCACCTGTCAGCTATGATGATGATGATGATTGCTATTGGTTTCCCCTTTGAAGCGGGGTGATGACATGTCATCTTACCATCTATGGCGGGTTAACCTCCTCTCTCACGTGTCAGCCAATCAACGACGACTCCCCCTTTCCCCGCCTCCTAACCTCCTCTCTAGGCTTCACTTTTTTTTTTGGTCTTCACACTTCGTGATCACGTAATCTTCGAACGCTTGCCCAAAAACGTATCACGTTCGGAGTCGGTATTCGTGCGATACTTTTTGAGCCCTGTGCTAATGCCTTGAGTGAGGCGTGCTGGTATACGACTTTACTCTTGGTCCGGCATTTTCCGCAGGTTGGCGCCAGCTGGAACACAACACCAACGTGGTCGCCGTGCGTCTGGAGAACCCAGTGGCCGAGTGGGTGGTGCGCTGTCACCACGCCCGATGACCACCACTCATTCCCAT
The DNA here is from genome assembly GCA_013339765.2 of Haemaphysalis longicornis. NCBI lineage: Eukaryota > Metazoa > Arthropoda > Arachnida > Ixodida > Ixodidae > Haemaphysalis > Haemaphysalis longicornis. Next base: position 24,380,323 of record CM023456.1, read on the forward strand.
TATGCCATTCCAAAGGTTTTATAGAGGCTCCTTGAAGTGCAATGATCGGACCGTCACAAGGCCCGCTGGCTTCCAGCCTGTGGGTTCACCGCTAAAGTATTTTGTGTGGCGCAGCGAGCCACCGACACCTCGGAATTTTGATGCTTCTTGTCGGAGAGCAAAACGCCCCAAACTTAAACTAGAGTGCGCGTGAGGTGTCAGGTCGATTGTGCATCGCGCGGTCAGAAGTTACGAGCTCTATTCGTGTTGCTTTGGATGAATTCATACGGGGGCCTTGTTTCGATAAGTACGCCTTGCGATCATTTACTAAAAAAAAAAAAGAATGTGGGCACTCATTCGACAGCATGGTCATTCACAGGATGTCTGGTTCTTAAGATTAGAAGGGTTTCTCCTTGCCCGCTTTTAGCTTGCATGCTTTGATGCCGCTGTGTGGCTCCTCGAGATTTTTTTTTCGTATTCCTGATTTAAAGCATGTGTTGTTGTTTATATCGTTGACAAATAAACAGAAATACCTCGCAGTGGTGGCAGTGTGTGCCAGATGCTTACTTGTTAGAAGGGCAGTAAAATAGACTGTGGGAACCGACGGGCGCGGTTGCCTTATGCAACACCGACGCCGTACGCGGTGGCTAAGTACCCCACTGCGCACCGGATGAAGACGACGACGAAGTGGACACGATGGGCGGGACACGAGCTGGACGTGACGGGGATCGGGACAGTGGCACGGGACAGTCAGTCTGTTAGCCGGTACTCTGTGTCACGGACGGAAGGAAACCTCTTTCCTTAGGTGGATGGGGGTCCGCCCTGGTAGTCACGGTAGGCTGTGGGAATTCCGTAGCCACGAGGTGTAGAGAAAGAGTCCTGAGAAGTACCTCTGGAGGTCTGCCTTTCTAGAGACAGGTGTGTTGCACTTCACATGGACTGCTAATAAAGTGAAATAATGAAAACAATGATAGCGAGATATAAACCCGAAAAGAAAATAACGGACACACGCACGCTCGCATGCGGCCAAGCTAAGTTAGATAAGCTATTTAAAATTGCAAATAACGCGCACAAACTTAGCGAACATTGTTCAGCAGGGTGATGTATTTCGTCAAACCCCGAAAGGCGTGCGTTTCTACCGTGGCAGCTGGTCGGTGCGGCTACGCCGAAATACACGAAATCGGCTCAGATGCGCCCAGAGCTTCTTCGTAGACGCAGCAAGGTACTCGCTAACGGCGCAGATGCGAAAGGAAACCGGGGGCGAGTATCACGACTAGTGGCACAACGCGGGACCAGCGTCCTCCCTCCGTAAGTAATTGTGCGGCCTTCCCCCAGTCCACCCAATCACACAGATGCACAGGGAGTCAGAAAAAAAAATTCATTGCCATTCCACACCGTGAAGGTAGACGACCTGTGGAGCTAACGTGTGGGAACGGGCCTGAGGTCGCGAAAAAAATCCCGGCCATCTCCACTAACGTGATGCCTGGAGAGGGGCGAAGCATGCAGTGTATAAGTGTATTCTTGGCGCCTTGGCGTTTTTGCCAGCAGATGAAACCGTTAGGGAAGGGGGGGGGTACAGGTATACAGCTTTTCTGTAAAAGTATCTTGTCTTTGAAACACGAACCTCTCTAGCGCTAGGCGTAAACGAGAATTCCGGTGCTTTTTTAGTACGTGTTATGAAGCGCTCCAGCGCGAGGCTTAAACGATTGCCCCAATGTTTTTTAAGTGCGCGTTGTGTTCTAGCGCGAGGAGTAAACGAGTTTCCCGCTATTTTAGTACCGTGACTACATGAGACGACGATTACGACGACAGGAGACGCCAACAGCCCCAGCCCCTACGGGGCTTCGCCCCTAAAGCCACAAACGACAACACACTGCGCAAGTGACGCTGATTTGGTTGGCCCCCAATTCCCTCTCAAGCCGCGTCGTCGCGCCGGCGTTTTCCGCCTCGCGGTATTCGGGTTCCCGAAAGGCACAGCACTTACGCTTGGCGTCCGCGGCCCGACCGTCGTTGGTGGTCTCTTTCCACCGCGTTCGCCCCCATAACCACCTATTTTCTTTCCTTTATGCGCTGGCTTCACTGTGCAGCGCCTTGTGTGGGAAAGTTAGCTTACAAAGACCAAGCTTTTCCCGATCTTGAAGCCGGCTTCACTTCTAAACAGTAGTGCATTGCTGGGCAGACATCATTTTGGGGAAATATACGCCATATTACACTAAGAGAGAGAGAGCAGGAGACGAACAGGAGAAATGCGTGTGCAGCGCGAGAGGAGCGTGCGATCAGGGCCGGCCCACAGGGCGAACGGTAGAGGGCACCTCGCCGTATGATAACAGGCTATGTACAGACGCTATGTACGGGCTCTCAGGTTATACAGCGCATTAACAGGGGGTGGATGGCCGGTGGGATCTGGAGTTCATGGGCGGGTGTTGAGGCCTGACTCGTCGAGGTACGAGAGGAGCAGCCTGAAGGCGGTGCAGCATCTCAGGATGTCCTCTGCGGTGCAGGCCGCCGGTATCCAGGCACCAGTTTGTTCCGGGCACCAGCGGCGTTGATCCCTCGGGGTCGGGGCAGTGGGCACAGGCCCTGCCTGTGGAGGCGTACTGCTGTGTTGTTGCGGAGCCGGAGGAGGAGGGAAACTCTGGTTGACACTCGTTTGCAACCTCACGCCTGATGACGTTTCATAGCGCAGGGACGCGGATTCTAAATCGTCTGCAGCGGAAGCTGAGCACGCAAAAAACTGGGGGAGTTCACCTATAACAGCTTCGTTGTAGAAAATGATATTCCTCCGAAGGAAGGTAACGGGATGCTGAGCATATAAAGAATTGGACCCGGTTCAACCCAATGTGTAATCTGCTGAGACAGCGGAGCTGTGGTTCTCTTGTGTCGGCTGGAACGTAAACGGGCGGTCGCCGAGAACGGCAACGCCATCGTTTCCTCAAAGTATACGGTTCGAGCAATAAATCGGCAGCTAAACGTCAACGGCAAAAGGCTCCCTCCCCTAGCGGTAGGGAGAGCAACTCGCCCCTACGAGACCACTGCGCCCTCTCTCGTTGGGTCTGGGGACCCGCTCCTACCTCTGCGTGACGCGCGACCACCTACAGCAGACGGACGAAAGGTTCGACCTACAACAACTCCGCTGTTAATAATGGCGCAAAGCCAGCTGCCGGGAGGGGTCGTTAGTTTCGTTGGAGAAACCAAGTGTGTCTGACATGACTGGTGTGAGTTCATTTCCAAGAGCTTCGACTCACTTCGGTGCATCCTTAAGTGTAAGCGACTAAGGACCCATGGGCAAGCAGAAGTAAAATTAATTGAAGTGACATTAGTGGGTCTTCAAGAATCCATGAACGACTCGTCCCTCTTCTCGCGAACTGGAGGCTCGGCCCGATTCGCACCACTTGCTCTGGCTTTAAAAGCCCGCTACGAGGAGTTTTTAACGCGTCCCCCGTAAACCGTCACGGGATCCGTCGAGGCAGAAGGCAGCTGGCGAGCCACGTCATGAACTCGGGCTCTCCATGGCAATGTCGCCGCCGTTGCGAGAGCAGCTCTCTCCAGTCTATCGCCCTAAGTTTTGGCCGAAAGAGGACGAAATCGCCGCAAAAGGAAAATGATGATGGTGATAATGAAAACACCACTGGACACGTGCCATTGTAGGCGCCACGTCATTAGCGTGCATATAATGCACTCGCGGCATGTCTTGTACGCGTCACCCTGTTCTACAAATGTCGTCGGTGCAGTATAAGCGGCGATGGACTCTGCACCGTTTACACAAACGCACCTGTGAAACATGGCGGCAGACACACTAGTCGCGTATCCGTTTCACAATTAAACCCTAATGCTTACGCTTCACTTCATCGTAATAGTGCTTACGCATACCAGAATTTTTTTTTTAGAAAACCGAGTCAACGAGGGGACCAGGACAATATGAATTTACAGTTCGCTTTTGTACCGTGGCTACTCACATTTGTTGCTTCTCGCGCAAATATAACCATGCTCAACTTTTCCCTGTAGTACTCAGCACAAAACATGCGTTTCTACGTCAAAAGCCGCAACCTTTTCGCGGTTCACCTTTAGTCAGCTAGAATCAGTGAGCTGTGGTTGTCCAGTAGTTCCGTGCTTGTGTCGAACTCTAGAGGATTCCGGTTCGAATCCCACCCAGTGCCAAGTTCACCTAAACTTCCTTTAAACTCATTTGGTTACTTAGTTATTAGGAGCTTCCCTAAGAAATGGGGCGCCATCTTGAGGATTTGTGGCCAAGTTGAGAGAGGAGAGAGAGAGAGAGAGAGAGAGAGAGAGAGAGAGAGAGAAATCTTTATTATTTAAACAGCCACAGTCCGGGCCGTCGTGCTACAGTCTCTTCATTAGGAGACGACCGGTCCGTAGAACTCCCAGAGGTCCTCATCTTTCGAGCAGTCGGACCATTTCGTGTACTATGGATGCCTAATTTTCTACCGGCATAGTTAGCTAACGCTTCCGCATTGAAAGGTGCTGCGCCTGTTCGAAACTGTGCAACGCACGTAGCGGTATGGCCGAGTCTTTACGCTGATCGAAACTGCGTGGGGTGCGCCTCGCGCGGTTCAGATTATTAGTGCGGAGAGGCTCGGTCTCCCACCTCCCGTAGTCTTGCATAAAATTAAACTGAAAGGTTGGCAGTACCATCGATGGTGCAGATCGGAAGTCCCTGAGGGTCACGTGATTCCAAGGAGTAACGCAAGGAGTAACACGCACCACTCAAGGACGTTCCAAGGTCACTGGCTCAAACAGCTGCAGTTAGGGCAACTAATAATGCCTAATGCAAGTCTCGACTGACAGATGTAGCGTAATACGTTTCAGGTGCAAGCGACGGCACTACGCATCGCTACGGGCAGTGATGTCACCTTTCATTACAACTACAGTGCTCTAAAACCTTCTGGAGCACTGTAGTCATGACGTTGGAGTCCTCTCCGGGGATGCCAGTGCAGTGCAGCAAAGTGGATGTGTGCACAAAACTAGTAGGTAATGCTACATAAGACGTCTATGAATGGGCAGAGAAGTTGTCGCAATTGTGTAATCGACTCTTTAGTCAAACACTCCGCAGCTTGACTGACCATTTATATCTTGATCAGAAGTGCTACTAGCGATTTTTCGGGAACAGACGAAAAATCTGACCAGTTGTCGTAACTCGTCTTACACAGCGGTTTTACGCTAGCTGCATAGAGATGTAATTTGACGGTTTATTCAAGCAACCGATTTTTAACAGTTATAGCTGATGTCGTTGTACAGCGAATGATAATTAACGGCTTTTTATGCATGTGTCCTTAGTTTTCCTCGTTTATGAGACTTCACACCGTGGCATTGAAGCAATTAACAGGGCTTCCTGGAGGTTGACGTACAAAGCCTGACAGCGTCGTCTGGGGTTTCACGCAGCGGAATTGGTGGATCATCTTTTCTAGCGCAAATTTATTCTGTTAGATGGTTACTTAGTATGGCGGCAACAAACACAACACGACGATCTTAGAAACTAATTACCGGCGCATCGGGCTGAACTCTGCGCATAAATCGTACATATGAGCAGCCGTTCGCCCAGTAAAATATGAACTGTGGTGAAACGGATTCCCAAGCAATGACTGATTAATTTGTAACCCACTATGGCCAGAACCGCCTCGTCTATACCCCCGTCCCCACCCATCCCTTGGCACCGGCTTCAAGCCCAGGCCTCAACTCGACCGTCCTCCGTTAGATATCCCCTACGACGTACCCATAGGACTGCCTTACATGCCACACACCCTTTACCGCCTACCACTTTGTACGGGAATGGCCTGAACGCCCGGAACCCACCCCTTACCCCTCTCCGGAGAAGCGGGAACGCGGGATGACCGGCGCCCGCGCGGCACTCGGCTCGGAGATCAGGTAAGCCTGATCTTCCGGGTTATGGCAGCAGCTACGGCTTGCTGCTTTTCAGACTAAGAAGATGTCACCCATCTTTCTTTCCCTTTTTTCGGTTCTAGTGAACGTTATTCAACAACTAATGAGCTGAACGCTCTTTCCAGTGATGATTTTCTAGGTGAATGACCCCTATGATAGTTGATTGGTAATGATACGGTGCAAAAATGGCAGCATCTCCACTCCGTGGATGATGGCGAGGGGGCGGAGTACGGGGACTCGAAATTACATCCAAGTTGCGCCCCGAGTGACATCCGATTTGCGCCCCGACCGTCATTCGATTTGAGCCGCGAGTTGCACCTTGATTATTCCCTAAATGAAACTGCAACTCACGGCTCAAATCGAATTTCGCTTGATTTTCGCTTGATGGTGGCGTGCGCACGGATGGACGCGGACGGACATTGGGAGGTCCTAAGGTACTCCGCACCGTTGCAGGCGAGGGAGTAAGACGTTTGACTCTCGGGTACTAACTCACGGTCGCAGCCCAATGGGTAAGACGACTGACACTAACTCTAATAAGGTAGCGAACTGGGCGAGTTGGAGTGCATTCATAATGGTCAGCGCATATGAAAACCGGACAAGCGGACGACACAGGATTACTCTTTTTGTCCGGTTTTAGTATGCGCTGACCATTATGAAGACACTAACTCTGTCTGGTCTACCAGACACAGGCTCGAATCCTTCCGGTGCCCGTGTGGTTTTTTTGCGATTGTAAATGCCATGCGCACGGACGCGGACGGACATTGTGGGCTCCTAAGGTACTCCGCACCTAAAAGAGCAACAAGTCAACGTTCAATGCACAGACTAGACGAAGACGACAGAAATAAGACGAGACAATGCGCAACTTGCAACAGGAACCCTGCTTGTTTAAGTCGGGTTACTTGTGCTCCCAGGCTCTCGTCCATTTTGCGTGGACAAGATTTTTTGAGGCTATTTAGAAAACGTGACCTGGTGACACCTCGCTTTACAATTTCGGAGTGCCCAGACGAGGAAGGAAGTAACGGCTTGCATGCCCGCAGCTCGTATTGCCATAGGGTTCCTTAAGCATCTGTTGACAACAGTTGCGCATGACGTGCTGAAACAACGTAAGAAGGGCTTCGGTGTGTGGCGACAGGAAGTAAAGAGCAAAAAGAAATACGCCGCCATTCCGCACGAAGCACGGTGTTTCCCACCGGATAAAAAGATTTGTGAAAACGCAGACGTCAACGTTATTTTTTCGGCGCCACAGACACTTGTCACTTTATGCAAGAAGAGTTATAGTACCACTGTCAAACGTGCATGTGATATTAAACACAAGGTCAAGTTCGTTGACTACAGTGAGCGCGTGGTCTATGTCGTCCCATTGAATTGTGGCAAGAAGTATATTGGGCAGACTGGGCGTTGCCTCAACGAACGATTGCGTGAGCACGCCAACAATGTGCGTAACGGCACAACTGGACATTTGGCCGCCCACTGTCGTGACCATAGGTGTACGCCTTTGTTTGATAAGAGCAGCATTATCGGTAAATACAGGAGCCAGCGGACGATCGGGAGATTATTGAGGCACATGACATCACACGTGCCGGTGATAATTTTGTGAGTATGCCCTCCCTCACGCTTACCGAGAAAGAAAGGTGCTTTTTAAGGCATGTAATGACCAAACATTCCGAATACGTCGTACCGCAGAAGTGTCATGTGGAAGACAGGGTGAGGTGACGTGATTATTTGGTGTATGTAAAAAACGCGTTTTCTTCCTAATAAAGTTAGTTGCAAGCTGCGCATCGTCTCGTCTTCTTTCTGTCGTCTTCGTCTAGCCTGCGCATTGAGTGTTCAGTATGATTTACCAACTCGCCCAAACCTGTACCTTGTTCAATTTTAACAGATATGATACATTTACGGGGCTTAGGTTGAAGATGCACACTGCCCGTTGAAACACGCGTCGAAGGCACCACCACCACCACAACAAAAAAACGTAACACTTTTAATTCCGGCGCACTCGCACCCTCCTAACAACATAAAGAAAAGCATTTCTTCAGTTGACGTGTCCCGAGGCTGCAGGCGGGACTGGTGTGACGAATTATTTCTGCGCATAACCCGATTGCGGGTGAGGCAAAGCTTCAACTCCCTGCAGCCTGGCCGATGGTGGTGACTGATGATTCATGGTGCACCCGTATCACGTACGAAAGCTGCTTTCCGCTGAACCAGCTGAAGCTGTTGTCGAACAGGAACGTGTCTGCGAAGAAGGCAAGAACACCAGCCCCCGCGTCACGACAGAAACCACGGTGGATGCTTAGAACTTTTGAAGAACGTGAACGCGAAATCCTAGGTGGACGTTCTGTTGATATGCTGCTGTTCAACTTTCTGTTGAACTTCGCGGCGGCGCCCGTCCCGCTCGCTCGCCATCGCCAGGAACCTCCTGTTCGCCCCCCGTCGGTACTGCCACCTTCTTGAGGCAGCTCGTGCGGCACGTGCGCAGCGACATACCCTCATCCGGCTCTAGCGTTTCCCTTTCCCGGTGCGCGCTCCCCGGCTGTCTGTCCTATTTTTTGTACCTCACAACGATTTTCTGTGCCTTACGATGCATTTGATGAGAGAGAGATTTAAAGTTTTTGCTTTGAAGTTAGACCCCTCGTTATTTCCCCGGGAGCTCAAGTGCTTGTGCTGTTCGAATAGAGAGTGCACGTACAGGTACCGGCCTCCTCGCAGTGCACCTGTCCGCACTCGGGGTCCCGGTCGCAGGCGACCCTTCGTGGCGCCAGCAGCTCGACCCGGTCGTCGCCGCTGTTCCGCCACAGGGCGAAGGCCACGTCCCGGGCCTGCAGCTGCCAGTGGAGCTTTGCCCCGGGAGTTTCGACCTGCACGGGCACCTCGAGGCGGTGGCCCCGCTCCAGGAAGCAGCTCACTGCTTCGGGATCGATCGCCAGGGCTCCGCCACCACGGTATACGGCCTCCGGAAGGTCGCCGCCTGGACCGATCTGCAACGGCGCCACGCGTTCCGATAATGTCCCATCCGTCATGTCCCATCATGTTCCATCTTTGCTGATATGCATGCAGAAAAGCATCTTTTACAGGCGTCTATTCTTTTTCGGCACCTACGGTGGACACACAAGAAAATGCTTCAAAGGTAGCTAGTGTTGGCATTGGAGTGGTTACAGTTAGCACGTTTTGTCACTACAGCGGCCAGTTGTAACGTGTGCTCTCGTGTTTAAATCAGGTTTCGAGGTTATTTATGGGTGCCCTGGACGTAGTGTTAGAGATTATTTTCCCTTCAAATAGGGTACCTTCGGGAGAATGGTAAAACCAGTACCGAGAGTCTTTTTGTGATCACCGCTTTGGTGGTCATCGTGATGATCACTACACCTTATGGGTTTTCACCATTGCTTTCACCAAAATAAAAGAGCATTTTCGAGGCAGGGCGACGATAAGGATGCCAGTGTTTTCCCAGCACTTAAGGAGGGAAGCTGCCCCGGTAATAAGCTACCATGTGGAACTGTTTCTCCGCATGTTTGATTGGGCAGTGCTGGATGGGAGACTTAATCAGAAGCGTGGAAGCGTTGACTTCTAGGTGGTCGTCTTTCCATAAGTCACGTATTAGCGATATAAATGCTCACATTATTGATTTGGAGCTCCTACTAAAGCCGGCCGCGTTTAGGTTTCCGCGGGGTACTTACCACGTGCGTGCAGCGAGCGCCTCCTACCGGGTCCACAATTGTGCCTCCCCAATGGGCCGGCAGTTCGCCAGGGTCGACGTAATCCAGGAGAACTTTTTGCCAGCCATCTGTGAGCGCCAAGTGATATGCCCTTATAGGCTGCACTTGCAGTTCTACCTTATCGGCGACTCGACTTTTTGGTAGCAACGACCGCTGTAATTTTCTATTCAAATCCTTTGTTTTCGACACTTGAGCCGCGCAACACAGATAAAACGCCAAAAGAGGGGGAAAGGGAGATGGGAAACAATTTTTGCAATTAAGTTAAACGAACGGCAAAAATGTACTTGCTACCACCTACGTTTGTCTTATAGAATCTAAAGCCAAGATTGTGGATTGATTGATTGATTGATTGATGATTGATTGATTGATTGATTGATTGATTGATTGATTGATTGATTGATTGATTGATTGATTGATTGTAGGGTTTAACGCGCCGACGCAACGCAGGCGATGAGAAGCGCCGTAGTGGAGGGCTCCGGATTAATTTTGACCACCTGGTGATCTTTAACGTGCGCCGAAATCTCCTACACACGGGCGTTTTTTGCTTTTCGCCTCCATCAGAAAAGCGGCCGCCGCGGCCGGGAAACGAATTCGCCCCCTTGTGCTCAGCAGCACAACGCCTTAGCCACTAAGCCTCCAAGATTGCGGATTTTTCTGGTCAAGGTTCACTTAATTAACCATAGTTTAGCGTATACCTAAGGGCTCATTCATTCGTTCATTCCCAACTTCATTTCCCACTGAAATAGCCTTTGTCTCTGAGCAGTGGCTCGTTAGTTGATTGTACATGGAAGGACATCAAAGAAAATTTGAGCTAAACTTCATTGAACTGACACTAGCTAGACGGACCATGAAAACAACATACTTGCATGCTTTATTTCAAAGAAGTAGTCTTTGGTGACCTATGTAACCCCGTTCTGAACCGAACGACCTTGTTTTAAGGCAGCAACAGGGCCGAAATTTCAAACTTCGCGCTACAAAATACCAGCAATTTACGTCGTTGGGGAAATACCGAAAACAAAATGACGAGTTAACTCTATGCTAGCATGGAGTTCCCCAATTCAATGCATGCAGTGCGAAATGCTCCCTGATTGTTGCATTCAAGCTGACAATTTGTGGAAGTTAGCTTCCTGCCGTTTCGTATGATGATCGATCAAGGTCGGTTTGCTCACCTCGGGAGAAGATGTGCACCTTGCTGGCTGTCCTCTCACTTAGAAAGGGTCGGATGAGCCGCCAGAATATGGGGAAGAAGCTGGGAGCTGAAAACAGAAAAACGAGAAAACAGCTTGTAAAATGAGAAGGCAGAATCGACGAGCCATTCCACAGGGATCAATAGTAGCTCTTTCGATGTGACGGGCAGCGCGACGGGAATTGACGTGAACACGTCAACCGTTGCTGCGAATTTCATAATTGACATATTTGCACGGTGCCTTCCAACTTTTCAGCTCTCCTTTCTGCTCCTTACCGATTAAGAACTGAGCTGAAAATGAAGTAAACGGGGAGGTGGTCGATACCAAGAAGATACCGAGCGCACGTGAGCGAGCATCTCGTGAGGAGCGCCTGGTGTCGTCCAGTCTTGTGCGAGGGCTTGCGCCACGTGAGGGGCTCGAAAAAAGAAAATAGAAAAAAACTGTGGTTGATTCCTCTGTCATAGGAATCGTGTTAAAATGTAAAATTCCAAAACGAACAACCGTAAGTATAACGTACACTTCAGAACTAAAGGTTGCTTCCCCGCAAGGAGACTCTGTGTGCAGGGGTGCACCCTTTACAGGCCACTTGCTTAGTTGTACTGGCGTCACTTCCGTGACGGATATGACGTCGGCGAAATCTTTGTGTATCCAGGAATAAAACACTTTCGTGTTAAAATACCGAACACGAGTGCCAGTCAGCGTTTGAGCAAACAGCGTCGCCGACAAAACGACTGTCGTCGCCTCCTGACGTCACTCACTCCGCGTTGCTAGGGGCAACTACCTGCATTCATAAAGGTACGTGCACACTAACGGCGCCGTGCCGTGCCGCGCGTCGCTTGCCGACATCGGCGACCGCTGGAAACCTGTTCTCAGCGCATTTTCTTTGCCGCAGAGCGAATGGAATCGAGACCTTTTTTTTTTTGCCGTTCCGCAGAGCGCACAGGCCAATAGGGATGGCGGGTGTGACGTCGCGCAGGTGACGTGTCGCGGCAACCCGTTCCCACTTCCCCAACGCCTCTTCGCAGCCTTCCGCAAGCACACGCCATCTCGGAAAGAAATGTATTTCGCCTGAAAAAGCGGGGGAGTTCTCGGTCGGGATCGTGCGCGCAAGACTGGTTAACCAGATGACCGCCGCGGCCTTCACCGGCGGCGCAACGCCGCTGGCGGCCATCGGCAAGGTGTCACGGAAAGTTCGCCGCTAGTGTGAACGTAGCTAAACAGCCGCGGCGGCGGCGGCGGCGGCAGAACTTTCTTCGACTCTGTGCCACGCACATGGGGGATGGGGCGACGAAAGAAGATCCGAACGCCCTGATAAGAGACGGCTCATCAGGACGCGCACGCCGCGCTGCCAGACGAGAATGCAATTGGCCAGAAGAACAAGAAGAAGAAATAGCGCACGTCTTCAATGGCGAGTGAGCGCTCGACGAAGACGTTGCGGTGGCTGATGACGAAGTACAGTGGACCCCGCTCTTACGTTCCTCGGCGCTGCGTTTTCCCGGCTGCTACGTTGTTTTTGTCTAGTTCCGGTGCAGCTCACATATATTCCCATGTATTAAAATCCTCACAGTTACGCCGTGGCCCAACGTACGTTCCCGGATCATTCGTCGCAATCTGACACTCCGAACCCGCCGGGCAACATGCGCGGGCCGCCATTTTGACGTTTGACGAGCCTTGTGGCCAGGCTGGCTACGGAACTCGCTGAATGAAGCAGCACGCGGATGCAATTCGTCACCACTAGATGGCCCTAAGTTACGCTATGCTATCACCATCATCACTGCGCTTACAGCGGAAGTTTCACTTCGGAATACCGGAAGTGCGTGTTTGCCATAAAAGCACGATCGCAAGAATAGCACGCGCGCTCGACGTCATAGTGCGCTTCACACTTTGAGAACACCGTTGAACTTGCAACCGTGAACTTTGTCGTGCCTTGATGGCATCGTGAAAACGGGAGGCGCTTTCCCTTCAGGAAAAGCTTGACGTACTAGACGCAGTAGACAAGCAGCCAGCGGGGAAGAGAGTCGACATCGCTAGGGACCTTGCATTGCCGCGCGTGGTGTTTACCAGCGATCGCAAAAAGCGGAAAATCCTACATTCTCGAGTGTTTTAAGCGTTCGAAAGCCAAAGTTGCAAAATACAAGGTTGCAAGTCAAAGCTACACTGTTTTCGTTCATTTTCGAAAGTTTCCGTCACTGCTGCCGTTTTCCTGGTTGTTACGTTTTGTATTCCCGGTCCGGTGATAAACGTATGAGTAGGGTTTCACTGTATACGAACACTTAAGTGGGCACTGTACAAATAAAGCACTTATATACATTACTTTGCGTTTGGATTCGGCTTCTGCTGACGAGCGCCATATATATGCACTGGGTAAATGGTCCCGAGTGACTTATATACAGCTCGCCGAGTTTAGCTCAGTGAGACCAGGGTCCTTCAGTGCTTTTGAAGGACTCTGGTGAGACGACCACAGCTCTGCTGTGACATCAGGATTACACCGTTGTGCAAGCTTGCTTTGATTTTTTTTTTTTCATCGAAGGTTGTTGCATTTACTTTGTTAATTCGCTTCAGAATATTACCTGACACAAGAGACAGTGTAGGCGGCTCTGTGCGCGAATGTGTGTTAAGAGTTACAAACACAGGTGTTTCGGCTCTAAACAAGGCAATAAGTTCCTTGTTCTGACAAACGAAACTAACCATTCATTTTAAAACGGCACGCGCATGCGAACGCTGCCTCGTCAATGGGAAGTCACCCTGTTATCCGGGTATTACTATCTGTGTGTTTAACGTGCCAGGTCAAAATGTCCACACACCAAAAAGAGTGAGGAATGTACGGCATCGCTGACATGTTTGGTTTCCATTTGGCAGGAATTTAGACACCAGTTTCGTAAGAGTTTCATATGCAGCTTCATATGAAGATTTTTTTTTTTTCGAAATGAGTCACATCACCAACCGGAACTGAAGCAGATAAAACTGTCGTGTCAATAAAAACTCGGCAACTTTCCCATGGGAAAGAGGTTGCAACGAAATAAATCAGATAATGGCCGGCGAACGTGTACGCAGATCCTATTTCGTATCGAAAATGAGCCACGTCTTATTGTGGCATGGACCAAAATGAGCCAAATCCACATTCCCCATGGGTGGTGTGCTTTTGTTGTGACGTCATGTAACCGACATGGCAGCCTCCTTGTGAGTTCAAACGTGATAGCTCGTGCGGTCAGGCGGAATTTATTAAGATATCAGTAATTATTAACTTTTAAAAGTGCTTGTGGTCATTAACTTCCCTGGTTGACATGTAAAACATATCTTTGCCAGCGCCGTATTTAGGTCCGGTAACAAAGTTTCGCTTTTTCACAAATTCTGTTTTGGGTGGATTCGACTCATTTTGAAAAAAACAAAAAAAAAACACTCCTCATATGCTTCTTGCCTCTGCATGCCAAACCTCTCGGAAGTTATTTGGTATTACTTATGGCTGTGGCTAGCGTTCCGTCCAGACGGAACTATATACAAGTGCTGAAGTTCCGTCTAGACGGAACGGAGCGCTGCGGGTTATCCTTCCGTCCAGACGGAATACAACTGAGAGCTTAGCGTTCCGTCCAGACAGAGCCGGCGTGAAAATTGTACAGTTCCATTCAGACGAAAGCAAGACCGGCTGATTAGACGTCATGCTCAGTCTTCAGATTTGGTGTGCATTTGGCGGAATACACAAATTCAAAAACGTTTTTCTTCAAGTTGCATAAGTTGCATTCTTCCACACTCCCAGTTAAGACATGGCTGCGCGAAAAGGGAATGTTTATTCTTTAGTCGGACAATTGTCGCCTCTGTAATCAACCAGAGACAATTGGTCATTGTTTCGTGTTGTGCCGGGACGCTGTGTTCTTCTGGGACGTTTTGCAGCGGACACTAAAAAAGGACATTAACATCACCCCGTACACCATTCGCTTCCTGCCATTTGAAGATGTTAATCGGGTGCCATATGACGTTTTTGTTCTCCTACGATTGTTTAGCTTGTGGAAGTGCCGCATGACTGATCGGCATGCGGAACTCCCTAGGCCGACCAAGTGCATTTTGCGGGAACAGGCGGCGTTGGTGCGGAGCGTTTATGCTGCGGCGAGTGATCCACCGGAGTGGCTGCCTCTTTTGGATGCGTGCGTTTGCTTGCCTGAGTTTTGATCTTTGTTCGAATGATGTCCTTGCCCTTTGCTGTCTGTTAGTGTTTCCATTCCGTGTTAAGTGTCTTGTCTTCTAAAGTTTTCTCAAATTTCCATGCATTAAAGAAAAAAAGATTTGGTGTGGAGGTTGCGCCTCGGATTATGGCACTGTTGCACCGGGTTCGATTCCCCCCGGACATGCCTCTTTTTTTTTTTTTTGCATGGTTGTGCCAGCGTTTTGTAACAGCTAACTTTGCGCCCACTTTACAATTGACGTGGTGAGAGCAATCGGTCTTGATTTTGCACTCAACCGGCCGCTCCGTTACCGCTCACTAGAGCCAAGGCCGACGTATCCATCGCCAGAGTTCCGATCATCTGTAGTTCGTAATGGTGCATGATTACTAATTAACGGTTATTCTGGCTAGTCAATGAGCGGAAGCGGTTCGTTCGGCTGGGTAAATATGAAGAAAAACTGCTCTCTCTGCCTGTTGTGAAGCGGGCGTGGTCGCGAGCTAGCGGCTTGGAGTTCCGTTTGACGGAGTTAGAGTTGGTCCGATCGCCTTTCTGGAGTTTGTTGATTTTTACCCAACCGGTCAAACCGCTTCCGCTCATTGACTAGCCAGAGTCACATTTGATTAATAATCACTCTCAGTGATTACAGATGATCGGCCGTCAAACAAACCGCCAAGCTCGACCACGCCCGCTTCACAACAAGCAGCGAGAGCAGTTTTTCTTGATATTTATACCCAGCCGAACGAACCGCTTCCGCTCATTGACTAGCCAGAATAACCGTTAATTAGTAATCACCATTACGAACTACAGATGATCGGAACTCTGGCGATGGATACGTCGGCCTTGTGAGCGGTAGCGGAGCGGCCGGTTGAGTGCAAAATCAAGACCGACTGCGCTCACCGCGTCAATTGTACAGTGGGCGCGAAGTTAGCTGTTACAAAACGTTGATACAACCACGCAAAAAAAAAAAAGCATGCCCGGGGGGTATCGAACTCGGATCGGTAGTGCCATGATCCGAGGTGCAACCCCTACACCAAATCTGAAGACTGAGCATGGCGTCTGATCAGCCGGTTTTGCTTTCGTCTGGACGGAACCGTACAAATTTCACGCTGGCTCCGTCTGAACGGAACGCTAAGCTCTCAGTTGTATTCCGTCTGGACGGAAGGATAACCCGCAGCACTCCGTTCCGTCTGGACGGAACTTTAGCACTTGTATATTGTTCCGTCTGGACGGAACGCTAGCCACAGCCATTACCTTATCGGCTAATATTTTGAGTCGACCAAGAACACGCACATTCCCATGGTGCGCGGATCTGCTGGCGATATAAGCCGTTACATACAAATAGATGTCCGTAACCCTAAGTGTTTCTCAACATTAGGGGTGGGGGGGGGGGGGGGGGGGGGGGAGATTTATTTGTAAAACAAAATGGGTTCAGCCTAGCTACTGAGGACCGTGATAAGTGAGCACAAGCCTAAAACAGGCGATGAAAGCTACCATAAACTTCAAAACACGCAGTCAAAATGAATAAGTGCAATAATTTAACCGGTGGTTTTGACTCGCGGGGCATATGCTATAACTGTATTCCGATGAACTTACTGTTTATAAGCAGGGCGAGCTTGAGGGTCTCTGGGTAGTAGTTCTCGTAGAGCACCACCAAGGCCCGAATGTAGTCCACGACTGCGAAAGGTAAAGTGAGAAAAACACGTGGTTATCGCTCAGCACTCTGCGCTCATTCCAGAGACTGCTGCGGATAGCCAACCCACACACACGTGCCAGCAGGGAACCTGCAAATCATTCCCGATTTCTCTCGTCACTCCGGTCGATTATAGATCTATTTCCTCCTGAGGTTCGGGAGTTTGGGAAGGCATCGCGGCATCGCGGTACCTTGAATAGCAAGTCATGCAAGTTCTTACGTGTTATCAGTGCGTCTTTGCACGCCGAGGCGGGTGGTGGTGGTGGAGCTTTTATTTCGGGTTCAGATACCATGTCGCGCACAACTACATTTTGGTGTCAGGGGAGGTCAGCAGCGTAACTGAGCAAACTTCCGCCAGTACCACCGTAAGTGTCATATTCTCGCTATTTGCGGCATGTATGCGTTCTGTTTTATGACCCCGTAGTATTTGCTCATAGCGCGCAAGGCCTCTGAGAAGCGGTTGCTTGTGGCGGTGCGCCTTGGCTCTTGTTTAACGGGAAACGTCGTAAATATTTGTGGCCTGTCGGCGAAGAGCCGACCCGGACCGGTATACATATCGCTGTCGCCGGGCGCCGTCGTTTTCTCAGACGGGAGAAGTGGCTGGCAGACGTCAGCGCCCAAGGCCAGCGACAGCTACCTAAACGGGCCGAGCCGGCCTATTAGCTCCGAACCCAGAGCCTCCGGGCACCTCTTGCTAAATATATTCCTCTCCTTTCCCTCGACGCCACATGAGTTGCCAAACATGGGTTCCCCGAGGTCGGCTTCTTTCCGTCGTTTCCTCCCTTCCTTTCTGATAATATCGACAAAAATATTAAAGCGCAGCTTTGTATGCCTCAATGATGGCGACGTTGCCTCAAAACGCACTGCAGGAAAGTCAACTTACACAATGGGTTTTCACAAAGGCACTATCAAGCGCCTCTAGAAAAGAAAAAAAAACGCTTCCCGTGGTCGGATTCGAACCTGGGTCCCTTGCATTGCGAAACCGACGTCTATTCGATCGCGCCATGCGACATGGTCAAAGCAGCTTGGGTTTTGAACTTTGACTTTGACTCACGTTGCATGAGAGAAAGCTTCGCTTTTTAAACGCTGTTCTTAAGACAGGGGCTTTGATTTTTATTGCATTCGAAGGAATGCGTCAACCCTTTCGACTTCTCCCGCGGTTGCATGGACTTCGCAAAAGCCACAAAAACAGAACAATGAGAGAACGTGTGACCGAAGTTGTGCAACAATTTTTTTTCCTTTCGAAATGATTCAATGGGCGACATTTCGACCTAATCGCCTATTTAACAATTGAGTTACCGATCCTGGTGCGAGGTAACACGCATGCTACACAATTAGCCGCGTTAGCAAGTGGAAAGAACACGCCGGTGCACGCGGCGAGAAGTCGGAGGCGCCGTACCGGTGGCGCCTAACTAAACGAAGCAGCATCCTACCCACTAACAAGAACAACAACCAGAGCGAAGCGGCGCTATTTACTGCTCGCTGAGGATACGAAAGAAACGTGGACAAGAGCGAGTACAAAATTCACGAACGATGACGTGAGACTATGCGATTGAATCCCTAAGGACGACCTTCTAAAGGATACGTTCTAATGTTGTTATTGAAAGAAAAACAAACAAACAAAAAACCAAGGGGATAATGCATCTCCAATTATTGTTTTTTGAATTCGAAGGGTTCTTTGCTTGGAAGAATTACTCGCTATTACCTCACAAGCACCAACAGACAAGGACCCCTGGGTCCTTGCAGAAAACAAATGCGTAGAGTGTGCGTGCGTGTGCTTGCCTACTTGTGTGATGATGTGTACTTGTGTTCTCGCGTGTGCAGGCGGCGGTGCGCGGGTGCCCTGAGGTTATGTGTTCGCGTGGCTGTCCGCATGTGTGTGTGTGTGTGTGTGTGTGTGTGTGTGTGTGTGTGTGTGTGTGTGTGTGTGTGTGTGTGTGTGTGTGTGCGTGCGTGTGTGTGTGTGTGTGTGTGTGTGTGGGTGCGTGCGTGCGTGCGTGCGTGTGCATACGCACGCGTGTGCGTGCTGGGAGTACCGTTTCTTACTGTTATGACGCTGTTATGGCAGCTGTTATGACGTACTCGAGCGCGTTCGTGCTAGAAAGCCAGCCAGGCCTGTAAAACTGGGGTTAGTCGGCAAAGAAAGCTTCGAATTAAAATTGAGTGTGCACGTGTGGCACGTGGCCTGTCTTGGCATTGGCCTAGACCAGATATATACGTCCGGTATTGATTCTGCCATTTTATGCCAGTCTCCCTGTGAAATGTCTCAGCTGCACGCGAGCGAAGGGTCTGGAAGAGCAACGGCGAGCTCTCTGCACTTACCAGTTGTTGGAATATCCGGGATCCACGGTGAATGCTTTCAACTTGTGCGAAAGCAGGGCTCATACTTGAATACGCACAACTCTATCGTGTTATTAGCGAAGAGTCGTGGTTGAGTGTTTATGACTGCAGTTTTTGAAGCAAAGCGACCTGAGCTCAATCCCCATAACTTGACAAAAGCATTTTGTTTTCACATTTGTTGTCAACCACGCGTGTGCCGTTATAACTGCGACGCCCCACAGCAAAGTAAATGCGCCCGCAAAGCGAACCCACAATAATAAATCATTCACAGCTGTTGCTGTAAAAAAATTAGAGTCCTTCCACCCTGCGGAGGTGGAAGTCAGCGAAGCTGTTCCTATGGTGGGTTTTGCTATCGTGAGGTTTCGCCCCTAGTGAATTTATATGATATCGTTATTGGCTCACACCGACATTCCAAATGGGAAGTTGCTCTTCATCAGGGAGGGATTCGCTGCTACTCGACGAGGTGGAACTTGAAGCAGCAACGGCGGCGGCTGAACGTTCTGCGGCAGGAGCTTTCTGTTGCTTTTTCGCCCATTCGCGCTTCTGTGCGTGCCGACGCTCCTTAATTTCCCACCCTCCTTCCTCCGAGTGAACGACACGCGTTTCTGCCATAGCGTGTTAAAAGTGGAACTGCCGACAACGGCGCTAGCGCCGTCATCCTCCCATAGCGCAACTTGTGAAAGAGGCATCCGTAATGGAGAAGGGTATAAAACTTGTGAAAGAGGCGCCGGCGGTGGCGAAGAGTATAAGTCTTAGCGGAGAAACGGTGCCGAGTAAATATGCGCCTCCGGAAGGGAAATCCGGGATCCTAGCCATATACAGTTTCACTGTAAAAATGTCCTCAACGTCGATTATATGTGGCACGGCCTATCACGTTTCGGCGCCCCGTTCTCGGCTACGTATATAATCTCTGAATTCGAAATGTTTAATCGGCGACGTATGCACGTAGAGCCTGACGAAACATCTTGTAATTTGACGTGGCTGCGTTACGAATAATTATACGCCGCTATTTTATAATACACACAAAAGGAATTCTACGTGCTCTAAAAGAAGTCGGGAGTTAAACACAAAAAAATAAACACAGTGTCGTAGTTAAAATTATGGTTAGTATTATATGTAGCGCAGCCTATACCATGTTACGTAATCAATGTCATAGCCATTACTGTCGCCACTGTGTCGCCTGTTGCTCCGTGCGTGCCGTTTCCGGCATGTGTAGCCTTTATCTGTAACCACCCTGCACGAGGGCTTTTACCGTCATGCAGCGATGCCGAGCAGCGATGCAGCGGCACAGGCTGTCGACGTCTCCTGTCGTCGTCTCATGTCGTCACGATAAATCAAGTTGTCGAATTATGCTAAAAAACAAGTGTACAACGAATAAAGCCGGTTCAAAACACACCAACATGATTTAAACTAATTTAAAATACAGGAATAATCAAGTTTTAATCGCATTAGCACGGTAATTTATTCAATTCCATCTCTAATTTGGTTTCTAACGCAAGGTTTTCCCCTGTAAAGCATATTTCTTAGCATGCTGCGGCGTGTGACGGGAAGACAACTTACGGCCTGTCTGTCTCATTTAATTGCTTAAATCCGGTTCAACGCAAGAGAGGGCGCCACCTCCTCAGCAAGCGCGCAATTGCTCCTCCCACCGGCGCTTCTTCGGCGCCCAATCAGCGCGCACCGTGTGGCCAGAGAGAGAATTACAATCTTTGAATGCACTCAGAGTGGAATCTCGTTGATACGATTCGGCATATTACGTTTTCGGCCTAATACGTATTTCTTTTCGTTCCCGGCCAACGTCCCTTAGAAATAATGCATTTTCGTGCGTGTATTACGATCACATTGTTGCCGAAAATTGGATAATACGGTCGCGAAAGCTAATCTCGACCGACATTTCTAAAAATCTTACGTTTATTCTTCGGTATACTAGCTAAAACCGCATTCCAACAAGCCACGACCTGCACGTTGCCGAGACACATAGGGAGCGGAAGCGTCGGTTCGGCGGCAGAAACATTAGAGAGTTTTAGGTTTCAGCTGACTGTTTTCGACGGTCCGCTCCGGTACCGGCGGCCCGCTCAGCGCAACCGGAGCCAACGCCGCTCGCCACCAAGCGCGCCACACATGCGCAATGGCGCTCTCGCTTGCTGTCGGAGCGGAGCCACAGAACAGAGCGGACCGTGAAAAACGGTCAGATAAAAATTCTCTATTACTGCAATGCGTGGCCGTTCCGTGCAAGGCTGACGATAAGTCAAGTCAGGCGATGCACCCCGCCATGTAGCAAATCCTATCATTGTCAAGGAAGAAGGCGCGCAATGCTCGCGGCAGGCGCGACTTTCGTTCCCGACTTCTCCCATGAACCTTGCTTTCCGCGCATTGATTTGTTCTCTTTTTGCCTTGTTGCTATGCGCGGCGGCGTTTTCAGGCTTGTGACGACGCCAAAGAAATGCAAGGCGCAAGTGGAAATTGTACGCCAATTCGAAGAGAACCCGAAGAGGAAGTGCATGGAATTGGCAAGCGAGCTCGCTTTGCCAGTGTCAACGCTCAACACTACTGTCGGTCAGCAAGAGTAACTTCTAAGGAAGCTGCAAGTTTCTGGACCTGGTGTAAAACAAATGCGAGGTGCGAAGCATGAGTAAAAAAGGAAGACATCCTGCTTACATGGTTCAAGGAAGTTAGAGCGACAGGAGTGAACTTCGACGGGTCAGTCCTACGCGAAACAGTTGACAACGTCACGCTCTCATTGGGTATTCAAAACTTTCAAGCATCCGGAGGCTGCCTTCACCGATTTACGGCACGACAGGGATTGTCGTACAAGGCAGTGTCTGCCAAAGCAAGAAATACTGGCGGCTTCTTTTTGAATGTTTTAGAAGAATTTACTCCCGGACATTTAAAAGAAGAAAGGGTCAGCACAAATTGAGCAGTTACTTCTATGTTGCTCCATAAAAGTGAGTTGCTGACGGAGCATGCATATTTTCCCTCTTTTTTAACCTATTTGAATAATAGGATTTTCGGATAATGCGTTTTATTGCCCGCGGTTCCCTTGAAAAACGTATCAACGAGATTTCCCTGTATACACTGCACGCTTCGCCCTCTCCTAGGTTTCGCGTTTGTGGAGATGGCCCGGGATTTTTTTTTAATGCGTAGCATTCTTTGCCGACTACCCCCTGTGAATTTCCACAAAAATGCAAATATCGCGGAAGTTCGACTTGCAATCATTATAATCGCGTAGATGGAGATAACTGGTGGCACTAACTTCGAAAAACTAAAAAATAACAAAAAAATACGGGAAATGGCGAACCGTGTAACGCCTGCATTTCCACAATAATGCAGATTTCGCGAGAGTTATAACTGTAATCGTTGTAGTAGTGTAAGTGGTGATAATTGCTCGGACAGGATTTAGAAAAACCAAGCAATTTGGCTGAAAGAACTCACACTCAAGAGAAGCGGCATAAGAATGCTACGCATTAGTAGACAATTCTCTGAATTTCTGCAAGGTTTTTTTCTGCTGTCGTCCTCCATCACTGCATTGGGGGTTTTCCCGAACGCGGGACAAGAGCCATCCATTTGTTCTTCGTTCCGACGATAAGATGGTTGCCGTGATCGGGAATCGTAACCACTTGCAATGCTTTTAAGAAGCAAGCGCTCGCGAGCTGTCTGCGACAACGCCGGCGATACCATGACGTGGTGAATTTGCGTTTTCTGCCCGACGCCGGTGCCAGTGCGCCGCCCGCCGCCGCCCACCGCGCGAACACGCTTCGTCACGCCTGTCTAGACAGCCAGTTGACTTGGCTCGCGGACGATGCTTCAGCTGCAGCGCCTTTGGGACGTATGCTCGCGGTACCCTCGTTCCCGCGCTCAGATTTCGGGGCGTTTTACGTAGTTGCCCGCCCGGAAACGTCGAGTAAATTGTTGGGCATACCTTCCTCGGTCGGTCTGAAAGTTTTCGGATATGTGTAGCAGTGACAGAGACTGGTTCAAGCAGTTCTTTGTGGACTAAACGACGACTGATATCCGTCGGTATTCGCCGCCCTCTTAACTGCGGTGAAAAGAACTTCCCTGTTGTTTGGAGCCTTCAGAAGGTGAGAACTGGTTAGGCTTGCCATTTCCAGACCAGATGCTGGTGGGCAGGTTGGCGACAACAAAGATTGGGCGTGTCAGAGGCTGCTGTGCGCGTACGGTCTGTGTTTGTGTCATTGACAGTAGTGATGGAGGAGACTGCATGGGTGACGAGCAACTTAGAGGACGTGTTCCTGGGACTGTGCGGTGACTAATGCTGATGATGATGCAAGGCGTTTCCTGCGGAATTTGTGTGCCGCCGGCTGGATCGAAAAATGGATGAGCACGGAATCAAGATTGCCGGTAAGCTTTTCATTTAAACCGTCATTTGCCCCTGAATGGAAACAGTGCATAATCCGCTGTTGGGAATTTAATAATAGCCACAACAGCTGCGGCAAACGGTTAGGGAAATGGTTTTGTATACACCGATGGCACCAGCCTGTTTATTACTTATGACGATGTTCTGAACCTTTTTTTGCGCGCAAATTTTGTTCTGTCCAAATTGCTCGACTGGTCTAACCAAAATAGTTGAAAATTATCGGTAAGAAATCAAAGATTTCAATATTCACAGCTAATGACTAAAGTATACATCTTGGTTTATCACGCGTCGATATAGTAAAAGAGCACAAGATCTGGGGAGTGGTATTCTCGCTACGCGTGACACGGAACTTCGACATGAATTGTTGGCCAAAAAGCTATCCTCCGCTGTGAGTGCGCTATAACGTTCCGGTGACATTTTTCCAATGAGTGCTTAACTCCAAAGACGCCCTTTCCAGATCACACCTGAAGTATTGCACTTTAGTTTGGGGCACGGCGACTAACAACAACAACAACAAAAAAAAAAACATTACCACACTCCTACTCCTTGAAAAAAAAAGCTATTCGATGCGTTAGTAATTTTCCGTATCTTCAACCCACGAAACAGTTATTCCAACAACACGACATAATCAAATTTTTTAAGTACCGCCGCTTGTATCAGCGTCATTCTTCGAGCACTGCCTACCATGATATTTTAGTGGAATTATCTGGTCTGTCATCGCGAACCGGAACAGGTCGAACCCGTGAAGGAGAAATATATTGTTCCCCGTCATCGTGCCGACTAATTTCTACACAGTCACTTAGTTACAACATACAAATGATGCATAACCGATTGCACCCACATATTGCTGAATTTGACAGGATTGGTTGCAAATAACCGCATTCTCGAATTTTTAACGATAAATTAGCGTGATGTTCGTATTAGCAACACTTTTCCTGTCCTTCTCAGGCATAATGTTTTGACATATGTGTTTGACATGTTTCAAAGTAGATTTTCTACGTGTTTAATTAATAATAGCGAAGTACTGTTCAGGGTGTTCAGGTGACAGAGAAGTGCGCAGAGTATACTGAACCCCTATATATAGCCGTCATACATTAAGAGAAAGCATTTGATTCGGTCGACACCTCAGCAGTCATTCAGGCATTACGGAACCAGGGTGTAGACGAGCATTATGTAAGAATATTAGATGATATTTACAAAGGATACACAGCTACCACCATCCGCCATAAGGAGAGCAGTAACATATATATAAGGAAGAGCGTCAGACAAGGAGACACGATCTCTCCGATGTTATTCACAGCATGTTTACAATAAGTATTCAGAACATTGGATTGGGAACAGGTGGGAGCAAAGGTTAATCGAGAATACCTCAGTAATCTCAGATTTGCTGATGACGTTGCCTTGCTAAGTAACTCGGGGAACGAATTGCAAATCATGCTTTCCGCACTGGACAAACAGAGTAGAACCGTGGGCCTGAGAATTAATATGCAGAAAACTAAAGTAATGATCAATAATCTCGGAGGAGCAGAGCGGTTTGTGATTGGTGGCGAGGCAGTGGAAGTGGAATATATCTACTTAGGCCAAGTTGTGACTCCGCATCCCAACCA
The DNA here is from genome assembly GCA_013339765.2 of Haemaphysalis longicornis. Taxonomy (NCBI): domain Eukaryota; kingdom Metazoa; phylum Arthropoda; class Arachnida; order Ixodida; family Ixodidae; genus Haemaphysalis; species Haemaphysalis longicornis. The sequence goes on from CM023456.1 coordinate 24,405,263, forward strand.
TGAGGCAGAGATAATCAGAAGGATAGGAATGGGGTGGAGTGCATTCGGCAGGCATTCTCAGATGATGAATGGCAGCCTACCATTGTCCCTGAAGAAGAAAGTGTATGACAGCTGCATCTTACCGGTACTCACCTACGGGGCGGAAACTTGGAGGCTCACTAAGAGGGTTCAACTTAAATTGAGGACTACTCAGCGCGCAATGGAACGGAAGATGATAGGTGTAACATTAAGGGACAAGAAGAGAGCGGAGTGGGTCAGGGAACAAACGCGTCTGAAGGCCATATTAGTAGAAATTAAGAAGAAGAAATGGACGTGGGCAGGGCATGTAATGCGAAGGCAAGATAACCGTTTGTCATTAAGGGTAACAGAGTGAATCCCTAGAGAAGGCGAGCGTGGCAGGGGGCGGCAGAAAGTTAGATGGGCAGACGAGATCAAGAAGTTTGCGGGGATAAATTGGTCGCAGTTAGCACAGGACCGGGATAATTGGACCCTTGGGAGAGGGCTTTGCCCTGCAGTGGGCGTAGATAGGCTGGTGATGATGATAATGATGACTGCTCAGGGTATGGTAACACTGTTTCTGCATAATTTCTGTTTGCAGCAAGCGAAACTGAGCAATGCATTGTTTCCCACCAAAGTTTCCGCAGCTGCATCGGCGCTCTGGCCCCATCAAGCTGTCCCCACAGCTTTTTGTCAGAGTTACAGTCAACATTAGCGAGTTTTAACCGACCGTTTTTAACGGTCCGCTCCGCTCCGATAGCAAGCGGGAGCGCCACTGCGCAGGCGTGGCGCGCTTGGCCGCGAACGGCATTGGCTCCGGTTGCGTTGAGCTGGCCGCCGGTAGTACCGGAGCGGACCGTCGAAAACGGTCAGCTAGAACTCGCCATTGTTGACAGTGCGTTTGTGAACCGCACCAACGAATACCAGCAAATAGCAGTGTCAGCACTTCCTGTGTTTTCGTAACGGTGGCAGAGCCCTCTGTATATTTCTTCTTGCGATTTGAAAAACGGTTACTACGGCAGAAAATGGCTCTTACGAACTCTTGCCGAAACTACATATACAGCGAAAGGTTTGAAGGTTGGGCTAGTTGGATATAGTCAGTCTGAAAAGCAACAGCATGCAATTCGACGGTGACGAAAACACGCGGTACGTGTGCTGGAGGCTTGCCCTAGGTGCTATCAGTAATGTGCTTCCTCTTCTTCCCCTTCCTTGGGTGCTTCAAAGATTGTTACATTTGTTTTCCGCGTGTGCGGCCGAGTGCGCCAAAAACTGTGACACATGCTGCGTGTCGAATGGGCGCTTCAGTGTTTATACTCTTGGCACGTAAGAAACCAGTTGCGAGGCAGCGCTTGTCGTGTCTTGTGTTGTCGTCCCGTCGCTGTTGTTTTTAAGATTCCAAGATTCCACAGATGCATATAAATGGAAGATATATACTTCGTGAAGTGCTAGCGACAACGCCGGTGACGCCGGGACATGGCGAAGTGCAACTTCATTGCGCCAGGCGAAAGTGCTTCGTGAGCGGCGCGCAGACGCTTCGCCACTGATGTCCAGACATTCCGCCGCCTTGCGTGCTTTCGTTCGGGGGCTGCTCCTTAGCAGCACCGCTTCGTGAATACGAGCGCTCCTGCACGAGGGCTTTTAAAGACTATAGTCTTCCTTGGGATACTTAAAGGGACCCTGCAACACTTTTTTCATCATTTTTTTTTTGAAATCTTGAATGCTTGCAGAACGTAGTAACCCAACACACCCAGTACTTAGATTGGGGGGTCGCAAAGTACCTAAGCCAAAAGTTACTGCTCCATGCCCATCATATAACTTGGAAATTCGCTCAAAAGATCTTTCTCTCTTTCCCGGTCTTGACGTTCTTCGACGGCCCGAATTACGTCACTGAGGTCATGTAGCGGGTGTTGGCCGGTTTTCCTTCAGTTGCAGCAATGAACGTTTTTCGATAGAGACTTCAAAAACAAAGCCACAAAAACAAAGCAGGAACGGAAGGCGTATCTGGTGCGACGAGCAAATCACGCAGTGCCGCTCCGCGCTGGCGATAACTGTAGTTTGGCAGTGCTTCCAGACGCGAAGGAAAGAGTGAAAGCGCTTATCGAAAGTGTTGCAGGGTCCCTTTAAAGCCGAAAATTTTGTTCCGTCCGTCCTATCCGTCCGCCGATTCAGCAACCCAGACAAAATTTAAACGAACTCTTGAACAAGTAGCTTCGTAGACAAAACCTTGCCAGGCTAGTAAATGTGGTAACATACTTCATATTTGTGCCCGCCGCGGTGGCTCAGTGGCTAAGGCGTTGTGCTGCTGAGCAGGAGGACGCGGGCTCGATTCCCGGCCGCGGCGGCCGCTTTTCTGATGGAGGCGAAAAGCAAGAACGCCCGTGTGTGCGAGATTTCTGCGCACATTAAAGATCCCCAGGCGGTTAAAATTAATCCGGAGCTCTCCACTACGGCGTGCCTCACCGTCGCGTTGTGTCGGCGCGTTAAACCCTACAATGAATGAATGATCAATCAATGACTGAATCAATCAATAAACGAATGAATGAATCAATCAATAAATGAATGAATGAATGATTCAATCAATACTTCATATTTGTCAACAATAAAGCGCAGGAAAACAGACCATTAGGCATATTCGAGGCAAAGCATCAATACATATCTGGTACTACAGGTTTTTCCGCTCAATTTAATCCAATCGCCATACAATTTAATCCAAGCGCCAGCCAATTTAATCCAAGTGCCATCTAATTTAATCCACACACCATCGAATTTAATCCAGGTGCCAGCGAATTTATCCAAGTGCCAACCAATTTAATCCAGCTGTTGGAAGGGTGTTCAGGGGTGTTTTGTGCGGAATTAGGCGAGCTTTGCGGGCTTTGATGCGCGTGGTGGGATGAAAACGTGGTGTTCCTTGATGTCTTACGTGCGAAATATATGCGCGTAGCTTAATGGACATTTACTAACATCCGCAGATCAGGAGAGCAGGTCTCGTTTTATCCGTAGGTGGCGTGGGGTGATCATCTGTGAGATCGTCAGAAGTGTCGTCTGCTCGGGTATTGTTACCCCAGCAGATTTGCCAGCGTATTTTTACGCGAGCAGACGACACTTCTGTCGCCAGCAGGGGATATTTCCTGACGATCTCGCAGACGATATTATATTCGGAAATATTGCTTAACACTGCATAAAAAGCATTGAATTATTGAAATTAAAATGCAAAGGGCATTTATGTAATGTGCCTTTAATCAAAGGATGTTGTGAAGCCATTGTTACGCGAAGGATGAGACGGCATTGTTGCAGAGGATCAGCTCACAGCAACGGTCTGCGCGTGTTGGTAAATGTATAGAGCGGTTCGCATAAGACATTTTGCCCATAATGAATCAAGAAATATCCCGTTTTCGCGACACCGCAAGCAACAAAGTCCGCAAAGCTGTGATCAATTTCGCCCAAAACTCCCCTGAACATTTTTGTGGTACCTGGATTAATTTTGTTGGCGAAGGAATAAATTGTCGGAGCTTGGATTAAATATTCTATGGACATTTGGATTAACCTGAGCCGGAAAACCTGTAGTTGCAGTCGGAATTGAGAGTGGTAAATAATCACTTAGACATCTCATCACTTTTTACCCCCTCCCCCCTTCCCCCGATTCTGCCGTTACCCGGTTATGGCCTAACGGATATGAAATAAGCCCCTTTGATTTACTCGTTTTCATGACACACGATCCGCACGTCTTATAAAATTTCATGCGGTCATAACGGCTATATATGACTCGACCACGTGAAATTCTTTATTTAGTGGGTCTTTCACATTACAGCACACAAGGAACAAGTGAACAGTCTTACGACACCTCGCGATATCTCGAGGTGTAATATGTAGCGATCGTACTGAATGTGGTTACATATTCTCCATGTTAATGGCAGCGCGAACAAACGAAAAGTAGTGTCTGTCATACGCTGCACATTCAACGCGACTGATTGTTCTCAATGGCCTCTTTCGCGGCTTTCACAAGCATGGGGCGCCGGTGTTGTTTTTTTGTCACGCCTGCTGGCGCGTTCAGGAGCGCCTGTCGATGTTCCTCTAGGTAGGCCTTGACATTGAACTTGAACTTCGAAAACACCTTCAGTTGGATTGAAGAAAGGACTGTAGGGCGGCAGTCTTTGGATTGTGTGTTGGCTCACGGCCAAAGCCGTCACTTCCGCCCGTCGATGGGCTGGAGCATTGTCAAAAATAAAGACCGCCTCGCCGTCGGGGTCCTGTTTATGTGCTTGCTGCGACGCTTCTTCAAGGAATTCGTTGAAGCCTGCCCAGTGTACTTTGTCGGCGATACTCCAGTGGACGATGCCGTTGGCCGACATACAGATCAGGATGTTTATATTTGCCCCTCTGGTGCCCGTCACAAGTGTTACGGCCGGAGCACCTCTCTTCGCTCTTGCAAAACTCCAGCGCACACCCACACATTAAAATTGGTCTCATCAATGTAGTAGCGTGACACCGTCGTGCCATCGTTTTGCAGCCATTCTGCGTACTTCCGGCGCTTCGCCTTGACTTCCGGGCTGTTTCTCTCTACCGGTCTGAGCGTGGCCAACTTCAGGGAATAGCCGTGGCCATCTAACAATCGGTCGATGCTGGAGAAAACTAATCTCAAGGTCTGGCATTGTTTCGGCGAGGGCAGACCGAATCTGAGAAAGCGTGAAAGATGGGTTATTGTCAACAATCTCGGTCAGTGCTGTACGACGGTCACGTCGAACTTCTTAGACGAACCGCCACGCTTTCTTGCGGTGCTGCGGTCCGTTGCTGCAATGGATCTAGCCGTCTTGACGTTCATGCCAAGCGTCTCGCGAGAAGTTTTAAGTCGCCACCGCCCGATAAACCATCAACTATCTCGGGCTCTGTCGACATTAAAAACGGAGTTTACTTCTTCTTGCCTTCACCCGGCGCTTTTCTTCGGTCTTCCTCGGGACATTTCCTAACACCCGCAGGCCAGGACAGCGGTCTTTTTTACTCTGTCGGTGCCGTGTGGTGATCGTCTGCGAGTTTCTTAGACCTGTTCCGGTATTGTTACGCCACCCGACTTGCCAGCGTAGTGTAACTCGCGTCGGAATTATCGTCTGCTCCTCGCGTAACAATGCCTTAAGACATTTAGTTGGTAAAAACTCATTAATGATTTTCTGCAGTGTTAAGCAATATTAACAATCCGAATTATAATATCGTCTGCGAGATCGTCAGAAATATCGCCTGCTGGCGACAGAAGTGTCGTCTGCTCGCGTAAAAATACGCTGGCAAATCTGCTGGGGTAACAATACGCGAGCAGACGATACTTCTGACGATCTCGCAGACGATCACCACGCGCCACCTACGGATCAAACGAGACAGCTCTCCTGATCTGCGGATGTTAGTAAATGTCCATTAAGCTACGCGCATATGATATTTCGCACGTAAGACATCAAGGAACACCCCGTTTTCATCCCACCACGCGCATCAAAGCCCACAAAGCTCGCCTTGCACAAAACACCCCTGAACACCCTTCCAACAGCTGGATTAAATTGGTTGGCACTTGGATTAAATTCGCTGGCACCTGGATTAAATTCGATGGCGTTTGGATTAAATTAGATGGCACTTGGATTAAATTGGCTGGCGCTTGGATTAAATTGTGTGGCGATTGGATTAAAGTGAGCGGGAAAACCTGTAGTAGTGTTCATTTAATTAAAATAGATATGTGCTGAATTTTTGGGATAGCCAATTAAAAAAAATCTGCAAAAATTCAGCGAATCGTCGAATAATGCATGGCATACTTACACTGTTTATCGACATTGTGAGTTTTTTACAGCAGGATTTGGCATTGGGTAGCCAAATACGTAGGGTTATTTTAAAGTTTTTAAGTTTTCTATTGTTTCTTTTTCCCATTGATAAAAATATACACCATTATATCGCTTGAGTGTGAGTTTGGTATTTTATCGCGATATTTTTATTTGTGTTTACGTCGCTCTTTTCTAGGGTTCGTATTTTAGCCTTCTTTTTTTGCCTTTTTTATGCATATTTTTTATTTCATCAGTTAATTGTTGCGAAATTTTCACTTTCTTATTCCTGTATTTTGGTTTTTCGAAATTCCGTTTGACCAATTATTCTACATTTACGATATTATAACGATTACAAGTGTTACTTCAGTCAAATGTGCACTTTTCGGAAATGGAGTGCGTTACACGATTGGTTCATTACCGTTTTTTTTTTCATTCGTATTTCCAACGTTCTTTTTCAGAGTTTATTACTTTAGTACTTGTTTGTAGGAGGAGATATATGCGGCGCATATTTTTGATTCTGTGAGTTCTTTTTGCTAAATTTGTATTTTTTTCTATTTTTTGTATTTTCTGATTTTTGCATGTTCCGGTTACAGAAGGACAAACCGGTTTTCCTCGTCGAGTGTATGTATGCCGTAAAAGCTCGTCAATTCGTACCGCAAGGTTACTCCATATGAGTTCGAATTAATGAACGTTCAGTCTAATGAAAGGGAAGAATAACTACAGTACAGTGCGATTGAGAAGCAATGGGGCATGTCAGCAATATTAATGCCGAAAATTGTCCCTGACTGCAGTCTGCCTTTTGCTCTTGAGGGCGAGAGCCAGTAGTTGCTCTAACTAGGGAATGTAGAGGAAGGCCTTTTCTTTGTTTTCGGCAAAAGTGAAGAATAGGCGAGCGGTGTTCCATCCGGTCGTGAGTTTCTAGCAGACGACCGCACTGGTGCTTAGTCCTATCCCTCCTCGGCGACACTGGCACCACCTGAGATATGATGGCCTATGGGCGTCTTCAAACTCCACAAAAATCTCTGAAAACACCCCTAACACCATAAGCTATAATATTTCGCACGTAAGCATCAAAACACTGGTTGGCACCACGCGCATCAGTAAATTAAGCCGCCTAATTCTGCACAAAACACCCCGGAATTAATTCCCTTCGCAGCTGGATTAAATTGGTTGCACTGGATAAATGTTGGAATAAGAGATTAATTCGGGTGAAGCGATAAATTGTGTGTATTCGGATTAAATTAATGAAAATAGTAGATTGTATGTGCTTAAAAATATGTTTTGATTTTTGGGATAGCCAATTAAAAAAATCTCAAAAATTCAGCATGTGATCCCTGCCTCCTCGGCATGACTGCCTACAACGGTAACTGGTGTGCTCCATGCTGTAAGACACCGCGCCGCCTGTTCTTTCCATGCAAGGCGCAGTGCCTGGTCAGCATTCGCTACAGAAATAATCACCCGGAACGTAGGCAGTAGCAACTACAGCATCTCCTCGCATACTGCACGGACGACACGACAATTCCCAACATCGTTGAACCGAATTCTCCAATCGTTTATGAAGTAGGTGTTCTAATCATTCTATTGACACGTTGCAGCTGAAGCTGACATCCGTGTTACGCGGAGGATGAATTCCTCCGCGTTCCTTTTTCCAACTGCTGCTTCTTCCTGTTAGTCTTCAACATCGTCTATGAAGAGTGCGAGTGGTGAGCGAAGAGCGAGGGGACGAGTGATAAGCGTGAGTGAGTTCCAGTGGTGAGCGTGAGTGCGAGTGAGTGTCTGAAGAAAAAAATATTTTTTTAGTGAGTGCGGGCGAGTAACGTCTAGTTTTGCAGAGGTATGACCCCGCGTATCCTTATGCAACGTTATACGCAGAGCCCCTATAAAGTCTGCTTCACTATTATGCACGAATGAACTGCTAAGAAGGCACTTTTCTTTTCGTGCTCAGTGTAAGGGGTCTACCGAAGTACGAAGGCCACAGGGCCTTTTATTAACAGCATTTCCTCGTGCGGCAAAAGTGCGACGCATTCAATCCACGTTGAATCCACACGCGTTTGAAACAACAGCGCGTCAGGCGGGACAGAGAAAGACGGGGACGAACAGCTGATATGACGTTTGAGGTGCCCGTGCATATCTCTGTCCGCCCCGCCTGAAGCGCTGTTGTTTTTGTTTCAAAGCTAGTAACTACAATTTTATTGCTGCTCTAAAAAGAAAACATAAAACGTGAATTTTATAGGTTTCCACTTTTTCTGAATTAGAAGCAGCGCCTTATTATAATTAATTTGGATAAGAGTTTCAGACGGCGGCACATCGGTATGTCACAGATTCCAGAAGAATACACGACACCGAAGACGAGTAACATTTTTGGCGAGTTCATGCAAAATGGCGTCCAACACTTCGAAGTGAAACCACGTGACCGTTGCTCATACAAAGGTTGCTAACGAGTGGCGCAATCTTCGCCGCAAAAGGTTTAAACTACGTCACAGCTTTGCATCCAGAGAGAGAGCGCATCGAGCCATACGCACGCACGACTCCCAAATGAAAAGTACACTGTCGTCTTCGCCACCTTTCACTTTGTGTTTCAACGCAAGCCATACATTTCATACAACGGGAATTTAACAAAAATCCGGTAAGCATTAGAACCGGTGCAGTCAAACATCAAAAAACCTCAAATTTGCAAATGCAAACACAGCCATTTCGTCAGCTGGAAACGCGTGACCCCACTAAGACTCAGAATACGCTTAGGATCAATGTGGCGAATTTTCGAAATGTTAATAACGTCGTAAATAGAACCCCCGGAACTGCACGGGTTAGATTAGGGATCTCTAGCCGCCGTTTCTCTTCTCTTTTTTGGCACCCCTTTCTCACGGTTTTCTTTCTGCGCTCCCGCAATGTAGTTGCCGCCCTCCCCGATTCGAAACTCTATCTCTTACCTTATTTAAATTTCCTCCTATCATGTCTCCCCTCCCCCCCCCCCCCCGACAGTTTCGGGCCCTTTTCACCCGTCTATCCCCCCCCCCCCCCCCCCCCCCCCCCCCCCCCTTAAAACCTCATGAGCGGAGAGACATGATCAAAGCACCTTGAGGAGTGTACACACACCTTGCCAGGAATAGACCTGCCTCAGGCTGAAGTGGTCGAAGTCGAAGAGGAACACGGAGGTGTCCAAAAGTTTCCCCAACTGCAAGCGAGAGCAACAACATTGTAAGGACGCCGCACGTAAAATGAACAGCGCAATGCGCGACAGTTGTCACATCCAACTCTGCCAGTGCCGCCACTACGAAATTGAAAACCACAGGGAATGATAAAATAAATAGGTGTGCAGCTCTAGCGGTTTTATCAGATCTATATTACAGGACAGTCGAGATACGTCTTGGAAAAGCGCTGTCAGCTCAATGTCTTCAAGTTGTTGCGGTTGAATTTAACCGCTTCGTGCTGCCGAGATGTTTCGGCCTGTTACGATGTGATTGCAACATAAAGAAGTGAAAATTTCCGCCATAACTTTAAATGCATAATGCGTGGAATAACTGATGGTTACCTCGTGCTTTTCGGACGGAACTTTTGTGGACGCTTGTTGAGTGCGCGCTCTCCCCAAGGTAGTCAAGCAACCGATTTCGCGGAAGCGCAACGTCAAGTTAGCCAGTGGTCACATATCGAATGTATCCAAACTTATCAGCCAAGAGCACGCTACACAAACGAAAGCCAAAAAAGGAGGAAAGCTTCCGGCCTAGGTGCAGAATTCACGCAACAGTTTCGAAATTTTACGCGTTCTGCATAACAAACGCCTAACAAAGGCATAACAAACGCAATTCGCATAACAAATGCAATTATTCGGCGGCATTGGTATTACGTTTCATCATCGTATACTATGTCGTCGCCGCGAAGAGTTCGCGCACCGATGTTCTTCAATACTTCAGCTCTTACGCGCATACGCAGGCGCCATGGAATGACGACGCAAAGCTAGAGTTTGTTCCTTATCTACCCGGTGCTGTTGCCATCAGCACGATAGATAAGGCACGACACCTTCTGCCCGGATTAAGCAGAAGGACATACGAAACATGGGAACAACGTAGACGAAACACAAGCGGTCTGTGGAAAAAAAAAATTATCATATTTGAATCGAAGTTTAAAATAGCAATGTGCACCCCTGAAGCCGCTTGATTAAGGAACGAAGCAATAAAGCGAAACCGTATACACTCTAGAACGGTTTCTTATCGGGAAGCCTGTTCGAATGTCGACTAAGTATAGTCGTCTCTGGCACTCGAGAAGCTTGACGCAATCTTGACGGCATCTTGAATCGGTGAGAGTAGCTCGCGCACTTGCCAAGACAACCGCTTGCGAAAGGCAAACAAACCTCAAAGTGTGTAGCGACTTCGGAACGCGCCGATAAAGGCTCTCCTGCAGCCACCGCCTATCTGTAGTTCCGGAAACGGCAGCCTCTTCCGAGATGCCCTCCTCCGAAGCTAAACAAAGAACTCCCAGTGGTTGTGCGACGCAAACAAGCTTTACGCCAACTTATGCAGATTTGTCGGCTAACCGTCGATCATTCAACGGTGTCAATAAGTTCCTGACGCTGTGCCAGCATTTTCACGCACAGGCATCGCGGGCGTAGAGCTGAAGCAGTGAGCTAACAATGAGTCATTTTACGTCCTTACTAAATGCGATAGTCTTTCTGCCACTCGAGTCAGCCATCCTGCCGAAAGCAGGCGAAAGAATGCATGAACACAAAGCATATAGGTATACTGGCAAGGTTTTGTTAACGAATAAAGCTGATGCCGTGGCTCGTACATGACCACATTATACAGCCCAAAGGGAAACCCTGGCATTCTTAAGGGGAAGCGTGAACACTGAACCGAGAGTACCAGTACACTTTCAATTACCAAGACTCGTTGGGTTGTTTTTAGCATAGAAACTGAAGAAAGAAAGAAAAAAAAAACGTGGGACAATGAGTCTCTAAGAGAGGCGAGATGAAAGCAATTCAAAAACAAAAAGATATGGCCTCGGGTTGTTCGAGAAAAAAAAAAAAACGTCCGCGCATCTGCTCACTTTGCCGAAAATGTCGTCGAAAGACGACAGCCTTCTGCTGCCTCTGCCATGTGAATTCCCCTTTTCTCTGCCCCGCCCACCCTTCAAGCTCTTCCCCTCTTTTTCAACCCACCCATGATAAACACGGAGGAAGTTTGCTAAAGTCAACTAGATTTTTCCCGCGCTCCACGGCTCGAGCCATCTACTGGAACCTTTCGTTACTGTTGAACTTGGAACACCGCCACGAGGTCCAGGCACGCGCGAGCTTTCTGTGTATTTTTGGGTCAAAATATTATATTCAACGCGGATTTTTTATTTCCTGTCGCAATTATCAAGCACGCATTTTTTTAAATTAAGAGGACCATGCGATTACCAGTTAAGTATTGATGCTTCGCCTCAAATATGTCTAATGTTTCCTTTTGCTGAACAGTGTTGACAAGCATGAACTGTGGTACCAGATTCAGTGGTTCGGAAAGGTTGTACCTACATAAACTTCTCGTTCAAGATTTCCTTTAACTTTTCCCCGGACGGTTTAATCGAGGGACAGACATGCAGATAGACAGGCAGACCAAAAACTTTTTGGCTTTAATTCCAAAAAAGACTATCGTTTTCAAAACAGAGAGGAATATGGACGCTGGGGGGGGGGGGGGGGCGAAAATAGGAAAACCGGATAGAGTTGAGCAAACCTCTAATGCATTCGTCGTGGGAGTAGCATGGGGCAGGCAAAAAGCGGGGTGGGGGTGAGCAGAGAGGGTGTTAAGTGGCAAGAGCGACAGCCGACTATCATCTTTCGACATCTCGGCAGCAGATACGCAGATCTTCCGATCTTTCGAAACATCTTTCGACAGCACATACGCGGCCAATTTTTGTGTAAGGGAGCACGGGATGTGGTCAACAGTAAGGGCAAGGAATGAAGTCCACGAAGGACTCTTGTCGGACACATGTATAATTTTGAACGCTGCTGTTGGAAATCTTGACTGTGTTGAAACGCGAGAGAAGCTCTGCAGCGAAGGATCGTACACACCTTGCGTGTCTGACTTTCTCTGCCGCGCTGAAGCTGCTCCAGGATGTAAACGACGTGCATCACGAGCTGTTCCTTGGTCAGGCACTGCAGCATGCCTGCGAAAGCACCGAGGCCCCCTCTGCAGGAATATCCACGCCTGCCCGAAAGCTTCGCAGTGGTAGACTTTACAAAAATGCGGTGGCGCTGCAACCACAGGCGACCACATTTAAAGGGGTCATGAAGACAAAATACAAGTTCGTTATATTCGAAAGATTTCGTGTTCTATAGTGCCATCAGCGACTGTCCGGCAGCCAACGATTCTTTATTCACTGAGAAATTAACCATTTAAATCCAAATTTTCAATTCTCCCGTTAAATCGTATGTTTCGTGATGTCGGCAATGCCTTTTTCAGGGCAGAGCAGGGCCTTAAAACTAAAGATAGTATGCGGACCAGGGCTGTCACCATCTCTAGGCGTCCGTTTGGTTGTTTATCGACCGCTTTCATAGATAGCGCTGCAATACCGCTGAAGCACCAGAGCTCGCACTTTGCTTCTGGCTGGACTTTACACCTGCCGTTTGTTCATTACGGTTGACAGTAATAATTTCCTAATACATAAGCTATGATTCGACAAACATGGTCATGTAAGTGGTCCTGCCGCTTATGTCAGCTGGCCAGTGTGGTGTCAGACAAGTCCAACGCGTGCGACGGCCGTGTTAGGCAGTGTTTGCCCGCAAAGTGGCGCACTAACTGCTTCGGTGTTTACGTGTTTGTTCATAACTTTCATACCTTCATTGTTTGCTCCACCATTCGTACTGCTATAAAAAGATTATGCATTAAATTTAAGCTCATATAGCTCGTTCTGCAAGCTTGTAAGCCTACCTAACTTGCATTTGCTTTCGCCAGCCTCAGCAATTCGCACAGCTGCCCATAATACGTCAAAGGTTACTAGTGCGGTAAATGAGCTAGTGCATGACATGGTCATCCTCTTTTTTTCCTCTAATTGCAGTCTAGTCCACTTATAACAATATTCAAGTGCCAAGGAAATCCCATCGTTATAACCGATAAATGTTATAAGCGGGTTCCGAAATAAAAAGACGGAACGGAGCTCAAAACATCTTATTCGCATGCCATATGGCAAGGTCGTACTACTACTAAATTGCGGAAAAGAAGCCACAGTCGGTCACTTTTGTTTGCCGCGTGTGAAGATAGCGCAAATCTTTTCCAAGAGCATCTTAAGGTGCTTCCCCTAGCTTAGGTAAATGTCCTTGAAGGAAACAAATTGCCCGAGGGACTGTGTCATGCATTGGGCCACCTACGAAACTACCTGAGTAGGCTGCGCAACCGTGTCACTAAGTCATCACTGTTGCATTTTTGGTGCACAATATCACCGGATTAAATCGTTATATCCGATATTGTGGCACTGGACCATTGTAATAAGTGGTTTGATTCACAATAGAAAGAATACAAAAGTTGACGGTGCCATAGCTGTTCATTGTTATATCCGATATATTGTTATAAACGGTATCTTTATAAGTGGACTCGACTGTATATATATTATTTGAGTGAGGATTGCGTTAAAAGTTGTGTCAGTGTCATCCTTACGAGGCAATCTGTCGAATTAACCATACTTGCATTTTGTCTGCATTGTCCCTTTAAAGATAACAAAACGAACGCACGCGACAACTTAAACAAAACTACCGTAATATCAATAAAAGGTCGACAACACCTCAGCACTTCTTTCTTATGATTTGTAAATGCGAAAGCGCGAGTGTCTAGTTGGAAGGTTGAGAAGCCTTGCTTCCGCCTTGCGTTGTGGAAGGGCTTTGGGATCTTGACGATTCAGAAACTTTGCTTTGCGATCCTCCTTTACGCTTTCGAGTGGCTTCGACCTGTTTCCTGCGCACTGCTGCCGGGTCGTTCCTGCCGTCATGTAATGGCAGAGTTTAGGACGATGGTGGGTTTCGTTGCTTATCTGTTTGCCCAATTGACTTTTTTCTTCCGCTTCATGTGCGGTGAACTGGCGGGCATAGAGTTTCATACTAATATACACTAGAGGGAAATCTGGCGCCACTGTCTACGGGAGCCGCGCTTCGGCGAGCGTTCCGTCATGTACCGGGTAGGCACGTTCCACTTGTCCTTGGCATGGCTCATGAACAGGCTGAAAAGTTGGCTTTGGCTGCAAAAAGCAACAATATTACTGTAGAAGGTTCATCAAATTTGTTTATTATAAAATTGAACCCCCAGAAAGATTAATTTGTCAGTGATTATGTAGAAGCTTCATGCACGATGAACAAGAATAAAATGTTACTCTTTTTTGTTGATTTTGGCTTTAAGACAAAAAAGAAGTCATATGGCCATCTAAGCCAAGTAGGCGAGGAACGTCGCTAGCGGCAATGGCGCCGCCCACGGCGGCCCGCGACTGCAGTGACAGATTTCCCTCTAGTATATCTTAGTATGAAACTCTATGCTGGCGGGGACGGCTACTTATCGCGACTGCCAAACTTAAGCTCACTCTATGAAAAACCGCGTTCTGTGTAACGCCTCGCGCTGTGGAACGCTTCGTTTTTATGTAACTCTTTCCCAGGAGCTCTTACTGCGAAGCAGTATGTCGTTTACCCGCCCCCCTACTTCCAGTTTTCATTCCGGTGAAGCCGCTTTACTCGGCGCTGCTCCGGCGTTCCTTTTCGCCACCGCCGACCCCTGTTTCACAACTGTTATGTGCCGATGTCTTTCCCCGATTTAGCGCGCGCACATTAGCGGTATAAACCGGAAATTTTCGGTTTATGCGTGCACGTCCGGGAATTGGAGGGGGGAAGGGGGGCGTGCACGCGAAGCTGTAGGTTTCATGCCCTTACTGATGACATGTCTGTAGTGCTGGCGGGACGCTTACACGTGGACGTCAAACAGCTGAATGCGACCCGTCTGGTGTCTTAAATGGTCGAGCGGATTGGGTTGTGTGTTACACAGACGGTAAGATGCATACGGTGCGGGAGGGAAACAGACAGCCCCATGTTTGTTCGCTAGAATGAAGCGCGAGTCCTTCCAAGTTTCATTCAGCTAAATGGATAGCAAGTATGCTCAATCGCAAATTACAAACAAACGCGTTTTGTTTCGGGCACTGCGTCGACTGCGTCCAGCTTCGCGGGTCATCCATCTTCACAGGACGGAAGGGCACTCATTTTTTTTTTGTCCCACACGCTGACTCCAAGCCGGCTTTTTTGGCGAAATGGGCCATCTAATGCGTTCGCATAAATAAAACTCAACGAATAGGGCAGATGTGCTCTTGCGTAGGAGGCTTATTCAACAGCGCAGAAATGTAGGAAGTCCGAAGTCTCTTTCCGCCTTTCTTTAGGACCACGGGTATGGGGCTATGCACTTAAACTGCCACCAAACCGCGACTTTCGCCGCGCTTGGTAGCTTAAAAAATCGCCCCTCCTCGTGTTGCCACCTGAGAAATATGTGACCTGCGACCGCCATGAGGTCTCCCATCATGCGGAACTCCGGCGGGATGCTGTTACTGCACTAAGATAAAAAATACGCTGAAAGGGAGTTATTTTGTGATCATGTTATAAAGAAGTTTGTCGAGAAATGTTCAGTCTGCTGAATTGACGAACGCTCCTTTCGCATCCGGTGCCGACCCCAGTCCCCTTTTCAATTCCTGCCTTCTATCAGTCATGCTCTTTTTCTAGAGCAGCTTACACTTTTTTAAGTCCTAGCTTGTCGGCGCAGCCAGCCTTTGATGTTCTAGAGGCTTTGAGGTTGCGGCACTCGACAGGCCTAGCGAACAGATGTGATGTAAGTGCACGAACTTTGCGGATTTGAAACAGTCCAGTACTCTGTACCTTATCTAAAGGACGCTTCGCACATGTATACAGATTCTTCTTCTAGGTGAGAAACTCAAAATGGACGCATAACAGAATAAAGATATTCCTTCTTTATAAAGGCTTCACCTACCGGCAGTAATTATGCAAGATGGCGAGAATGTCAACGCGGTAGATAGTTTCGAATTTGAAGCTGCTGAAAGGCACAGTGACAGGTACGTTCTAACAATTCCGAGAACAGCAGAAACGAGATCCTTAATTTTAAGCGTGCAATGAGCGTCCACTGCCGCGGAAAGGGAAGGAAAGGGCTCGGACAGGCGCGCTTACCTTTGAAGTCACCACTTCCAATGTTGATGATGTAGATTGGACTGCCGTCTTTGTCATGGCCAAATATGCCACCAGGGAAGTACTGCCTCAGGATCTGCAACAGAGTGGGGCACTTTTTTTAGTCGGACATACGTATGAGATCGCAGGACTAACGACCTTCCCATACCAATTCCTCAGAGGGGAGGTCCATACACAGATATCCGCGATGGTAATGCTAATAGCAGTACCATTGCGTTACCACTTCAGAACAATCTTGGGAAGCTTGCACTCATGCGCAAGACTTCAATCGGGAAGCTGTTGTTGAGCATTTACGAACACATACCGTAATTACCCGATTTTCCTGGCAAAAAAACTGAAAAAAACTTGAACCTCCGATTGTAACGCGCACGGAACTTTGTGACCCAGACAAACGAATGGGAGAGAAACGGGCGATTTATTTCCCGAAGTAATCTGACTGATCTCACTCCTCGTCGCTCTCCGCTGACCAAAACATCTCGTCCTCGGTGCCGTCAAGCGCGTTCGCGACGCCGCACTTCTGAACGAACGTTCAACCATGGTCGATGGGATCGTGGCCCACGCCTCGCACGCCCTCCCGCGAGCTTCTCCAGAGGCGCACGTCTTTCAGCCGACCGCTCGTTTGAACGCGTGAGAGCCGCGCTTGCTGCCACTGCGGTTATCAAGCGCGCAAGTGGTAACGATTTGACCATTTGTGTGAACGCGGTTAAAAAAGCCTAGGCGCTATTGCTTTGCTTCCGAAAAATCGTTGCTAAAGACTAGAAGCTTTGGCGCCATTTTGAGATGGCGATGACGATGGGTGGGACGAAATTTGTGCTGTTTCGGCAGTTTCGGTTTCGTATCCGATTCTAACGCGCATGCGATTTTTCGGACCTATTTTTACGGAAAAAAAGTGCGCGTTAGAATCGGGTAAGTACGGTAGTTAGTTTCAGTAGCCCGTCCTGCCTTTCGCTTCGCGGCCTCTTCCTCGGCCATGCGAGCTATCCGCGGCTGGGCCATGCCTAGAACTGCGAAGACGTTGCGCGCGAGGTCTCTTGTACGATATTGAGCACATGCGCGCGACGACGCGAGCTCCCGCGCGAAGGGCTCTCCTACGATACTGTGCGCATGCGCGCGCTCCTCTCGAGTGTTGCGGCGGCCGCAATCACGTGTCGTTCCGTTGTAGAGTGGGCAATGCAATAGCTGCGCGACGCCCACGCGATCGCATTCCTCTCGGGGAGTTTTCGGCTCGCACGAACCCCGAACTTACGGTCAGTAACAACAGCTTCGCTGTTAAAAACGGAGGTACGCTGTCAAGTGCCCTACACGGAAGACACTGGCAATATAACGGTAGTAGTCGTGTCGTCTTGAACTACGGGGCAGATACTTGCCGTCTAACTTAAGCACCTTAAAGGAAAACTTCGGTGAGCTAACGAGCTATGGAAATAAAGGTGCTAGGGATAAAACCTAGAGTCCAGAAATCGGCAGCGTTGGTCAGGGAATAAACTCAGGTGGAAGACATTACAGTTCAAATCACGCCTGAAAAGTGGGGTTGGGCGGGACATGCAGTGCGCACGAGGGACAATTGGTGGATCATACGTGTAACGGAATGGCTATCGAGGAATGGTAAACGAACAAGGAAAAGACTAGGAATTCGACATAGAGACGAACTACGGAAGTTCGGGGGCCAAGAATAGACACGGGAAACTCAGGATAAAAGTGGGTGAAAAGCTTTGGGGGAGGTGTTCGTCTTGCAATGGATACAAGCAGGGTAATGGTAATGATGATGATAGTCATAGCGAAACTGCTGCGCATCCACTGCGGTGGCTCAAGTGGCTAAGGCGTTGTGCTGCTCAGCCCAGGGGTGCGGGTTCGACCCCGGCGGCGGTGGCCGTTTTACAGATGGAAGCGAAAAGCGAAAACGCCCATGTGCCGAGATTTCGGCGTACGTTGACATCACAACGTGGTCTAAATTAGTGCGGATTCCTCGACTACGGCGCACCTCATAGCCCAGGGGTTGCTTCGGCGTGTTAAAACACGGACGTTTGAAACTGCCGCGGTGGCTTTAGCTGGGACTTTTCATGACCGTTGTCACGGTCACTAAAATAAAAAAAAACATTAAGCAAAAAAAAAAAAAAGAAAACGCAAACCATCACTCTTCCTCACGTGAGTCAGAACAGGGGGACACTGGCATGTATTTCTAAACGGGATTTGTAATCCTCCCTCATCTCGAAAGGAGAGAAGGAAGGAACCTTTTTGAAGATTCGGATGACCAACGCTATGATTTTCAAATTGAACGGTGGCGATTCTACGGCCGTCACTGGACCAACGTGAGGAGCGGACGACACACGTTGGCCCGTTTGACGGGGGATCTTGACTCCAGTTCTCGTTCGTCCCGATAAAGATACCACGCTCTTTGAGGGGCACAACGGCTTGTCGTTCTTCTCTATTCATCCAAGAGTTTATCTCACGGGGAGCGGTATGAAGGAGCTACACATGCGAATTGCTGTGCACTATCTGTTGAGTCGGGCCGGCGGGCGTCGTCAAGGCGAAGCTGTTCACTCACCGGGTGCCACTCGTACCGCTCGACAATGGTGTCCACCTCCTTCTCCTTCCGCCACAGCAGGTTCTGTCGGATGAAGGAAATGTCGCTCAGTTTTCACTCCAGTTCGCCGTTAACGTATTACATACGGAAGTCGTCACTTGTGCTCCTGGACTGAGGAAAGTTCTTTACTATTACAGCCGAACCTCGTCATAACGAAGTAGCCTCAGGACAGTAAATTAGTTCGCTATATCCAATATTCCTTGTACCCGCCGCGGTGGCTCAGTGGCTAAGGCGTTGCGCTGCTGAGCACGAGGTCACGGGCTCGATTCCCGGCCGCGGCGGCCGCTTTTCTGATGGAGGCGAAAAGCAAAAATGCCCGTGTGTACGAGATTTAGGCGCACGTTAAAGATCCCCAGGTGGTCAACATTAATCCGGAGCCCTCCACTACGGCGCGCATCATCGCCTGCGTTGCGTCGACGCGTTAAACCCTACAATCAATCAATATTCCTTGTAACGGTAGGGGTAGAAATCGTGTCTAAGAGATCGGCAATATGGCTAGCGAAAAAATCTTAGATACAAAAACACTATATGCTGGGCTTCGAACCACCATAAACGAGGAATGCCTTACCTGCTTCATCGTGGAATCTAAAACTAAATGGACCAGAACATGACAACGTGAAGTTACAGCAGAACAAAATTAAAAAAAAAAAACAGTCCTGCGTTCTTATTTATTTTTAAGTAGGATGTGATCTTCGTCAGGTGGCTTTTCACCGCAGTGGGCAGGATGAAGTTGTCCACAGTGTCCACGAGCGAAAGGGCCTTTTCTAGTTCTACTTTTCTACTTCTACTTCTACATTTTCTACTTTTCTAAAGGCCTTTTCTACTTCCGTAATTTTGGACGTCGGGAGATTTTCCAAGTAGATTATCAGCCTTTCTCAGATATTCGCTATAGCCGATGTCACACGCGGCTCTCGCGGTTTCGGTTTCGTTATAAAAAAGTTCGGTTTCGTTACAACTACTTTTTATTGAAGAAAGACATGAAATTATGTACTAACAAAACACCAGTTGCGCATGACAATAAAAAGTAGGTGTGAGTCAGAGCTCGTCCTGTACCCTTCTTTGCCTTAGTCTTCGTGTGTGCGCGGTGTTAGGGAAGATGAATAAGTATAAACTCGCCCAATTGTCAGTTCTTTTGAACATCGAACAAAGCATGGCTGGTCGACCTCTTCAAATCGCTTGAATTTTTTTACCTCATTTCCGCATGTATGTAATGTGCGGACTCACAAATATTTTCGGCGGGAAAAATTTTGGCCGACTTAAAAAAAATTGAAACGCGCCCGCGTGGACTCCGGCCGCTATCTGCCCCTGCGCCGCGGCCAAATTTAGCGATGTCTACCAAGAAATATACTCATCAGGCAGGAATAGTAATTTTTATGCTTAATGTACACCTGGTGTATATTTAGTCCCCAAAATATCGTTGGCTAGAAAAGCATATATGTTTTGTAGTAAATTTCCAAATCTTGATCAGAGCGAATTTTGTTCTGTACTTTGCGGGCCAGTATTATCGTAAGTACTGGAGCTAGAGCGTTCAAATTTTAGTGAGGGCTGCTCCTGGCAAACACAAATAAGGGCCGTAATTATCGTGTCTGTGCAAGCTACGGTTAAAAAGCAACTGGCGCACAAGTTTGAAGAAAAAACGAAAACACTCGAAGTTCAGAGGCTTATTGAAAAGAAACACTTCGATTTCGCTGAAATTCTCCCCAGATGTTCCCCTGTGCATGTACTTCAATGATCATTAAAAAATGTTGCATCGTTTTGCTCCTGATGCGCCTATAACGCGAGAAAAAAAAAGCCTCGTCGGCCAGGTCTTCACAAGGTTCCGAGACACGAAACAGTGATGAGCATTTGAGTTGACAGGGTATCTGAACTTAATTGGACGAAAAGCAGGCTGTAACGACGAGTGGACCAACAAAATTTATGTCAGCGTCTTCTAAACGCCATGGTGTCAAAGCAGTAATTTTTACGTGAAGCAACGCCCCCACCCCCATTCCCTTCTTCTCCAACATTTTTTTCCCTTCCACTCACCTTCCGAAGCAGATCCTCAGCCTTGGCAACGTCCAAGTCCCGAGCTGCGAAGAATGAGCCCGAGTGCGGCGATGTAGTCAAAGAGAAGGGGCATTCCGAACATAGTGTAAAAATGAGTGAGGATGAGCTGAGAGTGAACTTTTTGTAATAACAGCAAATATCCGAGTGCGAGCCTCCATTCTTGGACGCCCCATGGTCCGTTTGCTCAGTCTGTGGCGGCTGGCTCCCATCCATAAACACCAGCTGGCCCGTCCGCGCTGAATGGGAGCAGTTGCGTTTTCCATCCTCAGAGACCGCGATCAGGAATTCTCTCTGTATTGGAGTTTTGTTGACACTCCTACACCATTAGATGCCAGGGTGCCAGGTTCGCTACAAAACTGACACAGAGAAGAGCATTGTACGGTAGATATGAGGTATTTAGTCCGGTGGGGGAACGCATTTGCTTGCTGCATGCTAATTGAGCGCTCCTGAGCATTGATTAAGGATTCCTGGGAAGGAAGATAAAGCCTGCACTCCAGCCTGCGTTACTGAGTGATTTCGTGGTAGGTGAGGAGAAGGCTAGCAGTATCTATTCCTCGTGGTGCGTGGTGAGTTAGCGTAGTATTATGGACGGTGTTATTGCTCTGGAGGATCGAATGGGCCGGAGTTCAGAGTATTTTGACTACCAAATGAAGTGGACGTTGAGAGAAATTGTTTTAGATATTTTTCAGTGAAAGTAGTACCAACATGAATGAGGCGTATTTCGTTCGGTATGCGTACCTGTTGAGGACGTCACGGTACGGCCTACTCACCTCGCAACCAGCGTAGCAGGTAGGCGTCGGTGAAGAGCTCCTTTTGCCACACGTCCCGGACGGCTGCCTTCAGCTGCGTTTCGGAAGACACAGTCGATGTTTTCAACTACGGCTGTCATCGCAACATATCGCGTTAACCAATTCGTAAAAAAAAAAAACAAAAAAAAAACGCCTCGAAAGGCGGGCAGACTGCACCGGAAAATTGAGGCGCTGAACATTTACGAAGTATGCGGAGAACGAACAAAATGTCGACAGTAACCTTGGGCTACGTGAAAAATTGAAATTTTCAAGACCTGGACCGCACAAAATTTAATTTCAAATTGGTATGACGTCATCGCGTAGTTTGCAAGGCGATAGCGATGGGCGCCTGGACTACTGTTTTATTTAGGTTTCAGATATGAACTAAAGGCTTCCGCAAAAATGAAATAAATCGTTACGTGAGTTGAACTGCGTGATTCAGCCACAAATAAGAGGGTGAGAAGTGTCCTTCCTGCTCAACTGTACTTCTATTGTAAGGAATCTACTGTGATATTTGGCCTGAATACCCTCTGTGACTGCTTTTTGCATTACTGTACACTGCAGTTGTGGTGCAATTAAGCTGTCCATCCGAAATACCGACAATACATACAAAATTTTTATCCCGGACCTATTACCCTTACGGTGGCCGCTCTTCAGATGGAGGCGAAAGGAACAACGCCCCCGTAGACAATCGAGACATGGACGGTAAACTTTCAGAAGCCATAGCGCGCCTAATATTTGGCCTCCGAAGCTCATGCGGTTAGTATCAACGTTTTGCGCTGTCAAATAGCGGGGGCAATGTTGGGGACAGATTTTTCATCTAGGAGTTTTTTACAAACGAAATTTTGAATTTTTTTAAAGCGCAAAAACCGAGTGCCTGTGTTTCAGGTGCACGCCGCATGCGTTAACGCCCAATATCGAAATTCTGTTCGCCCATACATTCCCTCCCTTTCTCTTCTGATTGCAGTCGGTGTGGTCACATCAGCAGGCGCGGCTTCGCCTCACCGCTGCCTCAGGCCCTGCGACGCGCGCCTTCGCAGCCACGTAAACGCTGCGACCATTGAGCTCGACAACGCTGGGTCTTGTAGTCTGGTAATCAGGAGGAAACGTTACTGCCCAGTGTGTGTTACGTTTACAGTGGTCCATTTTTCCGTTGTTAGCGGAACAAACTCTGGCGGAACGTTGAAAGGTAGTTCAGGAAGTGACAGAAAATCTTGCGTCGAAAGAAAGCAAGAGCGCATCGGGGCAGGTATTTCAAAACATTGCGCAAGTGTTTGTCACGGATTTCTCTTCTTTCCATCCAGGGTTCGAAAGAAAGCAAGAGCGTTTCTTTCAAACTTGTGTATTCAGACAGGACAGAAAGAGAAGTATAAAAACACTTGCGCAAGTGTTTGTCAATTTCTCTTCGTGTTCCGCCTGATGCGTAATTACTGGTTTCTTTCAAACTTGTGTATTGATCAGCCCAACCGTTCTCGCTCTTGTTTTGGGCACCGTCCTCGCTCTTGTTTTTGGGCGTTATTTTCGAGTAATTACTGGGGGCATTGCTGTAATTTTTACCAATTGTTTTAAATTTTTTTCGGACGTGTCGATTTCAAATTGCACACAATTCAGTATTTATTCTTCTTTTACTTTTTCTGCACATTTTAACATTGAAGCTCCTGTTTCACAGCACAAAAAGTGCACGAAAATATTGATAAATGATCATACATACGTGCAAAAGCTTCTTTGATAGCTGAATTTTTCCGTTTTCTGGAATGTTTGGTTTATTTAGGAAGACGGCTACGTTCACGGCCGCCAAGGCATCCAACCAAGCACTATTTTATTTATTTGAAGTGCTCACCAACGGTGTTGTGCCTTCTCGGGTTGTGTAAATGAGGAATATAAGGCATACACAGAGACAACACATAAGCAATGGGAGTAAATAAAAAAATGGGCTACCTAAATGTGTACATATACGGGGCGTTTCAGAGAGACTAAGTAATTTTTAAAAAAAGTGGGATTTTGGAAGTAAAATTTTTTTCTTGCGCTAAGTGATCAGAGGCCGGGGCTGGTGCAAAGTGCTATTTAGGGGAATATGTATCTTGACTTGGTTAATTACTGTTTTAATTATCCTAAGTTAGGTGCTTGGTTGTAATGATTGACTTGTAGAGGATCATGAGTCCATCTCGTATCGATTATTACATTTCCGAAATTGTAACTGCGTGCAGAGGTACAGCGCTCAGAACCGCAGCTCACCAGATGCGCGCAAAGGGCTCCGGGCGGCAGCTGAGCGCCGCAAAGCTGCGCCCACATGTCATGTCACTCGGAGCTGTACACGTCACACGCACGCCGCGCTTTATCTTCTGCTCAAACACAGGCAAGGGACACCTGAACAGCCGAAAAGCATCTGACAGCCGGATTTCTAGATTACAACGTTCCTAGTCTGTGTTACTTTTTTTTTCTTTACAATATTAGCGCATGGATCATGACCGCCGCACGCAAACGGCGGCAGGTCACGGGGGCATTCGCCAATCGTTATGAGATGTCGCATTAGGGTGGGCGGGGAGGTTCCAGCGGATGATGAACACGACGCCGCTTGCCTCGTTTCGGGCAGAAAGATAAAGCCCGCGTGCGTGTGACGTGTACAGCTCCGAGTGACTTTAACTAAGCCTTTTATTTAAAAAAAAATTAGCTCTGCTTTTCTTGTAATGCTAGAGTGCTGGCTTCCCTTTTTGTATACGAATATAACGCAGGGAGTTATTACGTCAAAACAATCTTCGGTCGGCCCGTGTGGCCATCGAAACGATAATGATAAAAGAAGCGCTCCGACATTGCGAATGAGCGTCTTGGGTTACTGTGTTACTGGGGAGGAGGGGATATACCCCTGAAAGTGAAGTTAGGGAGGGCATGTTTTGGCCCAAACGGATAACCGTTGGACCACCATGGTAACGGAATGACTACCCTGAAATGAGAATAGAAAGTGCAGAAGACCGATAGCGCTATGAACGAAAGAAATAAAGAAATTAAGCGTAAATGAGTTATTCGGACAGACCAATATAGGAGCAGTTGGACTCCCACGGGCAACGCCCTTGATAGGCTGATCATACATACATACATACATACATACATACATACATACATACATACATACATACATACATACATACATACATACATACATACACATACATACATACATACATACATACATACATACATACATGCATACATACATACATACATACGTACGTGCGTGCATACATACATGCATACATACATGCATACATACATACATACGTACATACATACATACATACATACACATACATACATACATACGTACATACATACATAATACATACATACATACGCATACATACATACATACGTACTTACGTACACTACTAAATTTACGAAGTGTGGACGTGTTATTAAAAATAGAAAAAAAAACGTGCGATAATCTAAGTACACCGGTACCCCATTTCGTTAGGTCACATTTAGCTCAATGTATAGCATATGACTTTAGCGTTACGGTAACGTTTACCTAAGCTGTGACAACGCATTGCACTTGTTACAGAGCGTTTCGTCGTTCCGTAGTATTTATGGTCGCAATAATTTGTTATATTTCTTTACTAAAATAACAATAAAACAAAACTGCCCAAGTAAGTACACTGCGTAAGATTCAAAGCCGTCTATATAGAACATGTTGGTACACCAAGCACATTTCCCGGAAAAGGTAACAAACGAACGAACTAATAGAGAAATCACCATCGTTAAATACGGCAAGATGAGGTCATAAAGAGCGTTCTCGGCAGAGCCGTGGCCTGGATCCTATCCGCAACACCCGGTTTCCCGTTTTGCTTCTCATGCTAAAACACCGGGCAGCTAGCCAAATTGAATTGACCAAGAACTCACAAGTCGATGCAGCAATGACCACAATCACTACCGTTCGAACCGCTATGTGCGTAGCTTAGATTGGACTTAACCGCTTGTATAATAGTGTGATCGGGAAAGTGGTAGTTCTTCTTGTTTGGTGATTTTTTTTATGACGAAATGTTATCTCGTCGATACTACGGATAATCGTGTACTTCTAGTTCAAATCTCATGTCGCATTGTACCAAACTTTTCAAAAGCAATACAGCGGTGATATATTCCAACTAAGCTGTTTAACTATTCGAGAATGTTATAAACGACTGTTATCTGGACTGCGGAAAATATTTAGGAAGAAATTTGCTCAGAGTACAAATATGTTTGCATGTAAAAGCGGGGCGGGTGACAACTTTAGGCACCCTTCTTCACCTAGCAGGGCTGATAAGGCTGTAGTTATCGCCAGCAACAACGCCGCACAGCGCGATTTGCTCGCCCGCAAGAAATGTGTTTTCAGTTTCTGCTCTGACATTGGTGCGATTTTCTTCATGCGTAACACTCGCAATAGTCGCTGCAGGAATTGAGCACGCATAAGTGGGAGGGAATTCTCCTTGAAGAAGTCACGTTTCGTGGCTTCCACAGAAGCGCAGCGAACCAAGCTTCTATCCCGGAAACGGCAGGATCCACAACTGAATGCTGAGGGAAGCCTGCAGCCCAGTAGGTTCACACGCGCCCCTTGCCGCCGCAGTAGCTCGCTGCAATGCTCTTCTGTCGGTCGGAGCCATGTAACCGCCGCCGTATATGCTGACACGAAAATGAATTGTGTTTACGCGCTGTCGTATTTCTGTGTTCTTACCTGTGCGCGTAGATTGATACCAAAGGTTTAGGAAACCTGCAAATACATTTTGTTTCGTCTTCTTAGACGCGGTAGCCTTATCTGGGGGTCGCAGGAAATGAATCTAGCTTTTCATTCGCACCACGAAAAAGCACCCTCCTCGCCCTCTTTGCAAGTCGCCGACTTCGTGTTCTCCAGAAAAAAAAAAACAGCATGCAAAAACGCAAAAAGAAACATCTGGGCCAAGTCATGTCAGCATTCATTCCGTACTAATATCTGACATTCTTGGCCACGATCTTCGGTCGTATCAGGGAACGCTTGTGTCATCGCATGATCGAAGCATGCCGTCATCGGAGCTACATTTCTTTTCGTACGGCGGAATAAAGCGTGCTTCTGTGTCCTGGTTGTTTTGACACTGCTAGATTGCTGCTGCCTGAAGCAGCTTTTTCGGGGCGATATGTGATGCCATCTATGAAAGGAAAAAGTGCGAATCTGAGTTGGCGCCGAACTGACTGAACCTTCTCATCGCCCTGTCACGCGGCAAATCTGATGCCATTTGAAGCGAATACATTAACTACAAATGACATTTAGTCTGACCGTGCGGCTGTGCACGGCCAGACTAAAATTGCTGTGTCATTTGATAATGATAGCAGTTTTACAACCTTTTACTTTTTTTTTCAACTAAACAAATTTACTTTTGAGATGAAATAGATGTTTTAAATGTCATTCACATCACGCAAGGCGGAGACAAGTAAATAAAAAATCCGTACACCTGTGGTGGCAGCAATCCATGGCGGAGCTTTGCAAATGTGTTATTTAATTTCTTTTTTACATATAAAATGACACGCAGGAAGAAATATTGATTTACTGGTAGGTTTTAGGCACAGTGCTCCACAGTTTATTACTACACTTCCTCGTTCAGTGAAGGACCTCTGCTGTCGAGGCTACTCATTCGGTTCGGAAGCTAATGCGAACGTGTTCCCCGAACTCATTCACTCACGGAATGTCATTAACGTAAATGTCATTTGGCATTCTCGTGTAGCTCCAAACTAATGGCATTAACAGCTAGTGCCATTGCGTCTAAATTTCATTAGATTTGCTGTGTGACAGAGGTATAAGCAATCCCTCAAGGTTTTTCGTAAGACGCCAAACTGCCGTAAGGGTGCAAACCACGTCCCGGAGGCCTACTGAACTCAGAAGACCACGTGTCATCCTCACTACTGTAGACGTTTAGATATGGTGAATGTCACGGTACACACTGCTCCTTTTTTTAAATTATTCATTGAAGTAACCAGGTGGCAGGACTTTTGAATTTTGACTGACGTTGTTTATGCTCGAACTGTCCACATCAAGAAAGCACTTGGCAAACTGTTTGCACAAAGATACACGGCCGATCTACTCGCCGCGACGTGGGGACCACTGCACAAAGATACACGGCCGAGGTCCTACTCGCCGCGACGGGATGGGGACCACTGAACCTCACGTAGAGGAGGATCAACACTCTCCTCGCTCGCGTGAGAAGCGGAGCCTTGCGTCCTTCCCACAAAAGGATGTAACTTCCTCTCCCTTTGAAAACCTGCGTATCAATTCCACCAATATTGCGCTGCCACATTATTCAAACATATCTAAATTCCCGTCTATTTCCGTATCTTGTCGTCGTCGTCGTTGTAAGCGTCGTTCGTCTCATGTAGAGGTACTAAAACAGAAACTCGATGCGCTAGAACGTAACGCGTTCTAAAAAACACCGGGACACTCGTTTACGCCTCGCGATAGAGAGCTTCGTGCTTCAAAGGCACGAGACTTTTACAGAAAAGCTGTTTACCTCTACCCCCCACCGGTTTCATCTCGGTCGGGCAAAAACGTGCAAGAATACACTTATACACTGCATGCTGCGCCCTTCCCCAGGTATCAGGTTAGCGGAGATGGCCCGGGATTTTTTTTTCTCATGTCGGCACCATATCGGTCGGAAGCGGGTTTTTAATCTCATCGGGCACATGGTGCGTTCGCATTAAATATTTGGCGCTTTCTTTTCAATTTACTGCAACACTGCTCCCTTAGCTACGTCCCGGATAACGTCCCTTATATAGGCGGTGCGCAGTCTCAATTCCATGCTACCAGGGGCTCGTACAGATGCTTTTTTCCGTGACGCAACGGCGTTGATACAGTGCCGAGCGCTGGAACACCAGAAATGGCTTGCAATCTCGATCCTGCTGACGTACAGCTAGGTCAGGGGCAAGATTGCTAAAACACGTGTTGATCGCCGCGCGTGTGACGACCACAAAAACACCAGACGGACGCTTCAGTTTTGCTGTTTTAATCCGACGTCTACGTCTGCCGCAAAGCTGACGACCTTGTATACGGCACAATAGACAGCTCACGGGAGAGGAACCCCGCGGCCGGAAAAAAAGGCCCCTCGCGCTATTACGAAAACGAAGGCCGTCCTCATGTTTACGTATACGAGGGCCTGAATATCAAGTCGGCGGAGGACGATAAACAAGTTGTAGGCTGGAAGGCTTAACGTAATACACGGAAGAGCGGCGCGCACTTGAAAACCGGCTGAGCGTGGCATATTTGCAGCCCGCCTCGAAACTTAGAACATTAATTAGGCTTTCCGCAATAACTGAGATGATGGACATCCAACTAACTAACGCGGCAGTTCAAATAAGCCACAATTTTTTAGGGGCGAAGCCACTTAGAGGCTCGGGCTGTTGGTGTCTCCTGTCGTCGTCGTAACTGTCGGCTCATGTAGTCGCGGTACTAAAACACCGCGTCACTCGTTTACGCCTCGCGCTGGAACGCTTTCGTGCTTCAAAGACACGAGACTTTTACAGCAAAGCTGCATACCTCTACCCCCAACGGTTTCATCTCCGTTGGCAAAAACACCAAGACGCCAAGAATACACTTATACTCTGCATGCTTCGCTCCTTTTCAGGTTTCACTATGGTGTAGATGGCCCTGGGATTGTTTTTGTGACAAGAAGCCACGAGTCATCTTTCACGCTTAAGTGCCTGTTAAAACTTGACTTTTTTCTTGCCCCGATGCAGGCTTATAGCCTGGTCTTAGTTTCAGACCAGATGTAGTAATTTAATTATATACAAAGAAACAAACACCGAATCCACCAGGACAGTCGCACATTCGCGGGTTTTAGAAAGCATCCAGGAAAGGATCCCGACACAGAATTAAGTTGGAGACCAAGAACAGAGATCTCTGCAGTCGGCTAAAACATTATCTTATTTGAACAGCTTTAAGGCCAGGGTATAAACTGTACTCGCCACTCAGCGCTTGAAAAGCTCTCTTTCCCACAGTACTCGTTGCACAGCCGCCCTGTTCCTTATTCAAGGGCTCTTGAAAGTAAATGCAGCGCTTGTCTCGTTCCACGGCCACGTGCGCTGAAGGTCGTCGTGGAATATGGAGGCTATATATTGACGAGGTCGTTGATCAGGAACGGGTTTGCGGCGGCAGGGACATGGGCACTTAACAGAGTTTCCACGTGCAACGTTCAAATGCCTCTGCATTGATTAGTGCGAATCGGGGAACGACGCACGTCTTGTCAACACTGTTTTGTCAACACATCAACTGGTAACATCTCAGGCGCTTTAGAATGAATGCCTGCACCCCCCCCCCCCCTACTTGTGTTACGCTTGCGTACACTCAGTCTCATTTACATACGTAACTACGGACGTTGCGCACACCCTCGGGGACCAAGGTAACCGGTTTAACTGAGAGCTATCGATTCGTCTGACTGCAGTGCTGCTTGGGCAACACGCATGCTTCACCGCATACAGCACACCATGATTACAGGTTTATAAATCGTCTATTCTATCTCACACGGACGCAGAATGTTTCGTAAAGCTCATCTTGAACTGTCTATGCCGCACGTAAGGGTTAAAATACCATTTGCTCCGCACGTACCGCGCCGTAACAAAACCAAAAAATTCCTCGGGACACTTACATGGCTTGAATGCGAAAGCACTATGCTGTCCGCTGGCATTGTACACCTCCTGCGCTTCGGTATTGTTGGCGTGCTCGCGTGCTTGATCACACTTAAAAGACGCAGAAAATGGCGGCACAGCCGACGCCGAAGCACTTTTCATCCCGAAACGCCGACAACTTCCACGAACACCAGACAGACTGACGGCTTCCTATGGCGCGATATGGGGGCCACCAGGGGCTCGCGCTTGTTTTTTTCACTGTTTTATTAGGGGCAAAGCCCCTTAGGGGCTGAGGCTGTTGGCGTCTCCTGTCGTCGTCGTCGTAATCGTCGTTCTTCTCTTGTAGTCACGGTACTAAAACACCGGGAAACCTGTTTACACGTCGCTCTAGAACGTAACGCATACTAAAAAACCACCGGGACACTCGTTTACCCCTCGCGCTGGGGCGCTTCGTAACGCGTACTAAAAGAACACCTGGACACTCGTATACGCCTCGCGCTAGAGAGCTTCGTGCGTCAAAGACATGATACTTTTACAGCAAAGCTGTGTACCTCTACCTCCCAACGGTTTCATCACCGTCGTGAAAAACGGCAAGGCGGCAAGAATACACCTATACACTGCTTGCTTCACCCCTCACGAGGTGTCACGTTAGTGGAGATGGCCCACGATTTTTTTTTTCATGTCGGCACCATATCGGTGGGAAGCGGGTTTTTCATCTCATGGGGCACATAGTGCGCTCGCATTAAATATTTGTCGCTTTCTCGCACTTGGTTTGTAGACGGTCGGTGACATCTAGCGCTGACACTTGCGTTAACTACAGCACGGTCGCTGGATGAAAGGCGCACACTTCGCGTGCGCTCTAATCCAGCGGTCGTGGCTACAGTCTGCGATAGGTACGCATGCACTACGCAGCCGCAGCGCTTCCGTCAACGATAGCAGCCTACGAAGTGCGTGAAAAACGATATCACCAGCTCCAACAGGGGCCCGCAGACCCTTCCGCTCAGTACGCCACAGCCGTCGGTGGTTAGAGGTTCGCATACAAGTCATATAAAGCCACTCTTCGTTGACAGCCGACATTTAAAGAGATTGATTGATTGATTTTAGGGTTTAACGCGCCCACGCAACGCAGGCGATGAGGCGCGCCGTAGTGGAGGGCTCCGGATTAATTTTGACCACCTGGGGATCTTTAACGTGCGCCGAAATCTCGTACACACGGGCGTTTTTGCTTTTCACCTCCATCAGAAAAGCGGCCGCCGCGGCCTGGAATCGAACCCGCTACCTCGTGCTCAGCAGCGCAACGCCTTAGCCACTGATCCACAGCGGGCATTTAAAGAGAAAGGTGTCGGCGCAATGTAAGGGACGATTCGTTCTGACTGCTACGGTCAGTGGAATGTATCAGTGCCATCCATGCGCTCTCAGAATCCCGGGCTTAACTGACCTTGAGGTCCGGTTTTGTGGATTCTTTTTCTTCTTCTTTCTGCTGCGAAGCCACTTGAGCGCTTGCTTCTCACTTGCCCTCAGTTTATGCGTGCGTGCATCGAGGGCTCCATTTGGACGTTCTCATCTCACGGGCGACACCGCGGCGTTCACTTGCCGCCTTTCTCTCATAGTTTGGGGCAGATTTGTACGTGAACTTCTCTGTGAGTTTGTTTCCGCCAAATGCCGTGTCAGTTAAGATCAAGTTGTCCACCATCTTCTTTCTTGGGATACATTTTCTTGGTTTCATTGATTCGTGAAGCCATGAGAATTTTAATACAAGTATGCGTTACGATCAGCGGGATGAGGAGATTAAACATAATAAATATGTAGAAGATTTTTATAAAGATTTTAGAAGCCGGAAGGGAGTTTTCGAGGCTTTATGACCTATAGACTCAGAGCACAAAATTTGCAAACCTGTTGAATTTACGTTTGTAATTCGGTTATGTTCTCGCTCTTTATTGTTTAGGAATGACTATTCCCATGTGGCTTACCACTCCACACGATAGCTAATTGTAGGCGCAGTGATGTGTACAATGTCAAGCTTAATGTACCATGCACGGACGGAGCTCGCAAGCACTACAAAGTGTCTCATTCCGAATTAGTCTGTCCACCTGTCGGTTAAGCGGCAGCCGTTCAGATAGTCACCTCGTTCAACAAATAAAATTCTAGCACATTTTGCGCATGCACTGTTCAATACAGAGTTCGGTGAACGTTTAGAAACGTTTCACCCGCCCAAACCTTCCAAGCAGCTCAGCTTGGCACACAACCTTGGAACTCGATTCACAGTGGCAACAGCCGTACCAACTTCTAGCGGTGGCAAAGTCCAAAGTACCCTCGTACCCGACGTTTCATGTATATTAAACAGCGATGCTAACCCAGTCTACATTAAGGCGCTTTCTCGGGGTGACGTCACGAGCTTGGACTGTAGGTAAAACAGAAATTCGTTTCCTCCATCACATCTGAACCTCAAGACTGAGCTTAAAATCCCTTGGACGCGTAAACGTTTCGTACGAGCAACCCGCTTCAAATGCGTCCCCACCTTAATCCTCAAGCACGTAAATATGTTATTGCTCAGATCGGGTTGATTCGAAGCTTTGATTTCGAATACCTAAGGCAGTTCATGTGTGTAAAAGAAATACCAGGCCTGCGCAGCATCGGGTGCTAATATTTAACGGGCACTTTTAGCCGTAAACTGTAAAATATATAACTAAAAAAATTTCGGGAAAACGCTTCGTGCGTCCTTATGAACTACCATGAAGTTAGACAGCTGTCCTGGCGAAGACCTTACCAAATAAAAACCGAAGTTATCCGTAGAGGATCTGACCAGAATATGCATAAGCACACATGTTCGACAAGTGTAACTCGTTCAGGTATTAGTGAATATTTTATTAACGTGTCGAGGATAAAAGCAGCTAGCATTGAGACGCAGGTTCAGAGGGAGCTTGCATGAAACAAATGTTTATTTTGGTCATGCACCCAAAAAATATCAGTTGGGGATGAAAGCGTGTCAGTGGGAGAACGACGGCGCAGATCTACAGTCTGAACCTCACTCAAAACTGGATACGTCAACCGATGTCATCAACCTGACTTCACTCATTCAGCAGGTCACAACCACTCACTTCTTGACCTCATCTGAGGTGGTGAGGTGGAGCTCTACCTCATGGGGCTGTCATTCTCTGTTCATGCTCCTAGTGAAGTCTCAGCTCATGTGGAGAGGTCAACTCATGTGGCATTTTAATTTAAATAAGCAGCTTCTGCCGTGACAGCCCGGACTCATTCCGCCTATTATAGAGCCGACACCTCAAGATCACTCGACAGACGAAATTCTTTCACACGAAGGTTAAATAACCGCCTCTAGTCTACAAGGTGAGCATGTACTTGGAATTATTTACACGAAACGCAAACGGCAACATCTAGTCCACAAAAAACACCCTGTAGTATACCACTGTCTGTAAGCGGGGTACGCAGCTTCATTGACCGACTAGCGTCAAAACTTGACCCCTCGGAGCTTGCTCAGACGGCGAGTTCGTAAACAAAGCCGGCCGACCCGTTCGTGTCGACCGGTTTCGTCGCGCGCTCGCTAGAGGTAGACGCCGGCGGCCACTTGCCTGGTCCAGAGCTCGGCGCTCCTGCACGTCGCTTCCCATGGCTTGCCCTC
Source organism: Haemaphysalis longicornis (assembly GCA_013339765.2). NCBI lineage: Eukaryota > Metazoa > Arthropoda > Arachnida > Ixodida > Ixodidae > Haemaphysalis > Haemaphysalis longicornis. The sequence continues at coordinate 24,438,906 of CM023456.1, forward strand.
GACGCTGCGCTGTTACAACTGCAGAATGCGGCGGCCTGGCATGGCGTGACAAGGGGCACTCCAAAAGCCGCGCATCCACTACTCGCCCGAGAAGAACGCTCTCCCTTCGCGAAATGTTTACTGGATGCGCCCGCCACCTGTCGACGCACCGAGGAAGCGCGCCAGGGTCAGTTGTCCGAGGATAACCTTCGGTCCGCTTCGCGTATCCTGCTCTGCATCGACTCATTCAAGCGCCTGTTTTCGGGAGGCTACGCGCTGGAACGCGAAGAGAAAGGCGGCGAAGGTAAACAGACGATTAAATGCGCTTGAGGACAGTCTGCCGCCTCCGTTTCTGCGTCTTGTGCTTCGGCTGTTGCCTTGAGAAAGGGCACTCACTCGTTCTTTAGTTATTCACGCTGGCCTTCTGACACGCATCCGTCTTGTACGGGTTTATTAAAGTGGTTCGCTAGGTAGCTGAGTAAGAGAGCTAGATAGCAGCTAGGACAAAATCCTTGGTGATAAAATCTGAGTAGCGTGAAAGACGCCTCCTTTTCGGTTGTTTTGATTTGCATCTATATTAGAACGACGGGTGGGGTATCGCGGCTTGAGAAGAACAAGAAAAACAACAAAAAAAGAACCGGAAGTGCGCAATGCATATAAACTGTAGCGGATAAAACACACAAAAGCAAAATGCATCTCACGGGAGGAAAAGTACGCCCGTACCCAACCTCCTCACCGCCGTTCTGGAATCAGAATGGCATTCAGATTGAAATTCAGTGACACACGCGCGTTCGTTTTGGAACAGCCATTTTGCATGCAGAGCAGCGCGGGGTCCTAAAAACAACCAGTACCGATTCAGCGGGGAGAAAACGCGTTGGCAATCTTTGTTTTATTCCTGAAATGACTGAGTTGCTATCAATCGGTGAATCGTTATTGGTTTGATTAAGTGATTGCTAATTTAATGACGGTTCTTATCGCAGCAGTCGCAATGGACAATGGAGAAACAGACATTGGACTAATCGTGGCCCCCCTTATACATATCACCCAACCCTACCTATCCGAACAAAAATGTCAAGGCAAAATTCGATGTGATCTGTTGGGTCATTTGTGCACTGCTTTGTGTATATAAATGCAGTGAAATCTCACTGTTTTTCACGGGAACCGGAAAATAAATCGTATTATTCGAAAATCGTATTATCCAAGCACGTTAAAAAAAGAAGGAAAATATGCATGCTCCGTCAGCAACTCCCTTTTATGGAGCAACATTAAATTGAACGCTGAATTTGTGCTTCCCTTTCTTCTTTTGAAGGTCTAGGAGTAAATTCTTCTAAAACGCACAAAAAGAAGTTGCCGGCATTTGTTACTTTGGTAAACACTGCCTTGTACGACAATCCGTGTCGGGCTGTAAATCGGAGAAGGCAGCCTCCGGATGCTTGAAAGTTTTGAATACCCAAGGAGAACGCGATGTTGTCAGCTTTTTCGCGTAGGACTGACCCGTCGAAGTTCATTCCTGTCGCTCTAACTTCCTTGAACCATGTAAGCAGGATGTTTTCCTTTTACTAATGCTTCGCACCTCGCATTTGTTTTACACCAGGACCAAAAACTTGCAGCTTCCTTAGAAGTTACTCTTGCTGACCGAGAAAAGTGTTGAGCGTTGACACTGGCAAAGCGAACCCTCTCGCCAATTCCACGCGCTTCCTTTTCGGGTTCTTTTCGAATTGGCGTACAATTTCCACTTGCGCGTTGCATTTCTTTGACGTTGTCAGAAGCCAGGAAACACGGCCGCGCATAGCAACAAGGCAAAAAGAGAACAAATCACTGCGCAGGAAGCACGGTCCATGGAGATGTCGGGAAGCGAAGTCGCGCCTGCCGCGAGCATTGCGCGCCTTCTTCCTTGATATGATTTGCTACATGGTGTGGTGCATCGCCTGACTTATCGTCAGACTTGCATGGAGCGTTCACGCATTGAAGTAGTGTTTTTGCCGCAAAACCGGCGCTTCTGCTCCCTCAGCGTCTCTGCAACGTGCAAGTTGTGGATTGTTGGAATGCACGGTTTGAGCGAGCTAGTATACCGAAGAATAAACGTACGATTACTAGAAATGTCGGTCGAGATCCGCTTTCGCGATCGCATTGTTACGTGGTGGAACAACGATGAGGCGAACCATGATTGATGAAGCGATGATTTAATGGGTGTTAACCATCCTGCGAGCGCGGCTATGTCCCACGATGTGCTTCAGCTTCTTAGAAGGTGGGCAAACATGGCGGAATGTGTAATTGTCAATTTCGTCTCTTCCTCGTGACATTTCCTCCCGGTCAAGGGCGACCATCCCGGTCGAGGCCGCGGTGACGTGAAGAATGCGATGAAACAAGCGATGCGATTCAGTGAACAGTGAGGTACTTGACGCCACGCTGGACGATGATTTCATGGGTGATGTCTGGCCCAGCTATAGCGATGTCCTGAAGGCAGCGACGAAGCGTCATATGTACTCGGAACCGTATCGGACGAGAGGGCTGGGGACACGGTGTCATCGGCTCGTCTCGTCCGGTCTCAACTCGTCGCCGCTGGTCTTTTCACGGGCTAAAGATACGAGGCGGGGAACGTGGTCGTTCGGGGCTGGTCGCGGCGGGGATGGGGCTGTCCGACATGGTCCGCGTAGCGTCGACGATCGCGGTCAGGCCGACAAGGTGCGAAGCTGGGGCCAGGATGGGGTACCCCGCACACTCCACCAAAATGTTACGTGGTGGAATAACGATGAGGCGAGCCATGATTGATGAAGCGATGATTTAATGGGCGTCAGCCGTCTTGGAGCAAGCACGGCTATGTCCCGACGATGTGCTTCAGCTTCTTCGAAGGTGGCCAAACATGGCGGCATGTGTAATTGTCCACCTCGTCTCTTCCTCGTGACACTATTATCCAATTTTCGGCAAAAATGTGGTCGTGAATAAACGCACGAAAATGCATGCATTATTTCTAAGGGACGTTGGGCGGGAACGAAAAGTAAAACGTATTAGGCCGAAAAACGTAATATGCTGAATCGTATCACCGAGATTCCACTGTACATGCATATATAAATGGAGAAGCCCATACCCACAAAGAAAAGGCTTAGGGAAAGACTAAAAATCAATCAATCAATCAATCAATCAATCAATCAATCAATCAATCAATCAATCAATCAATCAATCAATCAATCAATCAATCAATCAATCAATCAATCAATCAATCAATCAATCATAAATAGTTGAATCAATTATTCGGAGTACCCCTGTGTAGTCATACCGAAAAATATTTCCTTGCTGCTTGCTACTATTCTGACATCCGCTCAACTACGTACCATAGCACCAGGTCTACTGGTACTGGTAACGCCCCCTTCCCTAACACTCGTTCGTTATTCTCCAAAGTGCTGCGTGCTACATACTCTGCCTGAAATAGTTGCAGCCAGGGAACGTTTCCTAGAAACGCTATTACAACAGCGTTGTAGTCGAAACCCACACAAGACAATGTTTAATTGAAAATATGCACGGTACCGTTGACACACCGCAATGCCTCAAATAGCTGTGACCACAAAGCCGTCTCCGATAAAAGCTACTGGAAAAAAACACTTTGTAGTTGCGTCTTTTCAAGAAAAAAAGCGTTTCAATTCGACACTTGCCATCCTCTCTTTCCTAATGTTTTTTCGTGTTCCCGTCGCCTATAGTGTATTGGTACACAAGGCCTATCCGAAAAGTAATACGTACTGCCTTTCTTTTATTAGTAACACTATTGTATTACCACTACTGTGCCACTAATACTTCTGCTATTATTAATTTGAAGGCATTAGGTTGTCCTTTGAACGAAAAAAAAAATGTGGTTGATCGCTCTTTCATAGGTAATTCGTAAAACACGAAAGTGAGATGTGCCTTCACAGGATCAGCTGCATGTTTATTCTGCATCGGTATGAACTTGCACATCGCTATTTATATTTCGTCGGTATGGCACCATCAGACTCATCAACATAGACACTGGTTGCACGCGCCAGAGCACGTGCTTAAACCCGAATGAAACCACACGCGCTCGCAAACCATGTGAACGAAACCGAACGGGTTGCCAACGAATCGTTTGGTGAAATCGCGGTCCTGTGCAGCGAAAGAGCATGATTTGCGGAGCTGTCCTGGGGGTGTGCTTGCCGAGCGACAACCTGCTGACGCGTCGCTTTCGCAAATGTGCGACCACTGCGTCCTTGCTCCGTGGAGCGTACGGCAGACGGTTGCGTTGCGACGAGCTCAGCTGGCGCCAACTGTCGGCGCTCATTAGCATCGTGACGCACTACTTCGCTTCACCTCTCTTATATGGCAGCTCCATCGAAATAGAAGAGGTCATAGGAAAGATATATGGCGCGTTCGTACGGCTGGCAGCGCTTCAATTCTTAGCGGAGTCGGTAAAGCACCTGGCACCTCCCGTTGCGGCGACGGAGCACCCGGCTTGAATCCCGCCGCAGCCGTGTTTTTCTGGCGATGTCATTTCCATGATGGATATTACGTTAGTCAGATTTCCGGCATAAAACACTTTCGTGTTAAAAAGCAGGCGTTTCGTGTGTGTAGCGGCTCCTCAACTACCATGACTGCGACGCATTCCCTAGCGCGTGCGTCAGAAACAAACCCAAACAAAAGCAACGCGCGGGCATCTCATCATCATCATCATTATTGTAAAAGGTTGGAAACAGCTGGGCCGACGACACCGCACTAGCCGTTAATGTCTATGACAGATCAGCCAGTTCGATTAGCATACTATACTCTGGGGCAGCTTTCTGTGGCAATAGAGAGAAAAATACGCGGGGATGGGTGAAGGGGAGCTCACTGCTCTGTGTTACTTTCCAAAATAGTTCATGGCAAACTGGTTTCGGTTACAGTTTCGGCGTGACAGATACACATTTGCTAGAGTTCATTTCTTCGCATGAGCTCCGTGGTTGAGCGCGCTGAACCACGACCACCATGCATGCAGGCATAATGGCTTCTCCTTCTCCACGCTTCATTTGTTTGTAAACACAAGCAAACGCTTGTACTGGAGAACTTGGTCCAACCGTGACCGATATCGTATTACTCAGTATAATCCAGAAGTGAAGTGAATTTTGTCAGAGCTGCAGTTTTGAGGGCATGCGCTGATTTGTAAACTCTTCTGGGGCTGAAATCTGGGCCCTGCCACCACCGACATGTGTAGCGTGCTTACGTAGCGAGGGCGCTGTATGCCGAAAGAGCAGCACGCACGCACGCTTACGCACACGCTCCCTTACGCCAGCAAGCTGGCTAACCGAACGAATTCTGGAAACGACGGAGAGTCCCGGTTGCAGCAGTCTCACTCGGGCGCACACTTTGCAAACCACTACCTTCGTTTGTTTAGACAGCTTTTGCTTCTCAAGCTTCTTAAAAATTGTATACGGAGAATGAAGTGGAAAGCTACCGAAGGCCGTTGAATAGGACGCCATATTTTTTTCGGAAGGGAACCTATGCGACGCCAGTGGCGAAGGCAACAACAAACAACAAAAAAAAAAATACCGAGAACCTAAAAAAATGATGCTCTCTGTTTCACATATTCTGCCTAGTAATTTGGTGGCATTATTGATCCAAGGCCAAAGCATAATAAATGTATATTTTTGATTTGCTTAGGTTAGATCCAGCCAATTATATTTGTTGAACTACTTCCCGCAGCGCAGCGAAACGGCGTGGTTTGGCTGTGTAGCCTTGACTGCATTGCCGCAGAAAGTTGTCCCCGAGTGTAGAGTTGCATCAAAGTTCAGTTTTGCACGTCGAGTTGTCTATCTCTTCTGTGGTCTTAAACCTTTTGATGTTTTTCAAGAGATAATTGAGGTGCCGTATTTACCCGATTATAAGGAGGGCACGATTATCAGGCGAGGGTGCAGTTTGGAAACCTATATATATATATATATATATATATATATATATATATATATATGAGCTGAGCTTCGAGCTTCGAACACAAGACGGGCTATTATGACTTTGAGACTGCGGATTTTGGAAAAAAAACCTCGCCTATATTCGTATAAATGCGGTATACGGATCAGCGGGGACTACTCGGGGGGGGGGGGGGGGCGCATTGTCAAGGTGGAGCAGCTGGGTAAGGCAGACATGCGTGAACTACACAAACGGTCACTAGAAGCGTATTATTTTGTTGTTATCGAGGAATCAGTGTGCCAAATGTTTATTGAATGAACACCCTTGTTTATTCGCTAGGCAGCATGCGGTGGGAAAATTCCATCCGCATAAGCTTGCAGCTGTGGATTTTAACGAGTTACTTCGGCTCTGTTGCTAAGGAACGGAGGGGAATTTTCCCACCAGAAACAGCTTTGCGATCCGTGCATTTCCGATGTAGCCGCTCAGTTCTTTCGTTCGCGGCACCATATGCATGTTGCACGTTTTCACTCCTGACCTGTGCCTGCCGTGAGGCAATCGACAAGACGCATTTTCCTGAGCCTCACCGTGCGAAAACACGCGTCGTGCGTTGGGGGAAAAGACAGCTGCAAGAGGTAAAAAAACATTGCCTGCTTGGCGTCGAGCCACAAATGTCGATGCACTCCTCTGTGGCGGCCTTGGTCGGACGAACTCGCGGCTGCGTACTGCGAACAAACGTTGGTCCGCGTCTTTACGAGGCGTCTTAAGAGGCGGTAATGTCGACAGTCCGCAAACTCACCGTATTGCGATGTGACGATCGCCGCTCCACTACTTCCTTTTCTGGTCGGTGAGCTCTGCTCTGTATGCGCGGCGTGACGGCATTCGGTTACATTTTGACGCCGGGCATACTTGCACGGCTGTTTTCTTGCAGGATGAGAGGAATGTGGAAGCTTCAGTGACTGCAGCATCAATCGCCGTGCGGGCTGATGACCGCCATTCTATCACGACGCCAACTTTCCTCGTCAGCAGCCTAGTAATATTTTTTTACGACGGTCCCTCCCTGTGACCTCTGAGCCCCTCATATCCCCCGTCAACCGAAGTTTACTTCCCCCTCATTCCATTAATGCTGAAGTAACCCCCCTTTTCTTCCCGAATTTCTAGTTCCCAACCACGGGATATGTGTGTTCTGTTAAGGGGGCCACGTGTTTTAAATGCCTCATATTAGATGTGCTCATCTCGAATTTCTCCTCTAACCTTGGGCTGAGAAGCCTCGGCACGAGTTTTGTAATCCGGTCCCTTCCATTCTTAACCGCATAGGCCTATATGAGGAGGGAAGAGGGATGCCTTTAATGATGAGGAGAAGTTTATATGCTATCTCCTCACAGTTTGCTGGGTATACTATATAGTTTCCTGTTAAAGCGATTCGGGTAGCTTCATGTTTGTGCTACAAAGCTGAAAACCGCCAATAAGTATTGACTGCGTGCTTTTCCTAGTAGCCGCAAGAGTAAGCTACTGTTTTATATTTCATAGTTCTTAAATTCACTCCTTTGTTTATTTTTAATTAACCTATTTCTCTCGCATGTACCGGTTCCTTACCGACTGCATCTGAAGAGAAAGCGATAGTTATAAACTTCTTTCAGTACCTCCTTATCTAGGCTGGACGAACGAATGCTTAATTAACGATTGGGATGTTTTGCATTTCACAAGGTTTAATACGCAAGTGAAGCATACCACCAAGCTGCCCGCTATGCGGGTTTTGATATTTGTGTGTGTGCGCGTGCGTGCGTGCGTGTGTGTCTGTCTGTGTGCGTGTGCGTGTGCGTGTGAGCGTGTGCGTGTGAGCGTGTGCGTGTGTGCGTGTGCGCGTGCGTGTGTGTGCGTGCGTGTGTGCGTCGTGCGTTCGCGTCTTTTCCAGGCTCGTTTACTAAGAACATCACATATCTCACGGGGATCAAATGTTACCGACTTCAGCATGTTGTTGGGCTGGTTGGTGCTGCATCTTTTAAGTAGAAAAACTGCGCGTAAAATACAGGACTAGGACGAAGAAGGCCGTCCCCGTCTCCTTCGTCCTAGTCCTGTCTACTTAAGTTTTTTTACTTAAGAGATGTTCCCAATTGGCTTATGTGTTTTGGCTTCGCCAGTCAAGCTTCCAAAATAAGCGCACATCCAGAACTGGTGGTATATACGGTATAAGTCGCCTTGGTACTGGTACTCCAGGTCACGTCGAGCATGTTCAAGATTTGGCCCTTCCTTGCAATCAGGTATTCTGGCCGACAGCAACTGATTTTAGCCCTAAAACCCTATCATCAGGGCACTGGACTATTGAGACAAAGGAAAAACGGAATGAGGCCACGGGCCTTGTCAGTCAGGTCGAAATACTACCCTTTAAAAGTTGCAATTCTGGTTGTCAGGGTGATAGGCGAATCTCGGTACCAGTGACGTTATAGTCAATCGCGCTATCACGTGATGCTAGAAACAGCTAGCGACTGAAACGAGGGCTGGAATTCCAAGAGTCTCAATAAACATACGAATTTAGGAGGATGAACCTGGGAGAATAATTATGGGAGAATAATTAAATCCCGTATGTATCACACAACCAGAGCGTCTGTTTCAAGGAAGCTGTTGCAACGTTGGAGGGAGCATTTCTTTGTTCATTCAACATTTCATTCAGACATACATTGTCTGAACGACAGCCTTCTGTCATGCGTTCATCGTGCATGACAGAAGGCTGCGAAACAGTTTGCTGACCCGCATTCACTTTTCCGTGCTCCCAGTGGTGATAGCGGCGACGCTAGGAGTGAGGTAAGGCAGGTTCAGCGACTTGTGTAGCCACTTCCCATGCGAGCAATAAACGGCAAGCTCTCTTTGTGAAAATCAGGTGGCTCGAATCGTACAGTTCACAGTCACCGTTGCCCCTTAGCTACAATGGTGCATAAAAAAATTAGCAACCTACACGAACCGAACAGCCTACACGAACCGAACAGCCCATACAATGGTTGCCGTCAATGCTCAAGGCTTTATCCTGACATCCGCCACCATCGCTGATACCAACACCGCTACTGCCGAAGAGACAGCCATAGCCTTCGCCGCCACCACAGCACCTACCGGCTATGTAACCATCCTTGCCGATTCAGAGCAAGCCTGCCGGAACTTTCTGACCGGATGCATTTCATCTCCCGCCCTCAAGCTTCTCCAGACAAAAAGACCCTGCCTACATCCGAAATTGTATGGACCCCAGGGGGTGTAGGTAAAAATGGTCCCGGAAAAAAATGGCCCCGGAAGAAATGGCCCTGGAAAAAATGGTCCCGGAAGAAATGGTCCGGAAAAAATGGTCCCAAATCCAAAGTAGGAAAAAATGGTCCCCGAAGAAGTCGTCCCGAAGCACAGGCAGGAAAAAGAAGTCTTGTTCGAATAAAGGCGGGTAATTGAACCAAGAACGCTTGTTTACCAAAATTTCCTAGATTGGTCACTGGGACCATTTTTTCTGGGACCATTTTTTCCGGGACCATTTTTTCCGGGACCATTTTCTCCAGGAACATTTTTTCCGGGACCATTTTTTCCGGGACCATTTTTTCCGTTTCTGACCCCAGGACATGCCTCACTCCCAGGGAATGAGGCGGCATACGCCGCTGCCCGCGATATCCTACTCCGGGCATTCCCATCGGGGGCGGGCGACTTGGCAGCACCGTCCTCCAACCTTCCCGTTCCCAGTCGCTACACCGATATACTCCGTCAGAGCCGACGCCGTTGCCCACCACCTCATCCCTAGCATTTGCTACTCCCGAATATGGCGCAGGCTCCAGACGGAAACATATTTTAGCACACTATTCCTCACCATATATCTCCCACTACCCTTACAACTGCCCTACCTGTCACACTCCCAACACGACGTACCATCTTGTATGGGCATGCGCCGACCACCCGAACCCCCTCACTTCCCCCACCCCGGAGCAGTGGGAGTGCGGGCTGACCAGCTCTCAGCTCGGGACTCAGGAACACCTGATCTCCCGAGCTAGAGCAGCAGCAGCAGTCGCTCGCGGCTTTCTGAACTGAGAAGAGGCCACCCACCTTTTTTCTTTTCTTTTTTGTCGGCTCAAATAAAAACGTTTTTCCACCACCAGCACCCATTACATAGCGTTATGGATTTATTACAACAGAGATACAAAACGTACAAGCAAGCCACTTTCCTAAATAGTCCTGCTCCAGGTTTTCACAAGAGTGCGTCATTTGCAAAAAGATGTGCAAGGATAGCAATGCGCGGTACTACATGAGAAGTGCAGACGCATTTCATGTTTGCAAGATCTGTTAAAGATAGTAAAGTGTAATTCAGCAACTTTCAGTGAGGTTGCACACAGAAAAATGCTCCCTTTATTGCAAAGCTATGACCTTAAGAATGCAACCATGCTCATTGCCTGGTAGCTCTGAGGTTGATCGCATCTGACATGCGCGGCTTCTTTGTGCGCATAAGTTTATGTTATTTTAAATGAACCTTCAGTTGTGCGTGTGACTAAGTCAACGCTCTATTTGTCTTCCCCCTTGTCTAGCCACAGTTTAAGCTCGTTGGTTCATTTCGGAAAATGGATATGCACCACTCCACCCAACTTGCCATTTTGTTAGGTACTTCGAATCATTTTCCATGCACGTCTGTCTTGCAAAACGTTATAGGACATTCTTAAAACCTAAATGCGCGTAATGCACTGAAAATTTTCAAGAAACTGATTGACACTTTACATGCATCGGACGATAGACGATGCGTGGACGTACTTCTACATTATTAGCGAAAGAAAATACGCAATTTCGCTTGTGTGATGTCATTCGTACGAGGACCAGTGGCTTACAAAAGTAACTGGTGTGGCAGAGGTGCCCCAGAGGAATGTTCGGCAGTACGAAGGATCTGAAAGGTGAAGAATAGGACTTGGTGCTCCATACACTCCAAGGGCACGGCCCGCATCTTCTGTCCACTTCCCACCCGCCCTGTCCAAGCCTCGCCGCCAGCATAGAAAGGCTGCCTATTCATTCCCCGGTCGTATAAAGATATTGTGAGGACGGATTGAGTCAGGCGGCTGCTTCGCTTGGAGAGACGAACTAGTGTGAGGGCTAATACCCTCACAAGGGTCGCATTTCAATGCATCGCCTGTAAATCCCCATCATCACGCAGTGGCCTCCTCCACTTCCTCATTTTGTAGATTATCATCATCATCGCGTGAATTCGGTCTTCTTCGGCCCCGATCGTCTGAATAAAAGGCTGCCTCGAATCTTCGCCTTTCAATATTCGAGAGCAATGCCGCCTCACAAGGCATGACCTGCCATCACCTCAGGACCAATTGAGCAAGGAAGAAGGCTACAACGTGTGGCCGCATACGATCTCACACGTACCACCACGGCACCTTTTCCCACACTACCCACCCACCTCCTACCCGGCCACCTACAAATTCTGCCCCCAACCCTACGCATTCTACTAAATGACTTGAAAAATGCTCTCTTACCTCTCATCTCCACCCCATCACCTGAGCAGTGGGAGGGCATGCTGGCCAGCTCAGGGTCCCCCGATCAGTTTCAGCTGATCAAGAGGGCTGGGCTGGCGGAGTCCGCCCAGCCCTAGACTTAGAAGACCACTCACCGCCATGGGACACATCAACGGAAGACGTTGGTTACCTTGTAGTTTATTCTTCCTCCTGCTCAATAAAAATGAAGGATCATCGAACTTTCTAACCTCGCACAAAGGGCAAGCGTATTTTGTAGTAATTGTAAACGGATGCGCGCGAGATGGTCGATGCAGTTCCTGGAGTCACTGACGTCGCAGCCGGGGCGGTTGATCGGAAGAGTGTAGGGCTGCCGTCTTCTCCGGTGTAGTGAAGAGAAAACAAACAAACAAACAAAAAAAACTATAGTAGTGAGATCGCTGTCAGAACTCCAGGGAGACCGCGAGCGTACCGCTATTGCGGATCACCGATCTTATTGCAGTCGTTGCGGAAGCTAATCAGGAGTCCTCTTCTGGTGGGTGCACGCTCACCACGTAGGCAAGAGTCTTTCCATTCAGCCAGCTGTAGGAATTGTCGAACTGGAGCACGTCTGCGAGGAAGTCAAGGAAATCTGCCTGAGTACTGTTTCCCTTAACAAGAAACAAACATAGGTAAAGTTTACATGTTTTTGTGTTAGCGTGGAAGTGGCATTCAATGCGTTTTTGACAACGAGAGCCCATTGCGCGTGCTAATTGATTGACCTCAAAACTCGCTCAGCGGCTTTGCAGAGCTTGGGCACACCACGTGCTTTTTCTTCGACAAATTAATCTTTATAATACTGCGTGTAGCGATCGTGGGGTGAAAAAAAAAATGTCACTGGAAGAATGCTTCATGAGGAATAGAAAAAACAAACCCGAGTACAAGAAATTCTAAAAATGCTTGAATATTTTTTTTGTTATGTGGGGAGCTTGGCTCTTCTTTGCGTAAGGCGTGAAAATGCGTCTGTGAAACCTCAGGCTACGACTGCGACATGTCTAAGGAATGGCTGGGACAGCAGTGGCGCTGTTCAAGTAGAAAAAAAAAGGGGGGGGTGGTTTGAATTTGCATTTTCTGCCCCAAGAAATTCCGGACATGCTGATGACCCTATAGATATACGTACAATTTTTCAAATTTGAAAAAACAACCTGTCATATTTGAAAAAGCAACAACAAAATGAAGCGCCGTCACAATAGCCCGAAAAGGAAAGGCATGCCTTGTTCTGTGTGTGGTCGCTGTGACAAAAAAAAAAAAAAAAAAAAAACGTCGAGTCCATCACTTTTTACAGCGACGCTATTTATGACTAGATTCCCGTGCATTTTCACAGCACCGGTGTCTGTGGCTAGGATACAGCAGGTTGTTTGCTGTGGCAGATCGAACGTAGGATGAACAATTTTTAGCGTATGGGAAAATTCACAAAAAATCAGAGCCCTCCCAACCCATCGAAGTCCGGCGAAGCTGCCGCTTTGGTGGGGTTTGCCACGTCGGTGTTGGGCTATATTCGAGATTTTTTATGTTGCATTATAAGGTCAGTGTCCCGACCTGTACGGCACTGACTAAGGACACACACAACTGGAGGGTAGAGACAACGACGTTTGATTGTAGCGCGGCTACTCCAATCACTGAACAGGCTCTAGTGCGCCGCACAGGTGGCCGCAAAAGAGCGCGCGATGCACAGACGTAGCGCGTCGCGAGTGGAATAGACGGCTAGGGAAAGAGGCGGTGGTTGTGGAGGGGAGCATAAAGTGGGACTGCAAGAATACTCCACCCGTAGGTGGCAGTACTTCACTGTGCAGCACGCAATATCAGAAAGCCAGCGCACAAGGACAAGCTTACACCGCTCCCTTGAAAGTCAGCTTCACCTATGAACTCGAATGAGTCGCTGGGAGGCTTTTTTTCAGGGCCAATATTAGCCATTTTATATCAACATATATAGGTCCTGGGATGTTGTTTTATTTTTGTGCATTTTTCTATACGCTGGAAATTGTCGGTCTACGCTCGGTCTGTCGCTGGAGACGATCTGATCCTAGCCATACACACTTCGGCCGTAAAAATAAAACAAGGTCCTAGGGCCTCCATATTTTTATATAAGACTGCTTACCTTACCATTTAGAATGTCTTGCCAGCAACGCGTTCTTGTTTAGAGGTGAAGCCGAGTTTAAAAAGCTTGGCGCAAGTTTTGTTTTGTACGTTGGCTTTCCCACAAAACGTGTTGAGCAGTGAAGCATGTAATATGGTTACAGCCGCCCTTTATGCTCCTCTTCAGAGTCTTCACTACATCGTTAAGTAGCGCTTGAAACAGAACGAAAGCAAGAAGACATACACGCCGGCGCTACACTACAGCTGCCTCTATCCCGATTAATGTAAACTCCTCGCCATGCGCGGCGCCTCTGTCTCCCCTGACGTCGCGCAACGCCGCTGGCTCTTCGGCGGCAACCTGTGCGACGCACTAAAGACGTCATTGTGTCCATCCACCAATCATGGGTTTGCTTAGTCTGTGGCGTAGAGATCGCGCCGCTGTCCTTATAATTCAACGTAGAAACTCCCCGATATAGCTACACTAGCTCCAACATAGCAAATCCCACCAGAGTGCCAGGTTCGCTGGACTTCCTTCTTCACAGGTGGAAAGGCCCAGCGCCCGTCTTGTGAATTTTTCTGTGCCACCCCGTCGTTTATTGTGCTGTTACATTCCATCATGAGCTCTGATTTTTTGTTCTGCGTCCTCGAAGATGCCTTGCGGAGAAAGTGAACCTAATCCATGTGTCTTGGAATTGTGAGGCGTTCACGTGTGTGCGTTTGCTTGCTTCCGTGCGTGCTTGCTTGCTAGCTTATATAGAGAACTGCTTCCGGAGGAAGAGTCCTCCGGGGCAGAAACTTTAACTCTGCCGGCCGAGCAGGCGACATAAAATCAAAAAGACGCTGTTCTTCATTTCGAATCGCACATGTCGTATCGTCGTAATGAGAAGGCCTCGTATAGTCCGGTCTCCCAAACGCCGGGGACGTCGAAAATTGTCCAACTGTGCGGGACCTATAAAGACTCTCTGCTTGGAGGTGCCGTGCCCCAATTCTCCACCACGAACGGATAGGTATGCCCCCAATTGAGACCATCTACCGAGGGGGAATGACGTCGCGGAAGCGGCTAGTCGCAGCCCTTAGTTGCATTAAGAGTTCGTACCTTGGTTCAAAATTCGTCACTTTTTTTTTTGGTGGTCATCCACTAAAAGAGTGGAATGGCTTATGGTTTTGTGTACCGATGACGTGCTTGCGCCAAACAACCAAGTCACGCAGGGTCATTGCTTTCTTTCTGAATGCGGAGAATTCTTTAGCTACCTCCCTTGCGAATGCGCCTTCTGGTCAAATGCTCGTAAGAAAAAAGGAGCGAAACCGCACCGCGCGTGCACGAAGCAGTGGTACGCACTCCATAACATTCACGCCTAGACTATGAAGGAGTCACACAAAACGGGTTGAGAAGTGGCGAGCTACATTTACGGTGACGTCAATGATTGTATCGTAAACAGTTAATGCACACCGTCGGTCTCGATACTGCTCAACAGTTATGAAGATTACAACATACGCATGAATGTAGATCTTACTCAAAAGAAAGTTTTCCAACGCCACAAATGTTTTGTATGGTTAGTGATGAACTTTTACATGGCAAAAAGCGCTGAAGAACGGGCAGACAAGGAAGAACGCATAGACAGGACGTACGCTTCTAGCACCAACTAGCCCGAACGTCTGCATTGAACCGTTAGTCACAATTGAACTGGTGGGGTGCCCCGACGAACTGGCCATGATAAGCCACAAGCCTCACATGTTCCAGGCCGTTTACACTGCCAGCTTCCCTTCTGGGGCAAGTAGCTGGAGGCCTCGATGCGGCGCAAAGGCACCAGGGGCTCCTGCGACACCTCGCCCATCCTCAGCCCGAACGCCAGGTCCCCGGAGGCCGTCTGAAACCGCCAGCTGAGCATGGAACCGGGGCGCTCCACCACCACCGGCAGCTCCCAGCATTCGCGCCGTGCTATGCTGCGATGCACGGCTCCATCCTCGCCGAACAGAGACGCCGGCCGGTCGGCGCCTTCTTCAAATTGGCCGCCATAGTTCATCTGCGGAAAAGGGTCAATTCGAGGGGACTACTTCAGCCTCCCTTCGAACGAGAGGGAAAGTGCTTCTGTCGTCACGGCGTTACGTCATAATAGGAGTATGAAATGAAATGATTGGGCTTTACGCTCTTTTCTCTTATTCTCTCCTCTCCATCTGTCTGTCTGTCTGTCTGTCTGTCTGTCTGTCTGTCTGTCTGTCTGTCTGTCTGTCTGTCTTTCTTTCTCTCTTTCTTCTTTCTTTCAGGGAAGCCTGAGCTTCCACGCTCTCCTTCGACCTTCGACCTGGTCTACATAGTTCTTCGATTTTTCTAGGTTTTTTTTTGCTTAATTTGATCAAATTCAGAAGTCCCATTAGTGGACAATGTTGTGTATTTCGACTACGATTTATTATACTTTCCCTCTGTATAGCTAAAATTTTAGCGGTCCCGCCAGAGTGGACTTATCGAGGTTAGATTAGTCTGTATGTGTTTCCTCCCAAGTGGGGAGTGTCAGATTCCAGCAAAAGATTGAGGGACCACGCGCCATTTACGAGGCTGTTTCTTCTTCGCCGTGAATTTAATGCTCGCTGAATGTTATAATACTGAATCATTTTTTTGCCGTCAAGAGTTAGGCACTTTGTTAGCAGCGTTAGGCTCAGCCTTTTTGTTGTTGCGGTCAAGTATGATGGCTGTTGGTTGTGTTACTAGTGAATCTGCCATTTTAAAGAAGCCAAAGCTACAACTGTATCCTTAAAGCGGGGTCTATATGCAATACAAAAGTAATTGGAAAGTTGTTTTTTCTACACCTCCGGCGCTATTGCTCCACTGATGAAAAGGCGGGAGGGGGTCTAGAAACACAGAATGGTAAATCATTGTATGGGGCTTGGCTCGAATCGCAAATGAGTTTGCTGAATGGCGGGTCTAGGAACGGAGGGAGGCGAAGCTCTGTTTTTGAGGGTTCGTGATCGGCGCCAGCCCTTCCTCCACACACCCCAGAGTCTTCCAAGTGTAGCACCACCGAAAAGCAAACAGTTCGTGCCTCTCCCCTCCACCTCACACGGCAGTGCTACGCTGTACCCTTCCAGCCCTTCACCTTTCCCCCTTCCCCTCACGAGGTCACTCTATCCACTACTGCAATGTGGCTTCCTGACGAATAATCAAATAAAAGGTCTGGTAACTCGTCGTACCATTTCCTCATCAACAGCTGTTCTTTGTAACTTTTTCTACGCCACGAACTTTGAGCCCAAGCATTCCATTTTTGCTCAACGCCACAAAACACGACAGCGCATTGCCAAAAGCGTTACTCGCGACAGCTGCGATGTGCTCGTGTGTTGAACGCAGTCAGAAAATAAATTTAGGTGAAGATTAGCAAAAAGTACTAGGAAAGTCATCTACCAATTCTTTATGCTCACAATTTTCATCGAGCTCTGCACTCTAAGGCAATACCATGGTCCAGCTTCCCCACAATGCACTCGAGTGACCAAGCTATGCCGCCAACAAAGCAAATCTGCAAATGACAGCAACATGCATGTTATTTGGCTTAAAAATGTTATCTGCGCTGTGGCACTGCTGCAGTGCAAAACGTCAGGTGACACCACATCGCAGATCCAACTTTTGAGTCAAATAGTATGCCTTACGTCGCCGGTTGCAGAAATATTAACATTGGATGCATGGATTGGTCATTCTATGCCATTGCGGTGAAGCTGGATCACCGTATTGCCCCAGAGCGTGTTTCCTCAAAACGGCGACTTGTCAAACGCTAGCCACTGCAGCTAGTAGAGACTGACAATGTGACGGCATCGGGGGTCGTTTCCGGGTCCCATCAGGTCTCCACCGTAATGCGCCGGCAGAGAGGCAGGGTCCACGAGGCTCCGTAGTGTCTCCTTCCAGCCGTCTGCCGAAAGGGGAGATAATCGTGCACAGCGTTAGGTGGAGATCATCTTGGCGGGGAGGCGCAATTTGATCAACATGGCCGCAGCTTCGTGGCTCGAATGTTGATGCTCGCGCCGTTACATGCATTCAGTTGCTCCGCTCATCATACGTTGTACCACTACTCGTATACTTGTACTGCTTATACTGTGAGTGGTGCAAGTATACGAGGGGTGGTACAACGCCACTTCACGTATAGTTTCACCACCTCGAAGACGCGTACACAAAAAATGGCTGACGATTACTATACTTCCTAATGCGAAATTTGTGCAGTCATCTCGGTCACGGCGCATAGCTGCTGCGTCTCAGCAAGTGATCGCGTGATCAGCAAACGTTCAGCAGGGCGCAGGCTACTCCGCTGTTATATCGCGGCGCGTCGCCGCCGCCGAGATTTGTAATTCGTGTTTTAACCTCCCGCGCAGATGTCAGCTATGGTAAGCCTCTGCGTCGGCGGCGCGACCTGCGTCTCAGAAAGTGATCGCAGTCTGCGTCTCGGGAAGGGACCGCGAACTGCGTCTCAGGAAGTAAACGCGTCATGGTCGAGCGCACGACAGCACGCGCTGCTTGGCGTCATCTCGCAGCACGTCGCCACCACCCAGCATGTCTCACTGCCTCCCCCTCACACTTTTGTCATGCGTCGCCACCAATGAGCGTCTCGCGCCGGCTCGGCATACCACGCTCCCCTGACTCTTTCGCCACACTTTCCTCCTCCGTTTTCCTTCTGTCTTCAGGTTCTCCCTTTGTTCGTTCGGTAACGCGGACAACGCCGCCGTTAAACTACAGTATCTGGCGCCAAAGTTCTGCGCACTATAAAGAGAGGTGCATAACATACCCAGCGTGCGCGCTGTGCATCCCTCTTCTTTGTGTACTCGTCTTCGAAGGCTGGGTTCCGTTGTTTTTTATCAATCATGTACCAAACAGGCTCAGCACCAAACTCTCCTCATACAAACATAAATTAATAGTACATGTACATCCACATTCAAGCGCCTTAATGGAGCAAGGTAGGAGGAGGTGAGATACGTTCGTATCAGTTCCGTTTTTGGCGTTCTGGACGCATGGTAAAGACGGCATATTTATATAATAAAAAAAAAGAGAATTTCGGGAGCTTCACAGCCGAGCAGAAAATTGCGTGTGCGTGCGGTGTGTGCGCGTGCTCCGGAACAAGTTTACACATTATGTTCTCCCAGAAACCGTGCGAAAAGTAGGATAGATTTTAGTGCGGCTGTCTCAAGCTAGGTGCTGCAATTGCGAGGATGCCGCGAAGAACGCTGCTTCCTCACTATACTTGATGAAAAAATTATATTGCGTACTGTTTCGTGCTGTTTACGCGTAAGTTTCGAGGTCAAAATCACCTTGTGTATTTTTTTTATGATTGGTCTGCTTTTTTTTTTTCAAATAGCTTTGGTTAACACGAATCTTACTGCCGCGTATACTTGCGAAATACTCCCTGCAGGGGCTTTTTTTAAAGTTACAGGAAAGAGTTATTTTGTGACGCTGGTGTCGGCACTTACCCTTGCCAAGCACCTGGACTTTGTTGGCTGTCCTTTCTGTCAGGAATGGCCGTATCACTTTCCACACCAGGGGGAAGAAGTTGGGCGCTGCATCAACGATTCTTTCAGTTAGTCAAGGAGGATATGGCATCCTCTAACGCGTTTCTTCGTGCCTATGGTTTAAACGCTTAAGCAGCACAAGTGGTTCAAGTGTTCACACAAAAAAGAGAAAAATGGCGACATTTTTTACATGTGCTATTTGAATGACTTTGCTAACAATCCTTTGCTAACGTCTGTACTCTTTCAACGTAGTTTTTTTTTTATCTCTAGAAAATACTTCGTGGTCCGTTAGCTTGCGGTTCGATACCTACATTACGACTAGTAAGTTATGTACATGCGATGAGTGAGTTTAAATAGGCCATCTCCACTAACGTGAAACCTGGGGAGGGGCGAAGCATGCAGTGTATAAGTGTATTCAAAGATTGTAAGTCTCTCTCTTGTCAGATGGCGCGCGCTGAGTGGGCGCCGGAGAAGCGCCGGTGGGAGGAGCAATCGGCTGCACTTGTCTGCGGGCGGTGGCGCCGTCAGATTTGGCATTGAACTGGATTTAAGCAATTAAATCAGAGACGGACTGGCCTTAAGTTGTCTTCTTGTGACACGCCGCAGCGTGCTAAGAAGTATGCTTTACAAGAGGAAACTTGGCGTTTAAAACCAATTTCGAGGCGGAATTACGAGACGGAGGGCATAAAATATTTCTCGTCGTCTCGGCGGGCTTATCACTTGCGCTCGGCTAGTGTCAGTAGATCCTGCCTAGCCTTCAAAGATAATCTGCAAATGTAATTTTTACCAGAAATACACAATTCACAGGCGCCTTATCATCCATAATGCGGTTTCGATGTTGAGCGCTTGGCGTCTTAGGCCTTGGCACCTTGGTGTTTTTTCCCACGGAGATGAAACCGATGGGGGTAGAGGTGTCCAGCTTTGCTGTAAAAGTCTTTTGGTTTTGAAGCACGAAGCGTTCTAGCATGAGGCGTTGGAGAACGAGTGTCCCGGTGCGTTCTTTAGTACGCATTACATTATAGTGCGAGGCGTTGCAAAACGGTTGTCCCGGTGTTTTAGTATCGTGACGACATGAGACGACGACAGGAGACGCCGGCAGCCCGAGCCCCAAAAGGTGCTTCGCCCCTAAAACTAATGCAATAATGTTGTGGTTGCTTTCTGTGGCCTATGATTTGGCGAAGTCGTACGTTCGAAGGAACGAATCGTCCGCGCGGCCTCGTTTTCCGTATGAATTCACGTATGCACACCACGTGTCCACAATTCCAGCTCCAGCGTCCGTCTTGTCTCGCGGGATCCCAGGCAACTTTGTGGCTTGTGGTTGGAAGGTTCTCTAGTGCCCACTGCGAAGTCTTCTATGCGGAAGAGACTATGTTCAGCAAGCGCTGTGTCGTCGCCCCCAATGCACGCCCGAGAGACGTTAGATTTACACCGTGTTAAGCCGGTTGGAGGATCTGCTATTCACTCAGAGAACAATCTTACGACGTTTGGCCCGACCACTGCCCTCAAAAAACGCAGCTGGAGCTCTGCTTCGTTTCTTGAAATATGCCCTGTAAGTTAACGTTTGCGACGCCTTTCGGAGAAACCATGAGTTCACCACGGCCCTAAATGTTATTTTATAGTTCTAATCTGCTCTCTCATTAACTTCCACAACTTCTTTTCTGATTGATTGATTGTAAGGTTTAACGCGCCGACGCAACGCAGGCGATGAGGCGCGCCGTAGTGGAGGGCTCCGGATTAATTTTGACCACCTGGGGATCTTTAACGTGCGCCAAAATCTCGTACACACGGGCGTCGTTGCTTTTCGCCTCCATCAGAAAAGCTGCCGCCGCGGCCGGGAATCGAGCCCGCGTCCTCGGGCTCAGCAGCACAACGCCTTAGCCACTGAGCCACCGCGGCGGCCCAACTACTCTTCTCATGTGGCCTAATTAGTGTTTAGTTAATGGGTACGAGTCGTTATTTTTGTAATGAGTGGGAGGAGGACGGGAAAATGACACAGAATGGCAGAATGTATGTCATGTACAGAGCCCAGTGTGCTACCACGAACTTATGGGCGGTTTTTTTTTTGGGGGGGGGGGAGGAAGGTTGTTGAAGAGAGAGGGAGAGAGGAGAGTAAACGGAGGAGATACGAGTAAAGACCATGACGTACTAATAGAGTTTACGGAGGCTGTACAAACGGCCTGTAGCGCGTCTAGGAAATGAAGAATTCTGCACATAATGTGGAAATCATTGTCCGGACCAATGGCCCAAGATCGCTTCCAGATTAAGTCGGCCTCAGGTAGGTGGGAAGTATGCCTAATGAGGTACATTGGAGATACTGTTAAAGTATCTTTTAGTCTCTTGCAACTCACCACGTCGCTCATTCAGGTTTTATCTGGGTATCTTTGTACAAATTAGGAATTAAAACCAGCTAAAAATTAAACCCAGTTTCACCCAGCGTGAAATATGCTGACAGCAGCGGTGTTGCGGATTGTCTTTACGAATATTTCGTTAGGTTCGGCTCCTTTTTTGTGCGTAATTGTTATATAATTTACTTCCGGATAGTTCCGGTAAAACAGCAGTTGCTGCCGTTTTCTGCAACCATACTTTCTCCGTAGATGGCTATGTATTGGCAGCAGCCAGTAAATCTGTAACGTTTACAACTTCACTGTGAAATAAATGAGACAAGTAAATGAAACTCGGCATAATGTTAGAGTCGTCCTGGCGGCTAATTGTCATTCTTATTTTTTTTGTCATACTTTCGATCACACAAGTTTTAGAGCCGTTTTCTGTAATCACACCCCTTCCATTGATGACCATGCTTCACTGCGCAATATGCAATGTGAGAAAGCCAGCTTACAAGGATTAAGCTTACACAGATATCTTTAAAATCGCCTCACCTCTGAACGCAAATGATTTGAACGGATCACAATTTTTAGGAATAATATAAGCCATCTTATATCAGAATATGAAGGCCACAGCACCTTGTTTTATTTTGTGTGAACTTTTTTTTCTATTTCTATACTGGGAATCGGACACTGATCCAGGGAGAGTGACACCATACCAGCTGAGACTGTCGTCAAGGCCAGAGCTGGAACTGCTCCGCTGTTATAAGACGCGGGCGCACAGATAGCCTAGACAGAGGGGGATGCTGATCTATACTCTGTTCTTGTGTCCTAGTATTTTTGGCTATTTTATAATGTCGAATCCTGATCCAAGGGACCAGTTTTCAACATTACCTTTGGTTATGGCCGTAAGCTATGGATTTAGTGAAGTCAAATAACGCTTCGATCAGCGGTCTTCGTTCTCAGTTGGCACATGTATACATGGAAGAAAAGTGTGGAACTCCAACAAATTCTATGCTTGTCCGGCCTCTCCACATACGCAACATAACTATTGACGGGTTAAGGGCATTGCCGCGGACACAGATATAGTGCATCAATCTAGTGACATGTTTGAACAAGGCGCACCGTTTTCAATGCAAAACACTTTACTTAAGGAGCCCGGCTTATCGTCGTAGCTCGTCCTGGGGTCGCGGTATCTAGCCATCGCAGTCACGTGGCGTTCCGCACCCAAACAGAGGCTTCGAAAACATCCCCGCTCCCCCTGGTCGGGATCGAACCTTGGACCTTCACGTTTTCGAAGATGATGTTAATCCCATTGCGCCACAGAGGCAACGCTTTTTTCAGTTGCAAAGTGTTGGGGTTAATTTTTGGGCTGCGCGTGGCCATGGAGGCTGCCGTGGATAGGCCGCAAACAAGTACACAATAAAATAAAACAAGAAAAAAAAATTATGAATTAACACATTAATTAGCCCGAAATAATGAAAAATCAATCCAGTGCCTGTTCAGGGGCTGCGGCACCCTTTCTTGACTACATTCGGTATCAACGCCGGGCTGACACTACAACTAATTAAGAGAGGGCGGCCCCTTTGGCGAATCACTGCTCCTCACTTGACAGCTTTCATTGTTTTAATTAAATTTGATTTAAGATCTTTAATTTCTTTTTACTTTTTTTTTCAAGGTGAACCATAAATGTTCGCTCAGAGTCGCTGTCAGTTTCGTAGTGAATGTGCGTCGCCACGTCGTTGCAACAAAAGCACAAGTATTGGTAACGCGGTTCCGTTTCTATAAACGAGGGCGCTAATAAAGTGAGATGTAGCAAACGATGAACCAGCCCGCGATACGGGACCCAGTACGGCTTCCGTACATGGTAGGTGGACCTGGGCATTCGCACCAGCTTTTTTCGGCTTTTCCACGCATGCGCAGTCCTGCCTGTCCGACTGCCGTGTAGGCAACTATGATAGGTTCTCTTAATGTATGATAGATATGCAACAGAGCGCTGGGAATATACCGGGTTCCTTAAACGTGCTCTTCCGAATTCCCGGCTCCATTACGCCGGATGTATACACAAACACGGCAGTGTAAGATATTCACCGTTAATGCTGATGCACTTTTCCAGGCACTCTGGGAAGTGGTCTTCCATCATTTGAAGCATCTCTGTGATCGTCTTGACGGCTGCGATAAAGACAAATAAAGCGACAAGCAGCCCTCAGCCCACCACCATTACAAAGCAGAGCCTCGAGTAAAGTTGATATGTAGCTTCACTACTGCCTTTCCGTTGTTTTATGCTGTCATTGGCGTCATGTTTTGATTTGAGAATGTGCTGAGCGTTAGACAAGCGCACCAAAATATTCGTATTATTGCCTTTACTAGTACAGTCAGCGTGTTTTGCACAAGGTCCCAAAGTACTTGCAACGACCCATTGCACTCTCCCGGCTAACAAAGTATCTTCTTCTTTTGTAACAGTGAGCTCGCTTAGCGAAATATCCGGTACTTACCTTGCCAGCTGTAAATCTGACGCAGGCTGAACTTGTCCAAGTCAAGCACAAAGTAGTGAGTCTCCATTTCTTTATCTGCCTGAACAAGAAAAAAAAAAGCATTCACATAAAAAAATGCCCACCACTTTTCATTCTTTGATCGTACATGTCATGTCAGTATGTCTATCCAGAGCAATGTGCAGAAGCAAATAGCAGGTCATTGTGTAATACTGCTGTATACGCGACGCAGCCGGCGCAATCATTACACTTATTTAGAGGGTTTCACCGTCGGGCGGATGTTTATGTATCAAGTTGCGCTGCAATCAGCATTTGCGTCTGTGGTTGCAAGGGTTCGTATCTCAGTGCAGCGATGCTGCATGTTAGGTCGGGCTCAGACTGTTGCTGTAACTGTCGTAATAACTTTAAAGAATGACGTCATTTCATGTCTCAGCCAACCGAACTGCGTGACACGCCGTTTTTTACGTCCATAGATCAAGATACGACTTTTGCGTCGGTAGTCTGAACATAGCCTAACTCTCAAAGTACTTTTAAGGCTGAAGCGTTTTAAATTGCAATTTCTGCAAAAAAAGAAAAAAAAATACTGCGGTTATTGTCATTTCCGGCCGAGAGAAAAAAAAAGGCCGTCGCTTTAAATAGTAAATAAAAACCCATGCGTGCCAGAGCAACCACAGTACTGTGGTTGCTCAATGCGCTAGCACTGCGCTGTGGCCGCGCTTTTTTTCTTTTTTTATGGGAAGTAAACATGATATATGCGTATACGGGAAAAGGCGGCAGTTGTGTAGTTTCCTTCACGCTCCGTATTTTATGAATCGCTTTACTTACCTGTTTAGAGGAGGACCGCTTTAGATGCTCCGCATACTCCAGCATATAGATGCAGTGACGAGTCATCACGGGCGGAGTCAACGCTGCGACGAAGGCTGCGAACACACAAGCACGTTCACAAAGTTGACTAACAGAAAGCAATTTGGATAATGGCTGCGGGAGAGAGAGAGAGAGAGAGAGAGAGAGAGAGAGAGAGAGAGAGAGAGAGAGAGAGAGAGAGAGAGAGAGAGAGAGAGAGAGAGAGAGAGAGAGAGAGAGAGAGAGAGAGAGAGAGAGAGAGATCCATGATGGCATCAGTAAACCGGGGATATCTCAGCTCCAGCGCCGGTAAGAGAGCGCGTACAAGTAAGGGGTTAGAAAAAATGCCCCACCGGAGGAAATGCGCCCGGTCTGCTCACCTGTTATGTCGAATCCGGCTGGTATGAGCCACATGGGCCGGCCATCCTTGCAAGGGTGTAAAATTATGCCGGGAAAGTTCTCCTTCACTACCTGCGAACGGGAATGCGGGGGATAATGCCTTCAGACTCGCATATCACAGTGAAACACTGTGCCCCTGCTCATGTCGGCGCACCTCTTTCATTAGGCGTCCACTTTCATAGCCGGCAAATTATTCCTTTCGTAGCCTTACCCGCACTATCTCTCTCGCTGTGGCCCAGCAAGTGCGTATGTTGTATTGCGTGCAGACTGGGAGTAGTTGTTACAGTTTGTCGCAGCTGCGGAGTTTTCATCTATAATACTATCGCCGAAAATGATCTATAATTGAGATACACGCTCTAGGTAGTACGTGGCTAACTAGCGAAACTGGCGATGTGATTCTGTGGTGCAGCATTTGCGATCATTCTCTGCTTATTGAGGAGCACAATCCACCTACCGTCAAAAGAACAATTTTCATTAGTAAAACAGGAATCAGTACAAATATGCTATACAGATACAATTTCCGAGACAACTTCAGCCGGCACCACCAGGAATTGCAGGTCAGGCTAAGGCTTGGTGCGTAGCACGCAACATTTTCTCGTGTGTTTGTGGTGGTATTGAGAAAGGAATAGGCAAATTATTGTCATTTAAACTATGACCATCAAGTAAAATGCTCTACAAAGGCGCATCTTTAGCTACGATTACGAAGCTTAGCATGTCCCGAAAGGCGGCGACGGTCGGCCGTTGTTTCGAGATCGACGCCAGAAACGTTAAGTAATTTTTGCCTCCTGCGGCTCTCACAGGCGACCTTTACAAAGTTGTATGAAGCGTGACCAACTTTATAGACTATCAATTAACTGCTGTGTTGTGTTACGGGCATTTCAGTGACTTTGTGAATACTTTTAAGCGTCTCTACTCTACAGACATTCTGGCGACTTTGTGAAGACGTTCAAGCATCTCTGTGGACTCTAGCAGTGTTTCTAAAACTCTTCACTTGTGTTATTTTATCTGGTACATCTATTCCCTTCACAGCCATGGCCACTGGTCTCATGTCTCAATAAAGTCTTTCGTTTATTAAATTTCTGTAAGTGGCGACATGGTTTCCCGTAATGATAAAAAAAATTACCTCTGGGAATTTGTAGTTTTCCGCGATCTCGTCGACGCCGTTCGCTTTCCTCCAGTCAATGTCCTGCAATTAAAGGAAAAAGCCCATATGACCCCATATGGCTCGCCGCACACGCGTTTTACGGCGTATGCAAATACTTGTGTGGAAAAACAATTTTGGGTGTATATCTAGACGAAGGCTACTCGAACATTAAGGGTATTCTGCTGTCGCAGCCTGTAAAAGCCAAAGGATGACAGTAACGCACATAAAATTAATATATTTGCTAAGCAACTGTGTTGCAGGAGTGTAACGTTCGCAGTTTGCAACACCATATTCGCATGTTTTCTTCTCATTTCTTGTGTTTAAATGAACACAAGTACACGAGTTCCCATGCCTTCACGAGTTTCGGTTTCAACTGCCATGAGGGCAGCTGGTCTATTTCTGCGTATTTTAGCGTTTGGGCGTGCTTGGCTTCGGGATCGTGGACCCATCAGTGTTGAGGCTCTCAGTCAACCAATGTTGAGGGTTTCAAGGTCTTTGGTGGACGGGACGCGTGCACCCAGGCACGCGACACGCGGATGTCAAGTAGGCCTACGAACATCTTACGCTGAAAAATGAACTTATTAAGGAAATACTACATCGTCATTGTAAGATAATCTTTTCCTGTAGCAGTTGTTACTCGAATATGCGTGTATCCTTCTCATAAACGTACCGTGAACAGTCTGCTTTTTGAAATTTACGGTAACTTTTGCATTGCTCCCCATCATAAAAAAATTGCAGGTGTTCCACTCAACGTGCAAAACTGTCAGAAGTGCAGAGCAGTGATTCGCCATAAGGGGCTGTGGCGACGCTATCCGCTCACTCCTACCACCCATCACGCTCTTCGCCTCCCTGTCTCACTCCTCTCTTGATAAATTGAAATTTGCATGGAGGTTTTGAACACAGATTTTGCCTCAATGTACCTTGAGTTTCCTTTGCGCCAAACGACGGGAGATGCATGAAAAGCGCCAGTGGTTCTGGAGTTTCGAATGGTTATGATTATATAAACCGCTTGTTTTTTGAAGCCTCTGTTTGGGTCCGTTACGCCGCTACGCCGTGGGGCTCTGTTTGGGTCCGTTACGTCTCCGCGCCGCCTGATTGCTGCGGTGGCTAGGAAGCGTGACAGCGAACGAGCTACGACGTCAAGGCGGGACCCTAAAGTGCTCTGCACTTAAATTAAAGCAGTTCCCCTCAACCTGAAAGCTGTCGAAACTGCAGAGCAGTGATTCGCCTATTGGCGCCGTTCTCCGCTCTCTGCTAGCACCCCTCCCGCCCTTCCTTTCTCTATTGATGAATTGGACAGAGGTTTGTTCAATTCAATGAAATTTTCCCGCCTTCGCAGTGCTCGCGCGCCTTCTCCTGGTACAGCTCGCAATCTTTCCTCTATCGTTTGTTTCTCGTTCTACCTGCAAATCACAAACGGGAGTTATGTTCTTTTTGGGCTTGCTTTCATCTCGCACGTGCTGGAGCCGTTCTTCACCATTTTGAATATGCCAATTTTTTTTTTCTTCCGCTCCACTTTGTTTCGCTAAAAAAAAAAAAGAAAACCGACCCAACGAGCATTCCTAACTAAATGAACGCGGGTGCTGCCTGCTAAGTGCATATGCCTCAAATGTATGTGCAGTTTTCTTTGCGCGAATTAATGGGGGAATGTAGGGCCAGTGCCAGTGGTTCGAGGACCTTCGAACGGTTCTGCGTATAGACGCCTTGAACTTCGCAATAGCTGCGCCGCCTGCCGCCACTTCTCCGCGGCGCTTACGGGAGGAGCGCAGCGTGGTTGACAGGGGCTCATGCCGTGTTTTGGTTCTCTTTCGCTTCGCATGGCCTTTCCGCGCCATAAGCAACTTGTTATGGGGATGTCTGTAAGCAAATAGTGCGTTTATGGCACTTGAAAAAACAGCTGCGCCTTGGTAGAGTGCTCGAACACCAACAAGAGCTATCCGGGGACACGGTTCTGCGCGCTTCTAGGCCGCTCTTACGGGTGTCAGCGACGCCAACAGCATATCACCATTGTCACCTCCGAATACGTCAGGCACAATTGAATTCGATTGTCGCCTCGTTTAGGCCTTATAGTGGCCCAGAGAGAGGTTGTTTTCGTTTTTCAGCGCGGACAAAGAATGCGAATTCGTTTCGAATATAAGCGCCGTAGACGAATATGTTTAGGGGATGTGACTACCTAATACCTGACATAACTTGGTGCCTTGAATGGGAATATGAGCCACGTGAAATGTTAGGTATATCCATGGCTGTAGTTCGTTAAATATGTGTCCACTCACGCCTTACAGCAAGGACCAAGGAAAGTTAACGAAACCGCGGTAGAATAAATGTCTTGTCAAAAAAAAAAAAAAAAGTCCGGGAGAGACAGAACAGTTCGTACGGGGATGAAAAAGACCCAGTGCAGCCTCGGAAATGCTAACGACGTTTGTCGAAACTTAAGCAAGGTAGTACTCACCAGACAAACTAGATGCGAAATGCACATTTCGCAGGATAGGGGGGGGGGGGGGGTGCGCTTTACTATCGTTGTTGTAAAAAATGCTGAGAGAAATCAGGTAATGAACGTTTTACATATCCCACACCTAGCTGCGCGTTGACTTCCTATTCTCTTTGTCGCACTTCAACGAACACCTGATCACTTGGCGGACGCATTTTTTAAAGTATACAGTAAGCAAGTAAGTATACACTAAGTAAGTTCACAAACGATAAACGGTGCCGTTGTAAGAGTGTGGTACCTGGTAATTCGCTCTGATTTCAGTTTGTGCTAGATTCTGCGGGCTCCTGGTGTCATATGACGATGTTTCGAAGAAGCGTTTAATAGCAGACGTGGATTACTCCGTCTCCGCGCTGCTCGCGGCAGATATATATAGCAGATGATCGACTGCGAGCGCTGACCGCGCGACAAGACTACCCACCATTAAAATTTTGGTCGAGTGCTGATTCCCGCGCATAATTTTGCATTATTCATCGTACTTATTTCGTAGAATGTTCGTGAAATTTATGCAACAATGGCTGTCCGATGTCGCATAAGGGCACTGAGGTATGTAGCGTAACTAGCGTAATATCTGAGGTATGTAGCGTAACTAGCGTGGTCAGGTATAAGTGCGCCGCTAGATTATGTAAGCACACAAAACCGATTTACATCGTAGTGTACAGCTGTGGCATGACCATCTGAAGAAACACTGCTTACGAAGATACTGTTAGTAAATTTCAGGGCAGTGGAATTACAATCAGCTCTACGCATATGCCGGTTTCGCGACGCCGGCCTGTGACACACTGCTGGTGCTTATACAGACCGAGTGTACCGTACTTAGATCGCGTCAGAAGCATTTACGCTCTTGTAAACACATCACATTTGCGAACAGAGTGACTGCTCCACACAAATATGTATTTCCAACGCATACAACGGTAAATCTCAGTCGTGAACATGCAGCAAAGGCAACGGCAACATTGGGGAGCGGCTGGAGCCTCCCGCGGCTACTTTCGAAACGGGCCGGATTTCAGTAGCGCCCCTACAGGCAGCGCTCGAGGCGTATGAACCTCTTGTTCAAGTATCCCCTTAACTTTTGGCCGAGAGGGTGAATCGAGGGACAAGCGGGTGCCTAGTTTAATCGAGGAGGCGGAGGAGGAAGAATTTTATTTTTCTGGCAAAGTGGCGAGCACACGCTGCATCCAAAAGAACTCGTGGCGGTGACCCACAGGCGGACATCACCGATCAGAACGTGGAGGGCGACCAGGCAGCCCTCTGCGACGTGCTGCACGTGCAATACCGGTGCCTCTCCACCAACGTTAAGGCACCTACTGTGGGGCTTCCCCGGCCTTTCACCACTGAGGAACAGTCACAAGGGCGCCGGCGTTACCTCATTGGAGGAATGGAAAAACCCCACCCCCTCACTTGACGCCGCGAGCACGATCCTTTCCTTGTGGGAGTTCGTGGCGAGCGGCATACCTGACCGAAACGACTCTGACGGCCACCCCACTCCCTTTACCCTTCTTCTCTCTTTCCCAAATAGGCTACCGAGCCCCCCGTATCGTTAATAAAGTTTCATTCATTCATTTCATCCGACTAAGAGCTAGTAGGTGGGTGGGGCCACGACTCCGTTGGTTCTACCCGCCGTCTTGGCGCTTTCGGTCAGCCATAGCCTGCCTATTCCGGTCAGAGCGGGCAAATTCACTCTCCAACAGGTCGTACGTAAGACTGGGAATTGGATTCAAGTGTGGATTATTCTGGCACTCCCATACAATGTGATAGAGAAGTAGCGCGTTGGTCGCAGTGTTTACACAGGGGGATATAGAGTGTCGGGTGGGTGGCGTGTAGTCTCGTGGGGTGTGGGAACGTGTTTGCTTGTAGTCGACGGAGGATCACTTCTTGTTCTTTGACGGAGAGTCATCTCCTGGCGGATAAGTATGTCGGAATACCCTGTAGTGTTCCGTTATGTCGCTGAAAGTAGTAAGAGGGTAATATGCCCGGTCCGTTATCCTCCAACGGTGCCCGGTTTGCAAGACCTCGGGCGAACGCGTGGGCTGCTTGATTGCCCCTGAAGTAATAAATGGGCAGGCGTCAAATTATAGGTTTTTCGCGGGGGGATTACGGGTTAGAACCTGCATTGCTTTGTGGACATTCTTCCCGCCATGTATGTACGACACACCGCTTGAGAGGCCTGTTATGTATCTGCTTCGATGGACAAATAGACCTCTTTTTAAACGGGTATCTTTTCGAAGGGGTGCGTTAACGCTGTGCGGCTCTGTTTGGGTCCATGACGCCGCGTTACTGCGGCGGCTAGATAGCGTGACCGCGGAAAAGCTACGCCGGCAAGCCGGGCTCCCAACGCGCCCTGCCCTTAAAACATTGTTAAATCTCCCGCTGGCTACGCGCCAGTCATCATCATCATCATCATAATCATGTAGATTTCCCGTGTCAGTAAAGTTATCGTTCCCGCTAAGGGCAGCCATGGCCCAGGTCTGCCTTGCGTCGTTTCCGCTACAAACATAGCTTCGGGAATTTGACTCTCGAGCTTTGCCACAGTTGGTATGGGGAATGGCGTACGGAAACAAGTTAATTCAAGTGTCACTGAACAAAGTGAATAAAATGGAAGTGATCCAAACCAAACGATGCTAGGTGGAGATGAAACGTTGATATCGCTAACGTTCCCTTACAACTGTGCAGTTAGAGTTGTCTCCGCCGATGCATGGTGTAGATGCCCAGGTTATGTAACTTAGCCCTAGGTTTTTACTGCGGTTGTCTTATCGCTATTATGTAGCTCGGGCGAGTTAAGAGTGCAGTTGGAAATTCTTTTTTTAGAAATTTAGTATTTTTTTTACTGGTGGGACCACTGGCCCCAGGGTTGCTATCATTGGCATAAAAAATGGTTTAGAAATTATCCAGATTTGCGAAATAGCCACTACCGGCCCAGCTGTTGGTGCATCCTAACCAATGAGGTTTTGGCCAGCACGGTAAACTATGAAAACCTCCCTCTCCCTCTCAATGCACTGCATTTTCTGTGCACAAGTAGAAAGGCGGTGAACAGACTGAACCGAATCTCAGTTTCTTCGGAACTTCCACTAAAGGATGAGCACAGCAGCGCGCATCAAGAGCGGCTTCCTGCTAACCTGATGGCGGGAACAGAAAAAAAAAAAAAAAAAAAAACGTTTGAGCGGTTGAAAACGGTGCTGCCAATCTGAGCGTCAGCTGGGAAGGTACACTTTAAACTACCCCGTGGCCGAGATTTACCGCAACGCACTCAACTGACCAATCAGTGCAACCATGAAGTTTCGGAAAATGACGGCGTCGAGCAAACGGTTTGGCTAAAATGTTCAATCAGCAGCCGTGGCGTCATGCAACGCAAGCATGACGTGTTCTTCGTTGCCTAATGTCACAACCCAGATAACATTTCGAATCAAGTGGTATGCACGTTGCTGTCACTCGCTGAATTTGCTTTGCTGCCAGCATGAATTGGCCCCTCGATGTGCACTGTAATAAACTGTACCACGGGATCGCCCGTAGAGTGTAATAATGCTACTAGCATCCTTGGACTTCTTCGCTCACCTATAGCGGTATGACCATCCCTGTCAAGAATCTTGTACCGAGCCCACAAACGCAACAAAGGACGCCAGAGTTTGGGAGAGCATGACCGATATCACCCAAACTGACATACCAAACTGCTCAGTGGAGGAAGTCCACAGATTCCGCTATCAAATATTGGACAGGAGGCTGGGATTAACTGGTCTTGCGTCGATCTCGCTGAATGTCTAAGTAGTTAGGTTAGAATATCATTATATTCCCTCCCACCGACCCGCCACGGTGGCTCAGTGGCTAAGGCGTTGTGCTGCTGAGCACGAGGTCACGGGCTCGATTCCCGGCCGCGGCAGCCGCTTTTTCTGATGGAGGCGAAAAGCAAAAAACGCCCGTGTTCGAGATTTAGGCGTACGTTAACGATCCCCAGGTTGTCAAAATTAATCCGGAGCCCTCCACTACGGCACGGCTCATCTCCTGCGTTGCGCCGGCGCGTTAAACCTCATAATAAATCCAATTCCCTTTCACCATAAGAAACTGAAGCAGCGTCCGCAAGCGTCTCGGAAACCGGTGTACTCACGTGACGGTACATTTTCTCCGCCTTCGGTACATCGAAGTCCCGGGCTGGGTCCCAGGTAGCGCATGCGTAGTAGAAGATGAAATATGTTTAGTACGGTGCGTTCAGCGGAGCCGGGTACTTCAGAAATTATCTAAAAATGAAGAGCTAAAAAGAAAAACGGGAACTAAAATGAACAAATGCAAAGGAACAGCTTGTCATCCTGTCGTATTCGCTTTTGTTTTTAGGGGTGAAGCCCCTTAGAGGCTCGGGCTGTCGGCGTCTCCTGTCGTCATCGTATCATGTAGTCACAGTACTAAATCACCGGGAGACTCGTTTTATAACGCCTCGCGCTAGAACGTAACGCGTACTAAAAGAAACCTGTGTGTTGGATAAAACTGGTTCAAAATAAACATGATTTAAAGATTTGTGGAACGCTCCCTGGGCGCTTCGTTCGTCGTTTGTTTGCTTTCCTTAAACAAGTGTGTCCTTAGTAACCTCGAGCGCAGTTGTACGAAGATGCAAAACCAACTAGCCCAATTCCTTACCTTACTGGCTTCAGGAATCGGCATGCACAAGCAGAAGCTGTTTGTAGATGGTTTTTTTTGTATCTGTTTTCGTTTCCGCGCGAATGTTTACCAACGCTTTGATCTTTCCTTGTTAATGCACCACAAGACTCGGTAGCTGCACCGGTTGTAAAACTGCCGCTGTTAATTATTTCATGGTTTCTATTTTCGCGTTGTGTCAAAGCACGTATTACTGATGCGGGTTGTTTGCAACGCACTAACTTCCAGTTGTTGACAAGTTTTAAGGCATTTTAATCGCTTAATTCTCAATGCATGCACGATCCCTGACATCTACGCTGACAAAAGGCTCGCTTAACTCAGGATATTTTGATTACGACATGACCCCATGTAATCTCTTACTACACGTATACCACGTGATCGAATCCAGTCTCAAAATGAAAAAAAAAATTGGGTTGGAGCTTTTAATTATAGCATACCCGCCGCGGTGGCTCAGTGGCTAAGGCGTTGCGCTCCTGAGCACAAGGTCGCGGGTTTTGATTCCCGGCCGTGGCGGTCGCTTTTCTGATGGAGGGAAAAAGCAAAGACGCCCGTGTGTACGAGATTTCGGTGAATGTTAAAGATCCCCAGGTGGTCAAAATTAATCCGGAGCCCTCCACTACGGCGCGCCTCATCGCCTGCGTTGCGTTGGCTTAAACCCTACAATCAATCAATCAATCAATTAATTATAACATCGTTATATAGCCCGTACAGTACTCATAGTGGAACCGTTTTTAAAGCCCGTACTACTTGGCGCGAATTCAGCTGTGAATTCCGTGCACCGCACAGAATTCCGTGCGAATTCTGCTGCACGAGCTACACCACTATAGTGTGTCAAAGCGATCAATTTACGTAGCTGCGGCAAATTTACAAATGTTTTGGACGGCACACGTTTCCGCGAGAACACGCTCCTGCGGCGTGGAGCGGCCGGATGGGTGGGCAAGTGACACATGGGGAACGTCAAGGTTTCACAGTTACGGTTAGGTTCAAAGTAACTTGTCGGAAAAGTAAAATGTGTCTTTTCAGAAACACTAAAATCTTTGCCTGCGACAGGCGTAATTAGGTCTGCAAACAACGTGTTTTCTGAAATGTGAATCCGCAACTTTCGCAGGGAAGTATGAAGGGATTGCAAACTTCGCCAGTCCGGATATTCACTCCACCATATTCGCAGAGAAAAAAAAAATCATCAGCCTTTACACTCGTGGAAGACGGACGAGCACCGACGCTATGTTTCACCTCAATGGACGCATTCTATGTATATAGTCCAAGGAACGCAGGAAAGAAAACACGTTTGTTTGTAATATGCGACTGAGCCTACTTCCTAGTTAATTTACTGAATTAAACTTGGAAGAATGGAGTTTTTTTTTTTCGCAGACAAAAATGGGGCTGCCCGTTCTCTTTCCGTGTAGAAGCCCATGCATTTGCAGCAGACAGGACTTCCGCAATGTTTACAACTTCCCTGTGAACTACCTATGTACGACAAGTAAGCGAAACCTGCAGTCGTCGTGATAGAGTCGTCTTAACGGCCAATTGTCACGTAATTTGTTTCCTTATAGTTTCGACAATACCAGATTTACAGCCTTTTTCAGTGAGCATACTTCCTTCATATGCGGCATGATGACGGACGAAAACCGGGAATTTTGCAAACTTTTTGCCAAGCTTCATTGCGATCAAATCGTGGCAAAAAAATGAAACTCGGCATAATGAGAGAGGCGTCTGAGGGGCCAGTTTCATTATAATTTTTTCCCAAAGGAAGGAAGGAAGGGATAAAAGTAAAGGAAAGGCAGGAATGTCAACCATGCTGTGGCCTAGTTTGCTATACTACACGTGGTGAAGGGGGAAAATGGGGAAAAAAAGATGAAAACAGTGATAGGCGTGGAAGGTAAAGACAGAGCGTAAAGAGGTGTGGCCAGCGTTACGACACTATAGACGATATAGTTTATTGACTTCATCTACAGTATTCTCTGCAAGTTCGTTGTTTTTAGCAAGCACAGGATCGCTTTTATGGCCTCGTGCCGGAGAAGGCCAGTGGCCCAGGATTTTCTCCTCAAGAACGTCCGCCGAGAATCAAGATTCCGCAAATTTGACGACAGTTGCCTTCTTGCCGATGAAAAACGTGGACACTCGCATAGAACATGGCGTATGGTCTCAGATACCTACATTAGACTGAGACCTACAGAGCGTTCTCGAGGTGCTGAGACAATGTTTTTTCTGTCGATGCGACGCGTAGACGGGCGGACGTCGACCACAACTGGAGGGCAGCTATGTAAGGAGTTTCTTTTTTTTTTTTTTGGAAATGATTCAGATCCACAAACCGAAACTAAGTCAGATAAAACTGTAATGACAAGGAAAACTCGTCCACTTTTCCCCAGAGAAGAGGTTTGTGACGGAATAGGTCAGACAACGTCCTGATAACATGTACGCGAGTCGGTATTTTGTATAAAAAATCAACAAGATTTGTTGTGACATCTATCAAAATGAGCCAAATCAAATCGCCCAGTGGGAGTGTGCTTTTGGCATGGTAGTTGGGGCTGTTTGGTGGTTGTTTTGGCAAGTTTTTTTGTATTTTACGGACCTGGATTATCACGGATTCGGACGGCAATGAAGAGATCGGTGAAAGATCTGACCCCAGGCATCGACGACACAGTGAACAGAAGTGAACGAAATGAAACTGGGAGATGTTAGACAACCACTTCATCCCGTCTCTCTCTCTCTACTCCCCACTTGCGGAGTGAATCTGGTTATTTTTTTTTTATTTCTATATTTTTTTTACTTAACTATAAATACACGCCGCTTACAATCCCTGGCTGATTCCCCCCCCCCCCCCCCCCCCCCCCCCCGCTGTGGGTACGAGGCACTTAATTAAGGAGAAGAAAAATAAGAAGTGACCAGCCCTCTTATGAAGCGTATTATAATTTCCTTGTTTAATGTTTCCTTACTCAACTGAATAGCCACCCCTCGCTGGTGGTACGAAGCACGTAATTAAGGTGTAAGGGAAAAAGTAGAAGTGACCAGCCCTCGTGATAAGCGTTTTGGAAGTTCATGGCAAGACAATGAATAGCTTGCTTGCTTCGTGAGTGTCTTCAGGCGTGCCCAAGAAAATGGTCGGGTGGAACAAACTGGAAGAGAGCAGCTTATGCGGCGAAGAAACTCACGTGCTCTTCATGTATAGTTTTAGCGCTATCAAAACCCCACTCTGGCCCTCCTTACCAATAAAGGTGCTACTACTACTACTACTTAAGGTATAATGGCTTTTCCTCCAAAACGCCATTGTACAATTCTTGAAAGTCAATTTCAGCAGAGTTTTCATAAGAATGCCGCATAAAATTGAATGTTTAAATTGAATACGAGCCAAATCCAGAGTTATCATCCTAATATTGGTCAAATCCATCGCTACATTTTTAATTACTTGCAGCCTTAAACTTCCTCTATTTTACACGTAAAACGTATTATGTAATAGCTTTGACTGCTTTGACAGTATTGAATTTAAGTATGATAACAAACTTTCGCTATTTTTTTCAAACTCTGTTTAGGTGGATTTGACTCGTTCGTAAAAAAGAAGAAAAAAAGAAAAAAATCCTCATATTCTTGTCGCTGTAAAACGAACCATGTAGTAGTGGCTACCACGTAGTTTAGGTTCTTTCTTTTCAGTGTTTTTTCTTCCCCACTGCGGTGCAGGGGCCCAGATGAAAGCGGAACGAGGAAATCACAGCAAATATTTTCTACGCACGATTCCTGGAGTGCTTACATTGTACGAACATGCGTACGATGCGTGGGATTAGACGCAGAGGGCGTGGTTTTTACACCTAACTTCCTTCAGTCGGGAAAACACGAGAAACCTACGCTGGTGCCGCGCCTTTGACCACCGGACCACCTCCGGAGCCGCTCCTAATGGTCCGAATACTCACCGAACGCTCTAGTTGGCTATTCCCAAGGAAAGATAGACATTTTATTGATTGATTGATTGATTGATTGATTGATTGATTGGATTGATTGATTGATTGATTGATGATTGATTGATTGATTGATTGATTGATTGATTGATTGACAGGCTTTAACAAGACAGAAGAAAGAAGCCCTGGTGGGAAAAATGGAATAAGGAGAATGCATTGAATTATCCTACAACAGCCCTACATTATTATGTGTTCAATAATTCAGTTGTTGTGTCTTTATGGTTGTCCCTAGATTACTTCATATCTATATATAATATAATATGGTTGCGCGTATACGTGTGTGTGTCGTGCGTGCGTGCGTGCGTGCATGGGTTATAGGAATCTCATGTGGCTATTCTTTGCTTCTGGTGGTATTGCGGTATACCAATCCCGCCGAACACGTTAGGGTCATATTTTTTGTTTCTTTTTACGAAACAAAGTTTCATCGCCGGAAATTTTGGTGTTGCGCTAATCCGGCGGGGATGCCTTTCACTTTGTCCCCCCTTGCCCATTTGGCGTGCGATAAAACGCCCACAAAAGCTTCATTGATAAATGACTGCGAAATTTGTTTCCCTGTTCGTTCGTTTAGAGGTGGTTGACCCCATACACAATCCCGGTAAACTTGTGTGTGCGGAAGAACACACTTGCTCCAATCGAATTAACGGCGACTCAGGTCACGCGACTGACGCCCGCGGTAGGACACAGAAATCGCGGCCGTCAATTCTGGACGTCTAACGGCATTGCTGGCGGGATTTTATTTACAAGCAATTAGATAGGGAAGCACGGACGTGCAGTGACGGAACGGTGAGGATCACGCGGAACGGGGTGTAGGCGGGGACGAAAGTGTACGGAACGACATTTCATCTAATGAACTGTGTCTTCACGTCCAAGCGGACTACACTCCTTGCTTTGTGTTGATAGCAGATGCTGGGTCGTGGTTGCAGCACCGAAATTAATTTTGCTAGCTTAAACCCCGCCTTGTATTCTTTCCTCTGTACTGTTCCCGGTGTTTTTGTTCCGAGCTGTCTGCAGCCTGATGCCAGTGCACTCGTCCACTCTGCATTAAACTCTCTCTGCGTACTCCTGAAGTTGTCACAGGAACACTTTCCTGGTTTGGTATGCAAGTACGAGGGAAGTAAGCACCACGTGGTTCAGCTTTGGCGCGAGAGGTCTCTCGCGCTACGTAGGATGTTCTCACGTTTTTCCCGTACACGTGGCATAAGTGGGCGGTCATTCAGGGGTAAAAATAGAGCCTTGACTCGGTGTTTGTCGCCAAGGGCGGATGTCGCTCGTTACGATACTGTCGCTATGCGTGAGTTGCATTTACTCGCGCTCGCAGCCAGTTAGTTCTTTCAACGCGGGCTGGGTTTTGAGGCTTTCTTCGGGCTCCAGATAACTGCACATTTTGGGGGCTGCAGGCTTGGACGTTACGAACACAGCCACTCGTGAATCTGACAAAGCCACTCTTGAAGGCGGATTGTTCCGGATACTAGTTTCACGTCTTCATTCGTGAAGAAGCTCGGTTTTCAGCGGCCGCTTCGTGTGCAGTCGTGTTGGTAGGCTGAGCCGGGGAAAAAGGAATTCTAAGGTTAAAAATATTCTTAAATTATACTAGCAATCCGCCGTGTATGCAGGGCGCGCGCACGTATGTGCTTACGAAAACGAGACAAGTGAAACGTTAAACAAGGAGAACAATGAGAGTCAAGCAGTTTAAGGCCCAGGCAGAGCTGCAAATAAAACAGCCCCAATTGCTTCACACTGTGCATTGCTTTGCCACGTGAGTTTTTTTCTTTGCGTTGTGTCAACTGCCTTCTGTGTACCTTATCTGTGCACGCGCTCACAAAGCTGACCCCTTTAAACTATTTTGCATTTTGCCAGTGTCAACACAACTTCCTTCTTTTATCTTCACCCTTGCACACCGGATGCCGTCTGCCTGGGCCAGTTTTCGTCTACTCCAGAATGAGGGATCGCGTGGACAAATACACTGGCATTGCATGAACCTTTAAATCTAGGGTATTGGACGACAGCGCCATGCGCACCAAAAGTGCCCTTGCAAACAATTTTAGGTCATATTATTAATTCAATTAATGACACCTTTGTAAATTCGGTTTGATCACAAAGTACGATTTTCGGTGCGCTTGAAAGATTCCCAGACCAAGTTGAAAAAGTACTGAGTTAATCCATAGTCCTCTGCTGCTGCGCGCGTCATTCCCAGAGTGTAGCTTCTACTTGGCATACCTCGTTTATGCTTCGCAACATTAAACTAAAAGATTTCGATGACCTCAACGTCCCAAAACGACCCTCGACGTCCCAAAAGAAATTTGTTGTTTTGATTGACGTGCACGGTGAAAGTTGAGCAAAGATTGTTGCTTGCTGGACGCAACACCAGGAATGTGTTGCTTGCTGAACGCAGATTATTAGAGGCAGGATATTTAGGCAATAAAAACGGGCGTTTTAGGCACCATAAAATACGCAGGCAAAGCCAAGTTGTATGCCTCCAGTGCCGTAAATATAGGCATGATACATTTTACATGAATGCAAATAATATCAAACGAATAAGCGAGCGGCCTGTACCTACGACAGGAAAATCAGGAATGTTTTGGCTTATGATATACAGAGGCACCAACAATTATACATAGTGGCTCAGTTGTCCCATAAAACTGCTAAAATAATGTCAATTAATTGTCTTAATTCAGCAAGCGCACTGCTCACATTCATCTTCACATGCCACTGTCGCTTGCTAAAGCGTCGCACATAGTGAAACAGGCATCAAAAAAGTGCTTGGAAGATGAGAATACTGTTTAAAAAACGCTGCTTTATCTCTGCCCGATGAAATTAAATTACGATACGGCAAAAAAAGACAGAAATAATAAACGCGAGAGAAAAGATTTATTAGAATTTAACATGTTCTTACATGAATACTCTTAGGTATAACTCTGACAATTTTCTCATAGACATTATCCACATTGTAGAAGCAATACGTCCTAACGCTTACACACATTTGAAGAGAAGTTTCCTGGAGACCCGCCGCGGTGGCTCAGTGGCTAAGGCGTTGCGCTGCGCTGCTGAGCACGAGGTCGCGGGTTCGATTCCCGGCCGCGGCGGCCGCTTTTCTGATGGAGGCGAAAAGCAAAAACGCTCGTGTGTACGAGATTTCGGCGCACGTTAAAGATCCCCAGGTGGTCAAAATTAATCCGGAGCCCTCCACTATGGCGCGCCTCATCGCCTGCGTTGCGTCGGCGCGTTAATCCCCCACAATCAATCAATCAGAAGTTTCCTGGAAACCTGTTCAGCAGTAAATCAATTTTTTTATGGAAGAGCGTATTTTAGAGTATGTCAGTAGTACGAATTTTAAGGCGTAGGGAAATGTAGCTGCGCAGTGATGTTTCGCCGTCGGCTCTGCGAAGTGATCTGCTTACAAACGCGTGTTTAATGCCGAACTGTTTCGTTGAAAATAGGGTTGTATTGGAATATACTTCTAGAAACAAGGATGGTGCTGCACATGTTTGAAGAGATATGTTTGGAGAGTACGCAGTACGCAGTCTAAGAATCTTGATTGATTGATTGTAGGGTTTAACGCGCCGACGCAACGCAGGCGATGAGGCGCGCCGTAGTGGAGGGCTCCGGATTAATTCTGACCACCTGGGGATATTTAACGTGCGCCGAAATCTCTTACAAACGGGCGTTTTTGCTTCTCGCCTCCACCCGAAAAGCGGCCGTTGCGGCTGGGGATCGAACCCGCGACCTCGTGCTCAGCAGCGCAACGCCTTAGCCGCTGAGCTACCGCGGCGGGTCTAGTCTAAGAATCACTGTGACAACTGTGGAAGCAATAGCAAACTACGCCATCTCAAGGGTGTAGTTTGTGCCTCTCAAAATTGTGCCTCAAAATTGTGCCTCTCATCACTGAGAATAAGCGTCCCACTTCCCTGCTGCTAACTTTTGTTTTCCCGAAGTTGCTTGAATCAGAGCACATGGGTGAACAAGAAAACTAGGTTGAACCCCATAGAGACCAGAACAGTCAGTGTTGCTGTGTAACATTAATAATGATCTCAAACTACACTCGAAAGTTAAACTTGAGTCTAAATAGTGTTCATACTAGCGCCGGTTTTGGGAAATAGGCATTAAGAGGCATTTATAGG
The DNA here is from genome assembly GCA_013339765.2 of Haemaphysalis longicornis. Taxonomy (NCBI): domain Eukaryota; kingdom Metazoa; phylum Arthropoda; class Arachnida; order Ixodida; family Ixodidae; genus Haemaphysalis; species Haemaphysalis longicornis. The sequence continues at coordinate 24,480,216 of CM023456.1, forward strand.
CATTTAAGCACAAACGCCAAAATTTAGGCATTTAGAGGCACAATAAAAACACCATAAACGCCCTTCTTAACCTCTCATTCATGCTCGTATATCGAAATGGTGCGGTAGGAGCGCAAGGAACAAAATAAGCATTTGCCTAAAATTCGGTGTCTACTGATTATAAAGCGTCTCTGTCTTGGCTCTGATGCTGGTGTCAATGCTGACCTGATTGCGAAAATTCAATAAATTTTTTATTACAGCATTGCTCTTCTTGTCGTCACCGGCTAGCGGGAATGCGACAACAAAAGGGTGTCGAAGACAGCGTGGGTGTGCGCGCTATGCGCGAGTAATTGATTAGGTTTTCTCTTGCTTATGGAACAGATCAAACACGTGACCTCGCACTCACCTCGTAACCAACGCAGCAGGGTGGCATCGGTGTCCGAAGGGCGCTTGACATCAGCAACGGCGTCGCGAAACTGGGCAGCCCAGCGCAGAACCCGATATTAGGTTGGCTTTATCTCAGAACAATTCCTCTGATAACGGACAAAGGCACAAACGAAGATATTGCTTCTCTTTAAGAGGTTGTTCTCAGCATTAAAAGCAGGTATCAAACATTTCCCCGTTTACATACCGTCGACCTCTTTGGTATAACCACTTCTCTATTATGAATGACGCTGCAGTATGGAACCTGCAGTGCTCGGTCGCACGGTGACGCAACTGAGCTTCGGGGGTCATCTCCGTTTTAACACGGCATCGTGGTGGCGAAGAGGTGGCACAAAAAATGGCCGACGGATGGCACAAAAAAATGACCCATGGCGCGAAGAAACGTAAAAAGTCAAAGAATGCTTGTATTGGCCCGATATTTCTCGGGAAAGCTGCTGTAAACGAGGCAAATCAATTGAGTGGAAAAGGAAATTGGGAAAATTTGGGTTCGGGTGGAATGCGAGACCAGCATGCATTCAAAACACCACGACGGCTGCATGGCTCTGGCTGATTAAACGTGGACCGAGTGAATTCTTGGCGACCTTTGACTTAAAAACATGTGTTAGAGCCCCACACTGAGAGCTACATGAGTAATTTGTACGTGTAAAAAACTGAAGTAGCAATTAGGGGGGCAGCAAACTATGCTTCCGTTGACGGCGTAGGTTTAAACCTAACAACTGTGGCTGGCGGAGGCTCGGTCATAGTAACCGACAAAAATAAAGAGGCAAAGGGGAATTGGCAGTGATGTTAAGAAAATGGCACATTCATCAATATGGACACTAATGCTTTTGCAAGCACTGTAAGGCACGTTTACTGGGCTCCTTTCGGTTAACCGACGCCTTTGTCATCACCTTATGCGCTCAGGCATGTTTCCATCGGTTGTCTTCGGCACCGTACTGTCCGTCCGGTTGTGGGCGTAAGAAACAATTGCGGTTAGGACTACAGGTTTGCCTATAGCTGGAGCGATTATGGAATCAGTACCCAACGGGCCGAACCTTGCGCGATTGCCATTCTTAAGTGTACAGATGCCATGGGTGGTTCCAAGAACTGTTAGGGGGGAGGGTGGGGACCGGGAAAGCGAGCACTCTTTATGCGTCGGCTGCCGCCGTGTAACGGTAGACTCTAGTGGTCAATTTTCCATATTTTCCATTGAAACCTACATGGCAAGACTAAAACATAACTAGACCTCCAGCTCATTTGTTTTGAACTAAGACACGCGCGAGATCAGCCAGCTCGTCAAGGTAAGTTAACATCGAGAAATGACTTTTTAACTCTCCTCCCGAAATCGAATCGCTCCGTTTCGCGCCGAAGTGGATCCCGGGCTATATGGCGCACCGTAGAAGCGAAGGGCGACTAATAAATTTTGAAGCCCTTGTGTTCTCGAACACCTGTCAAGACCTTGTACAAAGCGGGGATTTTGACCTTTCTATATATAAAAAAAAACCATGGCTGGCAATCGAACCCACGACCTCGTGCTCAATGTCTTAGTCCCTGAGCTGTCTTCGGCTCGCGTGCGCAACCATGCATACAAAATACCTGAAAATCTTGTGGCAAACGCCCACAACCCACCTTGTCCAAAGCGGTCTGCTGGCGAGCACTCAGGTTCCCCAGGTATTCCGCTCATCGCTCGCGCCTCTTCAGACGACGTCCGTTGCCGGCGTATTCAGATGCACCAACGGAGCTCAAGTGGACTGCAGCTCGCGTCGGCCTTGGCTCCACGCAGCGCCGGTCACGTGCTACCCGCGCAGCTGAAGACGAGGGCGGAAAGGGGTGCCACTGTACGCGGCCGCGTATTTGTGCCGTTACCACCACATGAAACCAGAGCACGAACCTGCGCCTTCAACGACTCTAAATCTGCTGGGAAGATTCAGCAATGACTCGGGGGGGGGGGGGGGGGGGGGGAGAGTTAGAGAGAGGGGGAGAGAGTAGTAGAGAGAGAGAGAGAGAAGAGAGAGAGAGAGAGAGAGAGAGAGAGAGAGAGAGAGAGAGAGAGAGAGAGAGAGAGAGAGAACAATCTTATACTTTTACGGAATACGCTTACTTCGCAATCCGCTGGAGTTGCGGTAGCGTTACTAAATGGTAGTGCGACAATCTTTATTCAAGTCTCTCGCTGCTTGGTCTGGATGTCTCTTTTTGGGGACGGATTAATACGGTGCTCTTAAAACGCGCGACGAATTTCGCACTACACAGTGGAGCTAGAACTATACGGTATAGCCTTAAATACGCAATACGGCACCCAGACGTCCAAGCACAATCATCTGCTAATTCTTACCGAGGTATTACGGCTCGTATTACAAAAAAAAATTGTTGCTTCAGAATTGAGTAGTTGCCTCAAAAATAAAGTGCGAGTAAATGTTTTTTTCGGTTGCCCTTTCGTTGTAGTAATCGATTATTAGGAGTCCTAATCTACGCATGATGTTCAATGTATTGCTTTTAACGAAGTTCTTGCCATAAAGAAAGCGTAATCGCTTTAAAGTTACATCGATGCTCGCGCTGCAATGACTGGTCGATTTTGTATCTTCCTACTTATCTTTCTTAATTACCCTGTGTCCGTATAACAGATTACAATGAATTTGTTCTCCACATAACCAGCCTATTAACATTCGATCATACCTGAGAGTACAAACAATTGAATCGCTGTGAGATAGAGCTAGATGTTGCGAGTGTGCACTTCACAGTTTTAGTCCGCCTTATTTCCTTTGTCGAAGTGCTTTGAGAGAAAGAGAAACACATTTCCCACTTCTACCGCAGTCGTCATCGCACTAAAGCACTTCGCTATCTGCGATGATCGACGGTGAGCAAACTGAAACAACGCGCACTCGTCGCCAACGCCGACGTCCGCAAGTTCTAATCTTTGGCAGCGTAACGGTGGAAGTACAATGAGACTTCTTTGCCAGCGCAGCAGGGTTCACTGCGCGCATGCCGGCAGTGATAATTATCAGCGGTTCTAAGCTGGCAAGATTCCGTATTGCGCCCACGGCGCTGACTTGGGCCATCGGCCGGGGATGCGAACACGAAGCCTGTTGATGTTATTCGCAGGTGGGAGTATCGCTTCTCATCTCTCTGGGAGAAAGATAAGTCCGTAAATCCCCAGCCTGACGTCAACACTACTTCGCGAAATGTCTGCGTCTCAGCCCTCGGGGCGTTTTTTCCTTATTTTGCATTTTTCCACGGTCAGACCAGCCCAACGAGCCGTGAAGTGACTAGGAATACAGGTGAGGGGCACGAAACGGGATTCTCGGGTCAGATAACAAAGTCGGGCGACAGAAATCATAGCTCAAATTAGGGGAATGAAGTGGACTTGCGCTGGGCATGTAAAGCCCGTGCTACATGATGCGTTCTTCCTAGCGAATTTGCATGGTGGAGCGACTTTCTAAAGCCACACTTTCTAAATTGTGTACGAACGTCGTGGTTTTCGCATTTCAAAAACGCGTCGTTTGCATGACTAATTTCGCTTGTAGCAGGAAAAGTTCTTTTTAGCGAAGCTTTTCTTGTGTGTTCCTGGTTTCCGGGGGCCGCCGCCGCCGCTGCTGCTGTTGCTGCTGTGAAATTGCTACCATGCGCCGCTGAGTTTCTAACACGTTCGTCGCGCGCATCACTAGCGGTGCCGCTGCATTAGTGTTTCAAAAAGACTGTCGCTCCCCGCAAGGGACCTTTAGGATGCCTGACGGACTGTCCAAGCATGACGAAGCGGTTCTTCACCGCGTGCGGCTGAATGTCGCTTACACAAGTTGCTTTCCCTTCAAGATGAAACAGGCTGCTTCCGCCTTCTGCACTCTTTGTGGCGTGCGCGAGGACCTGAACGACGTATTATGTGAATGTACGCAGTATAGAACAGCCAGGACGTCCCTTTTAGGGTCCTTGCGCCTTCCGCTTTCTAGAGGACTAACTCTAAGTGACGTGTTAAGCCCTTGGTCTAACTTTAAACGAGGATCTCTAGTGACAAAAGCTGTATTGTCTTTCCTGCGAAGCACAGGAATGGATCAGAATCTCTGAACAGGACTCTATTAATGACCGTATCATCGTCATCATAGTCATCATCATCATCACTTCATCGATTTCTTTTTTTTATACATCTGGTATAGCAAGCTAGGCGCCTTGGCCAGGCTAGCCTCACCAGTATCATTGAAGACTATTCTCTCTCGCGCGCCCTCGCAGTCGCCCCGTTAAGTTGTCGGTGCCGGCCAACATGCAGAATGGAGCTAATTCTCGCAGACGGTGTAGGATACTCGCGAGACGCGCGAGTCAATTGTGTGTGCGTACATTGCATTGGCCACCCTTTACATCACTCCGAAAGGAACGCAATCGCAAATTAGACGTTCCGCTCACCAGGGGCAGTGATTCCTGGTTACGACAACAGCCGCGACTTGGTGACACCGTCTATTTTCACCCGAAGCTTTCTCGTCGACTTTCTAAAAGTGGCTGACCGGTGGTTACCAGCCGTCGTGAAAGATGTTTACGGCATGCGTCTTTTTAGCTGTCACCCTTTCCACTCGTCACTGCCCACGCCAAGAAATTGGTGGTGTGATTGACCGCGTGTTCGCAAGGGGATTGCTACGCCTAACATTTCTTGACGCACTTGCCCCTACCCACCCTTCTGTAAAATCAACCAATTACACCGAATGCAATACAGCTTTTCCCCCAAAAAATGTGCCGCCAGTGCGTTTGTTTTTTCAGCCCAGTTATGTCACAGCGAGAGCTTCACTGTACATAGATTTCCACCTATGCGTGGGACGCGAAAATGTTATTTAGAAGGACTATTCTTCACCGGCCATGACCCTCATCAAGATGGCGGAAAGGAGGGGCGTTGCAGGAAGGGCGCACGGATTGAGGAGGAGGGAACAGCCGTCCTAACGTACGTCAGAAGTGAAACATTTTCATTCCTGCACCTTCAGCGAACCGGGCGGTTCTGCCTATGATTGGAGGGACGTAGGCGTTAACCTCACGGCCTCTCTTTCTTGTAGCCTTTCTGGGCACTCCCGCATCAAGTGAGAGAGAGCATCTCATGTTTCCCGAGTTTGACTGCTGTGGATTAGAGCGGAAATCCTCCGCAACGCTTTTAAAATTCCGTCCTGCCGATCTACGAAGATGGTCTTGGTCTATACTAGTGGTCTATACTAGTCTAATAGTCTATACTAGTAGACTATACTAGTCTATAGTCTACTATAGTAGTACTATATACTATACTAGTCTCTACTAGTGGTCTATACTTGGTCTATACTAGTGGTACCTTTCACACGTAAGAGGCTTAGAAAGAGAAGCCGCCGACAAGCTGGCCCTAGAAGCACTTTTGTCCACTCACTAGTCCAAAATCGGTTCCAATGACACGGTGAATTAGATTAGACCATTATCGGCCATGATTGGTCAATGCGGTGTCCACGTATTACAACTTACTGTGACGACTGGATTGAGGAGCGCGGATGCCTTTCCACTGCTCCTCCCTGGGACGAATTCGTCAAGAACTCGCCGTGGCTTCATAAGCTGAACCTTTTTTTATTGCCTCTGTGTTGAAATATGTATCGGGTGACGTTCGACATTTCATCATGGACTGTCCGGGTAATGCGTTGCAGCCTAGAAACGGTGAAAGAGAGCCACACGGCATACCACCTTGTAGAACATAAGAGACACTGGATTCCTCGGATTAATATCTCTCGCTTTGCCCTCTAGTTTCCCAAGAAGCTGTGGTGATGCTTGGAGACGTTCCGCAACTACTTTAGAGAACGTGCTGCATATAAGGAGCAATTTGCGGGCATGCATTACGGACATCGTCAACAACACCCTTTATCTCTCTCGCGGGCTTGGAAAACATTCGCGCTTGAGTTCTGTTGCACCACACAGAGGCAATGTGTGCAAAATAAACAAAAAGACGAGTCATTTTAAGCAGGCTACTTTGCGTCATAATTATTCTAGCCATGTAAGAAGCAACGCGTTTAGAATAGTAAGCTGCTAAAACTACCCGCGGCAAAAAACAATGAAGCTGAATGCCGAGTCTAGTACGTTTTTGTAATAAAATTTTCTTCCGGTATTTTGGCTTAGAATAGTTTTTTTGTTGTTTCAGCATTTGTGGGCTAAAAAAGAAATAAAAGGCGGCCATTAGTTTTCAGATTTTTGCTCTCGTGCGCACACGTGTATATTTGGGCAGCAGTCACGTTGGCACTGGCACACGCTCACGTGAGCGCCCCGAGCCAGCTCCGCTGTTTCTCCGGCCTTGCACAACTAGTGCAAACCTGCGCCAGTCTTTTTTAAGTGCGAATGCACTTCTTAAGCGACCCTGAACCTGCGTCCACCGGCGATGTCCGCATAGCATACCCACGTGGGGGATTGGCCAGGAATCTCCTCGTCTTCCTTGGCAACGGGGGGAGATGGGCGCGCGCTGCCTGGCCGCTGACATGGCACATACCCACGTGGGGGATTGGCCAGGAATCGGGCGTGAGAAGGGCTAATGCACCCGCTTAAAGGAGTACTGACACGAAATTTCAAAGCTGAGATCCGCTCTAGCAATCAAGTACAACGACAACACAAATAGGTGTCTGTGAATAAATGCATCTTTCTTTCTTTGTAGTTGTGTGTGTGTGTGTGATCTCTCTTTCGCGAACATTACCGAACCGCGCAAATTCAACTCCTGCATTCGCACTTTCACATTCTTCCCCTCGGGGAAATGCGGGGAATTTTTTTCGCCCTGACCTGTTACATGTGCAGAGAACGATTAGGAATATTAATCACGCGTGGAAATTTTAAATGCTTATTTCTATGCAGACTCAACGAAGAATTCCGTCTGTCCGCTTGTGTGTCACAATTTCTCCGCACAAGAATACGCTACTGATAAAAGGCAATAAGAGCTGCACGATTTCGTGTAAGAAAGCTCATATATTGCCCCTTCAAAAACTTATTCACGCCAGGGCATTTGTGTACAATGGTGAGACCGACTTAAAAGGAGCTTCGTACAGTCAAATCTCGATATAAGGAATCAGGCGGAACCGCCGAAAATCGTTCGTTATTTTGAAATATCGTTGTAATTAAAAACTGGCGTTTATAAGTCGGCGCTCAAACCTAGGAATGAAAATGTGGGCGTTAGCAGTAGACGCGTGTGCAGAAGGGCAAACTCTCGAATAAAAATTAGCAGTGGCTTAGCTCGGCTATGCCAGGATATACGTAGCGTGGGATAACGTTCAACTGGTTATTCTTAGCCTTTCTGGTTGTCTAGCATTAGCTTGATTATCATGCTGACTGCTGCTTCAATGACACACACACGGTATACGCATTATGTGACACGTGTACACGTGTACATTTATCAAGCGGCTCCGGCACAGCGTCACCCATCGCCCCAGAGCTAAGCTGGTTCCACCGGCGCACGCCGGTGTTGCTGCGACGCACGAGCCATCGGTTCCACACCCGGCCACCCCTCGCATGATCATCAAGTGGACCGGGCCGCCACGTGCGGAACGGAGGTCGGCGAAGACGCTGGGCGCGTGGGGTGTGTGAGAGATGCCGGGCAGCGAGCAACGTTCAGTGCGCCATGTGACGTCACTGCTCCTCGCGCATGCGCAGCATGGCTCACCAGGATCCACGCGAAACTGCTCAACCTCAGCCAGTGTTGCTGACGCTACAAAAACGTTGCGCTCGATTCAAAGCTGCTTTATTTGAAGAAATCAGTTATTTTCTTCAGGCGCGTGCAGCGCACACGACCAATTAGGAATGCCTCCACATGTTTCACTTTGCGCAATACCTCATCGGGTGCGTCATTGCGCCGAGCAATGAAAGTGCGGAATGTGTTCATGTGCACTAAAACATCAACGTTTGACACGAACTCATCTTCTGTGTTCGGTGAACCACAGTCGTCTTCCTTCGCGTCGTCATCGCCACTGAAGACGATGACTGTTCTCGCTTCATTGCTTTGCGGCTATCTGCATTCATATTTGAATCTCGCTCGAACTTTTCAGCAAAATCACCCACAACAAAGAAATACCTCCCCGCACACGTGATTCGCGTGAGAGAGAGAGAGAGAGAGAGAGAGAGAGAGAGAGAGAGAGAGAGAGAGAGAGAGAGAGAGAGAGAGAGAGAGAGAGAGAGAGAGAACCACTTTATTTTACGGCTGGGTCAGGGGGAGGAGGTGGCGGGGGCCCAGAGGGTCTCCGCGACCTGTTGGGCCCTGGAAACGAGGGTGGTCTGGGTCTCCAGGGTCGAGCTCCGCAGGGCCTGCTCCCAGTGGGTGGGTGTGGGGAAAGGGGGAAAAGGGGAGCGCGAGCAGTCACAGAGATAGTGTAGTTGAGAGTCCCGGGCGCCGCAGAGTGGGCAGAGTGCGGAGGGGAACAGGGAAGGGTGTGAGTGGGAGAGGAAGGCTCCGCAGGGGAAGGAGTGCGTTTGGAGGAGGCGCCAGGTTCTGGCCTCCTCCTGTGTGAGGCTGGGGTGCGGGGGGGGGGGGGGGGGGGGGGGGGGGTTGAGGTGGCGGAGGAGGCGGAGGAGGCGGTAATGTTGTGTTATCTCCCGGTACGAGATCAGGATGTCCCGGGACCTGAGAAGGCCGTGGTTGGTCTCCAACGAAGGGCCTGAACGACCGGCCGGCCACCAACACCCAACACAACGACAGAGAAAAGAGGCAAACGGGGCTAGGCCTGCTGGGCTACGGCACATTAACCCACAGCTTTGTGGTGGCGGTAGCTGTTGCCACTCGATATGGTGATGACGATAGCTACTGCACTCGGGGAACACACAGAGAAACGGCGGCTTCTGTTTCACGCGAGAGTTGCGGCAGTGCTGCTTTTAGCCGAATTCGTAATACTGATGTTCCTTGATTTAATGCAGAAAATAACTTACGTGCGTTATTCTGAAATATGCGCTATAATGAATTTCTTAGTTCAGAAATATTTTTACATTTAAAATATAGGCAATCTGGCTGGGATTCCTAAAATATTCGTAAATTTAAGGTATTCGTTAATGTGGTGTCCGTAGTAACGAGATTTGACTGTATACATCAAGTTGTAGGTATGTATAGGTTCTTAAGGATGCATTTATTGAAAGTGCTAAGGTCATAAAACCTGTTACAATGACAACAAAAATATGTAATCAATGCAATGCATTTGTGTGTCGCAGTGAAGCCGACTTTGAAGGGGCTAGGTGTATAGCGCTCCATACGCATACGAGTCTTATGAATGTGCTTAGTAAAGGGTCATATGGCCATCCTACGTTTCTGTCAGACTCCTTATATTCCGAAATTTTCTTCCGGCAATGCATGTTGTCGTAATAGTGAAGCCGACTTAAAATGGGCTTGGTGCAAAGCAAAGCGGTTTGCGCATTTAACGACAATCCCGCTTGGGAGATTCTGGAATTTGTAGTGCGCACCACTTTGGCGCCCGGTACCGTGGTTTGGCGGTGGCGGCGGTGGCGCAGGCGGCCACGACGTCTCTGTAACCAGGCGAGCAAATGAGACACTGAATGCGGAAAGGAAACAATTGAAGAGCGTCTGGCAAAAGTGTGAGGGGCAGGGCGGCACGCGCTCTCATATGGCGTCAGCCCTCTCACTACATACCCCTCGCATGTTCGCCATGCGTAGCCGCCGAGCCGCGCCCTCTTCCTCACACTTTCGCCAGATGCTTCCTCCTCCGTACCTGGCTCATGCGAACGACGTGACATTTTCGAGGGCGGTTTGCAACACGGTTTTCAATGACATACTCGGCGCTGGTTTAACCAAGGGTTTTCACAAATAAAGGTCAGTTGGAAGTAGCGCCATGTCGGTTTCTACGTGTTTCTTCTGGTTTGTGTTGTTTAGTGCCTTAATATTTAGTATGCTCAACCGACATTCCCTTATCGTGCTTTTCAACAGTGAAGCTGTTTAGCAAATCGTAATTTTTCTTGCCGACAGTTGAAGATACCGAGAAATGGATTAGTGCATGCGCGTGAGCGCGGGTCTCGCGGCGGCCGCCCGGCGTTTAACAAAACCCAGAAAATGCCTAGCGGTCGTGTGTGCGTGCGTGCCTCCCGCGTCCAATGTGCACGTTTGTCGAAACAAGAGATTGGACAATATTGACAAAAAAGAAAAAAAAATCCAGTTTTAGCCGTAATCCAGGGAACACATGCTCGGGTCGGGACGAGAAAGGCACATCACGCCCCTCCAAGATGGTGTCCTATGATCAACACTTCCAAAAAAATGAAAGAATCTCACACTTACAGCAGCAGTTATGGAGTCAAGGTCGTTGCGGCAGCGAAGAATCAAATGGGTTGCAACCTTCGCCTAAACCTTCGTAATGGTCATGAAGGTTGCGTACAGCTTTGCTACCTTCAAGTCTTATGCGTTAGTGTGAACTTCCTTCAGTTTTTGTTACTTCGGCTCGCGTCGCGCACAAATTTTGCATTAGGGAGCATAGTAATCGTCAGTGCTTCTTTTCTTGTTATTTGTTTCCTGCAGTTAGGTTGGGAGGCGTTCCCAATTATACTGTATTTAGGTGACCCCCAGACGAATTTAACCCGCAATTGCACTTTACAACAGTGTATAAAAAACTCCTTCCGGACAACAGTGCACCAGATAACGTGCCTAGCGCCTATTAAACTCTGAAGGAGTGGGTCCGGCCTCAGCTATGCAATTTTATTGTCCAGGAACGAGATTAAAAGAAAGCAAGGCTGTAGCAGTACTGAAGCCGCGGCTAGAGCCAGTGGCTTCCTGGGTTACTGAAGCTGAGGAAGTCGGGAAGAAAATGTTTGAACCACAACACGAAAATTGGAACTACGCGCGTATGGGCTGAGTCGTGGCAGTTGTTCTCGAGAAAGTCTCGAAAAAGTTTTTCTTCAGCGAAGCACGTACGCCTCGGCGCTGTGATATTGCGTACTGCAAAGAAAAATTCCCATTTAAAGGTTCGAGAATTTCCTATTTTTGACACTTATTCCCAGCAGGTTTGTCAAGAATTCCTTGCAAATTTCCCTGCGTTCTCCTTTCGCAGGTGATAGATGTTTGCGTGGATTCCTGTTCGCATTTGGGCGTTAGCTTGCGCCACCTATGTGTACTTTATGTAGCCTTCCGGACGCAGACGCCGTTCAGAGTATCAGAGTTTCAGCGTGAACTAATTTCTACTACATCTGCCGCTCAGCAATATTTGACTATGCATTTCACGTTTTGTACCAGACAGCATGCTTATACTTTGGAAGCTAAAGCTCTAAGTTAGAACTGCTCGTAGAAAAAAAGAAGGAATTGTTGGGTAATTGGGGTAATTCTAGTTGGGCGTCGAAACTGCTGGAGCAATGTCTTGTTGACAGCGTGCAGACTAAGGCGCACCCGAAATAATTTATATATTGCGCAGGGATACAAGCGAACAGGCCTCAGCCCTTCAGCCGCCACCGTTTCGCACTTTGCCATCTCTTTATCGTGGAGTATTCTTCCCTCTATGCTCCCTCCTGTTATACGAACTGGATTAGAATTGGTCTTGGATGCCTTGTAGCTTGGGGGAACACGACTGCGAGTGTTTGAACTTAAGTTGGACGCAGTGTTACGGAACCTTTTAAAGAAAACAAAGCAATGAAGAATGCGAGGTCCGATTTACTGACAATATTTTTCCGTTTTACTCCACTACTCCTAAAATTCCCTGAATCTATTAAAGATTTCCCCTTTTTCCCTTTTGGCTTAAATTGCAGTCGAAAATTCCCCGAAAAAGAGAAAATTCCCCGCACGGAACATCACTGCTACGTTGCGGAATACTTTCGCAAACATGATGACACCGGTGAGGCTATATCAATATTTAAAAGAAATGCGTTGTTTTGGCTCAGATTGTTAAAGCTGCTTTATGAAAAACAGGTCATAGCCTAAAAACCGGTTTCTCCACTACAAACGCAGAAGTATTTCTTTTTAAAAACGACGTTTCGGCCTTATTTATGCATTGGGATCGTGATACGTGTATGCCTGTAACTCACAGTCACCGTAGGACGCAGCAACCTGACGTCGTCAGTGCACTAGGACATTCTCTTAGTCACAGATATCACAGCCAATCAGCATACGGGAACCCTGTTGGTAGGGCCAGCCTGCTTTTTTTTTTTTTTTGAAGTAACCAGGAAAGCTGGGCGAGTTGATAAATGGTATAATGAATGAAAACGCGAAAGAACGACAAGGCATAACCAATGAGCCACGACAACGCGCTACTAGCACACACAAGAAAATAACTGCAACGCGTTCCCCGGGAAGTGTTCAATTGGTCGTCAAAGTTGTCGACGCGAACCCGCCGCGGTGGCTCAGTGGCCAAGGCGTTGTGCTGCTGAGCACGAGGACGCGGGCTCGATTCCCGGCTGCGCGGCCGCTTTTCTGGTGGAGGCGAAAAGCAAAAACGCCCGTGTGTTCAAAGATTTCGGCGCACGTTAAAGATCCCCTGGTGGTCAAAATTAATCTGGAGCCTTCCAATACGGCGCGCCTCATCGTCTGTTTAGCGTCGGTGCGTTAAACCCCACAATCAATCAATCAAAGTTGTCGACGCACTTTTCGTCGGTGCACGCCGTTTTGGTCAGAACCTAGACTTATTATAACAGCTCATCTGTAAAAACACCTGCATATATACTCATGCAGTTTAAAAACTAACAATGCCAAATAAAAACGCAGTCGCACGACGAACAAGATTAACACGGCTATAGGGCCATTCACGTCTCACGATGTCATTTACGTGAAATCAGTGTCATCAACTTCCCTGTTTGACGCCGACCGCGCATGCAGATGACGCACCTGTCGTCTGCTTTTGAGATATGGTCAGCCTCAGCGATTTCCCCGACCTTCTGTGAAAACCAAGATGCAACTTTCCTTGAACCCAGCCGGTCACCCACGGTTCTGACAATGGGCAGGTTGGGGCGAGAGCTTGCCGGCACGAAAGAGCAAGAGAAGTGGACAACCTTGATGTCATGTAAACAACATGGTGGCACTGGTAGCTCCCTTTAATTACGTTATCTCCCTACTCCTGGGTCTACGGGTTTCTCTTCTCTTGTTATTTTATTCGTAGACTGTGTGTTTACATCCCTGTGTTCTTAAAATAAACGACTGCGGAGTTCCTATCTGAGCATCTCGCGAGGAGCATGGCCGACATGGCCCCATTTTGGTGCTGAACGCACTACAATATCAATATTTTGAGGTAATGCAAGGTATTTTGATTTCTAATCAGAGCAAATTTAGCGGTCAACACCCCGGAAGAGTTTCTTAGAAAGTGAAAGAGCCCCTTCTTTTTTTTGTCACTGCAATCATGTCACTGCAACGGAAGCATCCAATCTATCAGTCGACTGCATGGTTCACGCTTGCACGTGGTCTGCGCTTCCTTTGGCGGCATTGCAACGAGCTACACTTATTTCTGGCAACATTTCAGTCTTAAGAAATAACCACAGAAAATGACCCCTTCTAGTATAAATGAATAGCAATAAAAAGTTCGAATTATTAGCGTTTCATTTGTTTTTCCTCGCTGTCCTTTTCCGTCACCTTCCGACACTTAAATCTTAACTTGTCCGCGACAGTGCAAGCGATATGGCACTGGCGGGGCAGGAAACGCCCTCGTCTGATCGCGTACCGTCCACTTCGTGGAAAGGCTGCCAGGGCACTCGGCCAATTCTTGCAGCATAAACGCCCTCGTGCACTCCCTGCTCCTTTTCTTGTTTCTTGATTGTAGCGCTTCCGTATGCATATCAGACGTGCAGAGGTATTAAGGTGCAAGATTTACCAGTCTGCCAATTCTACAACACCCTTGGCCGCGTCCCGGTGTGTATAGACTGTAGAAGTCTGCGTGCGTGCATGCGTCATGCGTGCGGGCAGTGCATAGAGGCATAGAGTTTCCTACTATGAACACTAAAGAGGAATCTGGCGCTAGCGTCTATGTGGCTCACATCAAGGCCGTCTGTGGCGGCCTTAGTTTCGTCATTGGCTTGAATTGAAACGTTTTAGTGGCTGTATATTCGAACACAGTGCCGCAAAAACACAAATAGTTTTGTGTTATTATATAAGTGGAAAATAAAACAGGCTGTTTTAAAGCTTAAAAAAAAGGAAGTAAAGCGTACTTTGGGCGGAACGGTTGTGCCTACCATTCTGCAGGCCAAGCTGGTAGTTAACAATGTTAATATTTTTAGAGAAACTCCCTGGAGACTTCTTTTATTGATTTTATAATATTTCAAGTAGTAGGTGGTTTGTTGAGCGTGGGAAATGTTTTTGAGCGTGCCTATGAAAACGTCGCCTTCGCGGTGAACCGGTGCACCGACCGTCAGCTACAGTTTAACGAAACTTGCTGCTGAGCGAGTTGGCTCATACTTGCCGAAAAAAAGAAAACGGCGTTGAGCAGTCGTACACTAAGACAAGATAGGACGGGTGCAGGCGCCCGTATCTCTCATGTCTTGTCTTTGTCGAAGTACGTTTGGTTTCTTTTTTTTTCGTCAGCTAGAACTTTGGAGGCGGTATATTACTCGTTCAGTGATACGTTCCTTCGACTCCGTAGTGACCAACGTTAGGTACGATCCCGCACCGCCGGCTCTCTCACCGAAGACGCAGTTGCCACGGCTCACGGCTACCACCGAACAGGGAGAAGTTCGGCTACCCCGTAGCTTGTAGACGTGTTAATGCATAATAAAAAAGCGAATCCAAAAAACCGCTTAAGAATCGAGTTGTCATGCCAATCCCAAGCCAAAAGCTGTGGTCTTCCCATAACACCCCACGACGACATGGGTTCCAAGTTCAGCTTCCTCTCTAGTGTTCTAAGAAACTATGTGCATAGAGGAGGCCGCTCCGTGTTTTAAAAACGGCTATCGGCCCGGTCAGTATATCGCTTGGAAGGCGCAGCAAATCAACGAGTGCCTGCTATGCACCGGGTTCTTATCAAGTTTGATAGCCACATAAAGCGTTTTTGGTGACCTGGTGGAGGAACATCCCCTGTCTGAGGGCACTTTGACTGTCATGGGAAGGATTCGTCTAAGTCCTGCCCCTTATTGGGCCAGGTTTTGTAACTCCGAATAAACGGTCATCGCACTGGCGATGACGTCTCCAACTTCGAATAAACCACTCCACATAATTACAGACTGCCAACAGGCATGCAGAAACTACGGCAACGGTCGCATTTCAATATCCGCCCTCCGATTATTAAAAAAGCACAACGATACCCTCAACTCTACCATACTGATATGAATGCCAGTTCACGCAGGGCTCGACGTAAACGAGCGAGCACACGCTACAGCCGGAGCATGCACCCTCCGGGCACCGCACCAGTCGCTCCATGATCCAGGGCCTGTCCAGCAGCAGTGCCGTGCACTTCTGCAACACCTTGCCAGATGTGCCTACCCACCACCGCACCAGTAGCTAACCCGAGAGGAGGCTGTAGCCTGGCTGCAACTACAGACCAACACATACCCCCACCTTAGCTTCCTGCACATCATACACCCCACAATATATCCACCAACATGCCCGCACTTCAGCGAACATGCAACACTGTGCCACACCAAGTGGGCTTGCCAGAACAAACCAGCAGCACCCATTATTCACACCCCACCCTCGAGCTGTGGGAGGCCGCGCTGTGCAGTCCGGACTCTGAGGACCAGCGACAGTTGGTGGACCGGGCACGCAGGACCGCAGCCGCTGCAGGGACCCTGGACTGAGGGCTTCTCCCGCTTTCAAGCGCAAACGTCTTGAATAAATGTTTCACCAACACCACCACCCGCCGGCGGAGGAGATCAGAAAATACGGGGCCAGGGAGTGGATTGAAGCTGCGCAGGATAGGAACGGATGACAATCCACAGGAGAGGCATTCTTTCTGTAGTGGATGTAAACATGATGATAATGATATCGAAGGTGTACCTTGCGCCAGAAAGGTTTTCGATATGAGAAGCGCTGCCATAAGACCAGCTTATTATGGGGCAGTGACTTCTCGGTTCAATATTCATGTTACCTAAACCTCTGAAACCACACTTATAGTCCGAAAGCATTACAAGACTACAATATACTTCATCTGGGTTTGTATGAAGCCTCTTCTCAGGTAAGAGAAAAAACAATGCCAGGGGCAGGCGTCGAACTTGGTTCCTCTCGTTTTGCGAAGCCTGTGCCGTACCAACTATGCCACCCAAGCTGGATGAACAGCCAAAGCACCGAACACTTGAAAAAAAAAAAGCGAAAAAGAAATACGCTTAAAATTATTAGCGCATAAGCCCCACCAGTATTTCAAACCAGATATTAAGGGCTGTGTATCTGGCGGAATGAGGAATTCTGGCTTTTTTTTTCAAGTTACAGTCGGCATGTGAAACGTGAAAATGTCCTGTATCCTCTTAGCAGCAGTTCTGATTTTAGCAGAGTGGTTAGTTCTTGAACCAAATACCAACATATATCTGAAACCTGCTTGAGGAAGCCGCCGGTTAAACCTGATGAGCTGACGCACGTTGCTTTGAAAGCGCCATCGATGGGCGAGGGAGCATAGAAGTAAAAAGATAAGGGAGGCGAAAAAGAAAACACGAGAGCTATGCCGTTTATTTGTCCCCCCGTCTCAAATGCTGTTCCCCGATTGATATTCGTCAATCAGGAGTTCTCTTCTGGCGTGTGCACCTTTACCACGTAGGCTAGCGTCTTTCCGTTCAGCCAGCTGTAGGAGTTGTCGAACTGGAGGATATCTGCACGGCGAGCAAAACAAGGAAAGGAGAAGAAAACGAAGGTCACGTATCAAGGTTGTTCACAAAAATAACAGTTCTGTATACGATTTGAAATGGCAAACCTTAAATATAAGCGTAGGGTGACAACAGAGTGCACCACACCGGTGGATTTAACTGCCGAGTAGGCACATATAGCGGCCGAGTAAATCCGTGCATTCAGGTGTCGCCATACCACTCCTTCTTCCGCACTTTTTTTTCTGACGTTACAAATCGCGAAATGTGATTGAGAAAGAGAGAGAACGGGAGAGGTCAGCTAAAACCAAAAATGGAGCTGCCTACTCCCAATATTGGACTTATAAAATTCCGTAGTGCCTGACTTAACAAACCACATTAGAAATAACAACCCTTGAAAGATTCCACATGCGCTGAGTGGAAAATAGGCTATATACAATATATACACTCACATAGAGCAACAATAGGGCCACCATTTGCAAGCACGTATAAGCACAGGAGCGTCATCCAGGGAACGCATATGCATTTATACACAAATTATAGAACATTGCCGTAATGAAATGTATACACAAATATTCATCTATATATAGTACAATGCATAACTTTCATGCGTGTTGTTACACTCATCCAGGGTAACGTACGTGCATTTTGTAATGTTCGCATGTATGCGT
This sequence comes from Haemaphysalis longicornis, assembly GCA_013339765.2. Classification (NCBI taxonomy): domain Eukaryota; kingdom Metazoa; phylum Arthropoda; class Arachnida; order Ixodida; family Ixodidae; genus Haemaphysalis; species Haemaphysalis longicornis. The sequence goes on from CM023456.1 coordinate 24,497,924, forward strand.
TGCTTAAAAGAAATCTACACGGAATGCCTTGTTCTGACCTTGTAAATTCGTTTCACGGCCCTTATAGCTTTCGCAAAGATAAAGGTGTCCCACATAACAGGCTCAGCTTGTCACTCAATTTTTTTTTTCACTCAGTCGCATAAAAAGGGCACTCCAGTAGTACATGACGAACATCTTCAGACGGATGTCCACAAGTGGAGCTGGTGTCGTGAGCGAAACGAATATGGTACGGGAATTTTTTCGTGTGGTGATTGGTGGATATACTTTATTATAGGAAGAGCTAGGTAAGGGAACTATATTGCGAAATGAATGTAGTTCGTTGAACGTGTATCATTGTTGCTGCCGCTCTTGTGTCACAATCTAAAAAAATAAAGGTAAGAGGTCGAATTGGTTAACGTGTGCGGGAAGGGGAAGGATGTTGTTGGTTGTGGCCATCATTGAGAAGAAAAAAAAATCGGTAATTATGTATTACCGACCGGCGGCCTTACTTACACAGTACGTAAGCTTTATCGCCATTTGGAGTTCAATCAAATGTTTTCCCAGTGAATAATAGGTACAGCGAAATGTTCTGCGTGGGTGGTCGTCAAAAGTTTCGTTCATACTAGTGCAGACGTACGTGCTATACAATAACTAGCGGCAAAAATTCTGCGATTATTCGTGCAATCAAGGATTCATTCTCTCCAAACAAGCGTAGCTCGTTTAATTCATAGTAAACCTGCCAAAAACCACACATAAACTATTCCCTGAAGCAATCTATGAGTGCTCCACAAACAGGATTGCAGATATCAAACAGCACTCTTGCGCAAGTTCCGTTTCTTGCCCTACTTCAGGCCCACTGGAAACGTCTTTCATCTTTATCGAGATACAATACATAAGACCCGTGACCTGACCACACGTCTGCTCCTACAAAATGTCGATTCCTGCACCAAGCAGCACTAGTTAAGTCGGAGTTTAATCAAAGCAGAGTGCTGTTGGGAATGATATCCTGGAAAATGCCACACTAGTATCACCATCATTACATAGCTGTTCGCATCTTTCGCCCTTAAAGGGTTTCGGACCCGCCGCGGTGGCTCAGTGGCTAGGCGTTGCGCTGCTGAGCACGAGTTCGCGGGTTCGACTCCCGGCCGCGGCGGCCGCTTTTCTGATGGGGGCGAAAAGCAAAAACGCCCGTGTGTACGAGATTTCGGCTCACGTTAAAGATCCCCATGGGCGGACAAAATTAATCCGGAGCCCTCCACTTCGGCGCGCCTCATCGCCTGCGTTGCGTCGGCGCGTTAAACCCTATAATCATCAATCTTAATAAAGGGTTTCGGTCGGGGGTCTCGCGGCTGCGTTCTCCGGCGGCGCTACCTTGACGACGTGAGCGTTCAGCGACCGGTACACTATTACCCTTTCCACTAATGCACTCTGCCTCGACGAACCCACTCGATTAGACGTTGCAATGAAAAAATTACGCCCACCTCCCCTCGCGGGAACCCTGGTGTGATGTGACGCTGAGGGGGGTTGAAGCGCAAGCGGAGAGCAACCTTCAACCAAAAGGCCGCCGGAGAGCGGCAGACTGGTTATATGCGCAGCGCGCCCGAAGGAGAGGAGACCGCGGAGAGAGTGCCGTGGCTATGGCGCACCCCAATCCAACACAATCCACTTTAATTCAATCCAAATACAATCCAAATCCAAATCCAATCCAAATTCAATACAATGCCCCTCGCGAGAGAGTGTTCGCCAGCGGAGAGGAGAGGGGGAGAGTGGCTGCGGACAACGGACGCACGCGGACAACAACGGACGCACGCAGGAAGGACAGGGCCGCCGATAAGAGATGCTCTTAGCGTCGCATCTAAAAGTCTTTACCCGAGAGCAAGCGAAAATTCCGCCACTACCCATAAACGCCAGCCATACTGGTTGTATTGCACATTGTTGCCCGGCTACACCCCGAACAAGGAGTTGTGTATCCCCAGAGGGGGACTAGGGTAGCCGGTGAGGGAACAGCAACAAGCTGCACACAGCTTACTTTGGCAATTAATTCGAGCGGTTCATCTTGCATTTGAAATGGACGTAAATTCGTTATGCGCTTTCTGAATCATGTGCGCCGCCTTTCTAAATAGTCAGCTGTTCAGTAACGAACGCTTGAGGCGGTGACACAAAATTGTAAAGCGAGAACGCACCAATATCGCCATTTCTTTCGACCGATACCTGCCAATGACATGACCCGTTTTAAACCATGAGTATAGACCTTCCCCATCGTAACCGCAACTGAAACGCAGTGAAGTCTTTTTTTTTTTTGCAACTACCCACTTGACATTTTAAGCACCCTTCGCATCTACCCTCCTCTTCAAGCCGAGCTGACTTTCCATGAGCGGACACTCACTTGACACGCACAAACATTTTACAGCACGCCAGACACCACCGTCCTACTGTGTCCCCATTGCCTCACCCCATCTACCTCAGAACACTTTCTGTGGGAATGCCCCTCCGAGCCCCACGCAACCCCATAATTACGCCAGAGAGTGACTGGCTGTTGTGACAGGCAGAAACAACGGAAACTGGCAGCCCACATCATCTGGGCCCTCAGCGGCGACCTGGACTGAAGCGGCTGATTCATCTCCCCTTCCCCCATCCCGTGCTTCGCAAAATTTTGATCTGTACATCCATCAAAACGCTCGCAAGAGTTCGATGGTGCGACAGTCCTTCGGTGCATGCTCTAAGGACAATTCTAAATGTGTGCGCCCCGTCACCGGGAGCGCAAGACAAACTGAACGCTACGACACGTACACATCCCGGGCTCCTCGCACGGCCATATTCCTTCCTGCGGGAAGTAGCTACTGGCCTCCAGGCGGCGCAGCGGGATCAGGGGCTTCTCCGGCGATTCGCGCGTCCTCAGCCCGAAGGCCAAGTCTCCGGCGGCCGTCTGGAAGCGCCAGCTGAGCTGACAGCCCGGCCGTGGCACCGTCACCGGCAGCTCCCAGCATTCGCGCCGCCCTATGTTCCGTTGCTGGGCCTCGTCATCGCTGAACACAGACGCCGGCTTCTCCGCTCCCTCCTCGAACTGGCCGCCGTAGTTTATCTGCAGACGTCAAAAGCGTGAGCGCTCGACATAAGGGAGACGGCAAGAAATCCTGAGCCGTTCCACTCTGTAAAGGGGGGGTGACCAGCGAAATTTTATAGCACACGACATAGTGGTGACAATTTATTTGAAATTAAAGCTGTGCGCGAATTTTATTTTGCTAAAGCATTGACGGCGATCATTCCGAAGAAAGACACACACGTACACGCAAACACTTTTATCTTTACTTTAGTGATCTCGAAAATGCTGGCTATTTAATTTGATAACTAGCCCAGTGAAAATGCTTACCCAAATGGTGAGGTGCATAAGCTTGAGTTCTAAGTCAATATTCGATCTTGAAAGTCGTGCCTATTATTTACTGACCTACACAAGATGCACATCTATGAGATGAGACGCATAAAACTAAGGCCGAAATCATGTTTTGAACGGAGGGGAACGTTGGTGGCGACACGTCGAGCTTCCGAACCTTTAATCGCAGACATGAATATTACACGGAACCGGAGCCATATACGCTTTTCTTTAAAATATAGCTGCACATCTTCTTGTTTCGCTACAAGTGTCGTTGAAAGCTGATTTTCTTCTGTCGCCCCTGCCGCCTGAAACCCTCTCTTTTTCCCCCTCCCATCCCTTATGCCTTTACCTCACCCTCTCGCTGCTCTCACACTGAATGCAATGAAGCTTGCCCATATCCGTTCAATGTTCCCTCTTCGCACTGCTTGCGCTCCATCTGTTGGGATATTCGTTTCCTTTGTTCTTGAAACAGCTCGAGCCGTATACTTTGTTTGAGTGCATGCGTTTATCTCACTTGTAGTTAACACCGTTTTTAACTTTCTTTTTTATTATTCGCTTCAGAAAACTCAATCCGGAATGTATTCCCAATAAAAAATAACGGCATCGCACTTACGCAATTCCTTTTTACTTAAAATATCCCGAGGTCCCGTTTGGGCTGAATATGTGGACATACCAGCAGCTGGTATTTCAGAACGGTCGTTGTACATACATACTCCGTGTTCCAGCATCCGTTTGAAGGAACGCTCATGGATATGCTCGTTATGTACGTGCACACCGACCAACATTAATGACGTTCCCCAACCTTACATTACTTTTTTCAAAAAATTACGCCCACCTCCCCCTCGCGGGAACCCTGGTGTGATGCGACGCTGAGGGGGGTTGAAGCGCAAGCGGAGAGCAACCGTCAACCAAAAGGCCGCCGGAGAGCGGCAGACCGGTTATATGCGCAGCGCGCCCGAAGGAGAGGAGACCGCGGAGAGAGAGAGTGCCGCGGCTATGGCGCAATCCAAATCCAATCCAAGCCAAGCCAATCCAATGCCCCTCGCGAGAGAGTTCGCTATCGGAGAGGAGAGGGGGAGAGTGGCTGCGGACAACGGACGCACGCAGGAAGGACAGGGTCGCCGACAAGAGATGCTCTGAGCGTCGCATCTAAAAATTAATCCCGCATTGACACCGCTGGCTACCGTCATTTATTTCGGTTTTTTGGCCATGAAGCTACTTCGCGTTGGGCACATCGCTGCCTGACTCTACGACGCCGACTGCCGAATATGCACGCGATACCATTGGTCCTGGGACGATGACACCACAGGTACGCAAGCCACAAGTGTCACTGCCAGCACCACCTCTACACTGTGTACCTCTCTTAGTTCTTAGTTCTGTCCCGTTGGGTTCCACGAAACACGTTTGTCCCATTTCACTGGCCCTTACAACATCACAGGCATGGCTACTACTGTGGCCTATGAAATGGGTCCCCCCACGCTCTCTACATCGTCACTGCATCTAACGTCGCAACTTGTTCATGTCCTACGCCCAAACCCCTACCACAATGCGACCCAGCCTGCCCCTGAGCTTGTTCCGTAGTTTGCACTGGGACGGCGCCGAGGCTCAATATAAGGGTATCTAGTCCTTCCGCCGCCTATGAACTTAACAACAGAAGCGACATTAGCCTGTTAATCAGCTGTGGAGATTTCCTCCCTACGGGTACTCGACACTGCATAGCGCATAGCCTTGGAAGAGGAAAGGAGAGAAGAGGAAGAGAAACGTTTATTGAATTAACAAGAGATGGGCTTGGTTTGGAGATCTAGGCAGGCGTCCGCAGTCCAAGATACAAGACCCCTAGAGCGCGGGCGGCATCGACAGCCCTTTGGGCCAGGCGAAGCTGGTCGCCCAGGGCGGTGCTCGCTAACGCCCCCTACCGATTATGAAAAGGTGCAGGATAGAGGGAACTAGTGGAGATTGGCCACATCGGCCCACCGCATGCCTCTGCGTTCCGGTTTACCCGCAAAATCGGTAATGCGTGGCTCTAGGAGGGGTTCTGGTCCAGGCTGTTCTGTCACCTTACAGCTGACTCAGCTGCCGCCGCTTTTCTTATACACAATCGCCAATGTGAAGCCTTCATCCTGCAGTGTACCTGACTAGGCTGTTGTTGATGGTGATGGTGATGACAAGGATGATGCACAGCTCGTAAAAAATTGGTCGCCATCCCGCCCTGCGAAAGTGGATGTCCAGCAAAGTTGTTGTATACCACTACGATGGTTAAGGAGGAGGGTATGAAATGTTTCTCGTCGTCTCGGCGCGCTTTTCGCTTGCGCTCTGCTAGTGTCACTAGAGAAGGGTGCATGGTGTCGGAACTCTTTTCTCTTATTGTTCCATGCCACCGCCATGATCATGGGTCAGTTCGCATTCCGTGACATTTGTTTACACTGCGACGGTTCATTCGCGGCGCCACTTTGTTGTTTTTTGTGTTTTAGTCGGTCACCTCTGTTAGGCTTATCTTGAACTCCCTGCTCGGCGGCTGCGTGTGACTGACGTCGTTCCGACTGCGAATCAAAGATAACGCATGTAACAGCCTTCCAGCAGCAGAAGTATATCCACAGACGCTGTTTTGCTGCATGTTCAGTAGTGGTGCTAAGAAACGACCCGGTCAAAGTTAACGGTGAAGCCGTAGATGCGGGAATTTTTCGTCTGCCGCTGTTGACTCGTGTGCCTCAGTGGCGGTGCTCTAATACCTTATCTACTGACGCTACGCTCTGCTTCTCTGGCGGCAAACGCTGGGTCCTTGCTAGTCTGACGCATGAGCTCGGCGTCTTGGGCAAGAACTCCTCTATTCGGTGACACTAGCCCTTCCTAGTTTACAAAGATCATCTGAAAACATAACCTTTAACAGGAACACATGGTTCACAGGTGCTTTGTCCCCATAATCAGGTTTCGATGCTTGTTTTGTGGTTTCTTTAAACGACGTCTGAGCTCTATGATGCATGTCGGAATAGCCTGAAGCATGCGATCGGCGTTTGAGCCTTGGCGCCTTGGTGTATTTGGCCACGAAGATCATTTTTGCCCACGGCGATGAAACTGTTGCGGGGTAGAGGGATACAGCTTTGCTGTGATATATCCCCTGCTGCCACATCACAGTATTATAATGCTGTGGGGAACACTTCAGCAGGTTTTCTTCGGAACGTAGCAACCAGCGCTTTGCTCATTTCTCCCGGTAGTGCCTGGCCACGTGTACAGACAGCACTGACCTTATGCCGGCAGCGAGCGTCGTTGTCGGGCCCCATCATGTCTCCACCGTAATGTGCTGGAAGTAGGGCTGGGTCCATGAGGTCGAGGAGTTTCTCTCTCCAGCCATCTGCAGCGTCAATCATCATCATCATCATCTTCAGCATCTTGTTCGTGTAATCCCCCATACATTCTCCCTCAGCACCCCCTCTTTATGAATAATAATGATGATGATGATTATGCACGGTGAGGGCCTCTCCCGAAAATTTCCAGTCACTTCTATCGTGAGCTTGCCTAGGCCATTGTTTTCGCCCCCGAATTTTTTAAGTTCGTCTTTCCATCCAGTCCTTGGTCTGCCCCTACTTCATTTATGGTCCCTTGGTAGCCATTCCGTTAAGCGGATGGTCCACCTGATGTCCGACATCAATATTACATTAACTGCCCAACCACACTTCGTTCACTTAGGTCGACCGATAATATTGTCACGAAGACAAGGACGAAGCAGTTGTCTTGAATGAGAAACACGTTTATTGGAGCGAACTTGTGCTCCCCTAACAACTCAAAAGAATACAGAGGCGGCGAAGCAGCGGTCAACAAAGTGACTTGCACAGGCGAGTGTCGTCGAATCGAATGCCCCGGCGTCCGCACTGCAGGCTTTTTATCTTTCGGCGCGCGTGGTTCTCGAAACGTCGATTCACATCGAGAACATAGTAGATCCAAGAAGATTATTCTGTGCTGTTCACGTTAGATCGGAATGCTCTCCCTATCACAACAGATAATACATGCGGCACAGAAAGAAAGAATGGAACACGCGCTTCCCTTGGCGCAGAGATGACACAGACCGGCGCAGCCGGGCGGTAAAAGCAAAACACAATAAACAAACCCAATGTATGGTTCGCGGCATTACCCCCCCTCTAAGAGTGCATCGACCCGATGCTAACATAAGCGACAGTTCGAACAAATGACAATAAAAGTTCGTCATCGTCCGTAGAAAGGTTTTAAGCGAACCACGTGGACGACTTCAGGCCGCGTGCGTTGTCGTGATGTGCCGGAGTCACCATCGGGGATCACTTCGTAGGTAAGTTGGCCAACACGTCGTAGAATCTGGTAGGGTCCGAAATACCGTCGCAGGAGCTTCTCACTGAGTCCGCGTCGTCGGATGGGAGTCCAAACCCACACACGATCCCCTGGTTGGTACTCGGCGTCTCGGCGTCGGAGGTTGTAGCGGCCCGCATCCACCAGCTGCTGGTCCGTTATACGAACTCGAGCGAGCTGGCGGGCCTCCTCCGCACGTTGAAGATATCCGTGGACGTCGGCGTTGAGGTCGTCGTCTTCTACGTGCGGAAGCATGGCGTCGAGCATCGTAGTCGGCCTTCTACCGTAGACAAGCTCGAACGGCGTCAGCTGTGTCGTCTCCTGGATAGCCGTGTTGTACGCAAACGTGACATACGGGAGCACTTCGTCCCAAGTCTTATGTTCAACGTCAACGTACATTGACAGCATATCTGCGATTGTCTTGTTCAGACGTTCTGTTAGTCCGTTCGTTTGGGGGTGGTACGCCGTCGTTCTTCGGTGATCCGTGTTGCTGTAGCGTAATACTCCTTGCATCAGCTCCGCAGTAAATGCCGTTCCGCGGTCTGTGATAAGGACTTCCGGGGCTCCATGTCGCAGCACAACTTGGCTTATAAAGAACTTCGCCACTTCTTGTGCAGTCCCCCTCGGAAGAGCGGCGGTCTCTGCGCCGCCCTTGGCGCAGAGATAACACAGACCGGCGCAGCCGGGCGGTAAAAGCAAAACAAACAAACCCAATGTATGGTTCGCGGCAATATCTTCATCCCGAGTTTGTTCCTAATCCACGCTGCTGTTTTGTTATCGTTAAGGGGGCCCCCAGAATTATGCTCCTCATTGAGAAAACCCAAAACAGCAGCACCTGCTAAGCCATACGACTGGAACAATTGCGCATAATTCTAAAGCCTGGTCGACCACAGCTTTATGACTGCGCGCACCTTTCCGGTATTTTAACCAATCTTCAACTATTCTAGCCACTGAAGGAAAAATCAGCTTGTGTTCGTTTTAGCTGACCTACGCGTCACCAGTTCCTTCCGTTTCCCGTGTTTTCTGCCTCAACTAATCCAAGAATTCGTATTTTTGGTGCATAATTGTCTGTTACACACACCCATATTTGTTTGGCTCGTTCAATGTTATGTGGCACCGACCTAATGTTTACTTTATAAATAATTTTTTTTCTTCCCTGTGAACATATTAGCACGTGGGAAAGTAGGATGTCTATGTACGGGGGTGAGGTGAGTTGTCAGGTGACAGTCGTTTCGGCCGGCCTGTCACTTGCAACCTTCGGCGTACGCTCGAGCAATCGCCAATTGATGTTCACCAACTGCGCCTTTCACCGACCGATCCAATCGTCAATAGTGTGTGGGAAGCGTCACCACCGAGCCTTCGTAAGACGCGGACAAGCAATATGTACAGTCATGGGCCAATAGTACGTATGCAAACAAGAAAATATGAACCAGTACATGCAAAATTGAAGAATACGGTTCGTGGAGGTCCAATAATGGCGCGCTATTAATATACTTGGAAAGCCGCATTTCCCAACTTTGTTTTTGTAACCAAGCCACGCGTCATTTTAACTTGAAGGGAAAAAAATCGCGCCATTTTTGTGCTCTGGTTTATATCTTTGTGTTTTCGTTTCATTTGTCCGTGACTGTACAGGGGTATTCCTAACACCTGCCGTCGTGGGTGCATCGCCCACGTTTCATACCTATAGAAGGATTGATTGATTGTAAGGGTTTAACGCGCCGACGCAACGCAAGCGATGAGGCGCGGCGTAGTGGAGGGCTCCGGAATTAATTTTGACACCCCTGGGGATATTTAACGTGCGCCGAATCTCGTACAGACGGGCGTTTTTGCTTTTCGCCTCCATCAGACAAGCGGCCGCCGCGGCCGGGAATCGAACCCGCGCCCTCGTGCTCAGGAACGCAATGCCTCAGCCACTGAGCCACCGCGGCGGGTATACTTATAGGAAGCACCGAATGCCAACGTAACCACCCTGGAATGCCACGCGCGTGGGGAACAACAATGGGCGAAGTGAGTGGTGGTGATTAAGGCAAAAACCTCATTGGAAGGGGATCTGAAATGGCCTTGGCGTCGGCACGAATGGTGTAAAATTTGGTATGAAAAATTTAAAGCAGTTCCACTCCGCGTAAAAGCAGTAATTCGCCAGAGGGGCTGTGGCGCCGTTATCCACTCTTTGCTACCACCCCTCACTCTCTTCCCCTCCCTCTCTCACTCCTCTCTTGATGAATGGAAAAGAAGTTTGTTCAATAAAGTTCAATGTTCGTGCCTTCGCAGTGCTCGCGTGCCTTTTCCTGGGACAGCTGCTATCCTTAACATCTTTTGTTTTCTGTTCTCCATGAAAGAGTACCAGTGGGAGTCCTGACCTTTTTGTGCTTGCTTTCATCTCGCACGTACTGGAGCCTTTCTGCGTCATTTTGAACTTGTCTTTTCGGGCGCAGCCCTCTGGCAGCCGTTACCTTGGTTTCGCGGCGCCGGCATTTATGTCCCCGTAACGAGTGAGCGAACGCAGCAGTGACGGCAGAAAGAAACGGAAAGGAGCGTCTGGTGAAGGGTGAGGAGGGGCGCGGCACGCGCGGCTATGGCGTCATCTCTCTCCCTGCCTCCCCCTCACTTTTGTTTCATGCGTCGCCACTAAGGCTCTGACACTTTCCCCAGGCGCTGTTCCGTACGCCGCTAATCCAAACCACGTGACATGCTGAAATTCCTTCCTCTTTAAGCCTTTGTACAGAAGAAAATCTTGGGCTGAAACTTTTTATTGTAGTATTGTCCTATCGTGCGTAGCATTTTTAGCTTTTCCCAGCTTCTTTTTCAGGCTCATTGCTTTCAACGCTGCGGGTCCGCAACAGAACGCGCGACAAGAAAACTTGCGTGCACACTTAAGCGCCGCCTTACGAATATATATGGCTGATGGCGTTAATTGGTGCCTTCTGCGCCTGTCTCTTCGCAGACACGACCATCATAGTAACACCACACACATGTACATTTTTGCAGCGAAGCTGTGTGTGCCCCGGTTTTCACATATAGCGCGCGTGGATAAATCGGGCTAGTGGGGACATTTTTCGCACCAATGAAATACTGCTCTGCGTGTCCGTTTTCATGGGCTCCGGTGTGACGATTTGGCTGGTGTTTTTTCTATATCCCAGGCCTAAAGGGCTTTCGGAGAGACATTTTGGCTGGTGTCTTTCACGTTACGCACGCGCACATCCCCGGGTGCCGGTTATGCATGCACGGGCGGGGGTCAAAGGAGGTGGGCGGGACAACGCAGCCGGGCTTTCATGCGCTCACCGATGACATATGCCCGTTGTGTTGGCGGGAGTTTTAAAACTTGGACGTCTCATGGACTGGCCCGACCTGACTGTCCCCTTTGGTGTGTTGGCGTGTCACACAGGCAGTGAGGTGCCTAACGCGCGGGAGAAAAAACGGACAGTCTCGTGTTTGTCCGGTTAGAATAAAAATCTAGTCGTTCCAAGTTTCGTTCAGCTAATTATTCCGGAAAGTATGCTCAATCTTGCATGACAAAAAAAAAACCTGTTTTGTTTGGTGCGCTTTTCGGACCAGACCAGTGAAGCTCTACAGAGTACGGAGGGCACATAAATTATTTATCAGTTATTCGCCCCCTAAACACAGTATCAGTTTGACCCTTATTTGTTGAGTCATTTTAGGATATTTGTTATTTTATTTCTTCTAGAAGTCCCGCGCCTGACGTCATGACTCTATAGACCAATTCTTCTATCCTGTTTTTGCAATAAAGGATTGCATGTGGATTTTTAATTAAAACAAAACTGTGAGGTTTGGTTGCGTCGTTCTGTTTCACCCCAAATGGGTCCCAAGTTCCTTGCGCGTTAAGCACCGTTGACAGGGGTGAATTTTGCAACCGGTGGTGGTACTTTTAAAAAGATTTTGCCCATACGCAGTTCTAGTCTTTATACGGTTTTATAGAAGACACATAAACTCTACTACTAATTTTTCCAGCAGAAAAAAGCGGGTAAAAAAATTAGGCCGATCCCCAAAGAATCCCACGTTGCTGGTCAAGGAGGTCGACGCTTGAGTATACACAATGATACATCTACGTAAAAAGACCGTCCCGGTGTGCGATGTACCCATTTTAGAATAACTCGTAATACATTCGATTATTCATTTAGAAAATGAATGATCGAAACAGGGTAGACTAATAACAGGCGATCTCATTTTAAATCCCAGGGAACGGTATTTACGATCATATCAACCCTTCAGGTGAAATAATGTAAAACGTTTGTCAAACAAAAGAAAACCGTTCATAATCAAACAATTCATAAATGAAATGCTTCTTTAAAATTTGCGATTTCTCCGAAGTTTTGCGAATGGGGTTCATTTGTTTTCCCGTTGTAAAGAACCAAGTTTCTGTGACCGCCCCCCCCCCCCCCCCCCTCACACTTCGTGCTTTTCGTGCCTTTCGTGCCTTTCAAATTTTTTGTCTCAAGAAGTTTCCAGACAAACTTTGATTTAATTTCTCGGAGTACGCAAAAAAATCCCGGGCCATCTCCGCTGACGTGAAACTTGGCGAGGAGCGAAGCATGCAGTGTATAAGTGTATTCTTGGCGCCTTGGCGTTTTTACCAACGGAGATGAAGCCGTTGAGAGTAGAGGTATACAGCTTTGCTGTGAAAGTCTCGTATCTTTGAGGCACGAAGCGTTCTAGCGCGATGCGTAAACGGGTGTCCCGGTGTTTCTTTTAGTACGCGGTATACGTTCTAGCGCTAGGCGTAAACGAGTGTCCCGGTGTTTTAGTACAGTGACTACATGATACGACGGTTACGATGACAACATGAATGAATGAATGAATGAGTGAATGAATGAATGACTTTATTTCTCGTAAAGTTTACAAAAACAGTACGACGGACGATTTGGGAAAAAGTTGCTCACAGGCAACTTGACCTGCCCAAAAGCCCGATAGACACACAGGGCAGCAAGACAGCGGGACGAGAAAGAAAAAAATGATAATAAAAAAATCAGAAAAGAAAAAGAAAAGAGAAGTAAAAATAAAAATACAAACAAGAAATCACCAGTACAATGTAATGTACAATGTACAATGAGACGCAGACAGCCCCAGCCCCTGAGGGGCTTCGCCCCTAACAAAACCCTCGTGTTGGCGAAACAGTATCACATGTTTGTGCAGGCTGCGATACGCTTGGGGAGAGTGATGACTCCACTCTGCGCATTTTTACATACACCAAGGCACCGCCACAAAACCGTGGACGTTTGCTCTTACCCTTGCCGAAAATTTTGATTTTGTCCACTGTCCTCTCCGTCAGGAAGGGCCGAATCAATTTCCACAAGATTGGGAAGAAGCCGGGAGCTGCATTGGAAATTGGAAAGTCAATTAGTCGACCGTTAAACAATTCGAGTTTTAGCAGTTCGCGTTGCTCCCTGAAATGCTCGTAAGCACTATGTACGCTATATTGATGCGTATCGTAGGATAGATGTAATTAGGACTACCTTCAGGAGACACACTGATTGGTGGTGTTATTTATCACTTGCGATAAACATGTGATGAAGAACCAGAATATGGGTAGACGCGAATGCAACATCCGATTGCTAATATACGCTTCCCGCATCATCACTAACAGTGAAAGTGTAAATGCCAAGATACTTACGAAAAATGTTACCCTCCTTCTTCACCGCTAAATTATGTAGCGTGGTTATTGAAGCAGACCTTGAACTGTAAATCTTTTTAATCCGTCACTCCGAAATTTCGAGCCCATTTCTCCTTTTTTTAAAACCCATGACAATCAAAATTTGTTATGCGGGAAATTGCGTGATAGATTGAGTACGGGTCATATTCAGCGAGAAAATAAGTTATTTTGCTTCGTTGAGTTCTTACACTCATCAACCATCTACATCCCGTAATCATCCGTACATAACGGCCGGGAGGGACGTCAAATTTACTCTCATTGAGGGTATCGAAATTACACAAATTTCCTACCTACCTTTTATCAAATGGACAAAGGCTGTTTTAACGATACGGCGTACACCAAATGACGTGAATGCACAAGGTTCCTCAAACAGCAGAACATGTGGCGCTCGCAGCGCAAATCTTGATTTATTGTTGTAGAATAACGATACTGCCTGGCTTGTCCTTTGAGCTTTGTTGAACCAAGCAATGTTTTCAGAATTATGCAAATTATCCCCTCCGATTCATAAAGGGGTAGTCATTTGGGCTGCACTGCAACAATTAAAAGTCAGAGTATGCCGTTAATGTCCTTAATAACCACCGTGCTTCCGGCGTGTCTCTTAAAATTTAAGGCTTCTGGATAATTTAACCACATGGGCTTTTCAACATGCGCTGATACTTCACATACCCGACTGTTTTAGTTTTTCACGATCCACTAGAAAAGTGGTTTCCCTTCTCTTGAAACAAACCGGTGACCTTGCACGCATGGAGGTCTTATGCTAACATGCGTGACGAAAAACATCAGTAAGAGGTACAGTTTTCTAACCCATTTTCTGAACTGTTGTACTGTACAGTAATAAACAGCAATAAATGCCCTTCAACCTTCAAAACTTTAGCCATATGTACGCATCCTGACTTTGTGCTTCGGTCGCAAACTAAATCTGACCCTGCATGAAGGAAGTGCCCAGATAGGACACTTGGCGCAAAGCAAGTTTTTTCGAGACATGCTCCTCAGTATCACCCTTTTTTAATTGCAAAACAAGCCGCTACTGTCTGTTGTTCTCGATTACGCCAAGAAAGGCCTTGTAGCAAGGGAAGTATTGATTTCACCATATTTCCAAATAGTGTTTAAATCACCAACTAGAGTTTTACAATAAATGAAACTTTATCACTGAGTTTAACGGAATGGAAGCTTTAAATGTGAAGCCTTTTAAACGTGTAGTTCATATTCAGGAGAAGGAATCTGCGTGAACCAGTTATTGGCTTGAATAGCACCAAATGAATGCTCTGTAGGCTTTCACTGAACACGAGGGCAAGTTCAAATCGACGCTCACAGGCACGCACACACGCACGCACGCACGCACCACACACACACACACGCGCGCGCACGCACTCGCACCGCACTCGCACTCGCACTCGCACTCGCACGTGCACGCGCACGCGCAAAGGAATCAAACCCATGTCAGCCATCGATAAAGTCATCTGTCTCTCTCTCTTTCGTACCATTAATGCTATAGCATTTCTCCAGGCACTCTGGAAAATGGTCCTCCATCATCTGAAGCATGTCCGTGATCGCCTTTACAGCTGCACAAAAAAATGTGAAGAAGTCCATAAGCCATTCAACTGTGTGTAGCCGTTCCAAACATACAAAGCTCACAGTAATAGTATCTTGCAGTGCCGTGCATATCAACAGCTGCGGCCCGCCGCTCTGATAACCGAGTGTTTTAGTGGGCAGCACTTTGGCCGCCGCTACTGCTGTTTGGCAGCGGCGATGCCACGGACACGGTGACGGCGTTGTAACCGAGCGAGCGCAGACAGTAAGAAAACTGCGGAAGAAAGTGTGGGGAAAAGGTTCGGTGTTGGGCAGTATGCTGTGCCCGCACGAGACGCTGGTCAGCGCGACCCTTCGAGAAAGGGTGAGGGGGAGGCGTGCGCGTGACGATGATGCGCGTCCACTTCCTAGGACGCAGTTCGCGGTCCCTTCCTGAGACGCACTACGCGCCGCCTACGCAGAGGCTCACTATCGCTGCCGTCAAGAGAACCAAGGAGTGAGTGCTGCCTCAGCGATGATGCGCGTTCGCTTCGTAAGACTCAATATAGCTGGCCACAAATTTCGCATTAAGGAGCATCGTAATCGCCAGCCACATCTTTGCTCATTGTCACGTACGGAAGTTGATACCCAATTTCATGATTCACAATGCACAAAAAGACGAAGCACAAGAAGTAGGAAATACGAGCGCTTTTTATCAACGTTGTATTTCAGAAAAAGTTTGTGTTTCGTGTTTTTTGCGCTCTGGGAATTATGCATCCAGCCCAGCTTAGCATTGTGTTCAACTAAAGTTTGATTTCTCGAGGGATCATGTATTTCTGAATCGTTTGCGGCATTTGTGGCTATGTATCGACACTTTATTCTGATGCTTATTCGCAGTGAAAAGTTAATTTGCATCCTGCGTGCTGAATGTGATTACGGGAACACAACCACCACCACCAACAACTGGCGTGCTTAGAGGCGCCTACGTCAAAATGGGTGAATAGATTAGGCTTCAGGAGAGCAACCATGAAATGATCGCTTCCTCTCGGACGATAGCATCAGAGACAAGACATAGTCCCAGCGTTTTCGAGCAATAACTTTTCTTGGCGTAAACAAATACGTTTACTTTTTTCTGGATTCACCTTTACTTCAAGCGAAGAGTTGATTTCTGATGAAAACAGAACCAATTTGTAAACCCTACCAGGGAACCTCTGAGCTCCCCTTCATCACCACTTAGCACACAAAGATGTTACTTCAGCATCATCCTTGTCTGTACCGAGTATGGGGTATGAGTGGTTCAAAACATGAATTCGCCTATTCATACATTTGTTGCGTAGTGAAATCCCCGTCCCGAAAGACGTCTTGTTCAAGGACTTCCCCTTCACCCCTCTCCACCCCCCTCTCCACCCGAAACAGTGACTATGGCTAGTCAGGGGACGGTAGCTCTTACAACTCACTGTGCGTGTGCGTGCGTGCGTGCGTGCGTGTGCGTGTTCGAGAGTGTATGTATGCGTGTATGTGTGTTCATAAATATACGTATTACTCTTCAATATATGTTCTTCACTTATATCTGAACCTCTGAAACTTATTTCTTTGCTTCTCAAAAACTGTGTTCCCACGACGAAAAAAAAAGACAATTGGTTGCTTTGGCATAGCCTATTTGGGCGAAGGGTACATTTTCCAGTGACGATACATTAGACGGTTGAACATTGCTGAAGTTTAGATGAAACGGTGCAGTCAGTGAAAGCAGCTTGGAGAAAACACAACACGATCGGGAAGCGTGGGCCCGCTGATTTTACAGAAATTGTAGCTTACCTTGCCAACTGTACACCTGACGTAGACTAAATCCATCGAAGTCAACCACAAGGTGGTGGGTCTCTAACTCCTTGCCTGTCTAAAAAGAAACATAATACAAAAATCAGGAACAATACATTACCCATCCCATTAAGGAGATGCAGGGTGGTGCAGGGATTTGGTGCAATGCGTATACATTTAGTCTTGTTGAGTTCTGCACAGAACATTGGTTTTCAAATATACCACCTGTGCACTGATAATGAGCGTATTTATGCTGCAGATGGACTAACAAAACTTGGACTAGCAGATGGACTAACAAGATGGACTAGCAGATGGACTAACTAACTATGTCAAGCTTCTTTTACGCAAGACACTGACGGCACTAGTTGGAGACGTTCCGATTGCTCATAATTTCCTGAAAAATACCTCCAAAGTTCATTTCTGTATCGAATTCTTGACGGTGGCATGTCAACAAGGGAAAATGAACCACGTACAGGATTATCGACAGCTACTAATTGTAGCCAAACAATTCATTGCAGCATAGAGCCCCATCATGGGCGACGGACTTCGGGATAAAGAATGGCATTCCGCCATTTTGTATCAGCCTTCTGCCGAGTAGCAGACGCAACGTTTTCATATTTTGAAAGTGTTCTCCTTACTGCGCCATTTTCATCAGTTTCAGGATAAAGAAAAAAATTCCAGCATTATAATTTGCAAACGGCCAGCCCGGCAGATAGCAAGTAATGTGACTTTTGTGTGCTTTTGTTGCAATGTCGTCGTGTTGGGAGGAGGAAACTTTGTTTGTGACTACACTGGTCGGAAACCCAACGTTCAGTATATCAGATTTTCTGGGTGCTATGTTTAAACGTTATTTAGACACCTTGAAACGTAGTGATTGTTGAGAAGACCCGCACTTCAATCCTTGAGCTCACCTCAACAGAAGTGGACCTCTTGAGGGACTCTGCGTATTCCAGCATATAGATACAGTGACGCTGCACCACGGCAGGTGTCAGCGCTGCCACGAACGCTTGTGAAAGCACGAGAGATCATGGGGTAAAAAAAATTAGCAGCGGTTGAGAGAGTTGCAGATGCCAGTTCAATGCCCGATTCGAAGTGAACTGAAGTGCCATGTGATCATAATAAACCACTGGATCGTTCGTTTAAAAGAAGTTTTCGCGCTCTCGTAAGGTGTTGCTTAAACACAAAACCAACTAGAATCGTTGATATCGGGAGAATGTAGAGATAAAACGCTTTGGCACTACACAAGATTGAGAAAATAATCCGAAATTACAGAACGTGTCAAATGATTTCAGCGGCCACTCAATGCACCTTGAACGGTGCCGCCTAAAGTGGTGTGAGAGAATTGCTACATAACATTTGCATTCAGTGTTAAACGTGAAGTTGCTAGGTAATTCTAGAGCACACACGAATGCTTGCGACTGAGATTCACGTTTTAAACACTTGCACGAAATAACTTGCGAAGTACGGTAGCCATCGCTCGGGCTAAAAGGCCATTTTAGTCGGTTCGCTTTATTATTGCGATATTTCTTTAGTAATTTCAGAGAACTTTTTAACAGTTCTATTAGTAACCACGTTAGAAAAGAAATATTGCACGTATAAACAGCAATAAAAAGGCCCCGTGGCGGCTGGTCACATTCACCTTTCATGTCTATTCCAGCTGGAATTAACCACAACGGACGGCCGTCCTTGCAAGGGTGCAGTAATGCACCTGGAAAGTTCTCTTCCACCACCTGCATACAAGAGAGCATCGTCAAAACCCCTTCAACAGATAGAAATCCTAATCAGAAAGCAATTTGCAGAACAATTACATAAATGACACGCGTTTGATAAACGCAATGGCACTTACGAAGCTACTATATGTATGCAACAGGATAGTTACATCAAAACAAATATCGCGTTCATTCATTTTTTTTTTCACGACGTAAGGTACATAAAAGCATCGTGATTTTCACTGCGCCACCAAATATCCATAGAGTTGTGTTTAGACGAAGAAAAAGAATTTTTGTTTTTTTTATTCGGGCACCCCTAAAGGCTCTCCTTAGGGGGATATTACATAAGGGGAGCACGCGAGTTCAAAAACGCGAGTTCAAATAAAGAGGAATGGGTGTTAACAAAATATATATTTCTATCAAATAAATTGTCAGCAGCACAGGAAAGGGAAACAGCTGCACATGTAAAAATCAATATTTCAATATTCTACAATAAAACCAATTTTTTGGAACATTTCTTCACGACGGAATAAAAAAAAATACGGCTGAGAATTCTGAATGATAAAGTGGGTCTGGCTGGCAGTTCGATTCTCGTTGTCTGCAGATTTGGGTTGTCGAACTGAATTTACCGAGTGCACGCTATAGAAATCGAACCTGAGGAAACTTGTAGCTGTGCAGCATGTCGTCGACGCCGTTTTCTTTCCGCCACTTGATATCCTGCATAGATACCAGCAGCAATGTCGGGTTAAAGCTGCATGCATTCGTTTGCGATTCGTGGAGTGTCGTGATTGTACTAAAAGAGCGATTACGCTTGCAAGATTGGTCCAGTATATGATCGCATGCAGTAAGGCACGGCAATTCGAATGGTATTAAAACCTTTGGCAGACGTTACGATTGGATTTGGTCAAGGATACGAACTTCTGACTATTGGGAGCGTGCATCGTTGCGCAGTTGAGTCAAACCTTAAGGGGGTTTTGTGGACTTTACGATGTGCTCGGTTTACTTTTCTTTTCGGTCATTTTACTGCAAAGGAAAGTTTGACATCCACCTGAATGCAGCCATACGGCTACAAAGGGAAGCTGTACAGCTTCCTATGAAACTTCGCAGTTGAAGAAAAATTCGTCGAAGAGTTGATGAAAAACGCAGAAAAAAAGAGTTGAAGAAAAGAGTTGAAGAGCTGAAGAAAAAAAGAGTTGAAGAGAAAAAAAGTTGTAGAAAACTTTCCTTTGCAGAAACTTACTCCACCTTGGGGATTTCCCCTAAATCTGTTCGATTAACATCGGTCATTTTACCCGGATCATCCGCAAGAGGTACATACGCTACGTGCCAGATACAAGTATATGATATCTCCACATCACGCAATCTCGCAGTGAATAAAATGATGTCAAATCAAGTTCTATGTTTTTTTCTTGAACTGCCTCGATGAAACAGTGAAGCGTACCCTTTACGTGATGGTCTGCGAAAAGGACAGATATGCTTTGGTGGAGGGCATTATGCATCCGAAGAAATACTTACTGCGAGACAATCATAGCGCCTGCTTCTCGTATATGTTCTGGGCACGAACTTGTTGACCTTTGGAAATCACGTCGTTCACATATTTTATAAGGTGCTTCTTGGATGGAGCGATCGCTGCGATGCCATTGCAAGGCTATCTGTGTTTGCCCAGGTGTTTTTAATTAACCCAAATTGAATATTCTAGGGGGCGATGTAATTGTGGGTAAATATTGTTCGCTGTATACTTGGCAATGTTGCCTTTCTTGTATCTCATTCAATAAATTGAATTGTGCCTAACATACAACGATGTTGAAAGATACGTCAGGCAAAGGAGCTGCAGAAACAGTTTGAAAGGTCCTGGCCACGTTATACATATAGCAGCATGAAATGTATATAGAAACGCTCGCTGCTACCACTAGTCAAATATATCCCTGGAAAGTACAACTGCGGACATTACGAAGACAGAGTATGACATGATTTTGTATATATGCATACAATGTTCCAGCGAGGGGGTATTTTAAAGGCGTGCCACCTTACCGCCAATCAGTCAGAATTCTGAGTACGCGGTGCTGGCGGCCAACGTATCTTATTTGAAAATGCACCCAGTAGTCAAATCAATAGCCAACATCCAAACTGCCTAAAAGCCCAGGCGATTTCATGCGATTTCATGCGATGAGAGTTACAGTTCGACTGAGCGACGACCAGACAAACAAGTATACCAAATTTATTCAGCAGGCATACGCCACTAAACGTGTGCGAACTTTACAGACATGAGAGAAAAGAATAGCCACGTGTTTGCTTGTTTCGCTGCAAATGCCTTTGACAGATGATAGTCTTCTGTCGCTGCTGCGTATTACCACCCTTGTTTCTCCTTCTCTATGCTGCTATCCTCCAGTCTTCCTTCCCCCATAACGGACGCAATACGCTCACTCAATTCAATTAGATTTTCCCACATTTGCACTGTTCTCGTGCCGTCTGTTCGAACATTTTCTTCCAATTGCTCTTGAAATAGCTGGGAGGACATCTTTGTGCGGTATTTTTAATAATCTCACCTGCCAGTATCAAAACCAGCCGATGTCTATTTTTAATTAAGAGATCGCCCCTACGTTTTGATATGTACATATGTTTAGCTTCTAATATGTCTGATGTTTTTTTTTCTGCTGAACAATGTTGATACGTACAATGTACACCAACAGTTTGAGTAGTTTGGAACCGTAATGCGTATATATCCTCCTTCTTCAAGCATTTACACTTTTGGCCCGGTGGCTGAGTCGGGTGCGGCAGACCCAGACTTAAGCATTAGGTAGCCTAAGGAAGACTATCGTATTTAACACGTTTCAAACATCCCTTACAGCGTATGATATTCAAATATTAGTGCCCAAAGCCCCCGCGAAGCACTGCCCGCAGTTGCAAGCGTTCGGAGGGCTCAGCAAATGTGCAGTGAGGCATGTACTCACGTTGCGGTACATGCGCTCTGCCTTCGCCACATCGAAGTCTCGCGCTGGGTCCGAGCGGGAGCCACATGCGAGAATCCTTGAGAATTAGAACACGGACGTGCAACCACAGTGTTGCCGGTTACGCTGCTGCTTTATGTTTTGCAATAACAAAATACCGATTTAACATTTAGTGCATGTAGGCCGGGCTCTTAAACAGGAGAAGGGTGCTGAGGCAGGTAAAATGATTTGTATATTGAAAGGCAGCGATTCGGGGCAGCCTTTTGTTCGAATGAGATGGCCGCCTAACAAAAACCAAAACGATAATAATAATGTACAAATGAAGCAGAAGCAGCTTTGCGCCACTACATGATGATGGGGATTCTCCGGTGATACAATGAAAGGCTCGCTTGAGGTGCGAATCTGTCCTCACACCAATTCCTTCCCCTGGGTGACGGCCGCCCCCTGACTAAGTCTACCCTCACAATATATTGTCACCGATGAGGCGATATATCCTAGTGATCGAAGGGTAGAAGTGTCGGCTTTATTGCCCTGAATTAGCTACAGGGATAAGAGCAGCGTTTGCGTGCTTGCCGATGCAGAGTCCAGCCGGTTGGTTCCTCAGCAAAAGCCCGGCAAGTATCCCCTTGACATATCATTTACGGGCCGACGGAACTGGTGAGCTGCATCAGAAAATTGTTAGTGGGAATGATACTTGCACGTATCAAATGGTATACGGAAAGGAAAAAATGGTTTGCCCCGTATTTAAACTTGCTTTAGATGTGGCCGTTTCTTCACAGCCAGCGCCATTGACCTCGTGACATTCCTGCAACACCACAAGCATCTTGATCGCCTGTGCGAAGCTTCTTTCCTCGAGAGGTGCCTATGATATTGTGTCACGTGACGGGATTCCCAGTGCCCAAACAGATGTTGAAGTTGGTGGATGCGCCTTTCGGTTGAAACGACGCTTTTTTTTCCGCGAGGAGCTTGATTGTTGTGACAGAGGACGGCCCAAAAACGCAACATTGCATCAATCGTGGCGTCCCTCAAGGGGGAAAACTCAGTCCCATGCATTTAAACACATTAATTACTCCAAAGTTTGGAGTAGCCGGCTCTGTTTTAGGTTGGAGCTAAACTCTGGAATAAATAAATATTTCTTCCTTCCTCCCCCCTCCCTCTCTCCCCCCTCTTTTCCTCCTCATTCTTGTTCACGCTGTGTCTAAGAGAGCCGGGCTTTCAATATATGCAGATAGTGTGTGCATTGGGACGTCAACGGCAAGTCGCACGCGCTTCCGTGTGCGGCTACCGAGCAGCTACTGCACCCACGTAATGCGTTTCCTCGTTGTCTGGTCGAAAGAAATTTGCACAATAAAGAGAAAAAAGTGCCCGCACGGACGAACGTGCAGCTTTCGGTCTGACAGCAATGCAAACACGGTTAGAGGAAGTCATTTAATTGATGCTGAGCATTAGGACGAGAGCTGCCGCTGCGTACCCTAGATAACATTCCTCTAGGAGCAGCACAGCTGCACAAATGTACGACATTCACCCAGCTGCGCTTTTTCGCCGATGCACGGAAAATGTGATCGCCCCGGACTTCGTTTTAACATTTACGAAACTCTTCCTTCGTTTTTTTTTTTTTCCGCTCACGTCTACACTCATTCGAATCGTCAGCCTTACTTGTTGCGGCCAATCCACGACCCAAACCTATGCTAGCACCTGAGGCATTGGCTGGTGAACATTTTTGATCGAATCAACTTTGTCGAGCGGCGGAACGAGTGTTTCAGCGCAAGGGGAGAATATCTGGGTTACCAGAAAAGATGTTTTGTGAAATAATCTGGTAGCAGGGGGAGAGAAAAACTTAGTTATGTTCAAAACTTTTTATAATAAAGGGACGTCACGTTACTTCTGCTCTCTCTTCCCTCTCCATCTCTCTGTCCATATTCTTCTCTCTTGCCAACTTTTCAACTGAAGAAAGGACTTGATCTGCAACTTTATTACACTGTACCTCGTAAGTCATAGAGCTCACAACAGCTATCTCTTGTAGTTACTTTACGATTGTTTACTCTACCTGTTTATTCCAGCGTTTTGCCCAACAAGGACAACCTAAGGTGCGTCGTATTCTGCCCCGGTGTATCACAATTTTTACGCTGAATGGCCTACGGAAGCTCAAAAAACTATCTAACGTAAAAAATATTCTTTACCCCTGTTTTCTTTGAAACGTATTCTGATTTGTAAAGCTTAAAGGAACTAATGGATGTTGCATTTTTCTAGAGGGGCCTCCGTAAAGTTTTAACTAGAAGATTTTCAATCCATGCAAATTTTAAAAATTTATTACCTAGGACATTTTGTGTGCGCTTCATATTCCTCGTATTGCACGCATTTGGCCGGAGCAAACAGCTAGCTTTCGGGGCGTGTAAGTCTCCTAACCTGATATCACATCCAATTGTACACAACCAAAAGCGCACCACCAATATAAACTACCGTAACCGCGCCTATTACCTACGCCCCTAGAGATCGGAGTCCGAAATTTAATACTTGCGAAATCGGGCCTTTGACGCATGTTTGCCGTTAGCAGGAGTGTAAGCCTACGTTCTTAAAGGGACCCTGCAACACTTTCTTCAACTTCTTTTGAAATCTTAAATGCTCGCAGAACGTAGTCACCCAGCACCCCCAGTACTTAGACTAGGGGGTCGCCAAGTACCTCAGCTAAAAATCACTGCTCTATGCCCATCAGATAACTTGTAAACTCGCTCAAAACATTTTTCTCTCTTTCCCTGTCTTGGCGTTCTTCGACGGCTCGAATGACGTCACTAAGGCCATGTAGCGGCTGTTGGCCGGTTTTCCTTCAGTTGCAGCAATGAACGCTTTTCGATAGCAATGTAAAAAAAGACAAAAACAAAGCAGAACTGGAAGGCGTATCTGGTGTGACGAGCAAATCCCGCAGTGCTGCTCGGTGCTGGCGATAACTATAGCTTTCGAAGTGGTTCCAGACGCGAGGGAAACGTTGAAAGCGCTTAGCGAAGGTGTTGCGGGGTCCCTTTAACAGCTTTATCTTGAGGCATGAATACTTCAGCACAAACACTTCTGAGCAAGATAAGGCGTGGCCTACCGGAAGTCTGCATTTATCGCTATTTGGCCCTTTCACAAACTGCTCAAGTATACGCTTCCACGCTAACAACAAACAGGTACGCGCGCGTCTAATCGTGCTCACAAAGGCAGCCCTTCTGCTTTGGGGTTCCTATCTTTGAGAGCAGCTCTTTCTCTGTAAACTATAGGCGGCCGACTGATTTCTGTAATCGGTTGCCATTGTCTGTTGCTGCTTGTTGGGGCAGCATCCGACAATAGTGCTCATCGGCTTGTCAGCATCACTTGAGGGCTCGTACTCCGGGCAGCTGAGGTTACGTGCACCGGGCAGTTAACCCCCCGACCCACCACACCTCATCTTTTCTCTGTACAACACCCATGCTTTCCTCCTAACCTATAGACCGTTCACAGCGCGGCGTCCTGGGGGCGGCCATCTTGGCAGGCATGACGTCATTCGGCATGGCTGTCCCTTTAGAACGCGTTTCACCCCGGGGCCTTCGCTGCTGCCCGTGAACATAGGCGAGCGCCGGCGCGGCTCGATGGGCGAATTTGAAAATTTTTTTAGTTTTGCTGTGAATGGGAGCTTGCTTTCCAACTAGGTAGGCTATGCCAATGTTCAGAGATTACTTAGTCACAAAAAATCCCGCATAAAGGTCGTTTGAGCGCTGTTTTGATTGGCGTTCTTCGCCCAGTTTCCTGTTCACGCATTTCCTCCAAATAAAGCTGTCCGAGGGCTTTAGTTTTTTTTTATTTTATCGTTTTTTACGTGCTACCTTAGAGTAACAAAACAAAAGCCTAAGGCCTGCATACCATTGCGAAATAAAACACAATTCTCCATATATAATTAACGCTATGAAGCTTGTTTGAAAGCTTTCCTTTCCGGCCTACGCTAAAATGGTTGGCTGTGCACGCACTATATTATAAATGTGTAGGGTTCTAAAACAAAATAACCCTGCATGGGCTGGGGAAGTTGTGTATTACTCCTTTGCCGCTTCTTCATGTTTCGACATGCGATAAGGAGCTGCACCGCTCAGGGTTGTGATTGTCAGCTGACTTACAGCTGACGCGGCCTGCCTTGTATACCTGCTCCCCATTATCAGCTGTTGCCTGTACGGTACGCGCTAATTTGCGGCTATGGAAACACGTTTAAACCGCTATATGGTGCATATACTAGAAGGAAGAATTGCATATGCGTGGCTATTAACGTTATGCCCGCTCACGCACTAAACGGGAACCAATACTTAGCGCGTAGTGAAGCTCATACACGCTAAAATCGGGTAATCAAGCTTTGTTAACACACACCAATATTTCCCGAGCTGACACATAAGGCTGCGGATATGAGCGTATTTTGTATTTTAATATTATGAATTACATAATTGGTTTGGCAGCATATGCAGACATGTCAATTTTTGGATACATCCTTAGTTTTTATATTTACTTATGCATTCTTGCCTTAATTTTCGTCAGATTTGGTGCACAAAGTTGTATTTACTCGTAACCTAATGAATTCGCTGCGATCACCATGTGTGTCGCCGATTGGAGGGATTTATTTACAGAGAGTTGAAGTGGCGAACTTCAATTTTGTGCAGCCTCAGTCGTGGCTCTGCTCCGGACTACGCTGAAAATCCGTTAGAATAATCGACTTTGACGACTTGGGCGGAGAAATGTATCGCTCAAGATTTCAGATACGTGATGCTTGCTCAGGGCGCCGACTGAGCATACGTTCCGAACCACAGTTGTAATCGATAATGTTTTTTTTTTCTGCTTTTCTACACCTCGTGTGATCGACCTTCCGTAATAAGCGCGACACACGGGGCCTATTTAGGAGCGAATGACTGAACCCCGCTTGGTGGTGCCGCGCCGGAGACTTCAGATACTTCCGTACATTGGAGCGCTTCCCCGAACGTTCTGTTTCATTTCGCATCGACCAACGACTGCGTCCGACTGCGCCCACAATATTCCATTATGACTTTTTTCCTTGTCTAACCTATTTAGCTAACGGCGCACTACTATCGGACAATGGGAGTCTATCGGTGAAACCGAAACTGGAAAAGGCCAGTAGTGGCGAGTGTGGCGCTGGCGCCATCTGGCTAAGGCAGGCCTAGCTGCTCGCTCTATACAGGTATCCTCACCCACTAACAACTATCCCGCCGAAAGTTCCCACCATCGCGTTCACAACTCTCTCGATATGAAGCTGCTCCCCACCGAAAAACTACATACCAACGCATATCCCCACATATTCTTCAGGCCATGTTTCCCACACAATACACCGCTGCATGTCAACACTGCTCACCATTACGCACACTCTTCCACGAAACAGTTGCATGCTCCACACGCCCATATCCCTTCCACTCCCTACCATTACACCGCAGCAGTGGGTGGGGCTGCTTACCAGCTAGGCCTTATCCACCCAGCGTATGGTGGTGGACAGGGCCTATCTCCACAGCAAAAACCATGCTGGACTGAGGACATGCCCCACCGGGAGAGTGCCCGAAAATTGCGCTTGCTGTTTCACTCACTCACTCTAAACTGCTTCAATCAGACTTTCGGAAACCTTTGGCCGGTCACTCACCCCGTAACCAGCGCAGCAGGGAGGCATCCGTATCCGTGGGCCTTTTCACGTCTGCCACAGCCTCGCGAAACTGCGAAGTATACAGCGTGCAAACCAGACCTTTCTTTATGACTACTAACAGCAAGGGGGGAATGGCAACTTTTTGGGTAGTGTTCGTAAAAGACGGCGAAGTCATTGCCGAAAATAGATGAGGGAACTAAAAGTTACACGAGGACCTCCACCGGCTATACCGCGCCGAACGCAGGGCCCGCAAAGGTAATTTGCGGGTAGAGGGAATAGTGGCGGATGCAACGGCTACGCACTACGACTGCAAATGCACCGGCAGGAATCGAGGTTGTTGCTGTTGTTGCTAAATATTTTATTCAAAAAGTAAGGCCGTAGTCCATGTGGGGGAGTTTACAGGATCCATGGATCAAAGGGGTTCGTAGGGTGTGACTTGGTGGTCTTCGAGAGGAGGCTTGAGTTCCTTCATAGGGGGATTCTTCAGAACTGAGCGATTTAGTCACTGGTGTAGGGCATCGCTATATAATCGAGGAAAAGATTTGTGCTATCACCGATGATATCATTATCACCTTCATGATACCACTCTTCCCCCCGATCATTATACCAACGACAGCGGTGAGTCATTCTGCTGTACCCTGTGTTTATCCGCAACTGTCCCTCACTGGGACAGTTGCGGGACACTCAGGACTGTGGATAAAGTAGCGGAAGTAGGGAAATGCCGGAAGAAGGAAGTGCTAACGTAACTCCGGCCGTTCGAGCCGCAGCTGGCCATGTCATCCCGCACTAAGGACGCAGCTCCCCTTCAACGATCAACAACCACCCCCTCCCATCCCTCATCCCATTGTGGGGGAACAATCAGCGTTTATTCATCCTTAGCCCTGTCTATGGCGTTGCTTATTTGTTATCACATTGCAGCCTACACGCTGTTTGGAATCTTTGCAAGCCGGTTTGGTCTTGCATTGTCAGGCTAGTTTTTAGCTCAGTTCTTGTGCCGCTTTTTTTTCCCCAGCGAATCTAGACGTATCGTTTGGGAGTTTTTGCGTTTGGCGATGACATTTAACAGGAAATTCACTTCTCCAACCTTGTTGTTTAAAACCTAGTCTTCTCCGCCATGCTTTGTTGTTTGTGCGCGTATTACCGCGCGAATAGTTTTCTAAATGTGTAGTCGGCTAACCATGGCTCATTGACGGTTGCTCTAAAACATCGCTTCTGGTTTCGGCGCAGTTTTTGCGGCGCCGAACATTGTGCCGCGAGATAGTAGAAACTGGCAGTCGACCGGCTTCGTAGCCGTTATGGTTTCCAGGAAACAGCCTGGAGTCGATTAGAGCTGCCTTCTTCAGATTCGCTTATTGTGTCGCAACTGTTGTTTTGCCCAAGCGTTGTTGTTTTTTTACTTGCCACCGGCAGCGAGTTGGCACGTCTCGCTGACCTTGCGGTCGTTTCTAGCGCTTGCGTCCCTTTCCCCCCTCCCCACCTCTTTACCCGTACTATGCTTCCTTTTCCTTATCAGTGATGCGATATTGCAGTTCTTCCCTCCCACTAGCGGAAAACAAAAGTACGGAACGCTTGCGGGACCGTAACGTGGATCACTCACTTGTGCGGTTGTGCGGTTTCTTCGCTTCCGTGTTGACCATACGTTCTCCGAACTTGGCGGTACTTTTGAACGGCATTTAGTGTAATTTTATTTAATAAAAGCGTTCACGGTTGAACGCGGTTAAACCACGTTTTTCGAGCGATAGCTTGGTCTTCGCGCCGAAAGCGTGCAGTGAGCGCGCACAGAATTACAGCGGAAGACCAAAAACAAACGTAGCTCGACGCAGTCGCCGGTCTATAGGTGCGAACGCGCAGTGGGCTTTGGATGGAGCCAGCGCCATCGTTGTATTATTTTCTGATGGACACGCGCCCTTACTGACCGTGAGAAGCCGGTATAAACCGACATATTTCGATGCCCTTGTTACACGCAGTTTCGACATATGGAGGTTGATGATAGCGCATATGGCAGCGGGGTAATCGACTTACTCCCGTCGCCGCAATATGCGCAGCTGCCACAAACGGTCACAGGCATGCACCGCGCAGCGAGGACAACCTGACTGGCCGTCCGGCACTTTTCTACTGCCGCTGCGCCTCGCAAACGTTCAAGCGTTCGAGGCCGTTGTACCCTTACTCTCTATTCCAAGTCCTTGTTGGCATCAGTGAATGCCATAGCTTGTCCGAAGACTTGAACGAAGGCTCGGGCTTCTCAGCACCGCCACTTCGCAGTGCAGATGTCTGTCTTCGCGCCCCGTTCGCTACTCGAGTCACAGCGCTACTTTGCAGCTCGTTCTGAAGGTGCCAGGAGTAGTCGAATGTTCGTGAGTGCGGTGGCTCGGTAACTGGAAGCAAAGAATGCTTCTGGGGTGCTTAGGCACGGGTGGCTCCTATGCCGAGTCGTCCGTCTCAACGGTACGCTGTATCTCGTCAGCTTGAAGGACTTCTCAGTTCTTTTACTCTCGCCCGCGAGATAATCATTGGATGGACAATAAATCCGCAGTCATGGCCTTTTTTTGTACTTGTCCAAGTCAGTGCCGGTCACGTGGCGTTCGTTCAACTTGTAGCTTTTCTCTTCCACCGGCTGCCTCAACTTTCATTGCAGTTTTAGAAGGGCGCAGCATCGTAATAGTGGCGCGAAGGACAGAAGATCCGACAGAGCAGATGCACCTGGCTTCAAATTTTAAATTTATCGAATTTTTTTCTGCGTTCTCAGCAACTTTTATTTCTATTTTCCTTTCTTTTTTATGAAGCAAAGCAAGCGTCCGAACAACCTGCGAATAAAATATCTCGCACATTTTATAACTAACAAAACTAGGAATTACAAAAACAAAAAGGCCGGTACCCGTCCAAAATAGACGTGAAAATAGCATTGAAGACTGCGTAATAATATTACCCACCTTGTCAAGAGCGGCCTGTTGGCGCACGCTCAAGCCGCCCAGGTATCCGCTCATCGTCGAACGGCTGTCGTCGCTGCCGCTGTTGCGAACCGTTCGACCGGCAGCAGCCTTCGCGTCCGCCTTCGGCAAACGTCGCGCTAACGCCGCTCCGGTCACGTGTGCGCCACGGTCCGCTCAGCGCACGATAGAGCGGCAGGCGTCGCCACGCGCTCTTCGCGGTTGGCCTCGCTCAGATCATCGGGGCCGATAGCTAGACCAGTCCAACACCGCGTTGTCAGTTTAGAGGAATGGAGGAAAAAAAACTTTCATGTTTGGAGGCATCGCCGGTATTCACCGAGCCATTTCGATAGCGTGAAACAAGGATGCACTGGTCTTGGAGGGAAAATAATTTCCTCTCTACCCTTCTCACCTGAGTAAACAGCCACGCTGTTGAAATACCAAAGAAAGCATTATTACAAAATGATTTAGAAATGCTCTTTGAATAGCAAGTTGGCAATAACAAAACACAACTGTTTATAATTTCCGATTCAACATTCATCTGAATTAATTGCCCTGATGGAGCTTGTGTGGATTACAGTTTTGCCACAGCAAACAAACATGCGACTGTTCGTTACACTGCGGATTTTTTTATGCTGCTCGAATGGCTCATCAGCGGCGGCTTCATGTCCATTTGTATCAAAACTGCGACTTATAGCTATTCAGGATACGTGCTGAGATAAAACTTCGCACTGTTGTTTTGGTTGTAGCTCGTGCAGTCCGACGTCATATAAGTTGCACCGGGATAGTTCCCGTAAAATGCGAGTATACAGCTGTATTCTGTAAGTACACTCGCCAGGTAGAAGCCCTTGTATTGAAAGCAGTCCGGATTGACGGAACTACATGGTGCACTAAGTAAACATGACCACTAAATGAATCTTGGAATAATTACAGAGTCGTCTCAGCACCCAGTTGCATAATAATTTTTTATAAGATATCCACATTAGATTAGGAGTTAAGAGCATTAGCGATAAAGTCGGCTTTGCTGCCAAGAGGTTTCTGCTGAAAGACCCCGACGCCGAGGAATCCCAGCGAGTGAACGCTGTACAGCTTCCCCGTAGTGTCCACGGGCTCCTTCGGGCCTTGCGACGTGTCTTGCATTTGTGGACGTACGCAGCCTTTTCCTTGAGATTTGTTTTTGCTTCAGTACCGTAACGGCATGAAGCCTTGTAGTTGGCTTTAGTAAGAAGCCCCCGGTCAGTGCTCGCTTTGGGTAGCCCATTTCTTTAGGCTTAGTATGCAACGAATAACTTACGAAACCGAAGCGAAGAATGTATCGAGGTGCTCACGGGCAAATAGATTGCAATAAGCGGCTGAAGATGGTTTGTACCCTATGCTATTACATAGAACCGGAAGTCTGTATATGCCGCCCTGTATTACGTCATTGCAGCCGCCACAGTATAAACTTTCCCATCCTTTTCTAAAGAAAGTTGACAGAAGGGCGAAAGCTTTGTGACATAAAAAGTGCTTCAAAACCTTCAATAAAAGTGCGTCCAACCTTCGCGGAGCGTGAAATCGATTGTCAAACCTTTAAAGACCCAAGTCGCAAGCGAAGAACGAACCCATGCGACCGATTTTTCGCACACTAAGTAAACGCATCTACGAAGGATGTAAATGTGTACCAATACGTGGTTTTATGAGATAGAGGTACACTATTGTGTTCCTTCTTCTTGATCGATACGTCTATTGTCTTATCTAGAACCGTTCCTTTTACGGTATTTCCAAGTATAACCGTTTCGACACAATGGGAGGCCGCGGTGTCACGCACGCGCCGTGTGTCCAGAGGTCTTATCAGTCCTTTTCGGTCGACCAACTGGTCTATGGGGAAAGGCATTAGTTTTATGCTGGGACGCCATCGGTCTCATTAAAAAGCTTTCGCTTTAAGAGATAAATCGGCCATTCCACTCTGTGGGGGGGTTGGCCAGATAAGCTGTATTGGTGACACGATGGTACGACAGCACGACTACATTTACATAACATTTTAAACCCATCTGCAGCACAACATGTACGTTGCCGCAACGATGCCTGCCACTGCGGGAGTACTTCAATCAGCAGCCGGCGTAAGAGTATCTACAATCGCCCAGGCAGAAGAAGTCGCCATCGCCCTGGCCATCACAGGTCCCCAGTGTACAACGGTCCTCAGCGACTCCAAGACTGCAATCCTCCACTACGCCAGAAGCACAGTTTGTGCGAAAGCTGCTCGTATCCTTCGCGGTGTGCGAGCCAGTGATCGTGCCATCTACATCAAATGGTTCCCTACCCACATGGGACATGATGTCTCGGGGAAGGGCAGCCCTAATCATAATGAGACAGTCCACTCTGCAGCGCGAGATTTAGCTTGCCGCACGGCAGGGAACGACTGCACTGACGCCTCGGAGTCGTACGACACGGGCAAGGAAGCCCCTGTTAGCCTACAGTGAAATTTTACAATGGTACCGCAACAGCAGAAGATCTATGCCTCCCCCACACCCTGGTCTAACCCGCACGGAGGCGGTCCTCTTTCGTCAACTGCAAACTCACTCTGTTCTTACACCAGCCCTTGCTCGGTACATATGCCCCGATGTGTACGCCACGGACATCTGTCGTCTATGCCAAGAAGCACGAGCTACCCTGGTACATCTACTATGGAACTGCCAGCCTCCTACTAGCACCACTACGACGTTCCCACCGCAGTTTGAGGCTGCGATGAGAAGCGAAGACTACGAGACACAAGCCCGGGCCACTAGACTACTCAACAACGCACTAGACCAACGGAGGCCGGCTCGCCGTCCAGAGGGGACTACCCATGGCACCCCCCAAAATAATACCGGACACCACCAATACTTGGGTTTGACAGTGTCTGGGACAACCACATCCCCCTCACCGGACGGCTGAGCACTGCTCGCTCTCACTGGCGCCCCTAATAGGGTCGCCTCCTCTTGACTCG
The DNA here is from genome assembly GCA_013339765.2 of Haemaphysalis longicornis. Classification (NCBI taxonomy): domain Eukaryota; kingdom Metazoa; phylum Arthropoda; class Arachnida; order Ixodida; family Ixodidae; genus Haemaphysalis; species Haemaphysalis longicornis. The sequence continues at coordinate 24,530,766 of CM023456.1, forward strand.
CTCTTGGGTGCATCTAATAACGTTTTTACTCACTCACTAGCTGAATGTTTTCTGGCCACAGCGTCGTCGGCGTCTGGACGCAATATTTGGCGCTCGGCGTCGCGGACCTGCTTTTCCTCCCACGCCGCCGGTACGGCGCGACGTGGACGCTTGCGCTCGGCGTCACGCGGCCCCGTTCTGTTTCCAGGGCAGCCAGAATGACCCGACGCCCGTGGTTACATTCGGCAACACGGGAGCGCTCTGGTTGTTTCACAGCCCTTATTTGCGTATTTACTCGATCAATATGGTCAGTCACCATACTTAACTCAATGTACTTATCTACCAATACAGATTAGCTGGTCGCCCATCATCACAGTAGTGGAAGGGCTGTAGATCTTTTAGGTATCTTTATTTGTAAACTACGATCTGCTGGGATCTGGTATCAGTGACTGGAAAGATCAGGTAGCCCTTTCTTTGGACTATGCTGCCCAACCCTATTTATTATTTTTTGCTGAGTTCGGACACGGGAAGAACGCCTGGACGCAAAATTCTGACACATATGACCTATGGGCCCGAAATATCACTTACTTAGTAAGCGCACCGGGAAAATGAAAGAAATAAATGTGCTCATTCTTCCCAGAATTGAACCAATTAATACATAAAGCTTGCACTCAGGTTCATCCAAAGTTCATTGTTCATTAATTTAAATAAATTGTCCGCATTTGTATTTTAACAATCAAACCCCAAGTTTTTTCGATAGAATTCGCATAAAAAAGTTCTTTTTACACACTGCCGGGAAAGCGTACGGATTACGCTAAGGTGGCTTCTGAAGGCTCGTTTATACCCCAACGTAGCGCACGCGCACGCGTGCGGCATGGCCATGCTACGTCGCCAAAATGGGGCCATATAACCTCCGGCGCGTTCGGTGGCTATGGGCGCACTTCGGCGGCCCGGGCGTCTAGATGGACATGTCTATATCCTGCGCGGAGCGCGTCGAACACGTCGACCCCATATCCCAGAATGCACCTAGCCAGCCCGCCCAGACTAGGCGCGCGCCGCGCCCGCTCGCTCGCCTCGACTAAAGTGACCTAAAACCTCGACCGTTTCGTGAATATCACGACAGCCTACGCACTAATCGCGAAACCTTGTGCACCCTGAGCAAGCGGGAAGTCACGCTGGCTGCGCTGCTCCGTCCAAGCCGGAGTGTACAATGGTAGACGTCGCTGTCTAGCCGAGGTTCCGTCGCCGACCGCGCAGCCGTATGCACGTGCGTCGGAAACGTCGTAGTATAAACGCGCCTTTACTAGGCCTTTCTCCTGCTCTGCTGTCTTTTAATCACAAAGTAATCGTTTGAATAAATGCTAACGCGCTGCAACGTTCATGAAATGCAATGTCCTTATTGATGAAGTTAGATGCGGGCAAAAGTGCAGTTTTACGTGTCAAATAAATATCCAACTGCAGTGATAGGGTCTTACGGAGCACACTTCTAACAGCGAATCTGTTTAGGAAATCGTTATTTTGCGTGCCCGCATTTCAAGATACCAAGAAAGTGCCGGGCGCACGTGATCGCGTGCCTCGCGGCGACCGCCCGGTACTTCAAAAAAATACAAGAAACTTCCGAGCGCTCTTGTGTGCGTGCCTCATGGCTACCGGCCAGCGTCCCCGGGGCACGTTTGTAAAGCCAAGCATACCCACTTAGGAAGGTTGGCCAAAATAGGCAAAAAAAAAATGACTCCAGCGATTTGCCGTAATCGTGGCAACAATTGCTCTGAACGAGAAAGATCCGTCATAGCGAACGCCCCTATAAGGTTATGCCCAATGGTTATCGCTTCCAAAGAATGAAGGAAGCTCACACTTATAGCAACAGCGATGTAGTAGAGGTCGTTGCGGCAGCGAAGAAGAAGCAAATAGACTGAAGTCGTGGATTTGAACCGTCATGATGGTTGCGAATGTTGCGTGCAGCTTCGCTACCTTCTATGCAATGTTCAGACAACCGACCCAAAAGCCATATCGCTGATCTTCGGGCGTAAAAAAACGGCATGTCAAGCAGTTCGGTTGGCTGAGACGTGAAATGACGTCATTCTTTAAAGTTATTACGACAGTTGAGGTAACAGTCTGAACCCGGCCTTACGCGTTAGTGTGAGCTTCCATCATTTTTTTTTAAACATAAGTCCGACGAAGTGCTAAGAGACTGTAAAAGGAAGCAATTATGCCAGGCCCGGTTTACTTAAATTTATTTTTCCTTTTACTCCACGACTCCTAAAATTTCCTGCATCTATTAAAGATTCCCAGTTTCCCTTTGGCAAGAACTACAGCTGGAAATTCCCCCCAAAATAGATAATTCCCCGCCCGGAACATCATTGCTTCAGAATGCCGCTGGCTGCCCGTTGTGGCCATATCGACACTGCCAAAAATCAGAATAGTTCTATCAACTACGCCAGAAACCGCACTGCAAGCGTCGATCTGTACGGCCGACCCCAGCGGCTTTCACGACACCGACGCGCGGCCCGCCGCTAGTTGTTGGGTGTGCACGGAGCCCTTACAAACTAAATATAGGATGTCCTTCCTGAGTAATGAAGGGCTTGTGTCACGTGCAGCATATTTCAGTATGATGTTAGCGATTGGAAGACTATGAGTACACGTAAGAATTTATCATGAGTTGTGAATTCGAAAGCGTTAATTACCCGCTGAGGGCGGCTGAGGAGTCCCTATCTGGCGCTGAGAGTAACGTTGACTGTTCCGTCGTTCTTCGAGGTCAACGGCGCGCGGGCTTGAGTTGCCATGCCGCTGCTGAAAACCGCCGAACACCGAACTCGTATTAACAGCTGCAACCCGCCGCTTTCCAAGTGGGAATGCGGATGCGCATGCGTTTTACCTCTGGTTTTACCTAGCAGCGCGGTCACATACTTGAGCTTTTATTAGCACTAACGAAGCTTTTGCTATAGGACGCTTCACGGCCGCGTGTCAACCGTTTCTCGGCTTCTGACTCCAACGCCGGATTGTTCGCGCAAAGAGCAATTTAAAGAGACCCTGCAACACTCCAACTTTTTTTTCGAAACCTTGAAATGCTTGCAGAACGTGGTCAACCAACATATCCATGCTTAGATGGGGGGTCGCAAAAAACCTCAGCCAAAAATTACTGCTCTGTGTCCATCGAATAACTTTAAAACGTGCTGAATGAATTTATTTAGAAGGGAGAGGACGAACGCCCCGTGTGGGGGAAGGGTAGGAAGGGGAGGGGAAATAAACGAGCGGTGGGATGAGGTTCAATCATAACCCGTGTCCGCCCCGCACGCGGACCACTTGATTTAGGTCATTTTCACAAGACCTGTACGTCCAGAAAATGTCCACAGGGTCAGTAAAGTTTCTTTCACATCGCTCGAAGGCGTTATCCATTCTTGAAGGGACGTGATGTGAGGAGGTAGACAGCTACGGCGTTCCTCGGAGAGTCCGGCACAGTTTCAGAGGAGGTGGTGAATGGTGGGTCGGTCGGCACTGCACAGAGGACAGGGAAGGGTAGCAGGGGGAACAGGTGTGGAGCCATCTGGTCTCTTTCTGCCGGAACGCCGGTACCAGGTCCGGCGGTCGCGGACGTCAGGAGTGACCGCTGTGCCGGAGCGGGCCTTGTGTCGAAGGACCTGGAGGCCTCGCGGGATGTCCTCGGGAACTGGTGGGTCTGGCATTGGGGTCGTTTCCTTGACGTGACGGCGTCGCCGCATTTTTCGGCTACGACGTTCAACGACGGGGTTGTTGAGAACAGGTTCGGGAAGCGAGGCGGGCGTCGCATGAGTTCTGGGAGCTCGTACGAAGTGACACAGATGCCATGCGATGGGCCGTCTCGTTCGCTGGGTTGGACTGGTGGCCAGGGGTCCATTCTATAAGAATTGTGGTGTCATTTATTTCGGCGAGGTTGTTGATGGTTAATCTAATTGCACTGGAGATATAATCACGAGGATCTGGAGAGTGTATTGTGCTGATTGCCTCTGCATTGTCAGTATATATGACGACTTTAGAGGGGATTGTGTTTTCTCTTGATGGACGGGAGATACCTCTTACGCAGGGCGGTGGCCAGTAGAAGGCTTTAAGTTTCTGCTGTGAGTGCATTGATTTCTGATTTCGTAGAGAACGTCATTTACTCTGTCAAGCTGGGATCGTTGACGTGGTGTATGCCGCACGTAAATCAGTCCGATGCTAGTGCGGCGTCAGTGTAGATGGCATATGTGCCTGGTTCTAACTTCTAATAGGTGTTGGAAGCGAGATAGAGCGTTTTTTTTTTATGCTTGTGCCTTTTGCGCCCTTTTGTCGACCTTGGTTTGTGATTTACCGTTGTGTCATTGCCAAGGCGGGTTTCAGGTGAAAGAAGGGTCTTGCTGTGGGCCAGGTGTAAAAGTTTGTGTCTCATCGTAGGCGATGAGATGACGGCCCTGAACGGTGAGTTTGCGACGGTCGGAATGGTTGTCGCGCGTTGCTTCTAGTGTTGCTTCAATTGGTGGCAGCGATGCAAAAGTATACAAGTCATGTAGCTTGGTGTTCCGAGGGAGTCCAGTGATGACTCGAAGCAGTTTGTGATGTAAAGTTCGATCTTTATTTAGTTGGTCTGCGTCAGGTTGAAGCAGGTCCCGCCATATGTTAGCCGGGAAGTTAGAATGGCTCTACCGATTTTGTGCCGATTCTGTGGATAAGGTGGGCTGTAGCATCTCAGCCCTGTCGGACCTGCTTGAGCCATTCTGTGGAGCTGCCTTTTTGATTGATAGGAACGCCGAGTATGCGGATACAACCTTGCGGGGATAGCGGAATCTCTTTATTTTCAAGGTAAAGATGGACTTTTTGCCTATCCTGTTCTTTGCCACCCAAAAGCAGTAGAGTGGACTTTACCGGTGAGGGATGCATTCCTGCTGCCTGGATGACATTTTCTGGGGCGAAAAGGGCTGCTTGAAGGTCCATGCACGCCTCCTCGGTGGTAGGATAATCGTCTCGCTCCGTGCTCAAAAGATTTTTCTCTCTTTCCCGATCTTGGCGTTCTTCGAGCGCTCGAATTACGCCATTGCATCGGTGTAGCAGCTATTGATCGGCTTTCCTTCAGTTGCAGCGATGAACGCGTTTGATAGCCACTTTAAAAAGAAAGCAACGGAAGTAAAGCAGAAACGGAAGGCGTATCAGCTGCGACGAGCAAATAACGCAGTGCCGTTTCGTGCTGGCGATAACTCTAGCGTTCGCAGTGCTTCCAGGCGCGAAGGAAAGAGTGAAAGCAAGGTTTATAGGAAGTGTGGCAGAGTCCCTTTAATGCTTTCGCATCAAAACCGATTGATTGATCGTAGGGTTTTAACGCGCCGACGCAACGCAGGCGATGAAGCGCGCCGTATTGGAGGGCTCCGGATTAATTTTGACCGCCTGGGGATCTTTAACGTGCGCCGAAATCTCGTACACACGGGCGTTTTTGCTTTTCGCCTCCATCGAAAAGCGGCCGCGGCGGCCGGGAATCGAACCCGTGTCCTCGTGCTCAGCTGCGCAACGCCGTCGTCACCACTCGCAAGAATGAAACTCTTGGCGAAGGGGAAGTTCCGCATGCATCGTCAAAGCAGCTGATAATATGGGCGAAAATCGCGCTAGATGTTCTCAGACGCGCAGTTAGTAATAACTGTAATCGAATATCCCTGCGATCAGGGGATATTCCAGAGGGAGGATGTTTCGGTGTCAGAACAGCCCCCGATATTTTCTGAGCGCTGCATTCCACCCTCTGTCCCATCCTAATTTCAGCCTTTTTTAGTTCATGCTGTTCACACTCCGCATTTAACAATGTAAAAATTAGATACGAAAATGAAAATGAAATGACGTTTGCGCGCCGGCTATCCTCCTTTTGGGTTTTTTTTTTTCTGCCGGTGGTGTACAACACCCCTCCCAGAAATTATTTTTGGATACATCACTTCCTGCGATGGTAGGCATAACGCTTCAAGGCAGCTCAGCTAGGAAGACTTTGACTACCCCTAATCTTTTGACACCACCGCCGCCCCATATTGGGTCAGTCAGTCAGGCCCACCACCAAGGCGTGCCGATTGGCCTGCGGAGGCAGACTGTCGCCGAAGCGCATGCCGGCATTACATTCGCGGCGGGGATGAGCCTTTGCTGTACGCGCACTCAGGACTCAATGCAATAAAAGCCAAAACTGGTGATTTTCGTTAGATAACGCTTTATTCTCTGTCATATGCTTGAAGGCCATGAAGACAAAAAGACCATGACCATGAAGACAAGATGCAAGCTAGGGTCATTCAAGAGACCGTCACGCTAGAAAAAATGACAGTTTTAAGAATGCACGAATCAGTTTTGATGCACCGGAAGGGATACCCTTCTCTCCAGTACAGCAGTCTTTACGCTGTTACGAAAGTGATTTGGGAATCCCACACTAGGTAATCACATGCCTCTCGCAGACAAATTGTGTGGGGACTAGATATTCATGAGTCGACCTGAATGTCCGTACATACGTCTGTTACAACACCTAATGATAATCGATGTACAGTCGTGAGCCATGCTTGCTTAGGCGCATCATGCTACCCACGTCGGCGTGCTTTCCCTCCAGAAAACGGAGTGCATACACTCCGGAAAACGGAGTATATACACTCCGCACTCCGACTCCAGACGGCGCAATATTAGTCCGCCAGACTCCGCACCTCACAACAGCAACACTGCACCTCTCGTCTCTCCCGAGTCGTACAAACACCACACCAGACAAATAAGTCCTTGCAAACACACGCTCGTGTGAAGTACATTCCGCTGGACCTCTACCGTATCTGGCGTATCCTTGCACAGTTGCACATCATATATCCAAATGTGCTAATGGCGTTAAAAAAATTAGGCGATATCGCTGTCAAATGGCGTTGAGACATTTATATGGGAGTCTAGTTGAGACACTTCAGTCAAAGTCCGTGCGTCTACGGGCAGTCCTGTCTTCTGAATCGCCTGGGTGGCTTCTCCGGTTGGAGGAAGCAACTCCACGGTGTAGCTTAACTCCTTGCGCGCGAGCCAGCTGAACGTGTTGTCGAACACCAGTTCATCTGTGTGTGATTTGCACCAAAGAGAGACAAAATAACATATCAGTTAAACGATATAAAGATGTCGTAAAGAATAAAGTAATATCACCGTGTGGGCACCAGAATGCAGAGATAGAGAAGAAAACTTCTTAATTTAGAGCATGATGTTCTAGTGGGAGTGGTGCCTGAATGGGCAGAACTGCAGGTTATAGGCTAACAAACAAGGGACTGTACAAAGTATCAACTGGCACTGCCTGTGTGTAAACTTTGCAGCCGACGAGGCACGAATTTTCAGCTATTACTGAGTGCTTAGCGCTCAAATGCAGTCGCCATCCGCGAAGCAGAAAGCTTGTAAAGCCAGTTTTTCTGCATTGGTTGTATGCGGTCTGAGAGCTAGAACGAGGTGCCACTAATGCTTACAGGATCTTATATACCGAAGTGTCAGGTAGTCTGGCCTGCGAACTTTTTAAAAGGCAAACGTATACTTACACTTGCCCTTTTATTACATGGAAATGCCAGAGTAAAAAAAACCTGCAAAAAGAAGCTTTACGGGTACACGAACCCCTTAATACATGGCCGCAGTTGGCACTTAAGCATAAACATGCAGTTGGAGATATACTGTTGCAGCGAACTTGGTGCCACATGCAAAAGGAATCAATTTACTCGGCAGCGCATATGATTCGGGGCATGAAAGACGTCCCATAGAGTTCAGGTTCATAAACTGCATGTTCACGAGAGCAGCAAGAAAAAAAAATGTGCGCAAAGAACAACGCTGCTATGACAGGCTGTGTCATGATAATCGTCGTATACGAAAATTGAAGGATTATCCAGCCCGTACGTTTTTTCTATCTCTTCTCCAGAAGGGATGCGTACGCCTTCTCTATTCCCTTGTCTTTCAACGCTCCTATCACTGCGGCAGTGTCTCCATAGTCAAGCGATTTTTCGTAGTCTATAAATATCCTTTAAATGTGTGTATTGTAATCCGCTGATCATTCTATTACCTGATTGATGACATGGATGGGAACAATTGTTCAGGAGCCTAACATAAATCCAGCTTATTTTCTCAGTTATTTAGAGTGTACGCTATCGCGCAAGCACTTATTTATTGCCTTTGTAAACAGTTTGCATACAGCCGAGATTAAGCTGATGTATTTGTAATCATTAAGCTACTTGACTTCGCCTTGGTTATGGAACAGAATGACGTGGGAATTTTTTCAAGCGAGGGAACCTTTAAAGTCTTACGCATTTGGAAAGTATTTTGCAAGCTTTTCCAGTATAATGTCTTCTACTGTGCTGATATGCATTGTTTCGTACAGTTTTATGTGTAGAACGATCCTGATACTTTTATGATCTCATCATGGTGTGCATGTGTTATCTCGCTAGTCTCTGAGTGCATACATTCTACATTTGCCAATAGCTAGCTTGTATTTAGTTGCCCTTACGAATTATCTTCTTTTTAGCCACGTTGTAGGCCCGAGTGACACTAACCTTGTTTCTGTTAATCAATTTGTACAGATCCGCCAATTCACTTTGATCTACTCTCCGTGGACTCTTTTGTAGCCCTCTAATAAACTATCAGCCCTTCATAACGTTCTTAGAAAAACGTGATCCCGATTATTCCGCAAAATACGCCGTTTGCTGCATTTCTCGGCACACATATACACTGCGACGCTGATAACCAGTTACGCAAAGCCCTTACAGGATCCGGCTTCACGACAAAGAAGACTGCCGCTGTGCGGAGCATGGCGGGAGAAGGCCAGTCGTCTTAGGGCAATAAGGTCCTGCACCTCTTCGTCCCCGACACGTATCTCGGCATGACACGTGGTGGGTCGACGGTACCGAACGGCGAATGCCACTTCCCCGGACGTCGTACCAAACCGCCAGCGCAGCTCAGAGCCCGCCTGCATCACGGGTACCTGCGCGGCAGAACAGTGGCACTCCTTCGCTTTTTCCTGTAGGGCCAGAAAAGAATCACTCTTACAGCACAGCTAGATGTGAATAAGCAAACCTAGGAGAGATGGCTGCCTGTATGGTTTCCTGGCCTCCTACCACCGGTACGACCGAATATACTGCTACAGTAAGACGCTCTACACACACATGCGCGCACGCACACGCGTACGCACACAGCCCGTGGGTACCCATTCACCGCGGGTACCCAGTCATCCGTGGAGGTGGTATATAGAGCACGTGCGTTTGTTCGTGCACCGATCCCCCACGTTCACAATTTTCGCCCTTGCCACTTGCATCTATAGAGTGATCATGGAGTAATTTATTTCTCTCAACTTCATTTCGTATCGGAACCCAGCATTCATCTGAGCTTTTTTCGTCTATGATCCCCATATTTTTCGTAAGAAAGGAAGATGGATGCAGTGAATGCCCTCACATTGTAGCACGGAGGTTTGTTTACCAGAATAGTTAGGTCAAAAGAATGATGCCCTCTTCTGCTACATGAAGCTTTATTAATGCCGCGGGGCCGTGTACATATGTACAGCTGGCATACGGCGACGTTGAAGGTGTGTACACATGGCAGGTGGGTGACTGTGCAGGAGTTATCATCCCCGTAAGGTTTGCATACCGGCAACGTCAATCGGCACCCAGGTCCTATGGTGTACTGCTGGATGGCGCCATCATGCGACCACCGGCGCCGGTATTTCTCAGGAACAGGGCCCCCGGGGACGATCTGTGTACGACAGGGACTCCGTTAATTCGATAGCCTATTGCGGTCGCTTTGCCAGCGACAACGTAGCAGTTACAGTAATCCGTTCCAAAATCTTAGTAGCAGCTGGACTCCTCTTGCAAGGGAAAGAGCAGAAAGTAATATACAAGCAAAAGCGGTAACTGATATGAAACAGCCCTATCATTTAAAAAAAAAGGTGTGAAGCGAGTGGTGCACAACGTGCACTCTGGTTGAACTAAAGCGCAGGCTTCTTTGATTGAGGACTAGTATTTATTGCCGCTATAATTACACGTTGTTCATGTTAAACATTGTTGCTCTTACTTTACATGTGACTTTGTTGTTAGGAGACGGTTTCTTTTATCAAGTAAGCTTGTTTTGGGTTTATTGCAGATAGTGCGTGCGGTGGCCATGTTGAAAAACTATTTTATTGTTGTTTTGTATTTTTTCGTGCGCCCGAAGAAAGGCCTGCGGGTTGTCTAATGCAATGCTTCAAAATATGATTGAGTGATCGATTGGTTGATGGATTGATTAGTTGATTTATTAATTGCGTGAGTGGGTGTGTGAGTGGGTGAGTGAGAGGGTGGCGGGTGGGTAATAGAGTGAGTCAGTGAGTTAGTCAGTGAGTGAATGATCTAGCTAGGCACTACCAGCTACTTTTCTGTTCATGAGCGCTCGCAGGATCAGACGACTTTCTACAACTCTCTTCGCGCTCCACCTGCTCTGCCATTTTTTATATTTTCATAGTGTAGTGTAGCTTCACTAGCCCACCTCTCCTTTTCCTGGCTTCTTCAGTAAATGCGACATCATTATGCATACAAAGCTACAACGTCATGCAACCATATCGTTTTGTGCGGGGATAACAAGGCATGGACCCATTGTCAAAACAGGACGCTGGCTCACCAAGTGCTTGCAGCGAGCATCTCCGTCGGGACCCGTCAGCCTGCCGCCCCAATGAGCCGGGAGTTTCTCCACGTCCCAGCGTTCGGCCAGTATCTCCCGCCAACCGTCTGCGAGACACCAGGGCAGTAAACACGGGTTTGATAGTCAGCGCCACCTCTTGGTGGTATACGCTTCACGGATTTCTTCCCTAATATACCTGAAAACCCAGGATTCACTCAAGCGCTGACATCTCATCATATAGTGACGTGACCAGCTCTACATGATGATGATAGTGACCTAGTCCATGCGAAGTGCCGGCGGACCTTCCAGAACCCAAAGCTCCACGATTTTTCTCGATGCAAATAAACGAAACAACAACACCCCGAAAACCACATTTTGTTGCCTTCTTTCATCGTGCTGTGTCTTATAGCAAACATCGGCGTCGGTTTAACGGGTGTCGCTGCCAAACATCTTACGTGGTAGCGTCAATTCTATACCGCCTGTTGTCTGTACTTGCTGACTGTACGATCTAAAACAGGGGGCTTCAGAGCCTCCTAGGTCAGTGAATTAATGCACTGTTGTGTAACAACAAAGGAGGGCAAAGCTGCGCAACAAAGTTTTTGGCCATCAGTGTACGAACGTCAAGGCGGCTGAGGGTCACTTACCTCTGCCGAAGATGTGTATCTTGTCTATGGTCCTTTGCGTCAGCAAGGGCTTGATGATGTTCCAGAGAAGGGGAAACACGCTAGGTGCTGAAAACAACAAAAAAAAGAACGATTGCTGGAATCTTTGTTGCATCAACTTTCAATGTGCGCTAACACTTATGCTCAGCCTTTAGGTTGCTCGAAGCTTCTTGCTTGGTCAAAAAGTAAGCAAGCAAGGAAAATCTAGCTGGCTAGCTATGTGGCCAAGTCAAGAAAAAAGCGAGAGTATAGCTTCTGGGACGCGCCTGTGCAGCAGTATAAGAGCGACTGTATCCCGGAACCCATACGAACCAGGTTTTTAAAGATGCGCAGAATCGTTTTTTACAGCTTTTCCAGACATTGTTCACCAGATAACCTGTGTTCAGCTACGTTGTTCCATGCTAAATAAAGAAGCAATATTCGCTATGCTTCCCGGAACTTGTGCTTTCGTTAGCTGATCTCTAGTAGAAAAAGAATGGGCTATGATGCGAGCCTTAGTAGAAAGCTGCCAATTAAATATGCCACCTTACAATCTTTAAAGCCTCCATGAGACCAAATTAAAATCTTGCTCTGCCCCAATGGTTGGCCAGCTCACACGTTAATACCATTCTTTTTCATCAAAACATTCTTGCTTTCCCTTGGAAATTATTGTTGAAATTTACTGATTTGAAATTACCATCTTCTTTTGCCTTAATATGACGTTCCAGCAGCTCTGAAACGTACTTAATGTAGATGCCGAAACCGACCACTAAGTACGCAGAACTGGCATGGTAGGAACTGATTTTTGGTATACGGGAATCACACGAGGGCTAGCAGGGATTTTTACCATGCAATAACACTACGCCCTGGAACGCCGTAGCTATAAGCGTCGTTCTTACTTCGCCAGTTGAAACTGACCGGAATCGGACGGTCCAGCTCATCAGAACTCTCAGCACTCGAAAAATAAAATAGCGGACGCCATATCTTCACAATCCGATTTCTCGTAGCGTTCCGCTTCGAACCATGTTGAATAGTTATGCTGTTTTCCACAATAGCTCAATCGCCTTATCCCCGCAAATTGGCCTTGTACTTCATTTCTTTCGACCACTACGCGTACCAACCGAAATACCCCCTCTCCCCTGGTGGTATGTTAATATGACTGCTTTTGCCTGCACCACAGAATTTTGCAAGTTTGCTTTGTGATGTTACAAGCCAAGCACTATTGATTTATTGATTGTCAGGTTTAACGCACCGACGCAACGCAGGCGATGAGGCGCGCCGTAGTGGAAGGCTCCGGATTAATTTTGAGCACCTGGGGATCTTTACTGTGCGCCGAAATCTACGGGCGTTTTTGCTTTTCGCCTCCATCAGAAAAGCGGCCGCCGCTGCCGGGAATCGAACCCGCGACCTCGTGCTCAGCAGCGCAACGCCGTAGCCAAGCCAAGCACTAGACATTTCCTGGTTAACCGCCACGCTATAGCTTAATTGAAGGAAATATGCTAGACATTCGGCGTGAGTATAGGGGTTAACAGCGCACTAAGACGACGACACACAAGGAAGAGAAGACAGGACAAGCGTTTGTCCTGTCTTCTCTTCCTTGTGTGTCGTCGTCTTAGTGCGCTGTTAACCCCTTCATGATGCCACACCAACTAGCTCACCAAGCCATCCACGTGAAAATCGGCATGCGTGTCATTTGCGATGAGGCAATGTTTTGCATTGAGCAATGTTTGGTGGTGAATATTGTCTTCCTCGTTCCTTTACCGTTCGCTGGAATCTTGACCCACAGACGGCTGCATTTTCCCCCTGATCAAACGAACAGCATTTGTGGGCGATAATCGAACCCGACACCTAGCGAAAAATTACGGAAGGCTTACCATCACAAATTATTGCAACCATAGAATCGGATGGCGCATAATATCCACTTTCCCGTACCATTGACGATGAATACCTCCTGGAGGATCTCTGGGTAGTTGTCTTCGTACATTCGAACCACCTCGGTAGCCAGCGTCACCACTGTCGGCAAACAAAACAAAGTTTGTTGCGAATCTCATGATCGTCAATGCTGCTGGTTTCAATCCGTTTGCAATTACTGTATTAAAGGGACACTGAAGTGATTTGGTGCTAAGAATACCTGGACCCGGACAGGCCGCCATTGGAATCTGAACCTGGCAACCTTTAACACGATTAAGAGAGCGGGGGCGGAGTGGGTCAGGGAACAAACGCGTATTAAGGACATATTAGTAGAAATTAAGAAGAAGAAATGGACGTGGGCAGGGAATGTAATGCGAAGGCAAGATAACCGTTGGCCATTAAGGGTTACAGAGTGGATCCCTAGAGAAGGCAAGCGTGGCAGGGGGCGGCAGAAAGTTAGATGGGCAGAAAGTTAGATCAAGAAGTTTGCGGGGATACATTGGTCGCAGTTAGCACAGGACCGGTGTAATTGGAGATTAATGGGAGAAGGACTTTGCCCTGCAGTGGGCGTATATAGGCTGGTGATGGTGATTATGATGATGATGATTATGATTATGACGAAGGGATTTGTAAACATTGCGGGATTACTAGCGCAAATTGTAGTCCGGAGGTCCACAGCCATGCTTCGACCACTCTGAGTGCCTTTATGCGAATTTATTTCGTAGAAAAAAAATCAATTTCAAAATGCCGTCCTCCTCTATGCATCCTAGCCCATTTTCTGTGACGTTTTCGTGTGATGTCAGGAGGAGATGACTTGGCTTGAATGCGCTACTGCACGGCTCGCCGACCTTCCGACAGAGTCAGTCGGCCCAGCGTTTATGGTACAGCGTTTAGTCCGCCGGCCGCCGACGGGTCGTCGCAGTTCGTTCGCTCAGTTGAAACTAAGCCACGGCACGTTTGTGAATGGACGAATGTGCGTTTCTTTACTTTGTTAGTTTGTACACTGTACCAAGCTCCAAGTCCAGGTCACTCCACACAAGCGCTGCACAAGCGCACATGTGAAGCTTCGCTGACTGGTACGCTAGCAAAGAAATCTAAGGCCACTTGAAGGCGGGAGAAGTCAGCGTAGCCAATATAGGTACTAAGGAAATAAAATCAACTGCAACTTTTACCGCACAGCGTAGAACTAGGTACCAGTAAGCACGTTTTTGCGCTGGGTGAAAAAGCACAGCGGTGAGCATCACGACCACACATCTGCGAACGCTTTTCCGTCTAAGAAAGGCAATTGCTAGACGTGAGGTATTGTGGAAATTTGGGGGACGCTTACTGCACGAGCGCTATACAACAAATAGTCACCTAAGCTGCTTGAAATGCTAAAACTAAATAAAAGTGTAAATTGGTTATACATTATATACCTTATATTTCCACCGTCGACAGCGCTGGCCCGTGGCCGAGTAATGTGTGTGGAAAGCACTGACTATTTCTTTAGCTTCAGTATACCTAACACCGTTATAGTAAATTTCAATTATCTCCTTTGCAAGTGCGGATTGGCGCTCATCACTAAGACACCGGCGAGAAGGATAACTATCAAAGAATCTTTCAGTTCTGGACCGAATTAAGGCACCATGATACTTTTCAGTTACATATTTTTGCAATTGTCCTTTAACAATCCCAATTTCTTCCAAAGTTGATCCCGCATTGACTGCTTCCAGTTCGTGAAGCGCCACCAATGTACGGGAAAGTTCACGTACATAAAAGCGTTTTAAAAACGAAAGCCGGGCTGACTCCTCTATTGCGTCATTCCTAATTTCCTGTTTAAAGAGATCCCATTTTTGATAAAGAGATAGTTCGGGAGTGTTTAGAATATGGTGTAAGCAATCAGATACCCTTTTGCAAAAAATTTCGTCAGCCAGTAGAGAGGTATTAAGTTCCACAGATCCCATTGAGTCGGCTTGTTACGTGGTCTTGACCTACCGAAGTAGATTGAGACCATACAGTGGTCAGTAAAAAATATTGGACGTACATTATAGTCCGAAACACCAGAAACTTCCTCTGCTGATATATATATCCTGTCAAGGCGAGCATTTGAACTGCACTGAAAATGAGTAAAGTGCACTGCACTTCCTTTCATCTGACCGACATCAACAAGACCATGCTGGTGCACTAAATCGGCCAGTGTGGCTGCACTGCGGTCATAGCGCGCAGCTGGCCTTGAACGATCATGCTCACTGCAGACACAGTTGAAATCGCCCATAAAGAGAAGCTTTCGTTGTGTTCGGAGGAACTGCCCCAGCGACAAGAAAAAGGTATCACGGTCTCTACAATTAACTGGTGCATAGAGGCAAATGTACGCCATTCAACACCCCCAAGAACAAGGTCACAGCAAATCAAACGCCCTGAAGTATCTACAGTGCAGGAGAGACAAGAAAACCCCTACTTGCTTGCTGATGAAGAGGAAACATCCGCCAGACAAGCCTGAGGAATGAGTGACGCACGCATTATAATGTTCTAAAAGGGCTCTAATGCGGCCGCTGTGTCCTCATCACCGCAAAGCTTTGTCTCCTGAATAGCGGCGATGCTTACGTCCATCTGTTTTAGGAGACGTAAGAGCTGATACTGTCTTCTCCTGTTCCTGAGTCCTCGCACATTAAGTGTGGCAGCGTGCAATGCCGTGACACTTGCCATCCCGTTGGAGCAGCTTACGTAATTCTTCCTCCAGCTGAACCACCCTTGCGGCTGGCCTTGGACAATTGAGGCTTAACTTGCTTCTTGGAGCCGGCCAGCGGCACGCCTCCACGAACCCCGGTGGCCGTGTCGGCATGGTCCAAAACAGTGGACGCCTGCTTTTTTGCCGGCACTGGATGCTTTGTTTTCGCTGTCAGCTGGAGCTGGTCGTTTTATCGGTCCACTGCTGGCACCCGAAACGTCCTCAGGGCAGTACCGAGGCATCCGCCCACGATGGGTATGAAACATCGCCATCGTCGATATCCCCAGAAGACATGTCGCTGCGATCGCTATCGCTTGCCGGAAGGGGCACTACAGTGTGGTCGTCACCCACCGCGTCATTTGGAGGCAGTAGATGCGTGTCCATTTGCTCTTCCTGCTGCTGGTCGCATGACGTTGCCTTAGACTGGCTGTGATGGGAGCCCCCATCCTGCTCACGATCTGGGGACACTGGAGGTGGACACATATCCTTGTTTTCTCCTGCTGAAGGAGCCGTGGGCACAGCCGTCATGTTTTCCGACAGCATCGACTGGCTAATCTCCCCTGTCGCATCAACGACCTCCGTGACGTCCATTACATGGCGGAGAGGTCCTCATCCGTCGATGGTTCCTGACCTTGGCGGAGCTTGTCAGCGTACGTCATGACGCATCTTCTCAGCGGTGTGCCATATCGCCTACACTCGCTGCACCGGGGTGTTCGGCATTGTCTCCCGCACATGTCCAATCCTGCTGCAACGCAGACAAAGAGGTGGCCGACCAGGAATCAGAACAAGGCACTGGCTTCCATAAATGTCCATCATATGCGGCACCTCTGTGACAGAGACGCCGTCCTTAAGTATAAGGGACACTTCCCGAGCTCCAGTTTCCATGTGGTCCATACCTGGACACCGCCACATTTCGCGGACGACGGATTGGGTCCGTCGTCCGTCGTCAAAGTTCCATTCCCTCATTGACTTACTTCCCAGGCTTACAGAGGACGAGTGCATGATGGTGTCAGGGCTATTACACTGGAGGAAGTTAAGGATGCTATCTCCGCGCTTAAGACTAACAAGACCCCAGGGCCAGATGGCCTTGGTGGGAGAGTTCTATCAAAAGTTTTCTGGTATCCTTGCTCCAGTTCTCTTGGACGTATTTACGGCTGCCTATGATCATAATATCTTGCCGCCAACCTTTTATTCAGGACCCACGGTGCTAATCCCCAAAACTGCGGATGCAGAAAAACTAAGGCATGTAGAGGGTTACCGACCAATCTCCCTCTGCAACGTTGACTACAAAATTTTTGCAAAAATTTTATCTAGGCGCCTTCAATTTGTAATCACTAGTTTAGTGGGATCCCACCAAACTTGCGGTATTCGGGGTAGGAGTATTCACACAAATATTCATATCGCTCGTTCTGTCTTGGAGTGCGTGTCCGATTCGGTTAGATCAGATGGCCCTAATACAAATGACCTTGCAAAAGCTTTTGATCGGGTTTCTCATGATTTCTTATTCGCACTTCTGGCAGCAGTCAACTTAGGTGATGTGTTATATAAGGGCATCAAGCTGTGCTATGAGCGGTGCAGTACACAGCTTATCGTCAATGGTATTCTGTCTGAGCCGATTGCGATCAAGTCGTCTGTCAGACAAGGTTGCCCCCTGTCACCATTGCTGTTTGCATTGTACCTCGAGCCTCTTTGTCTCAGCATTCAGCAGAGTCAAAGAGTAAAAGGTTTTTGCTTACAATCGTGCGAAGTTAAGGTGCTTGCTTATGCAGATGATATAGCGTATTTTTGTGCTGACAAAAGGAGTGTCCAGGAAGCCCTTACAGTGACTAAGCAGTTCTGCGATGTGTCTGGAGCGGATGTTAATATGGAAAAAACTAAGGGATTTTGGATCGGACAATGGGGAACAAAACCATCTACATTCGCTGGTATTATTTGGGATAGCGCCCCCACTTCAGTACCTCGGCGTGCCGTTACATCAAATACGGAACACAGGGCCTCATTGGTCATCAGCGCTCACGCAAGTTAAGCGCGCATCGCAGGCATGGAATGGGCGGACCTCTCTGTGTTTGCACGTGCAAGAGTGTGTAACGTCTTCCTTGCCACAAAGCTCCTTTATGTGCTTCAAGTGCTTCCCTGTGCGCGAGCAAAGGTTCAGGCCCTGCATAGAGTTTTTGCAACATTTGTGTGGGGCTCTCAATGGGAACCTATGCGCAGGGACAACTTGTTTCTTCCTTTAAAGGCAGGGGGTGTTGGGCTCATGCATTTGTTTGTGCACCAACTTGTGTCTCGTTTTTTCTTCTACAAATTGGTTGATCACCCACTTTTACTGACTGTACTTCAGCAGCGCATAAGTTTCCATTTGCCTGTTTTGCTTGTATGTACGGGCGAGGTCAATACGAAGCCTCCATGGGGATTTCTCAAAGAGGTCGTGGAGTCATTTAACTTTCTTACCGCGCGGTTTTCCTTGGAATATCTGTTCAGCATGTCAAGGAAAACTATGACGAACACTCTTATTGAAAGTCTATTCCCGGTGCCTGTTTATCGCCAGCCTTACTTAGGCCACCAGAAAAGCAATGTTTTAAAACGCGTAATGAGCATGTGTATCCCGCCAAATGCAAAGACATTTTTCTTCAAGCTTCATTCTTCCACACTCCCAGTTAGGACATGGCTGCGCGAAAAAGGAATGTCTATTCCTTGGTCGGACAATTGTCGCCTCTGTAATCAACCAGAGACAATTGATCACTGTTTTGTGTTGTGCCGGGACGCTGTGTTCTTCTGGGACGTTTTGCAGCGGACACTAAAAAAGGACATCGACATCACCCCGTACACCATTCGCTTCCTGCCATTTGAAGATGTTAATCGGGTGCCATATGACGTTTTCGTTCTCCTAGGATTGTTTAGCTTGTGGAAGTGCCGTATGACTGATCGGCATGCGGAACCCCCTAGGCCGACCAAGTGCATTTTTCGGGAACAGGCGGCGTTGGTGCGGAGCGTTTATGCTGCGCAGAGTGATCCACCAGAGTGGCTGCCTCTTTTGGATGTGCTTGCCTGAGTTTTGATCTTTGTTCGACTGTCTGTTAGTGCTTAAATTGTGTGTTAAGTGTCTCGTCTTTTGAAGTTTTCTAACATTTCCATGCATTAAAGAAAAAAAAAAAACTGGCCCGTGGCCGAGTGGTCTCGAGCGCTAGGTATGATATTTTGCAAGTCGCAAGTTCGAATCCTCGACGGTACTTTTTTTTTTTGTAAGCTGATTTTTTCCATTTCGTTTTCGGCCGATGTTTTCTATACTGAGTTCACCATTTTTGTGCCGTAACGTTCACTGCTCCACGCGCGAGTTCGCAGAACGCGCGCAGACTGACACTGACGCGCTAGCGAGTTCTCGTTGGCGTGCTGTTGCCATAAGCACCGACTGCTTGCGGGCAGTGGGCACATGCCAGAATCAGCAGACCCTTGGCCTGGTGCGAGCACGCTTTTTATGATACAGGCATGAGTGAGGCAAGCTCCAAATATGGGGGAAAAGCTCATGGCATTTGAGCGTCTGCGGTGACGCGGAGGGTGTTCATCCACTGCGTAGGACTCGGGTAGTGATTGCTACGATTCCAAGCCGCAGTAGAACGGAAATTTGAACTAGTTGGATGTGATTCATGTTTGAAGCGCGGACAGACAAAATACAAAAAAAAAAAGGACAACACGAGCGCTTCAGCGCTCGTGTTGTCTTTTTCTTGTGTTTCGTCTGTCCGCGCTTCAAACATGGATTCCAAGCCATCCTGGGAGGCTTATCTTAGGCATTTTACAGCCTACAACATGGCAGAAGTGCGGCATGACGATTACTGAGATATCGAGAAAGCCCATCAGATAACGTCGAATGTCAAGCATGTTGTTTTACGGAACCGAAACCGAAACTTATTTGAATCACGGGGCACCTTCTCCCGTCGTCACAGCGTTCAGTTGGTGCGGCCGCAGCAGACCGCGCAAGGTAGTTTTTATTCTTTCGAGCTTTATAAAATACTTACCGACTTGTCAACCGGGTAAACGATGAAAAGTGTGTTAATTTTATCCAGTCTACACAGTGCAGACAAAAACGGGAGCTTCCCAAATTCACTTCAGTGTCCGTTTATTCTTTCGCTACCGCGCCTATTCACAATGAACACGAACACAAGTATATTCACTGAAGAGGCGTACGGTATACTACTGGATTTAAACCACATTCTTCAAAACAAAAAATTAAGAACTCAGTTATATACACGGACTCTCTGAGTGTCGTCTCAAATCTTTCATCTCGGAAGGTCAGTAGAAACCCCACTTTTAATTGTGTTTTAAGAGATCTCTACTCGGCTTATGGCCTGAAACTCGTTGTCACAGTCTGCTGGGTTCCTGGCCACTGCGGCATTGCTGGAAATGAAGCTGCTGACCGTAGTGCTGCAGCTGCCGCCCTTCGAAGCAGCATAGACGTAAACGAGGTTCCATATCAAGATCTGAAACCTTTTGTAAGAAGGAAGCTGCGGGACCACTGGCAGCAGCAATGGGACAGAGAAGTAGAGAATAAACTACATATCATTAAACCCATAATAGAAAAGCCTCCTGCTGAAAAACATGACAGATATGTAGAGGTAGCATTATGCAGATTAAGAATTGGCCACACACACATCACGCACTCATACCTTTTAACAGACGCAAACAAGCCACAGTGCCATCGATGTGGGGGTCAGATTTCTGTCCTTCATATGCTTATTGAGTGTGACATGTGCATCATTGAAAGGAAACGTCATTTTAATGAAACTTACACATATAACATTCCCTTGCACCCTTCATTATTTTTATCAGACCATCCAATGTTCCCATACAAAAAAGTTTTTTAGTTACCCAGCAGATGTAGACTTTTTTTTAAATACATATCATATAGACCATAACCTCACCTGTGTTCATTAGGTGTTTTAAAACGGTGGTGGAACCTGAGACTTTACACCTTAGGTGCTTGCACTCACTGTTTTAATATGACCCTATACACCATTTATCTTAGTCTACTCACTATGCTTTAATTATGGCCCTATACACCAACCCCCTGAGTAAAGTTTATAAAACTAGTTCTTCCTTTACAAATCTTTCTCATCTCTTTCATCATTGTCATGGCGCTCTTTGCCTTTGTCGGCCTTGCGCCATTAAACCCAAAATCATCATCATCATACCGCGCCTATTCAAAATCGTTCAATTTGATCGATACTTTGGGAGCGCCTTTTCATAGCGTTCCAGGCGTTGCTCAAACAAGGAAAGCTGTTTGGAGTTAGATAAAGAAACGGGCTTTCAAAATCAGTTTTGTTTTCATTTTTGCAACGAAAAAGTTATTTCTGACACGCGTTTGAATCACTTGGGTGTGGAAAAGGGGCGTGGTCGTCGCGCGTCGCTGCTACCAACGAAGAATGTATGCCACTCGTGATTACTCTGCACCAGTGTTTTTTTTTTTTTTTTTTTGCTGTCAGGACATGGATGGTGAACCAGCAAACGATTTTCAATCGTCAGGTTCACACTCTGACAGTAATAACCCCAGAAATTTGCTGAAAATGTCAAGCAGTGCCTGTTGGTAAAGCTACTTTATGATTTTAGCAGTTTTATTGCCTTCGCGCACGTTGTTCTCAGTTGTGTGGTAGTTTTACTTACCCCAGGACCATTCGCGAACAGTTTACAGCAGTTTAGGTTTCGTTTCTGCATCGCGAAATTCATATTTAGCGCTACTACGCAGTTGCCCAACTTCAAGGCTACCTTGCATGGCGCCTTGAGCGTCCGTGACTGATCCTCGAACAGAGCACGCCGCTCCTGATTTCCGCCCACCCTAACCCGATTTCTGCGTTAAGAACTTCAGATGAAAGTCAAAAGGTCACACCCAGTCGCCAGATATCTGTTCCGCCGAGGACAGCGCTTCAAACCGGCCTTACACTGCCAGCTGTTCGCCTTCCAGTTTCGTTGCCATACGAGGGTATCTCCGGGTGTCTAGTGTTGCTGCTTAGTTAAACTGTCTATTCATATTATCTCTATGGTCTAATCTGACGGAGTCTCCGATAAGTTTTTGTACTCTTTCATTTGAAAAATCTTAGGTGGCGCTGCAATAGAAAAGGCTCGTTGTGCTGATCTTTTTTATCGCCGAACTGCTACTCGGCCAAAGTTCGCAGGGCACGATTCTAGCGCATCATACCTCATTTTTGCAAGCAAGGCTACAATAGCGAGTAAGAAGATGATAATAAAGCTCAGCTTTATGTTTTGAGAGATAACTGACCGTGAACGTCAGCATGCATCAACCACGGCGTTCCGTTTTCAACTTCATGCATGTTTTTTTCCGCATCGCGTGCTTGTGCCAAATATTGTGCTCGCTGTAAATGCAAAGTCAGTCATTGACAAGATGTTTTTTACGTTATGTGGGGGCAAATTTGTGCCTCTGATAATGCCAAACCGCCAGATTTATTCCAGGGAACCACCCGAAATCGCACACTTTGAATTGGAGGTTGGGCTTCACCGCATGGCACGAGCACCGTGTGTGCTAACATTTTTTTTATATCTGACAAACTGTTCCTCGAAAGCCGACATTTTTCTAGGGCGTGTTCTTTAAATGTTTTTCTACAAAATGTATATTCTAATTCCTGTCTACTACTGGTGGTTTGATATACACAACTACTTTATAATTTTTTTGGACAACATGCCAAAATTTTGATTTTGATTTTTTTTCACAACTATGATATTTAAAACATTTTAAAAACTGGTGTTATAGGAAAGGCTGTTAAATATTCTGCATTTTTTGTTCCTGTAATTAGTGCCTAATCAATTTTTTACCAGAAAAAAAAAATGTTTTCTTGAACCTCTAAAAAGCGGTCAATTTTCCGGTGGTCGCGAAAGAGTTAAGCAGCAAAATTTGCTTCCTAATGGCTCATAGAGAAAACAGGACGCTCCCATTTTTTATTCTGTATTTCAAAAAATCCAGTAGGACGCAGGGTATGTTTTATGGCATGCTTTTTCTCACTCTACAAACACGATAAAAACAACAACAAAAATTGTAATATTTGTATAGACTGGAGTACATTCAGCAAGTAACGCCAAGTACTAAACAGTAGGCTACCCCTGCCATTAAAAGAGGGGTATAGAACCAATTCGCACTGCCGGGGAGGACTTCTGGGGAAGTAACTTGGTGTCTCGAAAGAAAACTTAAGTCAGCCCAGCAATTCATTGGAAAAACACGAGCGCCTTGGATGAGGAACAAAATGCCGGAGGAAGACATCCTAGCCCAAACAAATGGCTGGAGCTTAGCCGGGCATGTAATGCAGAGATCTGTCGACAGGTGGACCATTAGCGTAACAACATGGCCACGTAGAAGTGGGACTAGAAGTAGGGGAAGGCAACTGACTCGAAGGAAGTATGAAATTAAAAAAAGTCTGAAGGAAACAACAGATTACGACATCGAGGGATACGAACAGTTAGACATTTTTGGCAAGCCTTCACCAGCTGTGTGCACTGACTGTATACTGCTCCTTTTATGCATACTACTCCTGACCATTAGAGAAATGGGCTTGCCGAATGTCCCGCAGCCTATAGGCCTGAATATATGTGTTGTAGCTGCTAACCGACTAGTACCCAGGCTTATGAGCCGGCGCCCAATACTAGGCAACATGCTGCAAAAACGGATGGTTAAACACGGATTCTTTATTAGACACAAATTTAGGATGGTTGCTTCTCGTATTTCTTTTTGAAGATTGCCCCCATGAATGTCTGGCAATACACCCGGCGCATTTAAAAACGTTGGTTCATGCCAACGGGCATACTATCGCAATAAAAAAATGAATAGGGTCGTGCGCGGGTCAAACTTGCTCGCACCCCACTAGGACGCTTTTTCTGCCTGAGCTAAACTTCTTTCACGCTTATACTTGTGAAGCGGGGGTCTGAGTGACGCTTCATAAATGAGTCACGAATGTTACAGTAAATCCTCATTAGCATTGCTTTAATTGAAGTGTCCATTCTCCGAGCTGTATTGCACATAGAGCAAATCACACTTGCTTTTAACAAAGTATCGCTTATAGCGAAGCTGGTTTTATTTGAAGTCACAGTGCATATCGTTCTGCCATGCTCCTCGTGGTCTTTGCTCCCCTCTTATATATTTTCATTGGGTAATACTGTGCTTCTTATCAAATATTTGTGGTCCCGATTTGTGCCTGCGTTCTGAACAGGGAAATACCAGTTTATGATTCGGCTTCTTACTCATCTGCACTCTTTAGTGAGATGCCGGATAAAACTCCTCCCTTCCTTTAACATCCAGCAATAGATATACAACGTTGCTTCCCTGCAAAAATCTCGCATCAAATTTCCATTACTGCGCACAACCATGAGCTGAGAAGAATGCTCAGACATTCCCGTATTTTTTGCCCATTTTCTCCACTTTTTGTTGTGGCTTCAAGGTTTGTAGACAAAAATTTAAAAGGTTATATCTCAAACTGACTTCGTAGCGTTAGTGTATCGCAGCTTTCGGAGGCATCTTCATTGCTCCTTTACAGGCGACTTCATGCTTGCAATTTGTCGTTTCGTCCGCCTAAACATACAAAAGCAAAAGCGAACTCTGTTTGTGTGCCACCGCGTTGCTCACCTTCGAGCGACGAGAAATTCCAGAAGGAGAAGTTGTCCATGTCGGCCACCACGTACATGGTCTCGATCCGACGGCCATTCTGCGAGTGCGCGTCGATAGTGAGCCGCGCAAAGAACCAAGATCACTCCCGAGAAAGCTTAAGGTATACGTTGCGGATACATGGTGAAGTAGAACAGCGCGAGCAAACTGGCGCTCAAAGAGCTTGATTGATTGATTGATTGATTGATTGATTGATTGATTGATTGATTGATTGATTGATTGATTGATTGATTGATTGATTGATTGATTGATTGATTGATTGATTGATTGATTGATTGATTGATTGATTGGCTGTTTATTGAAGCAGGTCATAAGACCCTGAATGGGGATGGGGGATAGTGGGAAAAGGAAAGAGGTATGCAAATGAAAGTTATCGAAAACACATTTGCATTTCTTGTCACATTATAAGGTGAGTTCCCACTTGCCACAGAACCACTGACCCATAAAGGGCTGAGATAATCACGAATCAAACGGCTTCATAGAGACCTTTCTGGAGAGAGAATTCTACAATTGCCTCCAATAAAGAGGGATTAGCGCGCATTTGACGAATATGGTCCTGTTCATCACACAAAATGGAGTGTATTGTTAAAAGTTCCGATCGTCCTTGTGAAAAGGCAGAGCACATCCGGACAAGATGGTAAAGATTGGAGACGACTAATGTGCACTTTGAAAAATGCGCCCATGCACTCCGTACGCAGTTGGTTAACCGTACGTTCAAGTAGCGGAGCTGTAACATGCCACGGGCGTTAACCCGTGAGTTATTCTTTGAGGATGAATAATGTTTCTCTCGTTATAGGTTGCATGTTTGTGGTATTTTCTTTCGTTCCCATTTTTGATCGCGGCGTCGATGGTCGTAAGCGGCGCGCTCCTCGGAACTGCGTATGGCGAGTGGCCTTCCCATTTCGAAGTAACGTGCGCCCGGTGTTTCCCATTGCTGCGCTAACGCTGCTGCTCCGACCGCATCGCCGCCGCCCCAACTTGCCATTGTCTCTTGAGCTGTGCTTCCCGTAGTAGTGGTGGTGGTTTAACTGGTTTATTGAGTGGAGAGGTTGGAAGTGAATCTGCTCCCGGCTACTTCATGTCACCAATACAGGGTCATAGACCCGGATATACTAGTCCACTGTGCACAACAATTTCGTGAGCACTAAAAGTTGTCTGTAAAATGTCCTCCTGGGTTGGTGGTCACTGAGTCACGATAAAAATCTAATATGTCACCGAATGCTTTGTCGCTATTCCTGTTGAGGTAAAAAACACATTCAGGGCACGAACAACCTTATGTTGAAGCCCCGAATCAGGCCATGGTCCTAGTAAAGATGCTAAACACACCACCCGACGGTAGTAGTTGTTGTAGCTGTTGCTCCCCGTTTCAAGGCGCATACCCGCGCGGGGGACTGGCCAGGATTCGGGCATGAAGGGGGCTAATGCACCCGCTTGCGACTGAAAAGTAGATGACTCACCATTTACACCCAGAAACGGCGCGTGATTAGAAGAGAGAATTGGTTAAAAATTGAATGCTGAGTTTGAATTTGAGAAGACGTACACGCAATAATCACAGCTTACAGGGCAGACGCCTGGTCTCGGACACGTATGCATGAATGGCTGAAGACACCCCTCTCAGACAATATCCCAGTGATGTGGCTCCAAACGAAAGTAGTACGGGCATGTAGATAGGTAGTACAATCCGTTGTAATGGCCTGGCGAGGTGACGTTGTAAAACCACGGCAATGTAATAGAAAGTGCTCTAGTGCCTAATATTCACCGCAAATAGCGTATAGGGCGGAGAAGGCAAGTTTAGACCATCGCGAGCGCGCTCTCTGTGCGAGAGAGACTCTTTCACTCCCTCCGATGCGCGGTTCCCAATGAACACTGTCGGTAAATGCAATAGGCCAATCTTGATCCAAACAGATCAAATCTCTTTCCCCTTACTTGTACCTCCTCTCCACCTGATTTTTTTCTTGCGCATGCGCATCGGGTTACACCGGATTTTTCTGCGTGCAGGGGACCATCGGATTTTCCTTTCACATGGTCATATAAAGCCTTACTTTAAAAAGGCTGACACCAAAGTCCCATGAAAGCATTGTTATTGTCCTATTATCTGATATGCTTGTTCGCGCTGTCTAAATTTTCCCGAAAGCCAAGATAGAAAACACCGCTAAAAGGGTCCGCATAAGTCTGCCCACTCTCTTGCAGTGCGAATGTAGCAACTGCTTAGATGGAGGTTTCTACAATCTGACGCTCTAGCAAACACTGAAGCTAGGTGTAATCATGCAAACACAACAGTATTTATGCGCTTCCCTATCTAATAATTTGCTGCGATTGCCTCCAATATATCAGTCATTCATACGTTAAAATTGGCAACTTGAATATTTTAAGACGCCGCCTGGACTACCCGAGCATTATGAAGCAGTACTACACCGTATGCGGTTGAATTTCGCTTGCACGCGATACTGCCATTACAAGATCAACCAATCCACTTGGCCACTGTGCCCACACTGGGATGTGCGTGAATATCTGCAACGCCTTATCTGTGATTATGGGCGACTTAGCACCCAAACGGTTCCTCTTGCAGTGTATCTGGGCTGGCCGCGGTGTTAGGTCCTTGGAGTAGTTCCAAATGTGCCTCTTGTGCTACAAAAGCCTTACACTGGTGTACCTAGAAGGCACAAGTCTTGGTCATACCTTGTAAATAGTTAAAACATATGTGTTCCCCTTCATAATTTTAATCATCATCGTCACCGCTTTCACCTGGCGTAGCAAGCCAGGCAGCTTTGCTCGCCTGACATCGTCAGTTTCATTAAATATCGTTTTCTCTCTCTCGCTCTCTACACCCATCAAGAGATGCCGCCGAAACCATGGGCTGTCGCCATTCGTAACGCGCCCTAGTAATAGAGTGGCTAGAATTTGTGGATTCAGAACAGTGGGAGACGTCCTAGCAGATGACACCGGTCGAGAAAATCAAGCATGAGGGACCTCGTCCACGCAGCACCAGCCAGGATGAACGCGCTCCGGCTCCCCAATTCCTCGGCGCACCGTGGGTTTCAACTCACACGTCTCCAACAGCGGCGATCGCGACACCTGGCTCTGTCCTATGACCATGACAGCACTCACTTAGCCAGCACTAAAATGGCGTTCCGGTGTCACGTGGATTAGGTACAAACCCACACCCGGAATGACCCTTGGCACCAATTGTGCGTGATCTTAATACACGTGTTTCGTTGAGAGTATGGACGTTAGCAGGTCCTTCCGTATTCGTATTCACGAAGTGGGCGGGGAGAAACGAAGGTCATCAATAGTTCCGTGGCAGTCAGTAATCTTCACTGCAACAGCGACATATATGTACGCCGCGTATATATGTTCCGTACTCCTGTAGTCAACCGAGTGCTGAACTGCGCCTCCTGCTCTGTCCGAAAGCCTCCGGTCGTTTCTCAGTCCAAAGAACGAACTAATGCGAGCGCTCCTTTGGGTTGTCCGGGCTTCATATGCCTCGCACAACACCACCGACTGTTCACACTTCACCCACTCTTGCACTACCCACCTCCAAAGATAGCCGTCTCTTGAGCTCCTCAGCTGACTCCAGCAGGTAGATGCAGAAAAGCAGCAGGTCGGCACGCGGCGCTGCTTCAACCAGTCCTGTGCCAGAACGGAGAGAAATACGTAAGCTTTTTTTTTTTTTTTTTTTTGGGGGGGGGGGTACTTTACTGCAAGCGATTTGAAAATAATTTTATAACAACGGGAACGCTTAATTTCTACCTGACAGTAGTCGGGGGTGTCCGCCTTTGTCGGGGCTCATCTGGCAAACTTTATACTGTTTAGCATGCAGAGTCTGTGTAACAGTGTCCTCATTTTACAGGCAAGTGGGAATTGTGTTATCTTCAGTTATTATAATATTCCGCTCCTATTTCGAACTCATCTTGCAAATCTTTATGTTGAGATCGAAATGCTCCCTTTTAGCCTCTCGATTTCTTCGAGAGAAGTAGCTTCATCCCCCGATGTTCGTATCCCACCTTCCGTACGCTGAGTAAAAAGAATATTTCGCTAGAACAAGGGAAGATTTCTTGTTCGCGTGTTTTCTTTAGAGTTAAACTCTTAAACTAACATTTCATAATACACTCAACTTTATTCTACCCGTTAAAGTCGTTCTCAAACGAAAAAAAAGAAATATCAGAAAACTTTTAAATTTCGCGCTAAACGACGTCATCAGTGACGCAATAGTGGCAGCAGTGCTGCAGTAGAAGCCAACACTAAAACGTAGTTATGAGATGTGTAGCTAACGGCACGTTAGCATTCAACTCTCATGCTGAACTAGAAGTCCAACTAAAGAGACCAGTCGTGTTTCTTGGCGGCGGCTTTGATGGGAGGCAGCCAATCGCACAAACAAGATTCCTTGGTTTTTTTACTTCAAACATGCTTTATCATGCTTCAAAGCAGTCGCCACTGCTTTGCCTGTTTCCTTTCGTATCTACATTATTCGTTTGAAATTTGCGGTGAAATTGGCATCATTGTCACCGGGACAAAGGAATCTTTTTTTTTTAATTAACAAATCTTGTAGTTTGCCTTTCTTACGCCTTCAAAGGACATCGGCGTGATGGCGCGATCAACCGCCGCGAGCGAACACAGAGCACTGCCGAAAATGAAAATGTTGCGGTAACGAAAAGGAGCGCGATGAGGAAAGGAAGCGAATAAACATGGTGGTATCATGACAAGGAAAGCAGGGGAGGGGCGTGCGGTTGTGGTGCACTCCTTCCTGATCACTCTATCGTTCTATGATCGGACTATCCTTCTAGGAGCTTGTAGAAAGATGGCCGAAGCTACCTACTGAGGAATTGTCATAAAGTGTGCAGCATACTTAGCTGCATTGTTTTCGCCACGCTTTCCTGTTAGACGACTGGGTGAAGTCGCCCGAATGTGTGAGGTACCACTTGATTGCTGGCCAGTTGGTTCATGACGTACGAAGGATTAGGTTGGCGCAAAAGACAAGGACGAAGATAGAGAGGACAAGACAAGCGTTCGTATACGTGGGAGGTTTAAACAGCCAAATAAATCTGCTGGCGCAGGTTTCTTTGTTTAGTTTTTGTTATGTTTGGAGTCTCTCGTGGCAGCCAAAGGAGAAAATCTCTTCATCTTTTGTTGTTGTCATGCTTTGTCACGGCTCTTTTCGGCGCTCTTCTTAACACCGAATTGTTTTCTTCTTCTAGTTAATCACGTGAGTGCGTCCGAACTTGCAGAAGCGGGCTTCATTGCTATAAACCGGGCTCTTGTATTGGAGGTATTGGATTGCATAGGCGATAATTGTCCGACCAAGGAATAGACATTCCCTCACCGCGCAGCCATGTCTTAACTTAGAGGGTGGAAGAATGAAGCTGGAAGTAAAGCGTTTTTGCATTTGCGGAATACACATACTCATTACACGTTTTATTTTCTGGTGGCCAAATTAAGGCTGGCGATAAACAGGCACCGGGAATAGACTTTCAATTAGAGTGCTCGTCATAGTTTTCCTTGACATGCTCAACAGATATTCCAAGGAAAACCGAGCTGTAAGAAAGTTAAAATATTCCACGACCTCCTTGAGAAATCCCCCAAGGTCGAAGCGAACGCCAAGCAGCAGGTACCCATTTTCACCGTACACCCAAAACACGAACGTTAGGCCTATGCCCACCCGAGAGTTGCTGTGGGTATTCTAGAAAACTGGTGCGTACCTCCCGAGGAGCACGTACTCCAAGTGTGGGATTGGCCAACCAAATAATCCATCACGAGGTAGCTTCGCGTTCAACCATCGTCGTCGTTAGACGAATGGCTGCATGATTTTTTTATTTATTTTGTTAATATGGATTCTGACTCAATGCGCCATCATTAGAGGGTGCACGAAGCATTAGCAAAAATTTGTATGTAGTAGTAAAGGAATTCTACGCATCAAAATCAACCCCAAAAAGACTTCCGCCTGCGACTGCAATAACCCCTTTTCCCTGGTTATATGAGAAACCTCAATTTAAAGAAGGAATAAGCCCCGTACATGTCAGTTGCCGCTACTGCAAAAAAAAAAAACACTCCGCAAACCCCACATCCGGGATACCCCTCAAACAAAGAGCTTGTGAAATAAGCATTCACTCCCGCAAGCGAGGAGGGGCTCAAAACAAGGTGGCATAACCTGAAAAAAAGTCTCCGTTACAAAACAAGCTCAATGGCACCACGGCAGAAATAATAAGGCGACCGCCTTAGATCTCTAATACTCAGATGGTACCGGCAGGTGCCTGTAGCTCTTCAGTCAATATGTTTCATGGAGCGCGTGTGCCACAAAGAATCGTTGGGAGTCGCGCAGAATTGACCTCGAAAAGTTGAGGCAGAGCAGCAGAAGGTTCAACTAGACTTCTCACTTCCCATTCTTAGAAAGTTCTACGTCTCCTTCGTAATTATGCTCACTTTTTACCCAGAAGCACCACAAACCATGACACAGTTGTTTATTAACCTGGACTGTGCCCTCTGGAAACGCCTATCCGCACAAGTACCTTTGAAGTCTGCGTATCCAGTGGGGGATATGAGCACAGGCCGGCCATCGGGGCTGCACTCTACGAAGCCACCTGGAAAGTACTCCTTCAGAACCTGCGCAGCCGACAAAGCGAAATCACTTGTCGGTCTTCACTAAGCGTTTTAAATGGTAACCATTTTAGTTTTTTTTTTTTCGCAGAGCAGGGGAATGGACCACCTAACGTTTTTTCCCCCTGCAGCAAAGGACATAGAAAGTACCCGATGGTTCAAAGCCCTGTACTCTGGGAATGTTTGTCTGCATATTTGCCCTAGACATAATCAGTTAATGCGAAACTCACTTAATAAGTTGAATGTTGAAAACAGAATTAGACGGGGAAGCTGCAACTGCCGCTTACAATCTGCTCAAGTTGAACTACCAGGATAATAAAACGAATCAAATGAATTTCAACTGGTCATTTACTATCAGACACACAGAACGACAGTGGAATATGTAAACTAGACAATGCATTTTTTGTCTTCTCCTATCAATAAAATGGTCTCTCTCCGACGAATAGGCGCCGTTAAAAATAAAATCGAAAAGCGCAGGACGATATCTTAAAAATGTGATCCAAGATAAAAAGGAACAAAGGCTTTCTCTGTACCATATGCTTGCAATTTCTTGCATGTTTTTCTCCCAAATAAATGATGCTACGAGAGGCACGCACCATTTTTCAAATCTATTGCTTTGTTGTAACTAAAATTGGGCCTAATGCTAGTCACCACCGAAATAATAAAGAGCACGTTTTGCTGGTCGGTGAGTACCAGTTACCTTACTGATAGGTTAGCTTACCTGTAGGCGAGTATCAGTACAATTACTACAAATACTCCCACCTTCTATTATAGGAGAGAGTGCGAGTTTTGAGGTACTTGCACTAGTGGACTGTTCGTTGTATATACGTGCATACGAACCGCCGGGGCCTGGTAGTCGTCCAAGATGTTGTCGACGTCGTACTTTTTCCGCCAGG
This sequence comes from Haemaphysalis longicornis, assembly GCA_013339765.2. Taxonomy (NCBI): domain Eukaryota; kingdom Metazoa; phylum Arthropoda; class Arachnida; order Ixodida; family Ixodidae; genus Haemaphysalis; species Haemaphysalis longicornis. The sequence goes on from CM023456.1 coordinate 24,562,749, forward strand.
CGACATGCTGCAGAGACAAGAAAATGAGGAGACACCCCTCCCAGGGTTCCTCAAGAGACGCGAAATACATATTGACTCATTGACGTAAACGGTGTTCCTTGTGAGCGATCGCGACGAGAGCACGTTCCACGTCACGTGAGTGGATACGGTGGCCCCAGAAGCCAGTTCCTTACCGCGACACCGCTGGCTCCCGGTGCTAGTACGCTTAATTGAATCCTGTCAAAGGGTGAGAAAAAATTAGGACCTGCGCACGGGTACGTCGCGAAGTCCCTTCACCTCAACTTTCTTCCACTCTCGGTGCATATTTTATCCTTTTATTTATTATAATCGTTCTTTAAAAAAAATTCTGCCTCCGGTTGTCACGAGTGGCGCCCAAGAGAGCAAAAACGAAACATACAACTACGCTCGGGTGGTTTAAGACAACGTTACTAGAATAAAGTCAGTTTCAAAGCTCCGCCGGAGAGGTGGTCCGCATGGCGGTCGCGAGAACTAGTGGCGCTGCAGTCAAGTCTTGCGCTACCCTCGGCGCGTCGTCTGCTTCGGCGGCGGGCCGCCGCGCAGACGTACCACGGCAGCTTTCTAGTAAAGCTATTGGTAAACTTAAACATCTATCATCTTTCCAGTCGACTAGCTTAAACATCTTAATCCTTCTAATCGACGTTACCGCATCGCATTTGGGCACTGTTTAAGTGGAAATGCGTTATAGGTCGCCTGTATGCGCTGACCTGCACGCGTTGCTCATTGGCTGGCTAAGAATCGACGGTCGGCCTATATTTCAACGCTCTACATTGCGTTTAACTTCAATGTACGGTAGTTTCGAAGCGAATTAGCATTTTCAGCGTAGTTTTTATAACTACTGGGCCGTCTTACCTCGACCGAAAACGACGCAACACGTTTGTGAAAGCGGTATCTTTATTAAGTGCTTTTATGTCCGCGCGGCAATACGACAGTTTTTCTGAATCTCGTCGGTGCGAGGTCCCGTTAACTAGCTTCCGATGTAGAGATCGTATGCTCAACTTTTATATCGCCGGGCTGGTCTCACCTCATCTCGCCATTGTGCACTCTGTGATGCATACGAACATTAGATCACCAAAGATGAAAGTTTCCCTTACAGTTCTGACGCTCAGTCCGTCTGTGACAAACGCACTCTACTTTTGCGAGTTCATATTAAAGCTGGAATCAGCAATTTGAAGGTTCTAATGGTCCCGAATTCATAAGGATCTTTGACCGCCATTTTGATGTCTCGAACTCAAGAAATCTGTTCAGCTGGTCATACAAGACACCTCTCTGAAAGGTGAATGAGGCTTCAATGAGGACTTTTTTTAAAGGCTGAATTGTACGTAACATGACGCAAGGATCCACAAGAAAAACCAGTGTTTAAAGGCCTCATGAACACATTATTTTCAGGACTCCTTATATGTACGCAGGGTGTCACAGCACCTTTTGATAGGCTGGTGGCGACAGGGGAGCTGCCGACTTCGCTCACGCACAAGATGTCTCAATACCACATTGAAACATTTTCTCGTTGCGTAAAAAGGAAAGGGCGGCTAAAACAACAACCCTATTGCCTGTCAATTTACAGCTGCCTACAAGCGTCTTTTTATTGAAAGAGAAGTTGCATCATCAGATACTGGAAACTGCTCTCTAGATTTTGTGACTCATCTCTGTCCCTCAGGTGACGTGAGCCTCGTTGAGTAGCCAACAGCTTTCGCCTCGTTAAGATCATCACTGTTGTAGGGACTTAATGATGATCGTTATAACAGCCAGCGGGTCGACTTCCACAAAAGCCTTTTGTCTGTTCTCAGTGCAGTAGTGCCATATCTAGGAGTATTTGGGGACACGGAAAGTATTAGAGGCACATCCCGCAATGAATACTGCACTACATTGATGTCCACTGAGCTGCCAGAAGTTCCAGCTGCGAAAACAAAAGGTGGTCTCGTGACACCATCGAAATACACTTCTTGAAATTGTGCCAGGTCGTGGAAAAAGGGTTTCATGTTCTACAGGTTTAATGCAAGGTTTAATGTTCCACACATTTAATGCGGTCGTTATACGCAAATAGTGAGCGCCTATAGTGGAAGGGTTGACAGTATTGTGTGAAGAAATATTACTTGCTCAGTTGGATAATCAGTTGAACTGCGATCCATTCGACAATCACATTTAAGTTTTCTCGAAGAAAATTGGCAACCTGTATTCAAGAATCAGGTTCAGTTCATTCCGACTGAAATCAACAGAAAAAAATCCCACGCACAAGTGCGTGCGTTTTGTATAAGTTGCCTCATAGCCTGCGTTGTGATCCATCTGGTAGTTTTCTTTAAATTGGTTGTTCTTTTATCGTGTGTGACTTCTTTCTTTTTAAATTGTATAAACCCTGGGGTGTACCCTTTGTTGCTTCCCCCGTGTGCCTCTCTTCTGGAACATTTCAAGCGAATATGCCTTACACCCGTGAACGGTTGAATGCGTATTCGCTCATACGTAATCGCGTACGGCTCATATGTAATTCCGTAAACTACTGCATTGTGCAGCTCCTTCGGGAGCTTATTCTAGTAACGTTGGTTTACGCCGCACAAATAGTCAACGTCGCACAGGCGACTGAGAAGAAAGTGTGACGAAGACGATTTAATACGCGCTACATACGACACGTGCCTAATTGTCTACAACGGCTGCCCACAAAGCATTGCGCCTACAAGTAGCTAAATTGGGGCAGCAGTTAATACTATTATCCACAACCAACAACGCTGGTACCGTCTAATTCCAGGGTACAGCAATTTTCATAATTGACTATCATTTCATGCGAAGCAATTGCCCGCTCTGAATGATGCTCATCTCCCTCCACCATTAAATTGTGTCAGGGCGGGAAGTACTGTTCTTTTCACTTACAAAAAGAAAATACACACAGGGAGCCTCCGATTCAAGGAACTACTTCCGGTCATGATATTAAAGTGAAAGCAGCACCTCGTGTTGCAGGGGAACCAAGTAAAACATCGCCCCCGCCCTGTTGACCTTGCGAAATCAAGCATCCAGGTACCAAAAGTTACGCCGGTGTTTCAACTCGATAGACGGCTATAGCCAGGCTTTGTCTCTGTGAAAGCTGTGATTGTAAATGACGAAGATAAGACTAGGCAAGCCAAGACCGTGTCGAAGACAAGCCCGCACTTTGGCTTCATTCAACCGCGTTGGCTTACCTCGCGCAGCATCTTTTCAGCATCGTCAGCGTTGAACTTCCTGGCTGTGACAGAAAATGAACAGCATGGGTCGAATTCAACATTAAACCATTTACCCAAACATTAAGCCAAATGAGCAAACTTGAGTCATCATCATCATATTTAAAATGCGGAGGAGCAACGCGTGTTGCCAGAGAGGCATGTAGGACGAATGAGGAAAAATTCCCCAATCAATTGAGCCTCAGTTCCTGACCTGCATCTGCTTCGATTATGGGCAGCTTGTCGTCGAGCTGAACGGACTGTGAACCGGGATCCAGGATCTCAAGAATTGCGAGCTTCTTTAAATCATGCCACAGCCGCTGCCCACCGCCACGAGAAGCGCCTTTCTAGACATAGGTGGTTTGATTAGTGTGCATCCATTGGACCGTCCTCAACGACATCTTCCATCTGGCGGGCCTTCCGCAGCATGGAAGCTGGTGCACGACCACCGGACCCTGCCACTAGAGCGTGCCTTCCATCCGGGAAAACGCCAAAACAATTTGCCCCAGAGTTAGCCAAAGCATTCTTCCCGGCGTTCGACCAGGCTTCACCACGATTCATCGGCCAACTTCACCTCCCTCCTGAAGCAGGTACAAGCCGAGCTCAGGTGGACATTGATGGCATACAAGAGCCCTTCACAATGGCGGAATTTGTGCCCGCTATCGACCAAGCAAAGATGCACACAGCTCCTGGACCAAACAGTATCACCTATGAAGTGTTCAAGAACGCTGATAGCCCAGCCCTTCAGTGGATGCTTGACTTACTCAACGCTATCTGGAAGCAGGGGAGCTCCTAGCTTCCTGGAAACATGCGGATGTGGTGCCGATACCAAAACCTGGCAAGCCCGTGTACCGCACGACTAACCTTAGGTTGATTGCATTGACGTGCACTATATGCAAGCTGCTGGAGCGTATGCTCGCTACTCGCCTGTCCTGGTGGCTTGAGCGCTACCTGTGGTATCATCCAGCTCAGATAGGCTTCCGCCAACACCTCGGTACAGAAGATGGCCTGGAACATCTTTCGAACATGGTACTAATGGGTGGAAGAGCTCGCAGCATACGAACGCTCCTAACCATGGATGTCCTAAATGCTTATGACCATATCAGTCCCTCAGCAATCCTTACCATCTTACGTCAACTGAAAGTCCCAGTCATGGTCTGCAACTTGGTGCGGTCTTTCCTTGACAGTCGTACCTTTTCTATACGAATCGGCAAGGAAAGGGTAGGGCATTTCACCTCAGAGCGGGGAGTACCTCAGGGCTCTGTGTTGGCACCAGTGTTGCTCAATGTGACACTCCTTCCTCTCGCGTGGCAGTTAGCGACCATTCCGGACATTTTCTGTCTCATCTACGCCGGTGACATTACAGTCTGGTCGGTACATGCAGATTTCAACAGACAGCAGGCAGGCCTCCAGGCGGCCCTAGACAAAACGGAGCATTGGTGTGCCAAGATCGGCTTGACACTTTCGGCTGCAAAGACGACTTTCATGTCGATCACAAATGTCGTCTTCCCAGACGCCCCTCACCTTCGCCTTAAATGGCCATGCCCTCAATCCCATATCGTCAATGCGAGTGCTTGGAGTTGAACTAGATGCCTCTGGGTCCGCGGCTCAATGGATTCGCTGCGTGCGTGGTAAAGCCTCCGAGAGGCTTCATCTCTTCCGACGGATCTCCCAAAAGACCGGCGGTGCCTCTAGTCGCATGGCACGCAGCCTAGTTTGATCTGTCGTGCAACCCCGACTGATATACCCAGCTCAGTTTCAGCACCTGCACACGAAGCAACTGGCGCCTACTGGAAAGTGTAAACCGAGAGGCTATGCGAGTTATCACAGGCCTGCCTCGTCTGACCCCTATTCCGACGCTACAAGCGGAGGCCCAGCTGAACACCCTTGACGAGCTTGTTTAACAGCGGAGGAGGGCACGTCACCTAAAACTTCAAACAGTTCCCGCTGCTGCGGCATTGGCTCACTACTACGATTCCAAGTCACCTGTTATATTACAAAAATCGCCTGACCTTTCCCCTTGGATCCGAAGCCAATCCACAGACAACCGGCCACTGACCCGGATACGGCGTTTTCATAATCAGTCACTGCAGCCCAACCCTTTTCCCTCAACGTCAGATGGTACAGCCGATGCAATGCAAGTGTACCTCGACGCAGAAATGGCCCAAAATCTTCTACACACCAGCCTTGTGTACCCTACTCATCCAGAAGTGCAGCAGACCTGCTCATACCTCACCGACGCGCCTCTTCCTTCAATCATGGCAGAACGTCTGGCCATCCGGGATGGGTTATCCTCATTAGAGCCTCGATTACGCATAAACCCGCCGTCGTGTCTTCACCTGTACAGACTTCACACAGGCAGTCCGGGAACTCCTACGCGTCGCCAAGTGGCCCGACTTGAGTGCATCGCATTCTGAACTCATTTCCATGCACCGTGCGAGTTCTGTGGAATAGACGTTCGACACCTGCCCACATTGACGCTGACACGGCCTGCCATCCACAGAGGGTGACTGGGCCGCTACCCCTGCTCCAGTTGTCGCAGAGTGACACCCTCATCATTCACAAGGAGTCTCTCCGGCGCTCCACGCGTGCCTTTCTTTCGCCGTGTGGGTCGGACCTTCCTGGCGGTTTAACCCGCCACGAGGAGGTGGTGCTTCGGAGAATCAGCATGGGCGCAGCTTTGACCCCGGCGATAAAGGCTTCATGGAGGACGCAAGTTCCCCCAGAAACATGCCCCTTCTGTAAAGGCCGAGCTACTGAAGCGACCCTGGACCACTTCCTGGGGACATGCTCGGGCCTCCAGGCAGCATGAGTTCGTCACATGAGGGCCCTTGGGTACCACGACCACCTGACCTTCGCCGCTGGACGCACGGTCCCCAGTACAGGCCCCTCCTGGACTTAATTGTGGAGACGGGGCTGCTGAACTACATTTAGTTCATGCCAAAAGGCGTACTTGCGTAATGAAAAAAAATGCACGTCTTTCGCGCACTGCGCATGCGCGTGTGACTGGTGGGACGCGAGCAATGTATTTCCATTCTACGCGGAACAGGGATGCAGCGTCCCATGTGGTTAGATTAACAGGCGCACCAATCGGAAGCAGGTGGCTTTAAAGGGACGATAACCGATCACAGATATTATGCAGTGTCAATAATTTTCTCCCTGTACAATGTACACCCGGGGCCCTATTTTTGACTGCACAAATTCCCAGGCAATTCTCCATGTTTTTTGTGTAAGCACAACGTAAGGAATCAGTGACGTGATGCACGTATAGCTCTGAGGACATGCACTGTAATTTGACGCTTCACTCAAAGATCACAACCAAGGTATCAAATATTGTGCATAAAAGATATAAAAACACTTGGCATGTACTATAAAAATTAAGATGGTAGCTGATGCTGGCAAGAAAAACACATTTCTCCAGGTCAAAATTGGCGTCGACACCACAAGGCGATCGAGTAACGTTAATCCAAAAGCGAGCGAAAGGCGGATGTCGAGCTAAATAACATCGCACAATTTTTTTACCGTATCTATTTATTTATTTCAATCGCTTTTAGTAACATAGTTTGGCGCTCTGCTTCAATGCAAGCTTTGTTGCGTTATCACCTTCCCGGCTGCCACCCCTGCCACGCCATCATCTGCTGCTATGTACAAGTTTATGGCGTGATCACAGAAAAAGACGGCCGCGACCAACGCTTGAATGACACATAAGAGCAGCGAAGCGCTACGCCTGATAACCGCGGAGCGCACCGATGTAACCGTTCACTCATTCGTCAAGCTCGACTTCAATCAGCGCTGTAATGAACCAAAGAGTCACTTTCCTTTGTTATTTTTCTCTTGAGTTCGATCATGTGACCCAGCAGCTTAGTAGGACTGGACAAGATGTGGACAAAAAGTTTCAAGCTGTTACGTAACATTACGTCACTTTTCACGCAGGCTGAAGTTGCCAATGTGTGACGTAATCGTTCCCACCAAGTGTTTAAATTACGTCACGCCTTTCCAGCCAATCGCAGAGAGAGTTGCATTACAAGAAGTATTGTTGTTGAATAGGAAATACATTCCTACGTTGTCATGTCCGGTGGATTTAATCTAGTTTTTCGTTGCCAGCCAAGAATATGCGCTTTCAGTAAAGAGAAATAAGGCGAACTTTAGAACTGTTCACAGTAACGTCATGAAACGTCAAAATGACGAAGACACACACAACTGCTTTGTCAGCCGGAAGCACGTGACCCAAAAACTGAAAGCCTAGTCAGAAAAGACTTCCGGCAAATTCCCCGTTTTCCCGGCAATTTGTGCAGTCGAGAATAGGGCCCCCCGGCGGCAAAATAAGCCGGGGCACGCGAGCGCGTGACAAAATGCATTGCCGTGCTAATTGACGTCGCAGACACTGATGTGCGCGTGCGTGTCCAACCACGTTCGTTGCCTTGTCTTTTGGTTAGCTTCGAGCTGCAACGCTGATCCCTTCAGCGTTTGGTGGTAGGAGTCCCTGCCGTTTTTACGTCGCCTTCATTTCTATGGTGTTTTCATTTTAACGTAAGGGCTAGTGTATAATACTTTCTGTAACCTTTTGTGTCCTTTTTTGTCAAGCCTGTGACTGCGACGATCTCTGCTCACGTTCTTTCCCCTTCCATAGTGGTTTTAGTAGGTGCGCAAAGCGTGCTGTTGTCACACATTATTCGAATAAAATATCCGCCCTCCTTTTCCGTTTTGGTGCGCACATTCTTACTAAACGACCAACTGCATGTTTTGTGCAAAAATAAATAAATAAAACGCAATGGAATGCATGCTGCAGAAGTTCGCCACCGAAACGGTGAACATATGTCATCCGTCCGATTAGGGCAGAACAAACCACGCATACTTACCCGCGCCTCCCGCCGCCGAATAAGCGCGTGCATGCGAGACGTGTTGAGAAGAAGAAACTAATCCCTAGCTCCCAAGCGCTCAAATAAATCAGCCGTGCCGCTTGAAGCGAAGCAAAAGACAAGGAAGCGAGCGTGGTTGGACGCGCACGCGCACATCGATGTCTCAAAACCAGAAGGACGACGTCAAATGGCGCAGTGATGTATTCTGGCACGCGATCGCGTGCCCAGGCTTATTTTCCGCCGGGTGTACAATCCGTAAATGCTTACCATGACGAGAAGCGTTCTTCCCGAGTCAACTTGATTGAATATAGTTGAGGGATCCGCATTAATATTGACACACTGGGGATATTGAACGCACGTGCGCATCAATCTCGACACACAGGTGTTTCAACAGCAGAGTTGTTCCCGAATTTAGTTCCACCGAGTAGCGTTACCACAAAACTCAGACCAGCCGAGCGCACGTGAGCGCGCGTCTCGTGAGGGAAGCATGGAGTCGACCAGGTTTGCGCGTGGGCTTGCGACACGTGATGAGCTCGCAAAAAATACCAGGCAAAAATACCGAGCGCGCGTGAGAGTGCGGCTCGTGTGGAGCGCCGGGTGTCGTCCAGCTCAGAGTTCGTGGCGTGATCTCTAGCGTGCTGTTCTCCTCGCCAGTTGCTGTTCTCCTCGCGTGCTGTTCTCCCCTTCTTTTACGCGTATTGCTCTTACCTGTGGCTTTGTTATACTCGCAGCTCCAATTGAAGGATAGCTGTACACTTACCAAAAAGAAAAAGGAACCTGAGAAATTAGCAAAGGAATATTTGGTAACGTAAAAAAAGTAACCTATGTCCCACATAGTCCAACAAATACCAGAAAACGTCCCATTAGGACAAAGGACAAACCTCTGAGCCATTTGAGCAAGTACCAGTCTTCCGTCGACGGAATGGAAAGGTCTCCCACCGCCTGCCGCAACTGCAAGAAATATTGTGCGTATTTACATAGCGCTGTGTCGGTTTCAGTGCTGTATGTTTATTCAGAACGACAGTAAATGTTGTTGCTGCTGCTCTTGTTGTTTAGGCAAGCAACGAGAATAACATTAGAGCTCGACCTTGTGGTTCTTAAGTCAGGTGGTCAGAACATATACCATTTGAGCTAACCTATACATGTGGTCGAAGGGAAGGGTGTAGTGTAATTTAATTGAGTTCTAATGCCAGACGTTCAAGTCGAATAGTGTTGCACTGTACAATCGAACCAACATCGAGAAATGTACACTGACTGCAGAATGCTTAAGATAGTGCCTTCTATTCACAATGATCTGCTTTACTAACCCTGTTGAAGGGGAGTGGCTCACAAAAGAGCATACGCAGCTATTCAACATCACGGGCGTCTACACAACTTTTCCAAAGTGGACGAAACAGTACTAGGGACCCACCATTACGCGTTCTAGGCGGTATTCATTGCTTGCAAAACGGGAATCCATAGCGTTGACAATCCGGGCAGTACTCCAAAAATATGCCACGGAGCGCGACGGAAGAGTTGCATCGGTTCAATCGGATCATATCAACGCCGAGATATAGTAATAAAAGAAGCTGCACGTTACTTCGTTCCTTTGCTGTCGTGGACTCCCGCAATTTTATAGTGTGCGTGCAGTTTGCCGCGCTATCTGAAATTATAACCGCCCTGTCAGGAATGCGGTAAGTTTTGTGAGAGGTTTCAATGTACGTGGCACAGCAGCTTCCTGACACCAGTCTGCTTTCTTCTGCCCCGTAATGTCCCGAGGACTCAAAATTATTTGTTATATCACATTCCAACTCTTGGTGGGGGCTCCGGGCTGTGGCAAGGAGCTTCCCGCGGGCATGCGCGCGTTTGTGTGTGTGCGCGCTTATTTAGTGAACAAACCTGGGTGCATTTCATTACATTATTTGTAAGCTGCTTCAACGTGGGTCGTCACAAACATGGAAAGGAAAGGGGGGGAGGGGGGCGTGCGCTGGCACCTATGGCAAACGCAGTTGAAACAATAGCAATGCACCTTAAATGAACGCAAACGTCACAAAAATAAAACATAAAGAAGCACAGTTATCATTACAACAAAATTGGCCGCGACGCTCTTCGCAGAATCAAATGATCAGACTTTGTAGCGCCAAATATTTACCCGCAGGACAGACAAGAAGGAGATATGCGCTACTTCCAACTGAGAGCTTATTTTCAAAAATACATGTATATATGCAAAAGTCCACCAAACACGCACGTACGCACACACACAAACACACGCGCGCACAGAAAAAAAGCAGCAGGTGCGCCGTGCACAGGCGCATGGCGCACCCAGGAAGGCCAGCTCTTTCGCCGTCAAAGATAAATAGGTCATGCTGACGCAATCTTCGCCCTAGCGATACATTTGCGGCTGCTTCCACAATCTCCCGGGTGCGCTGATAATGGTCCCCCTTGCAAGCATGGCAACGACTGGGTAAGTTCCTATCTGCGCGTGCGTGCGTGCGTGCGTGCTTGTTTGTTTGTTTGTTTGTTTGTTTGTTTGTTTGTTTGGTGCACTGTCGCATCAATAAATGCCATTTTGAAAATAAAATTCAGTTGGAAGTAGCCCATGTCCCTGTCTTGCATGTCCTGTCTGTAAATATTTGGTGCTTCAAAGTCTTATCACGGAATACCAACTAGCTCGAACCCACACTTTATTAAGCAGATGATAGCTTCAAGTGCGCCGCCTAGACAACGTTAGTGTCGCTAGATAAGATACGGAGTACCGTCGCTGAAGCTCGCAAGTGAGCAACGGTGGCCATTTTCTTGTTAATCGCTGTTGCGATATTGCCGCGTCTGCGGCCTCCCGCTAACTTTGACGAAGTCATATGTAAACAACTCTACCGAAGACGCACCAACACGGCATCTTCGGACACACTTCTGCAGCTTAAATACTCCGAGCCACGTTATCTTTGATTTGCATTCGGAACCGCGCAGCCGCAGAGAAGGGAGGACACGCTGTCACTTCCACGATTGACCGACAGAAAACGCATAGGTAACAAAATGGCGGTGCCCATGAAGGGCCGCAGTGTAAACAAGTGTCAAGTGATGTGAACTAACCAATGATCAATGTGGCGGCACGGAACAATAGGAACAAATGTATACATTTCTGGCAAAATGTGACGTCACACAGATGCGTGCGGCGCGCGTCGGCAGCGATGACCAGGGAGTTGGCAAAAAGAGAGGGTTATTACATGGTGGAAGTCACCTTCGAATTTTTAAAAAATATTTGGGCCGGCTTTTAAAGATCATGTGAGAGTATATTGAGCCCGAACGCACACCAATTAGCGATCGTCATTTTTTTCTTTCGTGCTCAAAGTGAGTACGAGTAATAAATAAAACACAAATGTGACGTTTGTTGCATATTTCAGGTTAGCGCAGGGGTGCCCGGGTCGTCCGTCTCCGTCCTTATCTAAGAGCAAATGTTTGCAGTAAACGGGGAAACGCTTCGCCGGGTGACACCCATGGCCTCCCGTGGAACGCCCTGAAGCCAGACAGCTGCCCGCTTCCGAGATAGGACTGATGGCTTTCAAGCCTCGCCTAACATTGCTTTAGGTAAATTTCTGCCAACAGCATTTTTTTTTACTCTTCGAACATTTTTATTTTAAAGAATGTGGTTTCAGCTGCGTATTATTCTGTTCGTGCTGTATTGAAGGAAGTATTGAAGCATGTGAACGCAACTGAAATGGCGATCCCGCTGTTTATAATGACCTTTCTCTCCCCCTCCTTCCCTCCCTCCCTCCTCTCTCTCTCTCTCTCTCCCTCTGGCACGCGCTTTGCAACATGCTGGCAGGTTGCATTTCATTCCGATGCACTACCAACTTCTTTTAAGAAATTGTTGCCGTGAGTGACAATTGAGCAAACTTGCGCATATTATTCGCACTTTTCTTCTCTTTTTCTCTCTTCTCTCCCTCTCTCTCAGCGGTGTTCCGTACAACGTCTGCTGCACGCAGCACGCCCAAAACGCTGCTTCCGCTTTCGTACCGCACCACTCCGCATGCTGCTATTAGCCTTGCATTCGCCAGCCATTCGCCGCAACGGCGCAGCAGAGCAGCTTCAGGAGCACGCGCGGAGAAAGTTCGCAAACCATAACCAGAGACGCCATCGCCGTCGGGTGTATCCCTGACACAACGCGAGTTCGACGTCGCCTTTCTTACCTGTATCGAGGGCAGCGCGTTCCTTGGGCCGGCGGGTAGCTTCGTCCTCGGCAGCACTCATCGTGGCGGCGACTGGAAGCCAAGGCCGGTCGCGCTCGGCTGACCGGCTCGCCGCCGCCGCTTCCTTTTGGCATTAGCCTTTGCACGATAGAGAACCAACTCTCACTCGCCCCGGCGCGAAATCTTCCTTTCCCACTAGGCAAATAATCGCCGCGAGCGTTCTCCTGCCGTTCGGGAGCGCTCGAAGTGGGGTCGGGCTCTCCAACTTGGTGGCCGATCTGATTATCGGTCTCTTGTATTTGCCTGTGCAGAACAGTTTGGAGCAGTTCCTGGGCTGTCCGAAACTGCTCTCGCCATAGAAATTTTATGTGAATATAAAACACGGAGCTGCTCTGGAGCACTAATGGGAACTGCAAAATTGCAAAAGAGGCCTTATGTGGTACGTGCCATTTCGTTTGAGTGAGTGAGTGAGTGAGTGAGTGAGTGAGTGAGTGAGTGAGTGAGTGAGTGAGTGAGTGAGTGAGTGAGTGAGTGAGTGAGTGAGTGAGTGAGTGAGTGAGTGAGTGAGTGAGTGAGTGAGTGAGTGAGTGAGTGAGTGAGTGAGTGAGTGAGTGAGTGAGTGAGTGAGTGTGAGTGAGTGAGTGAGTGAGTGAGTGAGTGAGTGAGTGAGTGAGTGAGTGAGTGAGTGAGTGAGTGAGTGAGTGAGTGAGTGAGTGAGTGAGTGAGTGAGTGAGTGATTGATTGATTATAATTGGAAGCTTTTATACAATTCAGGTATGGACAACGAGTCACCAAAAAAATAATCATGCCAAAGAAAACGCTCGGAATGGGAATGTGGATATGCGTGCAATGTCTGAAAGATAAAAAGAATTGTTATTTTTTAATTGGAAGGAACCGGACAGAGTGCGGAATATGTTATGAAAAAATTTTCTACCGGTATAAGCGTGATTTTGCAAGAGACTACAGGGCAGCAGCGAAATACGGGAGCAGTTTGACATGCTTCTTTGTTTTAGCCGCTGCCCCATCGAGTAGAAATTCGGTTGTGGTTTGGTTACCTGCCCACGTACATGCGCTTGTTCGCTGCAGGACAAAGGCCTCTGCCATAGACTGCCGAACGACTCTACCTTCGCGCTGTTGGAGTCCATTCTTTGCCACCAAATTTTTAAAATTTGATCACCTTAATCAATCATATGTCTTCTCTCATTTCACTACCCCTCTCTCGGCAGCCATTCGGCTACCGTACATAGACAACCGGTTGTGAATCCTTCGCACCGCATGCCCAGAGCAACTTCCGTTTTTTCTCTTACAGGGACATACAATCGATTTTTGTGGAGTGCATGCCCTACAGCCTGATATAAAAGCCGGCGTGTTATATACTAGGGCTACCTCCACAGTTAATGGATGTATGCAATTTTTTTTATTGCGATAGTATGCCCGTTGGCATAAATGTCACAGGTATATAATGTCACAGGTATATATTAACTCCCGTTTCGCGAAGAAACGCAAGGAGGGAGCGATGATGGGGTCCTCAAATCCACCGATGAAGGTCAGGTGGTCTGCCAGGGTGGAGGCCTGTGACTCGGAGGTGTCTTGTTCTCGCCGCTTCCAATGTAGGGCAAGTCCACAGCAAATGTTCAGTGTCCGCATCTTCGGCAGGAGCCGTGTAAAAGAGGCAGTTCTGTGCGAACGGGGCATGGTAACATGGTGGCCACTCCCGGGTAACAGCGGGAGAGAGGGCTACACGAACACGAAGTCGTCGCAGCAAGACCTCCTCCCCGCGAGCGAGTCTGCTGCGAAACTCCCCATAGGCCCCATTTATCAAAAGCCGGTCTTCGGTTGCCCCCTGCGCCGGGGCAAGCACGGGGCTAGTAGGGTGCCTCGAGGCACCCTAGGGGCAAGTTGACTAGCCTGTCGTCTGTCGGCTGAAGGTTGAAGTAGTACTCAAGTGCTTCCGGCTGCTGCCGTAAGTCATAAAAAGAAAAGCCTCAAAAACACAAGTAAATTTCACCTAATTAATGTCTTCTAATTTAAAATGCAAGCTTTATTTTACAAAAATTTTGAATAATATTGCTTTAGCAAAGTTCAATTTTTGTCCTATAGGGGCGCGCCAGTACGTGTGCCCTTCAGCTTCGACGGAGAAGGGGGCCTCTGCCGCCCGGATTGTGAAGCGGAGTTTCGCAACTGGTATGTATTGAAGAAGTCTGACCTCAAGAAATTTCTAAATAAACTGGCGGAAATAATCTGAATTTAGCACTAAAATTTTTAAAGTATGAATGGTGGCGATACGCAGTGTCTAAGCGTGGCAATACCGAATGGCCTAACAATTCCGTCGATTTCAATGGGGGATTTAAAAACCGCATGAAGGAATAGGAAAGGTTGCACGTGATTGTTGTTCTAGGCGGGGACAAGTTTCTGAACAACTCTTTTAATCTCACTTGAAGCTAAAGGTATGTTGCAGCACGGCTCACTGCCATGGTTACCAACATTTTTCTTTACGCGACACGGACGGGGGGTAGATCTAAAATTTGCGATTTTAAGAGTTCTAAAGCGCTATCAGCAAGATCGTTTCGGGTTAACGTGTTTTAGGGGCTACCCTTTCATTTAGAATACAGAAGTATACTCGAAAAAATCGGTTGTTTGTTCCTTTAATTTAAGCACACTAGCTCTAATCTCTAATCTCTAGAGTATCTCTAATACGGGTTTGCTCCCTAATCCGAAAAGCTTGCCTCCTGCCCGCTGTGGTTACTCCAATAATTCTTCTTCTGGTTGCCCCTTAGCCCGGTCAGTTTCCTTTTGATGTGTGAAGTAACGCTTTCTATTCCTCACTGATGGCAACCGTTCCTTCGCCAAAATTTCCTGCAGGAAAGCCAACTTCACAGAATGGGTTTTGCAAAACGATGGTTATGATAAGCGATGGTACATCCAGCGTCTCAAGAAAAATGTTGGCCGCAGCCGCATATCTCATTACAAATGTCGCCCAGAGACGATGTTACGCCCCTGCCACTTAAATCCATTCAATTTTACCGCGTGCCACTGCGCCACGCTGAGGCGCTTTTCCATGCGTGCTGCGTGCGCCATCTACAGGAATCTTTCGTTACTTTTGAACTTCTTGGAATGCCGCCAAAAGGGTTAGTGTCGCCTGCGACAACAAACGACGGCGTATTTTTTATCATTTCCTATTGCAAAAATGAAGCAGCCATGTATTTATAATCATAAGAACTCTGCATATAACCCTCCAGCACCTGCTCTGTGAACGTGCTCGATTTAGTGCGCAAAGAGTGACCCTCGCAGTGTATTTGGGACTGCCGCTTTCCGTGGACATTCAACTAAAGGACGTTTTAGGCTGTGGGCATGTCCCGAACGTGCTTTACGGGCTGCAAAAGCTCTGATAGAGTACCTGCAATACACAGGTCTAGACCAGTCTCTGTGAATAATTCAGTCTCTGTGCGCATCAAGTTCTTCAACATCGTCGCCATTATCTTCATCACGTCGTCAACTGTCGTAGCAAGTTAGGCATTTTAGCCCGGCTGGCATCGCCAGACTATATTAAAGACCCCCCCCCCCCTCCTCTCTCTCTCTCTCTCTCTCTCTCTCTCTCTCTCTCTCTCTCTCTCTCTCTCTCTCTCTCTCTCTCTCGCTCTCTCGCGCTCACTCTCGCGCGCACGCTTATGTATTGATGTTTTGCCTCAAATATGCGTAATGTTTTGTTTTGCTCAAAAATGTTGATGAGCAAGAACATTGCCACTAGATTGAGAAGTTTAGAAATGCTTCGCCTAAACAAGCGTATGCTCGGCGGTTTTTCGGGCCATATCTGGTGTTACAGAACGGAGAACGACTATGCCAGCCGCGCATGTAATTTCGCGATAAAGAGAAATTGGATCTTCGTTTCACACAGCGACTGCTCGGATGGGTGGCCGCGCTCCGCTGAGAGCAATAAAATTTCATACGTTATTCCCAACAAACCTCTCGAGCGATTTGCTTTTTAGAGGGATCACACCGTACCGCTAGTGAATTAAGGAAAACAAAAGGCAGGCGCACATGGGTGGAGCGAAGAGATAAAGCTAGGGAAACAAATGGACGATATTAGTAATAACAAGGAAGAATTTCCTTTCGTCATTTGCTATTAAGCAAATCACTGGTAACTGAAAAGTAATATTCATCCAGGGCGAAATGATTCCAGGCAACTGCAGTGCTCAATTTCCCTTATTTCCGTTTCTGAAGTTCCTCATTCATAACGCTCTACGAGAACCATCGTCTGCTACTCTCAGGTATGCTAGAGAGAACGCCCAGTCGCACTGCATTATCTTCACCTTTACAACCGTGATAAGAGTACGCAAGAAATCTCGAGCCCTCGTGTGGTGGCATTATAATTTCGTAGTTGAAAAGTTGCGATCAGAAACGGGTTATGCAAGTATTGCTCCAGCGGCGCATCCCGGAGATGTCACTGGAGCTGAAAGCTCAGTTACTTGCGCCAGAGGCCAGATAGCGAACGCAACTTGTTTCGCAATCCGGAATATGCCTGCATCCCGAAAGTCAGTACCACTGTAATTGGACAAAATTAATTGGATTTTAAGTGCAGAGCACTTTATGGGCTCGTCTTTTCGTCTTATCTGGCTAACGGTCGATGCGACTGCCGGAATCAGGGGCGGTATTCTCGTTACTGTCCCTTTTGAAAACGTCCCTTTTGCGTCCCTATCATCGTGACGTAACTTCGGGTTAAAAGGTGGACGTTGGCAGCATGGAGGAAGGTTGGCAATAGGTCCACCGCACTTGCATTACGTCACTTCCGGTTGTTGGCTTTTAGCCAATCAGGACTCGCCAAAAGGGACACTTTTGAAAGGGACGCAAAAGGTACAAAACTCGAGAATACCGCCCCAGGTGGCGCAGCGAGATAACGCACCCAAGTAGAGCCTCCTGTACCGGCGCCAGGGGGTCACGCTGAGGCTTCGAAAACCACGCGGTTTAAATAGTCATAACCGTTCAAACCTCGTGATCCGCTGGCGCTTTTCATACATCTCCGCGTTATTTAGCGCAAAGAAAACTGGGGGGGACATTTCACGCAAAAAGTCTGCGTATATAACCGGCAGCCCTCGCGTTCTTTAGATAGGAACGCTCGTTGGGTTGGTTTTTGCGATAGTAAGCGAAAAAAGCGGCTGCGCAAGAAAGTAATGGCGCGTTCTAAATGACGCAGAAAGGCTCCAACCGCGCAAGAAAAAAATGGCGCGTTCGAAATGACGCAGAGAGGCTCCAGCAGCGCAAGAAAGAATTACGCGTTCGAAATGACGCAAAACAGCTCCAGCATACGAAATTAAAGCAAACGCAAAAAGAATGGAACGCCCGCTGGCGCAGTTTCAGGCAGGGGGCGCGCGAGCAGTGCAAAGACGGGAAATTTGAAATGCATTGGGTGGCAGCCGTGAGCGGATAAAGTCGCTGCAGCCCATTATGGCGAATCACTGCTCCACACTTCCGACAGCTTTCACATTGAGTGGAACGGCTTTAATTTTTTGGTAACAAACTTTGTTGGTATCAAGGCACCTTCGCAACAGTGTACAGATTTTTTGCGACCTCATCATCCAACAAAGTAATCCCAGAGAATTATCAATATGGATGAACACATTTTCTGACCTTTTTACAAATACAAATTTATGCTTGAGCCTAAACTATTCCTCGCTTCGTCGTCACGAAATGGAGTTAGGGTTGCGTGTTAATCTCGCGAGACTGTTCGAGTTTCCTCGAAATGTATTGTTGAGAGAGCTGGATGAAAAGAGGCAGCTTTCTCACAACAAAAATGTTTATAAATGTGTAGTTGGTATTTTGAGCAACAAACTCAGCACTCATTTCACATAACTATCCTAATTAATGTCGCATATGTAGCACACTCTCGGGATTGGACGAAGCTTGTGGGCCGCAGCGTTAAGGACACAATGGAAGCCTAGCAAAAACAGAACGCGGTTCAGAGCATTGGGTGCCAACGAGGCTCTTTCTTTAACGTGCAGCTAGTCGCAGCGAATAAATGGGCTTTATTAACAACAGCGATCAACAACAACAACAACAACAACAAAGACGTGTTCGTTCTTGTTCATACGCCCAGTGAACTGCCCCCCAGCCCCGACAGCTGCGATTCCAGATAGTTTCTCCTGCACGCGGTAAGAAGACAGCAACCGCTCGTAGTATCAAGATAATTTCAGAGTCAAACAATTATTATGGCAATTACAGCACTTCCTGGTCTGCAACACTGAGATTGACATAAATATCTTGATATTGGCACTATCGCGGTTCGTGCGTGTGATTATGCGCCCCTATTCGCACTGGTGCATATCAAACGACGGCATCGGTCAACGCTTCTAAAAACACCATACTTCCCGAATGGAGCCGTGCGGACTTTGAGATCCTTCGCGGCCGAAAATCAAACCCTCGGGTTCAGTAGCGCTACGGTATAACCACGGAGCCACCGCGAAGGGTCATATGTTGATTTTGCACGTTGCAGTGTAAACCAAAGACAAATTTCGCGCGCTTAGATTCGCATATTCCTCATAGCGACGGCGCTCCCGTGCCACTTCGTGCGTCCATCGGTGTCCCGGCGGCGTCGTCACCGTCACCCCTGGATGCGCAGTCTTCCGGCGGTGGCAGCAGCTGCACGTCGTACGTGACCTCCTTGCTCGTGAGCCAGCTGAAGGAGTTGTCGAACACGAGCTCGTCTGCGACGCGCAAAGGGAACGAGAAGGCGAGGGAAATGTCACGTGGCTTTGTGAGGCGAACGAGAAAGGAAAAAAAAAGCATTTGCCCTCACACCGAAGCGAAGGCAATTGTATAAAGGCTGTTCCTAAGTGCTGTCCGACGGTACTCAAAGCACTCCACTATAAAGCGTCGTCCACCGGCGTTTCGATGAAAAAATGCCTCGTCTGGCCCTACTTCGCCCGCCATTAAAGTAACGTAACGTAATGTAAACTAACCCGATATAACCTAACGAACAAAAAAATCATTTAAAACACCAAAACTAACCTAAGCAATAAAAATTATAAATTAACCATAAGATGTAAAAAAAACAGTAAAGTAGGGATCAGCCGGACTCGAACCACCGCCCTTAGAAACAGGGGATGAGACGGAACCTCTACACCACGACTTTTTTTTTTTTTCCACATGGTATTTATTGCACTACATGTCAATGTAGGAACCGATATTTACAACACATATTTACAACTATGAACACATACAAATGAGTTGATTACAAGATGAAATACAAAATTAAACACAATGAACAACTATGTACAGACGCTCTGATCAGCTTCATTTCTATCCTAACTATTCGAACGTAGTCGGACGGAACCCTAGCCATTGCTGTAGCGCTGAGCAAGAGAGCCGTCGGACGGCACCCTATACACTGCGTTGTATAAAATAGACAAAGTGAGTATAAGTTGAAGCTAAGTATATAAACGTCTTTGGTGGAAACTCCCAGGCCAGTGTACTGCTGCCACTGGATTCTAGGTAATCAAATGTTACATGACTTCCATAATGTAGACGATTTAAACAGTTTTCCCTCCTGAATACTCGCAAATGTACCAAAAAATGTGTAATCTAAGACTGGGCTTTGATGGGCGAAGTTTTCAAAGACCTGAACACAGCAGTGTCCAAAGCATGGAACGCGATGGCTGAACTTTTTGTCTCACCTTGCAACGATGCAGCGTACCGTACCAGGTGATTGCAGCCCTGCCAATTTGCTTTAATGCAACTGTTTTTTTTTTCGATCATCGTTTTGTCACCTTTTGTACTTTTGGTGCGAAACAAAACCACTGAACTGAAATAGGCACTCAAGGGGCCATGAAGACAAAATACAATTTCGGTTCATTGAGAAGAATGCTTCGTTTCAATAACAATGATACCAATTTTAAAGCAAACTTTAAAGAACTAGGCAGGAAAACAGGTGAGCAGGGCGACTCACCAACCTCTTTCTCGCGAAGTCCTTATGACGTGATGCGATTGAAGGCCGCCGGATATGGCCACCGCTATGAAACATGAGTGTGCGGTTGTAGTGGTGCCTTTCGTTTCGTTTGGTTGTAAAACTTGAAAGGGGGACGCGCTGCTAACATTCGTCCCTATCCAACCTAACTTACTTAATATGGCATTGTCAGTCTTTCAGGGTGGCCGAGTAAACGTGAGTCCTGGGATCCCACCCGGTTCGGCTCCGAAAAATTCCACCTTACCGCGATACTGAAACTACCCGCAGTTTTCTTTGCGCTAAAAAAGGGGGAGATGTATGACAAGCGCATGTGGTTCACGAGTTTTGAACACTTATGACTATATAAACCGCTTGGCTTTCGAAGCTTCTGTGGGACGGGACGCCGCTACGACGGAACGGCGTGATGCTCTACTGGGTTCCAGCGAGCGAGCTGCAACGACAAGGCGAGGCCCTAAAGTGCTCTGCACTTAAAAACTGCATTATAAAAGTAGGCAACGCTGAAAACTTCTGTCTAGAGATGAGCGCTGCCCAAGTGTCTGCGCTGATTTCGGAGGTACTGACTGACTGGCCTTTTTTCGAGGAATACGCTGGTGGATGACCTTTTTACGATCAATGAGCTAACTGCAGCGTTAGCGTCCGTGAATCTGTCTTCCTTGCCTGGGGCTAATGGGATTATTTACTCGACTCTACGACATGTTGAAATCCCCTTAAAGCACTTGTGTTACTGAGTTGCACAACATATCGGCGCCTACAGGCCACGTTGAGGCTAGCTGGAAAATTGCGTTTCTGATACCGGTTCTCAAGGCAGGAAAGTCCCCAACAGATACAAACAGTGGCGGCGGCGGCTTGTCTGGGACCTTCAGACCAGGAACGTCTGCCCGCCGCGGATTTCAGAATTCAGGAAAGGAAAGAGCAGCGTCGACAATGTCATCGCCCTAGGGCAAGGCAGCCAGAAGCTTTATCGTAGCTATTTTTCTGGAGATCAAGGCCGTGTTTGAGAGAGTTGCCCACGGAGTTATCTATTTGTTTCTTTGAATTAACATACTGCAGCCCATGCGGTGCTGCAGTACGTTTCCTCACGAAACGACCATCAGTTTAAAGTGGGCGTTCCCAGCGCCCGCACGAATTTATACTTCGAATCATTCATCCCGAAAACTGCAAATGAGTGGAACCACCTTCCAGCCCTTATCGTTGCTGTCACTGACGTCACATTGTTTAAAAACTCCCTCTGTAACCATTTCGCGTAAATCGTCATTGCACTTACGCAGTATTTTCGCTTGTTACTTTATTTTTGTCTGTGCGTGCGCGCGTCCTTCAAAGGCGCAATCATGTTGAACATTGTTGTTACAAGTACCCTGCCTCTTTTTCATACCACTCAGTCTTTCTTTTTATGGTTTTCCGACTGCCATTGTGTGCATATAATTTGTATCTGCTGCATTTCTTGTTTTCTGTACGACGTATACCCGCTCCTCTCTCTAATGCTTGGGCCTTGAGAGTAAATAAATAAATAAATAAATAAATAGCAGGTAGGAGGTGCGTATTATATATGAGTGTTATAGGTGGAAGCAGGCATTCGTCTGAAGCAATGCATTCAAAATAAAAAAAAGCAATGTGGCCCAACGACAATAACAAAGGGTGCAAAATGAAGAAAAAGAAAACAGGAATACTGTTCGTATCGAAGTAGAGATATGGTAAATTGTAACAATTTAAATACACATATATGATTTAATATTTACACTGTATTCTCACCTGTGAAACGCGCATTATAGTATACACATATCATACAAAGACAGAAGTGCTTTAGAAATTTTATAAAGGCTCAATAAATGGCCACTCAATGGTCATTTTGAAGCGATGTTAAGAATTTATCCTATGCGGGGGACCGCACGTGACCTGGCAAACAGTTTCATAGCTCTGTCGTGCGGGGATACGAAATGTAAGAATGTTAGTGTGCGGGAGATATGGGTTAAGGATTATGTCATGGTTGCTTTTTTTTTTGTTTATGACTTTGCAAATGTTGCGCACTTGGTAGAAGACAGACGATGCGTGATGAGAGACAGAGAGAGGCAGAGAGAGAGAACATAAACTTTGGATTGGATGACGCGATGAGAAGAATTTAGTCATTGTATTTGTTGGCACGCAGAAAGTGGGGCTTGTTCCAGGGATGTTATGGGCTGAAGTAATGAAAAGCTATGGCTGTACGCGTGACAGATGAACCGGGCGACCTTCGTCGGTATAGGTCACGGGGATACCGTTACTATATTATTGTTACTGTGGGCTCCATACGCTGGAAGCGTACTCAAGTATGGAAAGTAATAATATTTTGTACATCGGGAATTTAGTCTGTTGGGGCGATTGAGTGAGGGTGCTGTCCGACCCATGTTGATTTCCCTCGTAGTTTTCGCACAGAAGCCGTTCTTTAACCCCCTTACCGTCGCAAATTAGGGTTGTCTTGGATGTTGATGATGATCATTATGGGCCGTTTTAGTTTCAGGTACGTAGAAGCTTCACGTACGTAGAGCTTTCACGGATAATCACGGATTATCGTAGAGCTTTCACGGATAGAGCTTTCACGGAGCTTTCACCAGCTTGAAACAAACCATTTCTTTTCTCCTAATCAGCATGGGTTTAGGAAGGGTTGGTCATGCGAAACGCAATTACTTGAATTCACAACTGACCTTCACACTAATATGAATAACAATCTACAGACAGACTGCATTTTTTTAGACTTTTCAAAAGCTTTTGACTTCGTACCTCATTGCCGCCTAATTTCCAAATTATCTGCTATCCAATTAGATTCGCTAACCTTATCATGGATTCGGAATTTTCTAGTCACTCCGTAAACATTCACTGTCCATCGATAACGACTCGTCACCTGTTTCCTTATGTAACCTCTGGGGTGCCGCAGGGCAGCGTCCTTGCTCCACTTCTGTTTCTCATCTATATTAATGACTTGGCAAAGGGCCTAACATCCTGCATACGCATATTTTCCGATGATGCATAATATACCAACCTATTAAAAACGTTGATGACCATTATATCTTACAGAAAAACCTTGACCTAGTTATCAAATGGTGTGATGCATGCAAATGACGTTAAAACGCATGCAAATGTAAAACAATCCCCTTAAGTCGTTTGCATGACCCTGTCCGTGTTCCCTTACCGCATCAACAATGAAGCGCTTGCGCAGGTGTCAACCTACAAATACCTCGAAGTTCATCTCACCCATACCTTTCACTGGGCCACTCACATCACTAACATCTGCGCCAGTGGCATCAGATCATTAGGATACCTACGCCGTAACCTACATTCCACTCCGTCTAACACTCCGCAATTAGCCCTACGAAACATTGTCCGCCCCCAACTTGAATTCCCCTCTGAAGTCTGGTCACCGTCACCCCCACTACCCTTATAAATATGGTCGAAGCTATTCATAAACAGGGCTGTCCGTTTCATTTCCCGCAATTACGATTACGGCTCCAGTGTAACGCAACTAAAAAGGATCATTCACTTCAACTCTTAGTCACTCGCCGCAAACATCGCTCTCTTATGCCTCTTTCACAAATACGTACACCCAGTAAAATAACTAGGCTGCCCATTCTACGATCCCCCTACTTATCAAATAGATTGTACAACCGATTTAGTTTCTGGCGTATCTCTGGGAAAACAAATTCTTTTTATTAACGCATCCGCATTGACCAGGGAGCAATCAGGTTATGGAGGGCCTCTATGATAACATAGCATCTGACACTAACCTCGATTTGTTCCGTCGAAAGTTACTCTTACATCTATCTTGATAGTCTCATAATTCAATAGTCTGGTTTTGTTTTTGTATATGTCTGGCACGTGCAGTACGCCGTGAATTTCTAAAAACCACGTTTTGCGCTTCGTTTTTTTTTTTGTTGTTGATTGAATTCTTATCTTGTATTGTCAACATGCTTTTTGCTCGAAATTACTGGTACCTATCTTCTTGACATCCTTACCTTTTTGCTCAAAGTTCTAGCCATTTTTATTACGCATCCTGTATCATTTGTAAACTGCATTCTACTTTGTTTTGATGCGATATGCTGACTTATGTATTCTGTTTTGCTACACTGTTTTTTGTGCATTCTACTTTGTTTTTGAAGCGATATGCTGGTTTATGTATTTTATTTTGCTGCACTGTTTCCTGGTTGTTAGTCATTTTTACGCATTACTCCTGTATATTCGAGACAAACGGTGTACTTTTTCTTTTTCTGCCCCCCTTACTCAATGCCCTACACAATGGGCCTGTAAGGTACTCGTAAATAAATAAATAAATAAATAAATAAATAAATAAATAAATAATGAGTGTGCAAGCTCAGAAGGCAAAGGGTTGCCGTGAACTCACGGACGTGCGTGAGATTCGAATTTTTCAGTTGCGGTCTTTACGTGGCTTTCGTACTTTAGAGTCGGCCAACATGGCGGCGCCCTGTTCTCCCGTTTCGCAGCGATAACAGCTTCATCGCTAGTCCCTATAGGTGCGATATCGTGTTCTAAGCTGTTGATTGCCTTCAGTTTGCCAATTTTAACCCTCCCTGAAAGATTCAATCGAAAAACAGCTTTTGTTTTTCAGATACAGCGTCGATCATTTAAACTGTAAGGCCTTGCGAAGTAGCGTTTGTTGTCGTCATAGCAATGGGTTCGCGAGATGAGGACTGGCTACAGCAGTGTCTGCCTGTTACTAGATGGCGCTAGGAGTAACGCGGGGGTATGGGCAGAGAGCGCGCTCATCCAGGCGCCCTACGCGCGGCGTACGCGTAACTATAAGAGTTTCAAACTACATGCGCTTGGGCTACGAATACTTTTCACGTTTGCGTGCGTGGACTCTGTACTGAAACTAAAACTGTCTAGTGAGTGATAACTCGCCGCCGCTGCCCACGCGATGAGGCGCGCCGTAGTGGAGGGCTCCGGATTAATTTTGACCACCTGGGGATCTTTAGCGTGCGCCGAAATCTCAAACACACGGGCGTTTTCGCTTTCCGCCTCCATCAGAAAAACGGCCGCCGCGGCCGGGAATCGAACCAGCATCCTAGGGCTCAACAGCACTGTCTTAGATTCTAACTACGGTGAGGTCAAACTGCAAGACAACGAAACTATATTAGATGCGACGCTGAGAGCATCTCTTGTCGGCGGCCCTGTCCTTCCTGCGTGCGTCCGTTGTTGTTGTCCGCAGCCACTCTCCCCCTCTCCTCTTCGATAGCGAACACACTCTAACGAGGGGCATTGGATTGGATTCGATTGACTTGGCTTGGCTTGGCTTGGATTAGGTTGGATTTGGATTGGATTGGATTAAAGTGGATTGTGTTGGATTGTGTTGCGTCACAGCCGCGGAACTCTCTCTCTCCACGGTCTCCTCTCCTTCGGGCGCGCTGCGCATATACACGGTGTGCCGCTCTCCGGCGGCCTTTCGGTCGACGGTTGCTCTCCGCTTGCGCTTGAACCCCCCTCAGCGTCGCATCACACCAGGGTTCCCGCGAGGGAGGTGGGCGTAATTTTTATATTAGCTTGCATTGCTTTTTCGGCATCAGCCGATAGCATCACAGGTAATCGAGGGAAAGGTATCCCGTGACTCACCACGGTTCTTTGTTATAAATAACTTATTTGACTGATTTACGCTCTAAACATTTTGCGCAAGTGTCCTTCGATGGGGCGATCCTTTAGAAATGCGCGGCCTACGTTTCCCCTTCCCTTCTAAAACCAACCATGCACAACGACCAGTTTTAGTTTGCGATTGCTCAGGCATGGGTGGCTATTAGTCTGGTTTCGGACTGTGCGGGATTAAAGTGGATTGTGTGTTGTGTTGCGCACGCCGCGACTCTCCCCCCGTCTCCTCTCCCGGGCGACGCGCGCATATACCGGGCCGCCCCGCGGCTTCTCGACGGGCTCTCCGCTTGCGAACCCGGTGCTCACCCGGGTTCCCGCGAGGTGAGGGGGGCGTATTTTTAATAGTTGCATGCTTTTTGGATGCTGCATCCAGAAGAGGGGGTACCCGGCTACTCAGGTCTTGCTTATAAATTAACTTGATTTGAGATTCGCTCGAAACATGGCACAAGTGTAATGCGATGGGCGATTTAGAAGGAGCGGCCACGACTTACTCTAACCACCATGCAACGTACAGTATTTAGATGCTGACGCTCAGAGCATCTCTATCGGCGGCCCTGTCCTTCCTGCGTGCGTCCGTTGTTGTCCGCAGCCACTCTCCCGCTCTCCTCTCCGATAGCGAACTCTCTCTCGTGAGGGGCATTGGATTGAATTGGATTGGATGGCTTGGCTAGGCTAGGCTAGCTTGGCTTGGCTTGACTGACTTGGATTGGATGATTTGGATTTGGATTGGATTGGATATAGTGGATTGGTGTTTCGTCATAGCCGCGGCAGACGCACTGGTGCCGGCGCGTGTCCAGGTGAGAGCGTCTGCGGCCCAGCGCGCTCTCACTCCGCCGGTGGGCGGCGCTGGCGCGGTGCTGCGGCATGTGCAGTACTCTCTCCCTCCGCGGTATCCTCTCCTTCAGGTGCGCTGCGCATAAAAACCGGTGTGCCGTTCTCCGGCGGCCTTTTGGTCGACGGTTGCTCTCCGCTTGCGCTTGAACCCCCCCAGCGTCGCATCACACCAGGGTTCCCGCGAGGGGAGGTGGGCGTAATTTTTTTGTGTACTATCGTTCCCTGTTAACTTTTTATTTCCTTTTATTTCAGCATTCTTTACAAAGAACAACAGGTATGCTAGGGCAAGAACAAAATTACGCCCACCTCCCCTCGCGGGAACCCTGGTGTGATGCGACGCTGAGGGGGGTTCAAGCGCAAGCGGAGAGCAACCGTCGACCGAAAGGCCGCCGGAGAACGGCACACCGGTTATATGC
This sequence comes from Haemaphysalis longicornis, assembly GCA_013339765.2. Taxonomy (NCBI): domain Eukaryota; kingdom Metazoa; phylum Arthropoda; class Arachnida; order Ixodida; family Ixodidae; genus Haemaphysalis; species Haemaphysalis longicornis. The sequence continues at coordinate 24,589,809 of CM023456.1, forward strand.
GCAGCGCGCCCGAAGGAGAGGAGACCGTGGAGAGAGAGTGCCGCGGCTATGACGCAACACAATCCACTTTAATCCAATCAATCAAATCCAATCCAATCGAAGTCAAGCCAAACCAAGCCAAGCCAAGCCAAGCCAATCCAATCCAATGCCCCTCGCGAGAGAGTGTTCGCTATCGGAGAGGAGAGGGGGAGAGTGGCTGCGGAAACAACAACAGCACGGCCCAGCACGCGGACACAAGGACCAGGACAGGGCCGCCGGCAAGAGATGCTCTCAGCGTCGCATCTACAACGCTGCAATGCAGCAGCTTGACAAAAGTCCTTGCCCCTGAGTTTGGCAACGGGCACATATCCACGTACATACACACAGCCAGAATACACACACACATGTATATACTGGTGTCTGGATGCGGTTAAATAAGGAATCAGCTACAGGCATTTGGTTTTCCCGACTATTTATATATCTGCTGCCAATGCGCAAACCTTTTTGCGTGCGTGCGCTAGTAGTTTCCAATGCGAGCTCCGCACCTTCACGTCGTCGCGCCGCGATGCTCGCCTGTCCGACTAACCGAAGTGTGTTTGGTGATGGTCGTGCAGCATTTGAAAAGTAGTGTCCGAACCTAACAAGTCATAACTTGGAGAGGGCGATGTCGCGCTGCCTACTCACACGTTCCGACTTCGTGGCAGGGAAAGCTTCCGTTGTGTGGTTCGTGGCGGGAAAACGACAACCTCTGCAGGGCCACCACATCGCGCGCCTCGCCGTTCTTGCCAGCCGTCGCCCCAAGAGCGGGGTCGCGACGATATCGTACCGCAAACGCCACATCCCCTGTCGTTGTGTTGAAGCGCCACCGAAGTTCAGAGCCCGCTCTCGTTACAGGAACCTGCGCAGCGATCAACAACACCGGCACCTGGGTTAGACATTGTCAAATGGGAAAGACAGAGGTGAATGGAGGGCGTGGAGACTGGCAAAACACAAATGGAGGAGAACAGAAGCACACAATCGCAACAAGGTACCTAAAAAGACAGCCTTAAAACCAATGTTGCGACGAATCAATAACTTGCATTGGTGCAACATTGACGGGCAAGTATGGGTAGAAAAGAAGGTAATCCGAAACTATGAAATGCCCCAGCCGTTACTTTATTCCGGTAGGAATCGAAGGAGTCACCCATTTGCCAGTTGGGCCAGCTGATATCTGGGGGTGTTACGAGCCCACAGACCACTTCTCGTCGGTGCGCCATTGCCTGTAGGGGCAGGTTGCCTTACGATGACGCTGAAAAAGTGCTTCGTAAGGCGTACCCTGCTGCAATAGGCGCGAAATGTTCTCCAGCCATACTCTACATTGCTTTCTCTCTGCCTACATGGATAAAAATACCGTGTGTGTGCTTTCGGTGACGAGATACGTGGCAGGAACCTGAGGTCCTCACTAAGAACCTTTAAAGAAACTTAGATGACCTCAACGAGTCACGCAAAGGAAAATCGTATAGGGGTAACGGTCAGAGTTCGAAAAAACAACAGCGTGGATTATGGGCCAGGTTCGGGTGGGAGACAATCTGCTTCAAATTTAGCGATAGAAGTAAGGCTAAAAGAGTAATGTTGTGCGGATGACGGACAACAGGTGGAACATCCGTTCATTGGAATGGCCACTAAACGGCTCTAAGCGAAATAGGGGCAGACCAATCACTCGATGGAGGGCTGAACTAAGATAGGCGCAAGGAATAGAGTCGGCAAACCGAGGATAGACATGTCTAGAAATCTTTGGCCTCGTCCTGTAGTGGACGTGAAGATGATGATGATGATCATGATACACGCATTTACCCGCACTTACCTCCAGTGTCCAAACGCAGCCAGCTGCGACCGTACACCGCTTGTCACCTGCAGTCACCGCCGACGGCCGCCGGTACTCGTCAGGAACGACCCCACCAGGCCGTACCTGCGTACAAGAGACCCACAAGGAATTCGAGTAAGCGCAGGAGTAGGAGTAGGAGCGGTAATAGAATTTTGTTAACAGAGCAAAACGGAAGATGGTTGAGCCATACCCCCGACGTGGGATAGCTAACGTCGGATGTTATCTATCACACTTCCGGATAGCTAACATGCGAAATACGTTCACGCTGATCCTCCGAATGTTAGCTACCCAGCTGGCCCTTCCACTGCTTTTGAAAAGAGCTTTGGAGACATAGCAAAGCTGCGCTGTGAGAGCGCTACCATATAAGGTGGTGGGCGAAATTCCCACCGAAAGAAATTGTAGGGATAGATTGCTTGAAGTTAAGTTCCGTGGGAAGAGGTATTTGCCTGAAGTTTACGAACTACGGTTTCTTCCGTCTGATATAGCTTGAGATAATGTAGGGGAAAAGTTGATTGCCAGAATGTCACTGTAGCGACGTGATGAGAGAAGATGCTGTGTATGGTCGTCCGAGTGAGCAACTTCCAAGGATTTCCGGGGAGCGAGCTGAGAAACAGGTCAACACCGGTGCCGACCGATTGTTCCAGCAGAATATCATGCACAATTCGTTCGGTACAGTTGTCACGAAGCCTATTAATTCCACGTGACGGTGAAATTTCGCACCACAGCCTCCCTACTCATTCTTCACCAGCACGTTTTATTTATACAAGAATATAGGACATCAGCAGGTTCTGAGCTTTTGTCGATGCCTTTTAATCGGGCTGTGCCTGCACGCCTATGACTGTCGTCAGGAAGATTGCCTTAACTTTGAGATAAGTAGTCCCCGATAGTGATCGAATTCGTTTATCACTTGCTTAAACTGCCTGCCTCTGAGGGAATTTTGCTTCTTAGGTCAAGGGGTATTGTCCACTACAAAGGGGTATTGTGACCACTACAAAGCATTGCGAGGATCAGAGAGGGAATATGACACCCACGGTAGGTTCGGCAGTGTTACTTTGGGTGGGCTGCTCGGGGAAGCGAGGGAGGGGAGAGGGGAAGCTCTTTCGCTTCCACAGTTCTTTCCTTTATGGATACCCGCTACTGCCTTATCTTTTATTTTCCATACGTTACATTTATCTCAACTGGCACACAGTGCACTTATTTGCGAATTTCGTTTGTGCTGACATGTGAGAGTTACTTAACCAGACGCCGAAGAGGAAGCTCACCACTAAGCTCAGTAGATTCTCAGGAACTCTACAGGCAGCAAAGGTAAAGCAAAGACAAGGGGGCAGTCGACAGCCAGTCGCGTCGTTCTTGGGCGAGTGCCCGCCCCACTCATCCGCTTTGGTAGAAAATAGAGGCAACCACAACACCGTAAACTTCCAGAGCAACATATGTCCGCAACGTCAAAGCTTCCTGGTGAAGTAGCGACGTTACTCTGTGCATAGGGACATCATTGGATCGAGCAGTTCTAGCACACCAAACAGGGAGCGAAAGGGGCAGGAGCAGAGGAACTTGCGCACCAGGTGCGGGCAGCGACCGTCTCCGTCAGGGCCCACCAGGCGGCCGCCCCAGTGAGCGGGAAGCCTGTCGAGGTCCCAGCGCTCGGCGAACACCTCCCGCCAGCCCTCTGCGACGCGACGCCAACACGGTGCAGGCATCTTTATCTCGAACAACATCACAGCTTCACAAATGAAAACACGCTTTCACAGAGAACGCGAGTATAACCATAGATGTCCAGCGGCCCGGCGCCCGCGCTTTTCTGTGCCTCCAAGTACACTTGGTCCGCATTCTTTATTAATCTTCAGCATTTTGTTTTCAACTTGCGCTAAAGTGAGGTAACACAACCCGGCTTTTTACACGCCTGGTACGTTCACCCACTCCCAGAATTGACTAAGCGACCGTGTGAAGCCTCCTAGCACTACGAGCCCCACTGACCTGGCATCCAAGCCATAACCATTATAACCTAAAACAGACGATTGGGCGAATTGTTACATTTTAATTGCCTATGAGCGTATAAAAAGCACTGGGTTAAGCAATAAAAATCAGTTTTTACTCAGCTGAGTGTTTGTGCCCTCTTCTATTTGTCTCGTAAGGTTCGTGCTGTTACTTTGAACCATTATAAGCAAGCTCCGGTAACAAATTATTCTGAATAACTGTGTTGCCTCAGAGCAGGTAAGTAATCGTTGACGGGGAGGAGGAACCTGGTTGAGTCAAGGGTTTAGCGAGAAAATATTTGATTTAGTATGCGGTTAACGGAGAGTACATGCTGTTTTAGATTGTGGATGAAGATACACACTGCTCACCAAAAATTATCTTCCCCTCCGAGCCAGTTACGTAGCACTCAATTACAGTATAGATAGGATTAAACCGGGGAAGAGTTAACTCACCTTTTCCAAAGATGTGTATCTTGTCTATCGTCCTCTGGGTGAGTAAAGGTTTGATAATGTTCCACACCATGGGAAATAAACTTGGAGCTGTAAAAGGGAAGCGTGTGTAGTTTAATTAAAACAATGTACGAATGATTAATAAATCGTCGGACTCATAAAGGCTTCGTGAGCAGGTTGAATGTATACACACAAGCCAATACTAGCTGCGTCTTAGTTTAATTCATCACTATTTTTAAATACAGGACTGCATGAAATATAAACAATTCATCTAACCCTTGTTATCATATTTCGACTCCGTTTTCAGCAAAGAAATTGACATAATTCGGCTTTATTTTCGCATTAAGCTCATCTTCCAGAACGTACGAAATAGCGCTTCCTCAGACTACCACCTTAGAGAGAGATGTTGGGGCTCTTCTGGTGTGGCTGATGAGGCCCCTATCAAATAAAACTGCTCTGTAATTGTTATTCAACTAAGCTTAAAATACCATAAACAGGCGGGGAGTTCATGAGAATGCCGTGGTAATTTTGTAACAAAAGCGTCACGGTTAACAAATATTAAGACGATGAGTTCAGTTGCAACGGATAACCACGTGCGCAACCAACGTTACGGAGATGCTTGATTTCTTCTTTTGCGTTTTTGAAATGAAAATGCATATCCACGTGAACACTTCCCATGCAAGCGATGCGTTGAGGGGGGGGGGGGGGGGGGGGGGGGGTGATTCAACAGTACGACGCCTCCGCGTAAAGCCCGTTCTACATGGTGCGAATTTCGCCTGCGAACTCGCAGCTGCGATCTTTTTTTCCCTATTTTCGCTGCTGCGAAATATTTCCAAATGCCCAGCTGCGTTCGCAGGAACCCGCCGCGGTGGCTCAGTGGCTAAGGCGTTGTGCTGCTGAGCACAAGGACGTTTTTCTGGTGGAGGCGGAAAGCAAAAACGCCCGTGTGTACGAGATTTCGGCGCACGTTAGAGATCCCCAGGCGGTCAAGGTTAATCCTGAGCACTCCACTACGGCGCGCCTCATCGCCTGCGTTGCGTCGGCGCGTTAAACCCTACAATCAATCAGCGTTCACAGGAGAAGTTGGCCTGTTCCAGACATTTGGCAGTTTGACCCAGTGGCGAGAATAGATCGTTTTGCCGCACGACCGGCGCCGTAGCTGCGAATTCGCAGGAAACTTCGCACCATATAGAACGGCCTTAACTCGTGATTGGCGACGTCGTGTTCCAGCTGCTGTTTTAGCCGTCATTGTACCGTACGCGTTCCAAGGGTGAGGTGCATTGCATTCTGTTGTACCGTAGTCCTCGTTTTTGCCCCAAATGCACCCTGCAGCCGCGCATCCCTTGTTCTGGTACCATATCATATATACGTCATATATGAAGTCGTATCATCTATACGGCCTAAGTAGCCGAGCAACTTAACTCGTGGCCTCACGCGAACAGCGCAGCACTGTGACTACTGCGCAATCGCGGCTGGCGCGAATTCTGTATAGATTGCGACTACACAAATGCTGCGGCATTTGTGTAGCCACAATTAAGAGTGCGCAATCTACATCGTAGTGGCAATTTACAGACTGTGTAGATTGCGGCTACCACTTGCGGCTGTCTTGGTAACCAGCCGTACCACACTAGCCCTTTAGAGTCCGGACTAATGCGCAGATGAGCTTCCCACCGTTGATGACGAACAGCTCCTCCAGGATCTCCGGGTAGTTGTCCTCAAACATCCGCACCGCATCCACGAGAGTGGACACCACTGCGTGCATAACAATAAAAAAGAAACATTGGCATCCACCTTAATTCGCCTCCATGGTTTCCAACGATTACTTCATTGCAGTAATCTGTAACACAATACGTGCATGTGCGTGCGCGTGTGCATGGTGTCAACCATAGAGTTTCATACTAATATGTACTAGAGGGAAATCTGGCGCTGCATTCGCGGGCCACCGTGGGCGGCGCCATTGCAGCTAGCGACGTTCCTCACCTCTTTGGCTTGGTTAGCCACATGGCTTCTTTTTCGTCTTGAAGCCAAAATCAATAAAAACGGGTAACATTGTTTTTTGTTCATCTTGCATGAAGCTTCTAAATAATCCCTGACAAATACATCTTTCTGGAGCTTTAATTTTATAATAATAAAACAAATTCGATAATCTTCTGCAGTAATATTGTTGAATTTTTGCAGCCAGAGGCAACTTTTCAGCCTGTTCGTGAGCCATGCCAAGGACAAGTGGAACGTCGCCTGCCCGGTACATGACGGAACGCTCGCTGAAGCGCGGCTCCCCTAGACAGTGGCGCCAGATTTCCCTCAAGTGTATATTAGTATGAAACTCTATATGATGCCAACCGACAGGATACGGCGCCTGAACGGTTCCTAATTTCGCCGCAAGGGAGCATAGCGTCTGCCTTTCGCACATTAAAGCCGACGCATGGGGGGGAATGAAAATGCGTTGGGCAGCCTGGTATAGGGAGGGGGGTTGGTTTTGCGCTATCATCGTGCGTCCCTTCGCTTCATCGCTTGGTGTTCTCGGCGGCCGCACGGTCGCTGAGGTGTAGTGTAGTAAACGGACACCTCGAGTGCACCCGTCTACGGGCTCCACCAGGCAAGCTACGCGTGCGCCCGCTCAGTGCGCCTGCTCATTCCTCAAACCCCGCCATTTCTGGCTTAATTTTCAGCCAAGCGCACAACATTGGATGAACTTTTTAAAGCGAACGCTTTCTCAGTGGGACCAATGGCGTCCTGTCAAAAAACTAAAGCGTTTCCCCATAGACCGGTTGGTCGACCGAAAAGCTCCGATAAGATATGTGGACACACGGCGCGTGCGTGAAACAGGACTTCATTGTGGCAAGACGGTTACTTCAAAATCGCGAAAGTGGAACGGTACTAGATAAGACAATACTCGCATCGATCATGAAGAAGGAGCGCAATAGTACAGCTTTATCTCATAAACCACGTATCATTCGCGGATGCGTTTACTTAGTGCGCGAAAAATCGTTCATTCTTCGATTGCAATTTGGGTCTTTGATGGTTTGATGATCGACTGACGCACTTTCAGCGAAGGTTGGGCGCGCTTTTAGCTTTCGCGCGCTTCTCCCAGCTTCCTTTAGGAATGGATAATAATTTTTTTTAGGCTTTGCAGTTTGAGCTTGTAATATTGTGAGCTTTGAACGCAGTAATTTAGACAAGGGTGCTTTACTTTCGAACGTTAATTGCTGATAATAATAATCCTTGTCTAAGGAAAAAAAATTCGGCTATTAATCTGGACAATGCCGAAAATAGCAAGAAAGAAAAGGTTCACAGCTTCGCCCTATACTAGAAGAACAGCGCGCACGTACCACAAGAACTTTGAAGGTAACAATTCCAAGGCTCTCTGAACGGACTCCAACAAAGTGCTCGCGATGGTCATCTCCGAGAGAAACAGTGATCTCCGAAAGGTGCGGGACAACTCTCCAAACAGCAGCAACAGCAGTAAAATGGAAAAGAATGAGGAGGCCGTCAGCGCCTTCGTTCCCTCTTCCCTTTCCCGAGACGACATCGGGGGAAGACAGCCCAGAGAGGGGAAAAAAAAAAAACTTTTTCGGCAACCCGGGGGAAACGTACGCAGCCGAAAAAAACAAGGACGTGCGCAGTCGGGGCATCCCCACCTCACATTTGCCGAGCGTTCGGGCTTGTGTGCCTAGAGATATTTAGCATACCGGGCTCCGTCCGCTAACGCTACGGCGGCCGGTAGCGGGGCCCGACTGGGCAAGCGCAAATTCGTTCCGGTAGGGGGGAATAGTTCCGCGAGCCAGTCTTCCCATGCCCGCGCATTCCTTAGCTGGATGGGTGGTATTGCCAACAACGCAGTCCGCTAAGAAAGCCACTTGGGACTAGCAGTACGAGCACGCATATATGCACCGAACAGTACAAGCGCGCAGACAGCAGTTATTCATTCGCTTACTCATGATGGTAAATGGATCGTATTCACTTCTGTTTGTTTGCGCAGCTGGACTTATTCTCAAGGAAGTTCTTCCTCGGTCTCATCGGGGAGGCGACCAGCTCCTTTCTAATCTCATTATACGGGAAGACTTAAAGCTTGCAGAATACGGCAGGGCAAGGACATAACGCTTTTAAATGGACCCTGCAACACTCTTCGTGCAGTGCAAGTAAACCTGCGCGATGTTTAGATTACACTGCCAGGAACACCCGACACAAATATTACACGAGCACGTAAAGCGGTAAGCGCGCAAATCGCCGTGAAAGACGCAGAAAAACCAATTGCGCTCTCTTCAATTCTCCTCATTATGCACCCCTGCCATGGCCTCTGCGACGTCAATCGGCCCATGGCTGTCCTGGCTGTCCTATTGGCTGTCGCTGGTCAACTTCGCTGCTAAATTCTGGCATTTCCTGTGACGATCAGCCGTCGTCGGCGCTGTGTATGAACCTCTTCTATGTCTGAACCTGTCCGCATGCTTTTGGTGTTTCTTTTGTTTTGAGTGCGCGCGGAGTTTGAGTGACAAACCAAATATTCCACTTTCAACGAGCCCACTCGACAACAAACGTTTATTGCTTCAAAAACGCCCTACCAGCCTGAGCCCTTGCTTGCGAGCAGGCCACCATGCCTGCTTTTTTGTGGCACCAGACCGGAAATAGACCCGTCCACGTTGCGGGGAAAATGACAAAACTCCCCGGCCTGTGACATATCGAAGGCCGCCGAACAGAACGCCGCGCGCCGCCCCCCTCTCCGGGAGAGAGCGCGCAGCTTTCGTCGCGTTGTCCGCGGTTGAGTTGAGAGGGAACGTTTATGCGCGATTTTTCATCGCGCGTAGTTTCGGTGACAGTGAACGGATTTTCATAATTCTTGCGGGAGGAGATTGCTGGGACAATAGACTTTACCCCAGATAAATTCCGAGTAGTCGATGGTAAGTGTTGCAGCGTCCCTTTAAAGTAGCCATACACAACACGTCCAAAGTTACACTATTTTCCCTGTACACGCTCTCTATCAAGTGTTTTGTGAACGGCTGTGGTGTCCATCGCGGCAATATCTTGCCTCGCGAGGGCTCAGCTGTGCCCGAACGCTAAGCCCGTGTCCTTCTCGCAGATGTCCGAACCCCCACCCTCAAGCAAACGACACTAAGTGATAATAATTAACTAATTACAAAGGCCGATAAAATGACCGTCGTCATCACAGCTAAAATTAATTGACGCGTTGATGAATTATAACAAAAGCGCAGTCTTAGCACGCAATCCACCGCCTTTAGGTGACTGCATGGGTTGGCCTGTAAACAAGCAGGAAAGCATCAGGCCTGAAAAAGCTTTCGGATTTTGTTATGGTGTGTTTCTGAGATGAAAGAAAGAAAAAAAACGCCGCGAGGAGTGCAAGTGGTTTGCTTACCTTCTACGGAGGAAAGCTGCCAAAAAGAAAATCCATCCATGTCTGCCACGCCGTACACCGTGTCGATTTGACGGCCTTTCTGCACAGGTTTTGTTCGACTTAGAAAACTGAGGTCTCCCTGCCACGTACAACTCGTTCTAATTCCGCGATTACAGCACGTAGGGAACCAACAGCCCGTAGATGGCAGAAGCAGCCAGCTGAGGCACTGACGTTGTTTCTGCAGACCATCACACTTTTGGTGCAATGCCAGAACATTGTTTTGTGGTATCTCGGCATGTTTTGGGGAACTCCGCTAAGATTATTCAGGTTCCTCTGTGCGCGAAGTGTCTATCACCTGTCTATTGAAATGGCTTTGCTCTGGATTCGAACTCTGGATCCGCGCATTCGCACTGAGTTTTACGCTAACCTTCTTGTACGGCCGGCGAGTTAGGGAGGAAGGTCGTGACAAAATGCGGTAGACATCGTGTGGAAAGGTTGTGCGGGAGATATGGTATAGGTTGGCCTATGCGCTGCACGCACTCAGCTCATTCATTGGGTTAGAAATTGTCCCCATTCATCTCTTTAGGCATAAATTGTCAGATAATATTTTGGGAGAGGGGGGGGGGGGCATTCGTGTTATATTAGTCCTTTTTTCTTTTTGGTAAGAAGACACGTCATCACCCCGCTACAAAGGGGAAACCAAAAGCAATCACCATCATCATCACCAACACACAGCTCGCATATCCGAAAGCTTCCCACTTGGTTTTAAATATTTGACTGCCCTTCTTCATTTTTTTCACAACCTTTTCCGCATTACTGTCACCATGCCTGTCTCTTATTTTCGTTATATATAGTATCTCCATTTAACTAAAAAAAGAACCCGCGATTTACTTGGCATGCTCTTATAGGCTTGGTGCCTGTTTCGGCAGTGCAGACACGCTACTCAGTACGATTGAATGTTCATATATGTGCCAACATAAAATCGAAATGGAGGAAAATATTTCACGTGCCAATTTTTCCAATTGTACAGGCTTTGGAGGGAAATTTGAGCCATCGGCTAAAGGAAGTAAAAGAGTGTGGAGGATGCAAAGTAGCTGATTACTTTTAATCCATTCTACGCATTCAAGGTTGCAAGGAACTTTACGTTGCGTAGAAATCAAAAACCCTTTTTTGTTCTCGGACACAGTAAAAGTAAAAAAAAAGAACAGTTAAATGGTGAACATAGAGCAAAGTACAGTCTGTACCTCGAGGGAAATACGCCTGGTGAGAGCCTGTACACGCTCGAGGTCCCAGATGCAACGACGGACGCATTCGACCCGTGGGGCGGCCTCCAGGTAGCCTGCACACCAGAATGGAAAGGAGCAGAGAATATCGTCCGCAGGTACGAGATATAAAAGTAGAGCGCTTTAAACAAGGGCAACTCAATGCCAGCTGAACGTGTCAGCGTATGAGCGCGTATCCCTCCTGTCCGCCGCGATTTCACAGTGCCTAAGGCGTTGTGCTGCCTATAGGCCAAGGATGCGGACTGGATCCCGGCCGCGGCGGCTGTTTTGCAGATGGAGCCGAAAAGCGAAAACACCCGTGTGCCAAGATTTCGCCGCTTATAACGATTTCCGGGAGGCCTAAAGTAATCCGTAGTTGCGCACTACCGCGTGCCCTGTAGCTAAATTATAGTTTTGGCTCGCAACATGCCAAAATTTGAATTTGTATATCCCTTCTGTGGCAAAGCTCCCACAAGCATCGCATGGGTATCGACGTTCTGGTTCGGCAAAGTTTTCAAGGAAGGACGGAGTGAGAGCGCGGTGATTTTGGAGACAAACAATACATTTGCTCGACAACGAACGACTGTAGGACAAATACGCTTAGTGCTATCGACAATTTTTTTTATTAAAACTGAGGTTTTTACCGGAGAAAACTTTTAAATATTTAAAAATGTCTGCTCATGCGCGCGCACACGCAAAGCCAGAAGACAAGCGAAGAGACAAGCAAGTCGTGAATGCAACAGCAATGTAGATAGTTGGGCTAGTTTGTGTCAGTCTAGTAATAATCGCTCAAAGGCCGAAACACGAGATGAAGTGACACAGAGCGGGTAAGTATTGCAAGCAAAGGCAGAACACAAGGAACGATGCTGTGGTCTTCGTCTCTGCTCTTTTTTGTGTGTGTGTCCCCGTTTAGTGCACGCAAAGTTAAGCAAATGCTAAGCAACTAGCCCACGTTTCCGTGATTACTGCATGACGGGCTCATCAGTGGCTTTCCTATGACCTATTTACGGCTGCGTCTGAGTGGAATGAACAGGTTGGAGGTGGCGCGAGAAGGTAAGGCGCAGTGCCAGATGCGGCCACTGCACCTAATAACGCAACAGTAACAACAATACCTTCGTTCATAACATCAACGTCCCGATCGTGCCACCAGTATATCATTTCTCTAACGACCTACCTTTGCCCAACAGCGTTACCGTGAAGTACCAGCCCGCACAGCTTGTATTTGGTTATAGTGCATAAGCCACCTTAATATGATGATGATGAGACGGTTCGTGAAGTTCCTGACTTTCCCCTCGTTTTTTTTTTTCTTTTCGGGGGAAGACGAGTCGCTAGCGAGGACGCATGGACGTTAAACCCCTTCCCTTCTTGGGCGCATGCATGGTCGTACCTTTGAGGTCAGCCTGTCCTGAAGGCGAGATGAATACAGGCACGTCGTCGGGGCTGCACTGCAGAATTCCCCCGGGCCAGTATTCCCGGAAAACCTGCAACAACCCTGGCCCGGAAGGGCCAACTTTCATGAGTTATTTCACTGATACAACACTGTAGTTTGGCCGGTACTATTTCTAGCAATTCTTCGGTATAACACAGACGTAAAAAACAGGAAACGGGCCACGTTATAAGCGATAATCTGTTAAAAGTGGAGATTATTTATTTGTTATCTATGTATCGGAATGTGACTCAAGAAACACTTCGAATAAAGTTAGCTGTCGAATAAAGCGATTTTGTTTCAACGAGGGTGTACGCTATATAGCGCCAGGAACTTCACCTTAGCAAATTTGGAGTGGGTCCCGTACAAATTATTTGACTTCTGCAAGGGACGTTAAGGGGGGGGGGGGGGGGGGGAATAGTTGGTTAGAACGGTAAGATTAGGTAGAAGTCTGTTACACAGCCTTCGCTGAAGTCCACAGGCCGCGCGGATAGGGGGAAAAGTGGGTTAGAATGGTAAGGATAGGTATAAATCTGTTGCACAACCTTCGTTTTTTGTCCCTAGACCACACGGAAAGCTCCTAGGGTGGAAATAATTCAGAGCATAAGCTTAAGTCTCGAGCGCAACCTAACCAAAATACGCACCAAGAACCTGGAGCAAACATTTTCATTTTTACTGGCACAAAATATTGCGTTGCATAAAAGGGCCCAGGACTATCCTTGAATTCTTCGCGGCCTGTAAGATTTCGTCCTGACCTCGGAACTTTTAACGAAGTCTGTATGTGCTGTACAGTATTAGACGCCTGAGAAAGGAAGATACCTACCTGTATATCAGAAATTGCGGAAAATGTAGTGGCTACACCGAAGTATTGCTTCTCGAAAAATAGATAAATTGGATCCACCTATAAACATGCAGCGGATGCAAATGAAACCTCAGGTGATCTCTTGAGCGGTATATTCGCTGGAGTTGTGAGGGTGCTAATTTACTCTCATGGCGTGAAATAAAACAATTAAAACATGGACAAGAATAAAGGACGTGCCTTTGCATCCTTAGGTTCCCTCCTCAAGCCCACCAGCCTTTACTTGTTTGCAATTAAAGCGAAAGTTTATATTGCTCGTTTTCTATGTATTTTTTCTGTGCAGGGACAAGAATGCTTTGCAGTAAAGCCAACTTTTTGGGCCAATGCTCAGAAGAAAACAGCTGCCTACAACGGTCACTTTATGAAATTTTCCAAAAAAGCAGTTGTATTATAATTAATCACTAAAACGACTTTATCGTTATTCTGAATTTCATTTCCTTGTCAGTAATTAATTAGTTCACACGGAAGTTGTAAACGTTACAGAATTACTGTCTGCTGTCAGTACATGGGCACCTACGGAAGGAGAATGTGTACAGGAAACGGCTGCAACTCTTGTTTTACCAAAACGTTCCCAACAACAATTATATGACAATAGATTTGTTCGAAATGAAGTTTAACCTATGTGTCATGTGCTAGGCAGCTTCGCTAGTCATCCGCCTGCAGAAGCTAGAATGGCTCGGGGATTTTTCTTTCTGACATTTTAAATAGCAGCGTCGCTTTGTGTTGAATTCATTCAGTGGCATCGGGTGGTCTCTGTCGAGTGAGTGCCGTCGGGTAATTTGTCGCAGCACAACGGACAACGTTGCTATTTTGTATGGCCTGAATCTGTTCATACTGCGACGACGATGAACGGAATGGCGCGAAGGAAAACGAGGGCGCTGAAATTTACAAACCGTTGGTTCATCGTAGTCCTCCAGTATGCTGTCGACGCTGTACTTTTTTCTCCAGGCCACGTGCTGCGCAAGAACAAAAATGTGTAAGCATTTATTTATGATGCCTTGAATTTCATTCAGGATATTTATTTATTTATTTATTATTTTTCCCCTGTCACTTTTTCCTTACAATCTTCCACGTTCGCACCACATCACTGTAGTCATCCCCATATGGCGTAGAAGGCCCTGTAGCTAACAGGGCTGCCCACGCCAGTTCACATTAAAGATCTCTCTCTATCTCTCTTATTTTGCTACTGCGCGGAACGACGATTGCTAACGCAAAGGCACATAAAGCAAAAGGACACAGCGCAGGCATGTGTCGCATGTGTCTTTGCCGCCGTTGTTTCGTGCAGTAGCAGAATGAACCAGTTGCGACTAACCCAGTTCACAGTTTTCTCTCTCTTCGTGGCGAACGAAACTACGAAACTGCGCACCATTCGAAGGTAACTTAGTTGGCAAGAACGGAGGATGTACGCCGTAGCTGACATACCAGCTACACTGTCTGCTCTCATGTCGGGGCGATGCGTGTTAGTGCGTCGGCATTCTTTCCGTGAATGGAACCGACGATCGACACTCAGGGAAGTGCAATGGAGGAATCTAACAGAGTGATTTGCACTTTTCCTGCTAGTCCCTTGGGTAAGTATTCGTCAACTCACCTCCCGCAGCATTTTCTCCGCATCCTGAGTCTTGAACTTCCTCGCTGCCAAAGAAGGGTAGCAACACATCACCAAGCAGAAGCTACCTCTGTGGTCAGAAGCTGAGTGGGAGTCAGCGAGCACTTTTCGCGGGCGAAATGTTAGGAGAGAAACGCCCCGAATAAAGAAATAACCCTGTACTGGGGATTGGGCTACAACCGCGCGTTTTAATTTTTGTTATGCCTCGATTACAAGCTACCTCAAGAAAGGAAGTAAGAAAAAATTTTTCGAGGATTTGCGAAGGAATTTCTGCTCTTCTGGCAGCCTTAGGCGTTTATTTTGACTTTGCTTCGGCAACAATTTTTGCCAAAAGCTAAGCGTTGTCAGCCTGGCTTTAAGCTACGTTTTCTTTCTACTTTGAAGAACGGCGGAACCCAGCCTTGAAGACGCGTACACGAGGACAGAGCAGGACAACACACGCGCTAGGTCATACTCTCTCCTCGTGTACGCATCTTCAAGGCTGGGTTCCGCCGTTCTTCAAAGTATCTACGAACAGGCCCAACATCAAACTCTTCTACGATTTGCTTCTATTATGCCTAATGCTGAAAGACAATCAGAGAATTGAGGATGAATTGCTCTTTAGCTTCTCTTTGAGAGCTACTTCTTTCTACTTTAGAGCTCTGTAATTGCTCTTGAAGAAAGGCGGGATCTTTCTGCTCTCATTCCGGTGGATGACAGTCCCTCATTCCGCTAATTGTCTGTCTCTCCGGACGTCAGTTGACGAAACAAATCGTAGTAAAAATCTGTGACGTACAAACGTAAAGGAAAAGGACAAAATCTTTCTTGGACGCAGGCATTCCTGTGCAAATAATAATCACCAGACAACCACTAATAGCGCGAAAAAACTTAATTGGGGCCATGTTGTGACAAAAGGCGCATACGGCGTCCGCTTGCAACGACAGTTTCATCACAAACATTCAGGGTAGGGGAACTGTTACTTTCTTTGGCCGACCTAAGAAGGTGTGTGTTCCCTTCTCTTAAATACTGACACTAAATATAACATAGAATTACTATCATGGAATTACTATCATAGCCCCGTGACCGTGTTATCTGCGCTAAGGGTCATCAGGAAAATTTCGTATGCGTTTTGTATGTTTGTCGAAGTACTTATCGAAGTATCTTGTGTTTTCGAAACAAGAACAAGTTGCTTTCTGCGCTTTGTTATAGAATATTTTTAACTACGTGTGTACTAGGTGTTTTTTACTAAGTTGTATTGCGCATATTTGCATTCATTCCCACCTGCAATGTTCCCATGTGTCACTTCAAATTACTTTTTTTTGTACATTCTCTTATTTTTCTCTTTAGTGACATATATCGTGTTATTTGCTGTTCCGTTCATTCAAAGTTCATTCAAAGTTTGATGTTCCCTTGCAGTTCTGTCGCGACACTCACCCTTTGTTACCCCCCTTACACAATGCCCTGCAACAAGGGCCTGTAAGGTATTTTTAAATAAATAAATAAATTATGTATTGCCACGAGAAACTACTTTGGATATTTTTTGCAAAGGTCTATGTAAACGCTGGAGGCACGGTGTACCAGCCCACCTCTTAGCCATTTGAGCAGGTACCAATCTTCTTTCGATGGCGTCTCTACGTCGGCCAGTGCTTGACGCAACTGCAAGGAACACCGGCAACGTTTGAGCTCTGCGTGGCGTACTGACTGCAGCGAATACCATAAAAAAATTTCAACCTATGCAAAAATTTTGACAATAGCACGAACGCACGCCTTGCGCTGTTGTACTTGCGCAAATTCTATTTTTCACTGAAATTTTGTGTTTGGCTTTGTCATTCGCCAAATTCACTGAGTTGGCAAAGCTGATTTGTCGTTCTGGAGCGTTGAAGTTAAACTTACTTGCGGAGCTTTCTTCGGATGTACGCAAAGCTTAAGGGAAATGCCACAAAGCTGTGAAATGTTGCTGAGCGTCTAGGCTTGGTCGAAGAAGAAGAGACAACTTTGATAATTTGCATTTATTTCCCCGGCCGATATCCTGCGTCAACAAAGATGACAAGGCCGATGTTTGTTTGGTGCTGGCATATATTCTCGTCCAATTAGACAGGTCGCCTTGCCATATGTTACTTCAAAAAGACGCCCAAGCAGAGAAAAATCTCATCCACAAGAACTATAACGGGCAGACAAGGCAACGCGAATGTCTTTGGTTTGTCATTCATGCACAACCTGAATTTCAATTGCGGCCGGTGCGTGACGAACTAGCCACACGTAATAGCGGCGACACAGTCTGGTTTAAAATATCAAGCATTTCCCGACCCCCCTCTCCTCGTCTGCAGCTGATTCTGTCGCTACCTCGCTTTAATGCACTACGCTAGCTCTTTCGGAATACACAGGTTATAAATTGCAGCATTTTTTTGCACCCTTTTATTCTCAACAACTCGCTCCCGAGGCTCATCTCACGTACAGCGGCCTACGTTTGTTCACTACACAATAGGAGATATCGGAACGACGAAACTACTAAGGTGGGAAGTAAATGCGATAGGGAGCTACACTACTGCTATCTTTACTCTGTCCTCAGTACGCCCACTACCTTACTGGGCCATTGGCGATAAAGCCCTTGGCGAGAGGTCACAGCCAAGTGAAGGATTCGCCGTCACAGCGGCAACAGAAAGGACTTTTCATTGGGCCGAGTTTGCCCCACAAAGTGCGGTTTAATGCGGTGGGAAATAAGAAAACCATCCACGTCAACGACTCAGATACTATCTATGGCCCTACAAAAACTGCAGAAAAATGAAATACGAATTTTGAGAAAGGCCTTTGTAGGCCACAAAAAAAAAAAGCCAAATGACCGCCAAATGACCGCGGTAATGCATGATTTCTCTTCTCAACGTAGGATTTCTTGACGGGAAGGCGGGTATTTAGGAAATCCCTCTGTTTAGGCCTCATCCATTCATATGCGGATATGGGACGTCGGGTTATTACCACATGCAGGTTAATATTACCAGTATCAAAAACAAGTTTCCCATAGTAGTTACAGGAACCCAGGCTTGAGAAGGAGGTGATTTGAGTATAGAGGCTTAAGATTTAAAAAAGGCCGTGCTTAGAAGCGCCTGATCTATGCACGAGTTAGGATCGACGCGGGACGCAATCAGCGCAATGCTGGACGCAACGCACGGGAGTGTACAAAAGCCGGAATGAACATTAGTGTATAAAAATCCCATTATTTGATCTTGAAGTAGTGCAGAGTACTCGCTATCATCATCAAAGCCCACCAGTATAAGTACGCGTCAATTAGCACCGGTGCATGTAGAGTAAACGTCACTTGTTTTTTGCTTAGACGCCACGGACGTGGAAAAATTGTCAGCGCCCTTATAGCTGTTTGCTTCCCCCATTACACTGGTGAACGGTGCCGAAACAGTAGTCCGGCGAATTCACATTTGCAATGGCTAATTGCAGTGGCCCAGCAGCCGATTCAGCACTAAGTTCTTACTCCTCGAATTTTGCACTCCGGCAACCGAACGTATAGTCCTCTGCCCAATGCACATTTTTCCGCGGGGAAAGAGCAACTCGTACACCATTCCCATTTTACAAGTAATATTCTAGACGCTGCACTGTGCAGTCTGCAAAAGGCTTGTAGGTAACGCTCGAGCGGCGTGCTCCGGACTGCACGGGAGACCCCTAGTGACAACGCCTGGTTCGAGATAGGCAGAATGTGAGCATGCGTGGCCCGTATCAGCGCGATGGCTGTGTCCCTCCTCGCTGTGCCCGTCGCCTAGGCTTCCACACCTTCTTTGACCGTAATAAGCGCTGCATGCCCGCGCTGCCGGGCCGGACATTACCCGCCTTAGCGCGCGCCGTGCGAGTTTTTCGGCTGCATTAGCTTTGGCGCACAGCTGTTCATTGCGTCATTGTTCTTCCAATACTCTGCATAAGTTCCGCGTGCACCACCATCCGGTTTCTGCCCTCTGCTTTGCCCGTCAGCGCTGACGGCTTAACGCCACAATACTTAATGCAGTGTGCAAGCGATCACGGACCGACATCTAGTCACTCTAGAACACCGGCAGCGATGTGTTTTCGGCCATTATTGTTCGTTTTCTCGCATACAACAAAAAAAGAGAAAAACGCTTGTCTAAATTGCGTAGCGCGCCGCGAAAATTAAGCATTGCACGTAGTTAAACGCCGCCAACGTTGTACTAACAATCGCTAATCTCTACTATTTTTTCACGGCCCGGCAGTGCAGGCAGCGCTTCTCACGGCGAAAGACTGTACAGAAGCCAAGGCGACGGGCACAGCGACAAAGGAAACAGCCATCGCACTGATACGGACCGCGCATGCGCACATTGTACCTATCTCAAACCAGGCGTTATCACTAGGTGTCTCCCGCGCAGTCCGGAGCATGCCGCTCGCGCGTTATAGACAAGCCAATTGTACTCCACACAACTCTGCGTTATACTGCACGCCTCGCAACCTGGGAGCAAATATTACCCAACCTATCCCAGTGTTTTTCAGCAAATGGGCTGGTTGCGAGCCAGAGTAGCCGCACTGTGGCATTTATTTTCCTACCCCTTACGTTTGAAATGAAATTTATACCATAGGAAATATAGCCGGGTGATGGAGCGAGCATACTTCCCTCTTTGATAACGCTTCCGGCCTTATACGAGTCCGCCCCCCCCCTCCCCCCTTCCCCACTCGAAGTTCGAATGCGCGTGCCCTTCGTCGCGTGTCAAGCAATATGGCACTCCCACAGATGGCCTCTTCCACTGTGTTTTTGTATGTTTCCTCTAGCCCTTCGGTACAGCTGTGTTGTACATCATGAAAGACCTCAGCCAGCTCACCGCTGTTAGCAGCTCACTGCTAAAGGCATCTTTTTTTATTGCGATAGTATGCACTTTGGCATACTATCCAAGAGATCCAATTCGTGTGTTAGCGCTCCGCCTTTGTCGCTTTTAGGTGCAGGATTTGCATATCTTGATGAGTTTGGTACATGGGAACGTGCGCCTGCGCAGTTGCTTTAATGGGTTCCTGTGTCAAGTTTTTATCTTTGTTTTATACCTTCAATGGCTTTATATTTGTCTCTTCAATAAAATTTTTAGTTTGGGTTCAGCGCTTGTTTAGTGTTTTCCTCCCCTTTGCCCTGTTATTTGTGCGCTGCGAAGATGAATCTGTACCAACTAGCCCGGTTTTCTACGCTACTTTGGCATAAGGTCCTACATGTACAAGTTGGCACCCATTTCCCGGAGTAAGTCCAGAAAACAGCGGTGGTGGGGCCCCCACAGCCATCGTTGGAGATCGGGGGGTCTCCCAGGATGCAGGCCTGTGCCGCGAAGGTGTCGAGATCTCGCTGCTCTCAGGGAAGAGCACGTCCATAGCAAGTGATTGGTGTCGGCGTCTTCGGCAGGAGCCGTACAGAAGGGGCAGTTGTTGGTAAACGGGGCATGATATCGCGGTGGCCATGCCTGGGTTACCGCAGGAGAAAGGGCCACCCCAACTCGAAGTCTACGCAACAGGACCTCCTCCCAGCGAGCGAGCCCACTGGGAAGGTCTGTTCCACACGGTGGAATGAGAGCGCGTGTGGCGCGACGCAGATCTTCCTTTAGTTGGAGAAATTGTTCATGTGGGTCAGTTGTCAGCAAGGGCAGGGGCCGTAGAACCGACGTAACTATCCGCCGCAATATGAGCGGTGATAGTATTATGCCAGATCCACGACAGTCGGAGAGGGCAGGGGCACGTGTCCAGAAGGTTGTGAATGTCTTTTGAGACAGACATAGCGCATAACGGTGAGGACGCGCCGGCGCCAGTGCGTCTGCCGCGGCTATGACGCAACACAATCCAACACAATCCAATTTAATCCAAGCCAAGCCAAGCCAAGCCAAGCCAAGCCAATCCAATTCATTCGAATCCAATCGAATTCCCCTCGCGAGAGAGTGTTCGCTGTCGGAGAGGAGAGGGGGTTAGCGGCGGAGAGCGCAGCTCACGCGGCGAGGACAATGGGGGAGGGGCGGACGCCGACAACAATGCCGACGCCGGATGCAGGGACAAGGTGAGTGAATGAGATGCAGTCGCATCTAAAAAGTTGGGAGATGGATCTTAAAATCGGGGTCAGTGAGAAGTGAGAATACTGTATTCATGTTATATTTTATAACTGCTGAATTATGACTTGCGATGGACTCGTGATTATAACTGCAACTTCAGAAGCAAGGGAGCCTGGGACTACATACATATGAAAATCGGTAACGTAATTAGTTCCATGGTATTGCATTCCTTTCCACTCGTTTTAACAAACTGGCTTCATAAAAAATAGCCGTAAAGAGCTAATTTGATCCCCACCTTTTACATCTGAGATTTTGTTTTAAGAGGCGATGCAAAAGTAAAACGAGCAGCTCCAGCAGCTAGGAGCTTATAAAACGCCATGCCTCTGAATGCACCCCTCTTTCGAACAGCATAAGGAACCCTGCAACACTTTTTGCAGCTTTTTTTCAAAACCTTAAATGCTTTCAGAACGTATAGTCCAAAGCGCAACCAGTACTTAAATCAGGAATCCGCAAAGTACCCCCCCCCCCCCCCCAAAAAAAAAATTACTTGCTGCTCTGGGCTAATAAAGTAGCTCGGAAACTTGCTTGAAAGATTATTCCTGTCTTTCTCCGTCCGTGCGCTGTTTGCGCGCTTGAGCGGCATGGTTCAGGCGGCTATTGGCCGGATTCCTTTCATTTAAACCAATGAACACATTCGAAGGTCACTTGAAAAAAAATTAGCCGCGTATCTCCTCCTTGCGTCTGAAATGTCGGACAAAAGACGATAGTCTTTATCGACATTTGCCAAGTAAATGCCTCCCTTTGTTATCCCGCTCACCTCCCAGTGCTTTTTTTTTTCTTCCGTCGCGCTCCTCCTAAGGTAAACACACTAAAGGTTTGCTCAAGTCAATTTAAATGTACCGCGTTGCACTACTACAGACCGGGTTCCCCGATGCCATCGCTGAAATACGGCGGAGACGCGTGAATCGAGGCGCCCTACTTCAACGTTTATGGAACCACGCTTCCCTACTCCACGTGCTTCCAGGAGTGAAGGAAAGAGTGAAAGAGTTTATCAGCTGGGCTGCAGGGTCCCGTTAAGACAATTGCTTGCACGGCCATTTTATCTGTTGTTGCGCTGTGAATCGGAAACCTTCCTCTTTCATTTTTGTTACTTCACTCGTTGGCGCGGACGCGCTCAAGGCTGCGATAACACGACTGGCGAAGGCACACGTATGCCTCTTGTACGAATCCCACCCTTTGCCTCACGCGCATGGGCTTTTTACTCTTCACTGCCTGCGCATAAGTGACTTAAACCGAGATGACTCATTCGAACGACTTTTGTGATTTTGATATTTGCTTGAAACCTTTTTTATCAATCACCGAATGTCAAAATTTGCAAATATCTTCGACTGGGAAAAAAGTTTCGAACTGTCAAAACAACCTTAGCATGCGACAAGGCGGACGACGTTTGTAACTTGCCCCGCTGCCTCTGTGCCTCGGCCAACTCAAGTGACGTCTAGCAATGAATGTACAGTAATCTCTCGGTAACCCGGAGTCCTAAAACACGCTGAAAACCTCGAGATAAGGGGAGTATCGAGTGAAAGAGGAGCGATTACATGGCGCCTATGGGAGGCACGGCGAAAAAAATGTTTCGACTTAACCGATATTTCAAGATATCCGAGTTCGACTTGGACTTGACGTGAGATTACTATATATATATATATTATATATATATATAAATGGCGATTCAGAAAATAGGAAATGAGGGGCTCCGTGAAATACGACAGAAAAAAAGGACTGCCAACCCTTATTTTCTGTCTATATATATATAATATATATATATATATATATATATATATATATATATATCATCATCACAGCATATCTACGCCCACTGGCAGGGCAAAGGCCTCTCCCATTATTATCCAATTACCTCGGTCCTGTGCCAATTGTGACCAATTTATTCCCCGCAAACTTCTTGATCTCATCTGCCATCTAACTTTCTGCCGCCCCCTGCAACGCTTGCCTTCTCTAGGGATCCACCCTGTTACCCTTAATGACCAATGGTTATCTCGCCTTCGCCTTACATGCCCTGCCCACGTCCATTTCTTCTTCTTAATTTCTACTAATATGTCTTTAACACCAGTTTGCTCCCTGACCCACTCCGCTCTCTTCTGTCCCTTAATGTTACACCTATCATTTTCCGCTCCATTGCCCGCTGAGTCGTTCTCAATTTAAGTTGAACCCTCTTAGTGAGCCTCCAAGTTTCTGCCACGTAGGTGAGTACCGGTAAGATGCAGCTGTCATACACTTTCTTCTTCAGCGACAATGGTAGGCTGCTATTCATTATCTGAGAATGTCTGCCATATGCACCCCACCCCATTCTGATCCTTCTAATTACCTCTGCCTCATGGTTGGGATCTGGGGTAACAACTTGGCCTAAGTAGATATATTCACTTACCACTTCCACTGCCTCGCCACCTATCTCAAACTGCTGTGCTGTCCCGAGGTTATTGATCATTACTTTAGTTTTCTGCATATTAATTTTCAGGCCCACGGTTCTACTCTGTTCGCCCAGTGCGGAAAGCATGCTTTGCAATTCGTCCCCCGAGTTACTTAGCAAAGCAACGTCATCAGCAAACCTGAGGTTACTGAGGTATTCTCCATTAACCCTTACTCCCACCTGTTCCCAATCCAACGTTCTGAATACTTCTTGTAAACATGCTGTGAATAACATTGGAGAGACTGTGTCTCCTTGTCTGACACCCTTCCTTATAGGTATTTTACTGCTCTCCCTATGGAGGATGATGGTAGCTGTAGACCCATTGTAGATATCCTCTAGTATTCTTACATAATGCTCATCTACCCCCTGGTTCCGTAATGCCTGAATGACTGCTAGGGTTCCGATATATATATATATATATATATATATATATATATATATATATATATATATAGCGAATCAGAATAGGAAATGAGGGGCTCGTTTGAAAATAAGACAGAAATAAGGGTTGGCAGTCAAGAAAACCTCGAAAGCAAAGGGGAGGATATGGTAGGTCATAGAAACAGATTCTCTGTTTCTATGAGCTACCATATCCTCCCCTTTGCCTTTCCGAGGTTTTCTTGACTGCCAACCGTTATTTCTGTCTCATATATAATATATTATATATATATATAAGAAAACTTTGAAAAAGGTAAAAGCACGATTGTTGCACGTTTCAGCAAAGAGACTTGCTTTCGTCAGGGCGAAAGCAAGTCTGTTTGCTGGAACGTTGGCAACAATCGTGCTTTTACCTTGTTCAAAGTTCTCTTTTCTTGTGTTCTCTACCATCTTCAAAAGTTCAACTTCTCCCTAAATATATATATATAGATATATATATATATATATATATATATATATATATATATATACAGAGAGAGAAAGAGGTCCGTAATTTTTTTATTCTTTGTCTATACCCAGGGCGCAAATGTCTCTAAAAATTGTGCTGCTCAGTCAGCTTTTGCAAAAGTTAAAGGTTGTAGCTTGCCCTGAACACGACATTTACCGAATGGAGCATACATATACATAACTAAAAAAATCTGAATTAACAATGTTCAGATGTTACCCAAAGCTGCTCTTCAACAGTACGAAAAAATTATCTAACCATAGTATTTCTATAGTATATGGTCAAAACGCAATGGGGGGCATGAGGTGAAGCAAAGACCGGGAAGAAAATTTTGAAGTTTCTTACCATCGCCATATGTTTGCCTCTGAATGTACTTACGCTGGCATTAAAAACATCTTGCAGCATATTGTTTCTAAAGCCTTTACAGCGTCAGAATGGAGCTCCGTCGGCCAGGCGCCTCACTAGGTGCTGATGTGTTAGACAGTGACGGCAACCATGCTTTCCAATTTAGATATACGTCATTTTGATGACGAATGATGACCGCTCGGATAAAATTACTGAGAGTGCAATAGAAAAGATGGCATTTTCAATTTTAACATTTCAAAGCACAAAACCAATCGGCCCGTTATTCAAACTGTACAGCTGTATTTTACGGGGAAAAAACTAGTGCTCCTTGCCGTGTAGACATTTAGATTTTCTTTAAAGGGGCCCAGATAGACAGCACTGGAGGTTGTTTGCATGTATCTGCTGCCAGTGACTCATTTAATCGTCACACGCACAAGTTTTGAATGCCGGCGAACGCACGCACTGCTCACTGTTTTTTTTTGTGTTTTTTTTTTTTTTTGCATAGTTGAAAACCGTGTTTTCCTCGAGATACGGGGAGCAGACGCCCTTGACTTTCTGAGCAAACGCAGTCAGCATGTCCCTCGGCGTCTGTATCGCGTTGCTTGAGGGCAGTCTCAGGTTGTCGTGTGTGGCCCAGCGCTATGCGATTCCTCGAACTCCGCCGCATGCTTTCTTTTCGCACCCTGCTGCGGGAAGTGCGCACTGCCGGGCAGGCATGTCGCAGTTTCGAAACTCGTGAAGTTGGTGGGTGTTCTAAAAGTGGCTGACAGCGTCAGCCCATCATACGCGGAGGTAAATGAAAGTTACTCTCGGGTGAGCTAAACAAATAGGACTTTGTGCAACTTGTCATGTTAGAATAACAGTAATTACCCTCGTTATAATTAAATCGCTTAATTCGACGTCCCGCTTTGTCCGAATTTTTTTCGCGATTTCCAATCCAATCCAGTCCAAACTGTAGCACACGCCGTAGGGGGGCAAATCATTCCCGCTTTTAGCAAAGTGTCACTTAAAACGAAGTCTATGTCCTGTCGAGAGGGCTTCGTCATAGCGAGGGTTTAGTATTAGAGGAAATATAGCGTATTTAGGTTAGCAGTGTTCATGGTTCAAGAGAGTTGATGGTGCAAACTAGCGCGCGAAGACAAAATGTATCTCAATAGAAAGAGTGTCAGCGCTTTAGAAAATTCAGAGGCAGCTGTAGAAAACTAGACCCGAAGAAGATCGTTAACTTTTGTTGATAATTGTGCGCATTTACAGCGTCCGTTGAATAGGCGCGCGGCGCAGCTCCAGTAAGAATGCGCTGTACCTGCGCAGTGCTCGATGTGATGCAAGGTGTTCGTAACTATTGAAAGTAAATTTTGAGGCGGAAATTCCGACAATTGGAGTAGCGGTTCTGTTTAATTATGCGCCTTTAATTATTTTCCCTGTATACTTGTTCACTTTGTGCGTAATTCCCTGCCATTCAAAGCACCTTCCTTATGAGCAGTGAAAGGGCGTACTGACCAGGTCGTAGGCCTGGATGTCAACAACCCCTGACCTGACGAACCCAAGCAGTGGTGACAACTCGCGGCTTTGTTGACTGATGAAAGGCCCCTCCCCCTCTTTCTTTTTATAAGGATCCAGTGCACGTTTCACTTACTCAGCGTACTCAACTCAACTCACTCACTCACTCAACTCACTCACTCACTCACTCACTCACTCACTCACTCACTCACTCACTCACTCACTCAAACTTGTGTCCCCGTTGGTTTTCAACCGCATGTTATATTAGTGGGACATTCGGGTCATTTGTTGGGACTTCCCGCCCTTGATAAATTTTAATGTGGTTACTTCCGTACTTTTCTTAAAATATACTCCCAAAGTTCGAAACAAGTCGGGCTCTGAGCAAAATCTGACCTTTCTTTTTCTCCGAAAAAGTATTATTTTTTGAAACGACGCTATCTTATTGAGAGATATACGCCGTGCGCATGGTAACAATGCGAATTACCAATCCCTCCCTACAAATATATTCATAGCTACAAGTCCCGAAAGTTGAACGAGTGGCAGGGGACATAGCGATCGCGTTCCGGCTTGTTCCTTGCAACACGTTTTTTACAGCTTGACATTTTTTCCCCCCAAGGAAAACATTTCAGAATCTAGACATAACATTTCCATGGAAACAACACAGACAAATCAGACAAATTAGAAATGCCAACCAGCCACCTTCTGTTCGCTCTCATCAGAGACCAACCCAGCGCGAACATGCGCGCGTTAGAGTCACATGCAGCGTGCAGCGTCGTCGACAACACGGGCTCACCTTGTCGAGCGCAGCGCGTTCGGCGTCACTCAGCTGCCTGGCGGCGGCTCCAGCGTCGTCGCCAGCCCGCATCACGCGGCCTTCTGATGACGACTACGCCGGCTGCGTTGGTATGCTCGCCGCGCTGCTGCGACCTGCGGCGTGCGCCGCGCCCGCTGTCGGAACTGTGCTGCTCGTTCGCCGTCGATCACGCTTAAAGGGTAACAACATGCGGCGACGGCGACGAGCGGCGCGAAAAACTAACTCAGTGGGCGCACCAAACAGGGCATGTGGGCGGCAGCGACAAGCGAAAAATATTAACAGCAGAGCTGTTTAAGCCTGACCTTGGCCCGGTGTTGTTCGCAAAAACTACAAAGAGAAAATACCAAGCGTACGAGAACGTGCGGCTCGTACGGTGAGCCCGGCGTCATCCGGGCTTGCGCGTGAGCTTGTGCCACGTGAGGAGCTTCGCAAAAAAAAAAAAAAGAACGCAAAAAAATATCGAGCGCACGTGAGCGTGTGCCTCATGAGGGGCTCCCGGCGTCGCCCAGTTCGACCTTCGAGAACACTGTGCCCACCCTTCGTGGCCACATCTCTCGCGTGCTCTTTTCTTCGCCAGTTCAGGGGCTTTCACGCCTGAAGTGGGGAGCACAGACGCCGATCGAGTTTGCAAAGCCGGTTGCCGCGGGTTCTAGCGCGTGCTAACGCGGTCCACGTTGGGAGGAATGTGAAAGCTTGAGGATAAAACGATCCTGGGCCTGCCAGTCATGGAGAACTTTCAGCGGCAAGTTCGGAGCAGCCGAGTCTCCGACGCAGGGAGAGGGCCCGCCAGCTCTGCTGTTCCTCCTGCCTTGCACTGCTATGGTGCAAGCTGCGCCAATTGTTTTCTTAACAGCGATCGGATAACGTTCCAAGGGGATGTAACTAACAGATTCAGTTATTTGCACCATCTACTTCAGTTACGTATCCCCGCTGGTAATAAAGCCTACGCAAAACTGGTCTCGACTCGTTTATTGAAATCCACATGATAACACGTCAGCTTTTCTTCGGCTACCTTAACTCGAAAATGTCTGTCTGTCTGTCTGTCTGTCTGTCTGTCTGTCTGTCTGTCTGTCTGTCTGTCTGTCTGTCTGTCTGTCTGTCTGTCTGTCTGTCTGTCTGTCTGTTCAACTACGATACCTTGTCAGAAAAAGATAGCCAGGTACCTGCTTCGCCACTGAAACTCGACTGCTGCCTTGGCTCACGCACTTCCACATTATCCAGCGCAAATGAAGCAGGCTGAGGCAGGTTTGAGGTGGAATATAAGTACATAACCGAGAACACTAGCGTTGCTTTAATGAATAAGATACGTTGGAGGGAATTTTGTGATTGTTTTATTTGAGGAATACCGAAAAATAAGAAGTTTCTAGTTCTTTCCTCTTTTACCGACTAAAGCAATCGAACAAAACGCAGGCGGGAATTTGTCGAAGCTCTAAGTAACTGCGCGTGAGTGAAAACCCTTTCGCAGGCAGTGAGGTTGTTTAAAGTGCTACCTTTCCATTACACCATCGTAAACTTTAATTAAACCGATGGAAAAGCTTCTTTTAATATCTGGCCACTTTTTATGGTAGTTTCTGGTTAACAATGTTTGCACTTCTCCTCCTGCGGCAAAGTAAGGCGTAAATATATGAAAAAATAGTGCTGTTTTACGCTGTGAAGAAGGATGACCAGCGAAGCTGGGTGCAAGTCCAAGTATCCAGTGCATGAAACAAAGTACGCTTGTTTATAACTTGCAATGGGGCATTTTTCCTGGGTAATTAGCTAAATGAGACTTGGAGGGACGAGATTTTTATTCTAGCGGACGAACATATGGTTGCCCGTTTCCTTCCCGTAAAGCCAATTTATTGACAGCAGCCTGAAATTTTGTAGCGTTTAGAACTTCACTGTGAAACAAAAAAATGGCGCGTATCTGCTTCTTTCGTTGTAAATGTCGACGAAAGACGATAGTCGACTGGCGCCCCTGGCGAGTAAATGCCTCCATTCTCTTTCCCGCTCAGCTCTCATGCTGTTCCTGTACCGTCTCGTTCCTCCCAAGGTAACACGTTAGAGGTTTTCTCAGGTCAATTTAAATTTACCGCGTTCCACTGCTCCAATTCGGGTGCCTCGATGCCAGCGCTGCGGCACGGCGGAGACGCGCGTGAATCGAGGCACCCTACCCAACGTTCATAGAACCACGTTGCCTTACTCTACGAGCGCTCCAAGAGGAACGTGGAACCTATTTAGCGGAACGTTTCGTTGCTGTTGCGGTTTGATTTCTTAAATACCGCCATGAACTATAGGAACGCTGGCAACAGCAGGCGACGATTTTCTGCAATTGATGTAATATTTCATTTGCTATCGCAAAAACCAAGCATTCACGAATTTTTAATGAAGGAACACTGCAGATATCGCTCATGTATTGATTTTCCACCTTATATTTGCGTAATGTCTTGTTCGTGTTCAACAATGATGACAAGTACGAGTGTTAACACCGGAATTAGACGTTTAGATGTGGCGTTTGGTACCATATGAGACTATTGCGCGGCTTCTGTTTCACTTTGGCCGGGTGGCTGAATCGAGTCAGAGTTGGTCTTTGTATCGGTTATTATTACATTTTCTTTCAGACAGACAGACATGCCGACAGAGTGTAACGAAATAAACGTTTATTTAACCTGCAAAACCGACGCGGTGCGAGCGTTGGTTCACGTCACGCCCGTCGACCGGGGCCCAGGTCGCCTTCGGGGGAGCCTCCCGATCCTGTCGAGCCACTGCCTCTCGGGCTTGCTGGACGGCCCAGAGCTGTTCGTCTTCGTCCTACGACGACAGTGCCGCTTCAAGTCTCGGCTGCAGAGTTCATGTTTTTGCATCTTCGGGTTGCTTTTTGCAGTCCCACAGCACGTGCGGGGAGCCGCCGTCTCCCTGCGGCAGACCTTGCACTTGCTGTCAGGGTAGGTCTCAGGATACATCTTGTTAAACTCGGAGTAACAATAGAGTCGTCCTCGCGGCCAATTTGAGTGATTTTTTTAAAGGTAACTACATTAGATTAAGAGCAGCAGAGCATTAATTAGAAAGTTGTCTTTGTCGCAAGAATAGTTTTGTCGGGGGAACTTTTTTTTCTGCACGTAGCCAGCCCAAAACCTAGCTTATAACAGCTTCGCTATATATAAAAAAAGACCTTCGGTGGGCGGGCGGACATGGAGAATGACGCGGGGGTCCGGATAAAGCATTATGATTTGATATAGGCAGGGGCTCCTATGGAATGAAATTCAAAGCAACAGGGCCTTGCAGGTGACACGGCAACTGCCTCACTGTTTACGTCCGTACCGCGAACCATGTTATTCGAATCGTTCTATTTATCGTGCCAGCGCCCTGCAACGAGGAAAGTGGATCATCTTTTTGCTTCTTCTGACGTTGGCGTTCCCGGTTATCTTGTTTGATAGGCTTTAATACGAGTCTGCAGTATATGACTCATCATCATCGGCTGCGGTAGCAGCCTGTTTGTGTCCACTGCAAGACGAAGGCCTCTCCCAAAGACCTCTTCGAGCCGCTTCTGTGATGAGGCTTTTTTTTTTTTTTTTTGTCAACTGGCACATCAACTCAGACTAGTTAAGTGTATTCATCATCATTATCAACCGGCAACAACTTGGGTCGATGCTTCTTTCGACCAAGCGAGCGCTGACGCACGGTCCAAAGTTGCTGAGTGAAACACAGAAGATGCAATGATATTTGACATCTCTTCAATACTTTTTAAGAAAAAAAACGTTTCGCAAGGGTACACAAAAGCAACGAGTGAGAACGGCAGTGTTGTGACGAAACAAAAATACTGCAAGTAGCATCCCGACAGCAGCATTCAGTACAACGCCCCATGTGCACCGAAGGCAGTGTGCTATTTTTCCCATACAGTAAACCTCGTTCCAAGAAACCCTCAAGGTACCTGGAAAAAATGTCTCTTGTAACCAACGTCTCTTGTATGCGAAGTTGCTAACATGGCAAGCATACGAAAACCAACCAAACCGTTATTGATTGATTGTAGGGTTTAACGCGCCGACGCAACGCAGGCGATTAGTCGCGCCGTAGTGGAGGGCTGCGGATTAGTTTTGACCACCTGAGATTCTTCAACGTGCGCCGAAATCTCGTACGCACGGGCGTTTTTGCTTTTCGCCCCCATCAGAAAGGCGGCCACCGCGGCCGGGGGTCGAACAAGCCGGCCACCCCAGAAAATCTTCGCCCCTTATCTGTAACACCGTCTGTCGGCAAGTTATACGAACACCTAGTTAATAATCGGCTCACAGCGTACCTCGAAGAAAACAGCTTACTACCTCATACCATGTGTGGCTTCCGCGCACACCTATCCTCGCAAGACCTCCTGTTACAGCTAAAAGACGAAGTCCTTACACCTCTGAGGTCACAAACCAAACGCGTTATCCTAGCCCTCGACATTAAACATCCGGCTATAGTCGAATGACTCCAATTAACTAACTGCGGCACACGTACATACAATTACATACAAAAATTTCTTACCGATTGCGCAGCCAACCTCAACCTCGGCCCCATCCGGTCCATCTCCTTTCGTGCCCGACCGCGTGGTACACCCCAGGGGTCAGTCATTTCCCCACTCCTCTTTAATCTTGCCCTGCTACAACTTCCGCCACTTCTACAACAAATTCCACACATACAACACGCACTATATGCAGACGATCTCACTATTTGGACCACAGGGGGTTCGATTGGGGAACAACAAGATGCCCTCCAAGAAGCCATTGACACCACCTTACAGCCCGCGGCCTCAATTGTGCACCAGAAAAATCTGCCCTTCTTGTCCTCTAAACACTCACGCAAGGCCGTAAACGACAACTCCTCCCAGACCCACAATTAATCCTACATGGCACTCCCATCGTAACCACCCCTGAAATTCGTGTTCTGGGACTTACTATCCAATCAGACGGCGCATGCATTTCTACTATTCATAAATCACAAGGACTGCTATTACAAATCACACACCTCATCAAACGCACTGCTAATCGTCGACAAGGACTGAAAGAAAATGATCTCGTGCGCCTCATTCAAGCCCTACTAATTAGCCGCATCACACACGGAACTCAATATTTGGCTCTCAAAAAGAGTGAAATCCAAAAACTCGGCATAATCACCCGGCAAGCCTATAAATTAGCACTCGGGCTACCGCCGACAACTTCCACTGCCAAATTACTACAGATGGGACTTCATAACACCTGGGACGAACTTCGAGAGGCCCATCATGTCAACCAGACCGAACGGCTCAAGCTCTCACACACTGGATGTCACCTCCTCCGTCGCCTCGGCTACCAACTACCTGCCACTCATCACCTCCGCCAACGCATCCCTCTGGAACTACGCGATTACATCTCCGTCGCCCCCATACCCAAGAATATGCAACCCCTTCATAACCAGAGTCGCCGACAAGCACGCATCCGAATGCTTGGTAAGATGCTTCGGGTCAAACCCCAAGACATCCGCTACGTAGATGGCGCCAAATATGACCGTAAAACAGCCTTCGCAATTACAACTGTAGACCACCAAGGAATAGAACCGACTTCCGCAACAGTAATTGGCAACTACTCCACACTGCAGAAGAAATCGCAGTAGCCCTCACAGCCACTACATCTCAATACACTATCACCATATATGTATTCACAGATTCGCAAGCTGCCTGTCGCCATTGCGCCACCGGTCCCATTGCTCCTCTCCCTTAGCCCTCCGCATCCTACAGTCCATCCCTAACCCCTCTTACCTCTACATTCTCTGGACCCCGGGACATGAGTCTGGAGGGGAATGAGGCGGCTCCTGCAGCCGCCCGCGCGCATATCTACCGGGCGCGCGGGCGGCCGGTATATAATATCCAACACTCCAGCGTCACCGTCGGAAGAGTACCCTTCTGTGCCTCAAAAATACAAATATATCCTCGAACACTACCGCCTCCAACGCCACGATTTACCCCCGCGCCACGACAAGTTGACTAAGGAAGAAGCCACCACCTACTGCCGCTTTCAAACAAATACATACCCGCACGGCACCCTTCACCACGCCATCCACCCATCCGCCACCGGCAAGTACGGTCCCCAAGCCTGCAGACTCTACCATATGATCTGGGCGTGCTTCCACACAACATCTCTCCCCCCCCCCCCCCCCCCCATTTAATTCCATTCGAGGACAATACCCGCACCAAAAAAGCTATCGCAGGTTTAGACCAATTCAAAATAAATAAAATGGGCAGAAGACCAAAAACAGTTTTAGAAAAAAGCCGATTCGATGTTGATGAAAAAAAATTACATTCCACATCCAAGGGTGCTACAGTCCACATCCATACTAACCTATACACTCGCGCGATTCCAAAATGAACACAATGTCAACGTTAACGTCGAAGCCACCAAGCAACCTTGGGCCCTTTTGAGGTTGCCCCTTAGTTTCCCAAGGTATCTCTTAATCACGCCTAAGTTGCTCGCACTGCGCAGGAGATCACGCAAATAGGATACAAAAAAGGATACAAAATTCAATAGAAATAGGAATCAAAATTTCCCTTGAAGAAATTTGGATTCCTGGAAATTTCGAGGAAATTTCGATTCGATTCGTCGGGCACGGGAAGTGTGAGCCGGAATTTACACGCAGCTCGGTACCTGCGACTGGGCCACCACTTCCCTCATTGCAAGCTGCCAACATGACCTCTACAGTGTTCGAGAAAAGTTTATTGTTCCCTCTCTGCTATTTCCATTTTCCCCTTGTGACCTTCCGGCCTTCCCTTCCCCAATAAAGGGCTTCACTACTAAACTTTATTTACGAGCACATTGACCACGGCGTAGTCCAAACAAGGCGAAATGCGCGGCGAAAAAGTGCAAGGCGAAATGCGCGTAAGAAAAAAGAAACACGATTGTTCTAATTTGGTAGTTACCGTACTTCATAGTTATAAATAACCCTATAAAAATGGGAATATTGCAGCCCGTGATATGACAAATCCGGTGCATGGAACTACATTACGGTTATTTTCAGTTCGGGATTGTCAACATCCCCGAGTGACTGACCTTAACGAAACATGGTAAGATTTAGTTGTATCCCAGCGAACAAGCATGGCAGTCTTGAGAGCCCATTTCACAGCTTTATTAACAAATCTATTGAGGGCAGACGTGCGACTTGGGAAGCTGCAGGGTCATGTCCGTTTTAACACCGCCACCGCTCCAAGGACGCGGGTTCGGTCCCGGCCTTGGTGGATACATGGAGGCAAAAAGCAAACACTCCCGTGTGTCGAGATTTCGGTGCGCGTTAAAGATCCCCGGGTGGCCAAAATTAATCCTGAGCCTTCCGCTACGGCGCACCTTATAGCCCAAATGTAGCTTCGGCGCGCTAAACACACAACAATTCAATCAAGACCGCCACCGCCTTGCGCTGCTGAGCACGAGGTCGCGGGTTCGATTCCCGGCCGCAGCGGCCGCTTTTCTGATGGAGGCGAAAAGCAAAAACGCCCGTGTGTGCGAGATTTCGGTGCACGTTAAAGATCCCCAGGTGGTCAAAATTAATCCGGAGCCCTCCACTACGGCGCGCCTCATCGCCTGCGTTGCGTCGGCGCGTTAAACCCCACAATCAATCAATCAATCAAGACCGCCACCGCCAAATTTATGTGGTAAAACTTCTTAGGGGTATGTAGTCGTCTAAGTATGGAATTCTGAAAAACATTTATTTTTATGGTGGCTGTGGTGTAACTCACGTTAAGTCCGCTTTCTGGAACGATTTCCCCCCTAAATGCTCTGGCTTTGACGGCGGGGGAAATTTATATACGTTTAGATCACCAAGGCGTACTAACTATCAATGTGTAGCGTTTTGCGTTTTTTACCGGGTAACTTCCGCCGCCCCAACCGTGTAGCGACCCTCATTTAATAGTTATAATATGGTAAATGCAGATAATTTGGACGAACAGAACAAATAAACCAAGAAACGAAAAAAATAAAATAAAGACGCTTTAAAAAGGAACTAATGAAATATATGAATTTTATACACCACCCACCAAAAACGAAGGCAAAAATATCAAAACACAAAAAATAATGACAGAAACATGAATAAACAAAATCGCTAAGACGGACGAAGCATGCCAATGCCCAGCATTTGCACAAAAATGCATAATTAGTGGTGTTAACACATTTAATCGCTATACTAGCGCAAACAAGGGTAACTGGTACAACGGTATTTCTATAAAAATAAAAATGATTCAAAAAGAATTTTCAAAAACGACAAAAGTGAACAAACAAAATCAAAATGCGCTTCCTTTACAAGGTCGCCAAAAACTCAAGATAAAAATAAAAGAAAACCTAAAAAAGACCGAATGCAGCTGGAACTAACATTTCGTGAAAACAGACCAACTGTGCATTAAGCCTCCCATCTGTACAAAAATTCGCAATTGAAGTTAAGGTAGTTATCGCTGTGAAGGTGTAGAGGTACACCATTCGCGAAAATAAATAGAATAAAACTATAAAACAATGAAATAACCAACGTTCTGGGCTACTCACAGCCAAATCTGGCTGCAAAAAATCACAGTTTAAACAAACGGCCGAAGTATATCGCGCATTAGTAGAAAATTAAATTGTGCCAATTTTACAAGCAGTTTTCGCAGCTGCGCACATCTTTACATCCGTCATAGTGGTGAAAGGTGGTATATTTTGTGTTAATATGTCACCAATAAAACGCGAGTTACATAGCTTAGTAGAAAATTAGTAGTTGAAAATTATTAATAGAAAATTAGTAGTAGCGCATTCGTAGAAAATTAAATTCTGCAAATTTTACAAGCAGTTTTCGCAGCTGAGCACAGCTTACATTTGTCTTAGTGAAGAAACATGTATATTCTCTTTTAATATGTCACCAATAAAACGCTGGCTACATAGCTTTCTCTGTAATTCGGCTTCGCCGCAAAACGTATTATATGGATGACCAACGACGTGAAAAATTCCGACCGACACTAACCCGAGCTTCGCTGAAAAAATTGCAATTTCCGCTTGCCGCGCGGCCTGCCATCGGGCTTAAGTCTCTGCAGCAGCTGTGAAAACATTTCCTCTGCAACAGACGCGGAGAGCGCCCCCAACTCGCCGTCTATCAGCTGCAGCGCGCGATCAACCTAGCCGGTCACCAGCCAGCCTTGGCCCATTCGGCATCCAGTTGCGATGAGCGCCGACGGCGACGCCAGCGAACTGAGCGCCAAGGAGTGCGCTGCGCTCGAGCAGGTAAGCAGTTTGCAGGCTCGTGCCGACGCTTTGTACACGGCGTGACATAGTTGTCTTGAACAGAAAAGCCTCAGCGTGTCCGCTTAACAGCGAGCCTATTTCGGGCGATAATGACGGCGCGAAGTCAAATCTAAGCATGAAGAACTTTTAAGGCCCCTGGAAAGCAAAGGCATGGTGGTGGGCTATTTTAAAACTCTTGTGCTGTTCCTTAGGGACTCTGGACTAGACGCCAGCTTGTGACGGCCTCTTTCGATGATTTTTTTCTTTCTATATGTGCGTGCGTGTGTGCGTCTGATGGATTTTCTTTCGTTTTTATTTTTTGTTTTTGTCGTTCATTTTAGCATTTGTGAATTTTTTTAATATTATTGATTCTTAAAATTCTGCTCTACCAATTGTACTATTTCATGCTATTATAACGATTAAATATGTTTACTCGACAATTTGTGT
Organism: Haemaphysalis longicornis; assembly: GCA_013339765.2. Lineage (NCBI taxonomy): Eukaryota > Metazoa > Arthropoda > Arachnida > Ixodida > Ixodidae > Haemaphysalis > Haemaphysalis longicornis. The sequence continues at coordinate 24,626,263 of CM023456.1, forward strand.
ATTTTCGTACGTGCGCCGGGTAGTTAGGTGGTCGGTCGGCTCTCACAATATTTTAATGCGCGTTTCCGTCATTCTTTTCAGAATTTTTAAAATTTTGGGGTTCACTTTGTGAATCGGATTATGAAATAAATGTTCTTATTCTGTTAGTTCGTTCGTAGAATTCGGTATATTTGTGTTTTGTTTTTCTCATTCCGTTCGACAACTTATCTTCATTACCCTATTGTAACAATGGCATGTGTTAATTCCGTCAATCAGTAATTGTTGTGCCAATGCCGGGCGTTGCACGGTTGGAGCTTTTGGTGTATTTCACAAAGAAGGCTATGCATTAAAACATACACCTCAACGCTGAAGCAGAAGTAAATGCGGCGGAAAAATTACGATGAAGCACTGTCGAATGCGCCTCTTGCGACAGAGTGCTACCGCTCGTTACTCCATCTCGACCAGTATGGATCAGAATCAGAAATCAGAAATATGTTGATTTCATGAAAAACAGGTACAGAAAATGGGTGAAGAGACATCTGGATCCTTAGCCGACATGGCTAGTCATGGATCCATAACAGAATAACTACAATAAACAAAAAAACAATCCAAACAAATTTTTTACAATAATTACATATAATGTGAGCTAGGTAAATATATTTAGCTATGTGTTAACAGGGTGAGGTATAATGTTCAGACATGAAAAATTCTCTTAAGGAACGAGTGTTATTTGGTTTTATTTTTATATTCACTGGCACATTGTTCCATAGTTCGGCACTTAGGTAAGAAATAGTGCGGTGACCGTACACATTATGTATTTTTGGTAAATTAAGATTACTTTTGTGGCGTGTCTGGTGTTTTGTTAAGGCTCTATTATAACGGGTGATCAGTTGGATTTATTTAGTGCTCTTTGAACTAGTAATGTTGTTTTGTAGTCCCTTGCTACATTAAATGGCATAATGTTAAGTCCTGAAAAAAAAAATGTGCCTGCGTTGGGAATTGCGGGCTCAAGTTGCCTGCCCCCCTCGTATCTAGCGGTAATGCAAAGCCAAGCTTTTCTCGTGCGTCATGATAAACGGAAAATCAGAGCTGCCCCATGCTGGGTCAGATCGTTATGCATGTATTGTTGGTGCGTTTATCTTTCAGTGCCGTTATGCCCAGCAACTAGAAAGAACATAGTTTTTTTTTTTATTCTGTTACCGCCTTTCCTTTCATCCGGCTTGTTTGAGTACGAATGGCTGTACGAGCAGTCCGCAAGGGCCGAAGTCTCCCGAAGGGCAGAAGTCATGTGAAGTTAGGGCCGATGGAATTAAGAGGAAAAAAACCAAGAAAAAACATTGGTATTTGATAAGTAACTCTGATTCTTACTAAATATGTATGTTCAAATATGGAATTCTCCTTAAGTGCGTTTTAGAGCAAAGGAGGTAAGGAGTTCCATGCGAATACTAAATATGGAAAGATAAATAAAACAGCGTAGCAGGTAAAACATTTCCTGAATACCCCCGGTATACTTAAGGACCTTGCTCATGAACAACACGATGCCACTGGCGGATTATTTCGCCACAGAACGGCGTTCTTAGAAGAGTTAGGAAAAGCTATTGAGCTGTATACCGTGTGGCAAGGCCATACATGCGATAGCATCCAGCGGGCTCTCCGGTGTTGCCTCCGTTTTTTTTTTTTTTTCGAGGGCGGAAAGGTATGCAAGGGATGCATTCCGCGCCACCGTTTGTAGAGACAGGGGTAGGGGATAACGCCTTTAGTTTTTTTCCTTATGTAGCATGCGTAGTATTCATCCACAGCGCTTGTCAGGTTGCGGAATTCCGCGGTGATCCGTCCCAAATTTTGTCTGCGTTACGAAGATGGAGAAATGCGTGTGGGAAGTCTGGGCTGTTAAGGCTCGTTGATAGACATCAACTTCTGTTGCATTAAAAAAATTATGAAAACACCCAGGCCCTCTTTAAGACACGTGGATTTCAAAAGCATAAGGACCCAATTGCAGAGCGTGCACGTGTCCCCTCATTATTATCTGCTATCGTTTGTATTTCATGGGTGTTGCTGCAACTCAGAACACACCCGTGGCTGGGGTGCCGGGACGCCTAATGCTATTTGGTAATTAGCATGCTCAAGCTTACTCCCTAGTTCTCTGCTACATGTCTTTAACACACGTTTTTATGTCAAGGCCACCGCGCATTTACCAGGTCCCAATTTATGCGGTTCCCAATGGGTATTTCTTCTTGTTTCCGTCATGATGAGGATAACTTTATTTTGTACAAAATTGGGTGAAAGGAGGAAGGGGAAGTGGGAGCCTTGCTGAATTCCTCCCCCTCCCATGGCGGCCTGCCATGATGCTCCGACACATGCTCGCGTTGATATATCCAAGGAAAGAGGGCGTTCGGCGGGAACGCACTTCGCTACTCGCCTGATTGCGACTTCTGTAATCGACATGCACAAATCGATCGTGTACATGTCTCGACACATGTCTCCAACGCACGTTTTTAAAGACCATAGTCTTTCTTGGGCTATTTAAACGCAGAAAGTTTGGTCTGTCTGTATGCCTGCTGGTCTGTCTGTGACTCTATTCAGCCACCCGGCCAAAGCGAAAGAGAAAAAACTGCGCAGTAGTCTTATATACTCACAGACAAATCCAAACGTCCAAGTCAGGTGTTAATGTTCATACGTGTCAACATTGTTGACCAAGAACAAGACATTACGCAAATATGAGACAAAAATCAATACATGATTGATATTTACAGCGTTCTTTTATTAAAAAAATCACGGATGCTTGGTTTTTGCGATAGCAAATAAAATACTACATCAGTGCAGAAAACCATCGCCTGCTGTTGCCCGCGCTACATGGCGGCATTTAAAAACTCAAACGGCAACAGCAACGAAAGCATCCACTAGGTAGGTTTCACGTTCCGTTTGGAACGCACGAGGAGTAGCAGAACGTGATTCTATAAACGTTGTAGTAGGCTGCCTCTATTCACGCGTGTCTCCGCCGTACGGCAGCGCTGGCATCGAAGCACCCGACTTGGAAAAGTGGAGCGCGGTAAATTTAAGTTGACTTGAGCAAACCTTTAGCGTGTTATCTTGGGCGGAACGAGATGGGAGAGGAATCGCATGAGAGGTGAGCGGGAAATATAAGGAAGGCATTAACTTGCCAGGGGCGCCAGTCGACTATCGTCTTTCGTCGGCATTTGCAACGAAAGGAGCAGATACGCGGCCAATTTTTTTTTTTAAATTTGAAGGCTACAACCGCTACAACGCAGTCACCAGTCGGTTGCGATGCATTGCTGGGCTAGTTGGCCCGAATGCGGCTTGGAAAGGTTGAGACGCTAAGGTAAACGTTCGCAAGAAGAGGCAAAGCGGACGCCTGTCTGGCGCCTGTCCTTTCTTTCTTGTGAACGTTAGCCCAATGCCGTAGCCTTTCCGAAATGCAGTAACAAGGTTTTCCTTTATTCAACTAGATTCGGCGAACAGTAATGCTTTTGGCACGTGACAGTGCGAACAAGAGATCTGTACAGTACCTCGAGATCCTTGACGCGAGGAGCACGAAATTCATAAGCGGAGGAAGCCGTACGTCAGTCAAGAGATGCCTATGCTCGGCCGGGTGTGAGGCAGGCACGTCGTGTCCATCCTCCATAGCGAGTAATGAGGTGAAGTGTGGGGCGCCGTCGGCAACGCATTTGCCGTATCCACGCGTTGGGACTATGCCAGCTGCTTACTTGCATTCTGAGTAAACGGTTTGTTTCATTGTTTGACTGAATGGTGGTGTCACCAATCTGAAATTGTATTTGGAAGGCCCGATTAGCTGAGGAGCGTCCATCCCCAGCGAAAAATTCGGTCTTTCGTGCAGATAGTCGAATACTGAAGTCACCGAGTGAGTTTTCTGGGCTGAGGACACCCGCTTGAAGCTCCGCTTGCATGATCATGTGGTCAGCATAGTCGGCAGCTTCCGTACAGACCAATATATCGCACGCGCAGATCGCGAAACGAGTGGATGTGTCTTCTTGAAGTGTTCCAGTCTGGGCCAGTCAAAACGGCCTCCCATGACGAGGGAGAGGTGAGGTCCAATTTTCGACCTGGTGATTTCGTCGTAAAAGTTACGCTACGGAGGACATCACGGGGAGACCAAAGCCATATTTATTTATTTATTTATTTATTTATTTATTTATTTATTTATTTATTTTTTTCGACCCTCTCTACTCTTGTCCGATCCCCCGCCCCTCGATGGTATTATGATGTGAACCTAGGGATGACGTTATTATGATATTATGATAGTATTGGGATAAGGTACTTAGGATATGATATTTTAATACGGCAGTTTTCGGTATGACACGCGACGTGATTGCTGAAACGGCGCCTCTGTCTTGTGCCCCATTAAAGAAAGTCAAGTAGGGCTTAATGCACAAACGTCCCGACAGGTACACAGCCGGGACAGGAAACCGGCTTCGTAATAAGCGACACTTCAATAAATGTAGAAATGGTTCGCTCTCAGTGCAGCGCAGAAGAGATGGGGAAACACTTCGAATAAAGCCTGACTTTGAATAAAGACTTCATTATAACGAGGGTATATTGTAATTTAACTGAAGTCTAAAGGTGTCTGCACGTAACAACGACGGGGATATACGGGGATTTGTCGCTCGTCCGTGAAAGGCAAAAGAAACGTCCACCCGTCTTCGCGTGATAAGGAAGCGGCGCTCATGCTTCACCGGCGACCCGAAGCCAAGTTGAAGGACGTCTGGACCGCCGCAGGCTGCGAAAGTCCACTTGCGATGCATTCGGGGACGATAAGCTCGGTTCCCTGTCGCAATACGCGAAGAGCGTGCTTTGAAGTCGTGGCGTTCATCCAGATCACTAATGATAACTACTCCTGCAGTTTCGGCAAGTGGTGGCAAGCCTTTCGGCACCGTGCAAGGAAGACTGGTACCTTCTCAAGTGGCTCCGCGGTACGTTTGTCTCTTAAATTTTCCGTGAGTTTCTCAACGCGACGCCGTTACATGGCTAGTCTAACTGAAAAGTTACGCAATACTCTGATAATTGTCTGCTATTGCGGAAGTACTCGTTCCCCACTTCTCCGTTTCATCAATCTTGCGTTTCCTTGATGGCTTGTAAGGAAAACGTGAACCCAGATGCGTCTTTTTCATTCTTCTTTACTTCTTTTAGTTAATCACATGAGGGCACTGGATCAGACAGGCTTTTGAAATTTCGTGAGCCAGTTTTCCGTTTTTTACGTATTTTTTTTTTGTTTTTGAGTCAATCACGTGACGGCGCCGTGCTATGTAAAATTCAACTATGTGGTTTTTTAATCCATTCATTAAGTATTTACTCAGGTTTCTTATTCTTTATATTTCTGTTTCAGTTTCTTGCGATGGCTGCAGTTATAAGATTTGGCTATGAGTAATAAAATTGTACGACCTTTCGTTTCATTTGGTAAAGCTTTTGTTTCTGTTGATTACCCTACCTAAAAATGTTAGGCGCGACGAACGCGCGAAGGTTTGGTTCTCGTTTAAAGGGTAATTGTGACTCTGTCCGCGACATCAGAAAGAAGGCGTAAATGCATTCGGGAGCCGCGTCACAGAGTTACGTTTTCATAAGTGTAGTTAAGCATCGCTCTGTTCATTCAAAGCGCAGTGTGAAATTCTAATGAATTTCTGATGGGGAAAGACGAAGCGAAGGTCCAAAGCGGACGCGGGAGCTTCACCACGTCGCATAGCAGGCCAGATGGAAGGTCACATTGTCTAGATTAATCAGTCATGAGCGTCGGGACACGCGGGTCGAATTCCCTGGTAGCAAGTTAGCTTACCAGATGGTGCACGGGGTGGCACTGTAGGCTCCGACGTTAAAGGAGTAGTGACGCGAAACTTCAAAGCTGAGATAACTATGTAAAATGCTTCCTTTTTATAAGGAGATATCTCCCAGCAAGTGTCAACAGTAACCGTTCAGCATAACATATTTTAAATTCATTTTAATTTTTGCCCTCACGAAAAGCCCAGAGCGGGCCAGCATGACATCATCTGCTCCTTGCCCCTAACTGCCAACGTCGGGGCTCCCGTGACGTAGCCGACGCGCTGGCTGCGGTTGGCGCGCGCTGCTACGCGGTGGGTATCACGGTGTCATGGTTTTGGGACTGACGTCATGCTGCCCGGCGCGTGGGGATGGTGAAGACTGCGGCTGGTCTTGGCGCGAGCGTGCGATCGCTCACGCGCGCGTCCAGGTATCGCATCCTGTATTTTTACAATTCCAAACGCATCAGCCCGGACCGGCCAACCAAGCCCTCTCCTACTCCGGCCACTCTCCCCCAATCGGTAGCCTTCCCAGCGCTTTAGTAACGTGACCGGTTCATCTTAGGGCGACGCGTGGTGGAAAGCGGCAACGTTGGCAAAACGTGCTCCCGAGTTGAGTTTTCTAACGCTGGCGGGAGCGCCCTTCATTCGGCAATCTCAAACATCTCAAAGGCAACCAGGCACAAGCCGCTCTCAAATTCAATTACGGTCGGGTGATCCCGGTTCAGCTCGGGGCCCCACCCTGCAACATATGGGCACTGCAGGTGTACCACTCACTCCCATTGGAAAGTGGGCGATGCGATGGTCCAGACCGGCAGCGGTGCGACAAGAATGGTGACGTCAGGAGGGCCCTCCTGTCATGGCGGCTGCTAGGCGTTAGTTTTGTCGAAACCGAAGCTGACACTAATGAACGACGCCGTAAATGACTGTTTACGCTGCGATCGACAGAAAATGAGTTATTCTATGATTAGTGGGCTGGTAGGCACCCATACCAGCGAACAAAACTTAACACGAAAATTTCATGTCAGTACTCTTTAAAGGGTGCTGTGCGCCGACTTCGGTCGCCGCCGTGACCAGAACGTGAAGCGTCTTTATAGCGCTTTCCATTGGGCGAACAGGAGCAATTCTAACTGCACCCAAAGTGCTCTCGCGAGTTCTGGCGTCTTCCAGTGGTCGGGCAGGAGCAGGGGCGTTGTGTTTCATTGGTCGATGAGGAGCACTTTTTTGGCGCCGAGAGCAGCCGAGAGCAGTTCTCGGTGCTCCGTCGCCAGCGGCGGAGTAACAGGGAACGCCGAGGAAGTCACATGACCTCTTTTGCGTCACTTCTGGTTTTTTCCCCGGGGTGGCGGAGGAAAATGGCGGATCCAGCAGCCGCGGTAGTCGCTCAGTCGAGCAGCAGCTAAGCGCGGCCGTCTGGACAAGGAATTGCTGCTACTTTTAGATGATGAAAGCACCACAGATTCAAGCGCAAGCTCATCATCGGACAGCAGCAGCAGCGACGACGACGACGATTTGACATTGCATGAGTTTAGTTCGAGCACCTGTTCACCCCGCCGGAGCAGCGACCGAAGTAGAGTCGTATCTGGAAAAGACGGTGGACGCTGTTATCGTTCGCAGCTAATTTTTGGGAGACACGATGGTGACCCCTTTTCATGAACATGAACATCCGCTCGGCTTCTTCATTCGTCGCCATGCGGAAGGCAGACACAAAACCACCGGCACGTATCTGGCAAAACTGGCGCGAAATGCTCCGGGAAGCGAGCGCGGGAAACGTTTGGTCACATGACTCTTGACATCTCGCCCTCCCCCTCTTTTCACTGCTCCCGGAGCAGCGCGAATGTTTCATTCGTGGAACGAAAGCACACGTCACCGTTACTCCCTGTGCTGCTCTGGCTGCTCGCTCCACTTGCTCCTGTTCGCCCAATGGAATTTTGTGTGCAGTGTCCACAAATAAAAAAAGCCAATTTCTAGGGGTTTTTTGCTTTTTTAGAAGGTGGGGAGTTCCCAGCAGATATAGTTTTCGAAACATGTATACAAAAGAAAATAATGTACGTGTACATCATAATATACTATTGCTTGGTGCACTTCAGTCTGTTCGCGAATTGACCCTCAAAACATAATGGCTTTCCCTGGTGAGCTGTGAGCCATTAAGGGCACGCACTCGTGTTTTGTTTTATTAAAGCGAAGGCTGCTATGTCTCACGATGACGTATGTCGCGTCGAAAATGCACTGCAGGAAAGCCTACTTTTTCTGACAATGATGATTGTGGGTGAAGTGAAAGAAAAGGTCGCTTCCCTTATCGAACCTCGGTCCCTCGCGTTATGAAGACCACGTCTATCCGATTGCGCCATCTGACACGGCTGAAGCAGTTTGAATTTGAAGAGGGGTGCGTGGACGTCTAAAATTAGACAGAAAAATGGCAGCATCTCCACTCCGTGGATGATGGCGAGGGTGCGGAGTACGGGGACTCGAAATGACATCCAAGTTGCGCCCCGAGTGACATCCGATTTGCGCCCCGACCGTCATTCGATTTGAGCCGTGAGTTGCACCTTGAATATTCCCTAAATGAAACTGCAACTCACGGCTCAAATCGAATTTCGCTTGATTTTCGCTTGATGGTGGTGTGCGCACGGATGGACGCGGTCGGACATTTGGGAGGTACTAAAGTACTCCGCAGTGTTACGGGCGAGGGAGTAAGCCGTTTGACTCTCGGGTACCAACTCACGGTCATAGCCCTATGGGTAAGACGACTGACACTAACTCTGTCTGGTCTACCAGACACAGACTCGAATCCTTCCGGTGCCTGTTGATTTTTTGCGATTGTAAATGCTGTGCGCACGGACGCAGACGGACATTGTGCGGTCCTAAGGTACTCCGCACTTAAAATCATGCACCCCTCAGTCTAACGACGACATTAACTGCACACGCTCCCAAATTTTTATAATATCACGGGGGCGACGACCGATCGGCGCGTTAGCGCCTTGTGACGGCGTTCAACGGCGAAATATGTGACAGTGCGCGCACTTGCATAATTGATTGATTGTTGGGTTTAACGCGCCGACGCAGGGCAGGCGATGAGGCGCGCCGAGTGGAGGGCTCCGGATTAATTTCGACCACCTGGGATTTTTAACGTGCGCCGAATCTCGTGCACACGGCGTTTTTGTTTTCGCCTCCATCAGAAAACGCCCCGCGCCGGGAATCGAAACCGCGACCTCGTGCTCAGCGCACTTGCATAAAGCCCTTCCCTTTGTGAGCATTGACTCCTACGCTGTTTTCTTCAGAGCAATATCACCCATGTCATGGTATTTGCGTGACCTTGTTTACAAGAAACAGGGATTATTTTAGGCCCATGCGCATCTTCAATGGGCCTCTGAAAATGTTTTTCTGGTATCACTTGCCCGGCCCGTTCATCAGGAATGTTTACGCTGCTTAGCTACTTTTGGCGGATATGTAGCCGCTTTCGCCTATAACAAAAGTACGAGGTGTGTTGCTCTGAGGAGAAACGCGTAGCAGACGACACTCATACAGCAGGTAGTGGTTGTGCGCGTGTGCGTACTGTCGCCTATTTGGCCGCTGGACACCCGATGAAGCGCTGACACCCCGATCGGTTGTCGCCCCTGTGATATTGTTAAAACTTTAAAAGGGTGTACTCGAAAACCAAAAGGCGAAGGGTCAAAGTCAGCCGCTGCGATCCAAAGTCCGAACTTCACGCGAATCAAAGTCAAAGCTCAACGTGCCAAACCATCTGCGAGTCAAATTCCATGAACAATTGGTCTCACAAGTCACAGGTTACTGTCGGAGTTTTCGTACCGAATTGTATGGCTCTGTCCGCTGTCACACTGCAGCTTATATTCTGAAAACAGCAAATTAGTGCAAAAACTGATATCTTGATGGAGAGTTTTCAAAGGAAAATTAGAATTCACTTTTCAGTTCTCGTTTCTCCCCACAGCCGTTATGTCCTGCGCGGAACATAGTTCCTCTTCACTGCATGAGTGTTTTCGTTGTATTTTTGCTTGCTGCAATGACGTGTTGGATCGCACTACGTTTACGATTACAGGATTGCTATTGAAGAGAAATGAAGAGGCTCCTGTATTAATTTGTTTTCCTTGCAGCGAGAAAGTTCGAGCTCAATGAAGCGGAGAAGATGCTATGCGAGGTGAGTGATCCTTAATTAAAGGAGCCGACCTTTCATAGAACCACAGACTTAAAGCATACCTTTTGGGAGAGACGTTCGTTTTGCACTTGGACATAAATAGGCTGATGATGATTGTGATGATCAAATTGAGATCTGCTTGCACGCAGAGTACGTGCCATCAAGGGTTTGAGCTATTCAGTTGGTCATAAGTTGCTTTTAATTGACGTTGTGTCTCGAATTCCGTGCGACGTCACTATAAGCACTTCACTGAAGTGGCGTTTGTTCGCGTTATCTTGCGTAATGATGCGTCTGGCAATACTTCGCAATGGCAAAAGTTTTAGGGCGCAGCCTCTTTGGCGGCCGTCTCTGGGCTGAGCCGCGTCGTCATCGTAACCGAGTGAACGACGGCAAGAATACCGAATGAACGTTGGCAAGACCGAATAGTGAAGGAAAGCAAAGGAGGAGAGTGTCGCGAAATTGGGGGGGAGGGCGGTTCACCATGGTGCCGCGAGGGCTCCCCGAAAATGTGCGGTGGGAGAGGGGGGGCATAAGGCTGTGCCCGCACGAGGCGCTCGTCTGCGCGACGCTGGCGACAACGTGAGAGGGGCGTGCGCGTGACGATGGTGTGCGTTCCCTGCCTAAGACGCGGTCCCTTCCTGAGACGCACTTCGCGCCGCCGACGCAGCTGTCGAGAGAACCCACGAGTGAGTGCTGCCTCAGCGCACTGCTGCTGCGCCCAAATATCGCATTAGGGAGTATCGTGATCACCAGCCAATTTTTTACGGGCAGCCCTTTGGCGGCCGTCTCAGGGCTGAGCCGGTTGTCGGCTAGGATCACAAAGCTAAGACGACCCCGCTGCACGATTATGCAAGGCATTCTATACGACATCACCACAGCCTTAAATCTAGAAATGCCGTCGGGAATCGTACGGCACTCAAGCCACGGCTGCAGGGCTGAGCTAGAATTTCGTCGGGCGGCATTCTACACGCTACGTTTAACTCATCGGCGCCCCTGTGCGTGCATGTGTGTGGCCTATGTGAGTGTATACTGCGTTTGCGTGTACGTTTGTACGTGTGTGAGTGCGCCCATGCCACCTTATGCGCCCTCTGGGTAACTCCTCACAATTTATATCGGGCAGCCTGATTTCTGGTTGGGCATTACGGTTGGACACAGGGCTGGACACTGCGCTTACAGATTTAATTTCTGTGCAGCACATCGCCTGGCGAAAAAAGCACAAAGTGGACACCATCCTGGAGGACTATCAAATACCCGAGGTTCGTACGTATGCACACGTTACAAGCAGTGGCGCATTTTCGACTCACGTAGGAGTTAAATAAACTGAGACCAATTCAATACGCACTCAGGGTATATTACCAACTTTTTACAGCTAATAGCTGCCAATGTGGGACTTCTGGGCTGATCACTATGGGTTAACGCAACTGGCGCTTCCCTTTCGTGGTGGCGATGAAAGGAACTACGAGGTTTGAGAGCAGCAGCTGCTTATTAGCTCGTGCTGTGACTCTGGTACGGTTCTCCTGGGTACGGCGCAATGAGTAGACGGGGCTTCAAGCCTTCCCTTAGCTGCCGCTCTCGTCATGAGCCACTGCAGGGACAAATTTATGACCTGCGGTCAAGACTACCCCAGGGACGTGCGGCTCCGTGTTGCTTATAATCGCCATCCCAAGTTTTACGACTGCTATTTAAGTCTTTAATTCCTTGAGCGACCTACTGATCTGTCCGAAAAGTCCCTAGCGACATTACGGGTTAGAAATTGATTCAAATCGTCGTGGTGTGGTTCCAAGCAGAAAAAAAAAAAAGAAAGTAACGGCACAATCCGGATCCAATGCGACTGCGGAGGAGCTCCAAAGCTTTTGTTGTGCGCTTCCTACGCAATAGGGCATTTTTATTGGTAATAATTTAGGAGTCTGTATCGTAAAAAGAAAGATGACCTGTATTGTGTCCATTTAATCGCTCAAGTAATTAATTCCGCGTAGGCGAGCATCAAATGGCAATCAATAGAGAAGCGGATAAATTGGGCCTCCTACCTGGATGCATCGGGACTCGTCCCTGCACTCCGCTTCCTGGCCCAGTGACTAGGGACCAAAGACTGGGCGAAACTACAGTAGACTTTCTAATTTTTACTCTCCTAGTGTTTCTTCTTCTTATTGTTATTATCACCATCACCATCATCTTGTATCCTTCCTGTTATTTGCGTCTCCTATACATCCATCTGACATTCCTGCCCACCTCTAGGTTTGACAAACTACGCGTGCAGGAGGACCTTCCTTATCATTTCCTGAACGATGAATTCATTGATTAATTAATAAATTTATACGGGGTAACTTATCCATTAAGATGCTATTATTTTAGATGCGACTGCATCTCATTCACTCGCCCTGTCCCTCCATACGGCGTTGTCCGTCCACACCCCTCCCCCTACACTATAAAAAAAATAATAGTTAGCGGCGCCCGGTTTCGATCCCACGACCTGTGGGGCGGAGCGCGAGGTACATGGTGTTCTTCCAACTGCGCCACAAAACCGAGACAGAATCGAATGCTACGAACGCGCCTTATATCCTTGACTCATTCAAACTACGTCAAGATGCTATTGATAAAACGCATGATGGGGCAATGATTAACACTTGCAATAAGAGAAAAGAAGCTCCCACTTACAGCAACAATGATGGAGTAAAGGTCGTTGTGACAGCTAATCCCCAAGCATACCACTTAGAGAGATTGACCAAAATTGGCCAATAAAACATAATAATAATCATACAACATAATAATCATACGCGTTCCCGACACGTTTCACGCGATTTCAGAATCAAGCCAACGGAAACACCAAGTGAACCCCACGATGCGTCGCATCCACAAAGGGTTCCCCTCGCGGGGAGGTGGCGCAATTTTTTTATTAAAGTTTACTTCAGCACTATGGGGGCACCAACAAGAATGAGCACGTACACACAGGAAAAAATTCCGGGCCACCTCCACTAACGTGAAACCTGAGGACGGACAAGGGGGGGGGGGGGGGGGGTGAAGCATGCAGTGTATTGTCAGCGCCTTGGCGTTTTTGTCCACGGAGATGAAACCATTGTGGTGTAGTGGCAAACAGCTGTGCTGTAAAAGTCGCGTGTCTTTGAAGCACGACTTGACCACCGTCCTCTACGTGTTGCCCTTTGTCATTGCGCCTCAACATTATCCGAACGTACTTGCCTATAAATCAATCTTCTCCAATCTTTCACTTTTCGAAGAAAAAAGCTCGCTACACAAAAGCGGACGAAGTCTTTTCTGTGCGAAGCACGGAAGTAAAAAACACCCGCTTTGCTGAAAACATTTATGAGCCGCCGAAAACGGCCAGTAGGGCGCTTTCTACAATCTGTGCTCCAAAGTTCAAGCAAAGAAATCTAGGAAACAATTACGATGGCGCTCAAAAACGTATTGGTTGATGCTAATAGGTAAGCCACAATAATAAAGTAATGTATGGGTGTTACAGGAGTGCGAAATAAAATTGTAGTGTAACTTTTTCACTCGATCGCATTTGTGTTAAAACGGTCAGAGATTTTTCAAGCGCTCTTATTTCCCTACATTGGATTTCCTATGCAGCTCTTCCGAAAGTACTTCCCGGGTGGCGCCGTGGAGTGCAGTCCAGACAACCGGCCAGTGGTCATCTCACCAGCCGGGCAGGCGGACTTCAAAGGTAAGAGTGCCCGGCCGCGGCGGCCGCTTTTCTGATGGAGGCGAAAAGCAAAAACGCCCGTGTGTACAAGATTTCGGCGCACGTTAAAGATACCCAGGTGGTCAAAATTAATCCGGAGCCCTCCACTACGGCGCGCCTCATCGCCTGTGTTGCGTCGGCGCGTTAAACCCTACAATCAATCAATCAAAGGTAAGAGTGAAGCGCAATTACTACGAGGTCTGAACCTTAATCATCGTGGAAAATCCGGAAGGCATGTAATTTCAGCTATGGATTTGCGCTGTAGCGCAATCTGTGTATGTAGGCGGTATTTTTGTTCAATATAAGGACAAGAGTGAGCCAAATATGTGCTATCATTAAAAACTGGATAAAGAATTCGATTCTACGGTAAGAAATTTGTTTCTCAAGCTCTCTCGAAAAGATATCCTGTATGGTTTGGCACAGTTGTGCTTCAACATTAAGCTCCATTTCCCCTTTGCTATTTGTCTGTCAAAGGCTGAGGGTTGCTACTGCTGCTAGCGTTACAGTTTCACGTTAATCTCCATATATGGCAAGGATTGCGCATGAACAGGGCAAAAACAAAAGCAAATTATGTGTGCCTAGATTTCAAAGTTATAATTACATAAATTCTTATCGATTTCTTGTCTGGAAATCTAAGCGGCGGCGAAAGTAATATAAACCACGCCAGAGGGTGTGTCCGTTTTACAATAAAGTTTCGTGCATTAAGAGGTATGGCAAAAAAAAAGGTAATTTAGGAAGCCTGAGCAGTTTTCTCAGTGCTTCGTTCAGATGGGGAATTAGCAGATTCACCCCCCCCCCCCCCCTTGCCTGTCATGTTCTGTAGGTTTAACTTTCTTGCGCATGCGTATATACTTCTTACAACAGAATGGAAACGTCTTCTGTTTTCCGGAGAAGTCCGAAGCTGCCTCCCACCCACCCCGGTAAAATGTAGGGGCTGTACCAATTCAAAAACTTCCCCACTTATACAGAACATACCGAAATGAAGTCCTGACATTCTTGGTCTGTCCTTATCGCTGAGAATAATCATGGCACTTTATCCAGAAAGAGTTTTGATGCATCAGCAAAGCTTAACGTTGCACAAATTCTGCGTGTTGAAGCACCCTACAGGGGACGATCTAATCTAATCTCCTGCGGGAAAGAAACATATCCTGCTCCGAAACACATCAGCACGGCGTCCCATACGTGTAACTGCCGGCTGCGCCTGGCCCGTTTGAGCTCAGTGGGTGACAAGACTGGCGTCGTTTCACAACTCTCGCATTCGTGTTTCAGGAGTACGGTACGCGTAGCACATTTCTGGGTCTGTTGGTTGTAGCTTGCTTGCTTTCAATACGAGCTATACATTAATGGGATGTGTTCATACGGGCCCAGAAAGGGCCCAAGAGACACAGAATGGTTATTAGTATAAAGATGTATCCCCTTCTGGAGTAATCACACGGCGGCGCATATTGATTACACCATGATCGTTGATTCCGAACACCTAGGTAGGTTTCGTTCTCCAATGGTTACAGGTTACCAACACCTACTTGTATAGCGTCTGTAGGCTTTTATGTAACACCAGCCATGGTAACGCATTCTACGAAAGCGTAGCGTCGTGTTCCGCTCTCGAAATATTCTGCTTGCACAAAGTTGGGCAGTTATAAACATCTTGTAGTCTTTTTGATTGAAAAGATTTATTTCCAGGAAATCCAGGTCCACATACGTCAGGCACCCATTTGGGGGCAAAGAAGATTTCTTTTGAATGACGCATAACCAAAGTAACGTTTCGTAGCGTAGCCGACGGCACACGCAGTACGGAATATGAGTGTCAAAGCACAGTGACGAAATTTCTACATTGCTAAATAATTGTGCAAAGCTGTTTACATTTGGATGCGCTTAAACCTGTTAAAAGTGCTCGAAGCCTGGCATGGGGACACGGGCAAACGAAATAAAGCGGGTTTTTAAAGGAACGCTGCTAGTCAGATCAGAGCTGGGGTCGATTGTAGGGCTTTTCGCTGTGTGGCGAAGGAAAAAACTAACGAAGCTATAGTTGTCTTGGGATTTGAGTCTGAGTAAGTTACTCTTCGTCCGATGCATGGCTGCAGGCTTGCTGGAAGCTGCTCCCAAGGCCGATATGGTGCGGTACTGCATCTACCTGCTGGAGACCCTGGAGGACATGAAAAGGCGTCTTACGTTGCAGGTGAGCGATTTAGTACTCATTCCCCGTTATGCGTACCCAACTATATAGCGTACGCTTCTAGTAATCGAGTCGGCCCGAGAATATATTTCTGGTAGAAGCCTCGAACTAATCGAACCCCTGACTTGTCATTTGAGAAAGAAGGTTGAAAGCTCAAACTCACACTCTCAACAGGGCACAAACTCTGAGAATTAGATGCCTCAATGTAATTGTACATCGTTTGCCGACGCTGAGATCCAATTTGAAGCTGAGTACGACCTCATTATGGCTGGCCACCTTCGTAACTGCGTAGGGCCAGTTGTGTGCGGCGCACCAAGTTTTAGGGGCGAAGCCCCTTAAGGCCTGGGGCTGTTGGCGTCTTCTGTCGTTGTCGTAATCGTCGTTCGACTCATGTAGACACGGTACTAAAACACCGGGAAACTCGCTTACGCCTCGCGCTAGAACGTAACGCGTACTAAAAAAATTACACCATCTTTCCGTAAGGGGACTTTGAGTAGTATGCGAAGCAGGCATAGGGTCGATTCAGGTGCCCATTAGTTTTCAGTTCGTCGTTTCCGTTAGGTTGAGGTATGTAGCTACCGTTATATTTACCGTTTGGTTTCCATGGTAACTACCAAACTTTTCACTTTCCGTAACTATAATGGGAAATTGCGTTGGCCCCATGGCTGTTTCGCATACTACTCAGGGTTCCCCTACGGGGAGATGGTGTAATTATATTGGAGGGGGGTGGGGGTGTTAGAGTGGAGAGGCATTAGAGAGAGAGAGAGAGAGATGTTGCACGTGGTAGGAGTTTGTCTTTATTTAAGCATTATCATCATCATGTTCAACGTAGGTGACGTTGAGATGTGGTTTGCGTTCCGCTTTGATTATGACCGCCTTATGGTCTGTGAAATGTAAAGTCAAGGGCTGTTGAGCGGATGAACCCTAAAGTTGCTGAAGATGAAGTCGATGCACGCTCCCCGGATGGTTGTGGGCTGCTTGTCATCACGGCCCGCGGAGACTCACCGACGCACGCCGCTGCCGACGACGATGAAACGTCGAAGGCGCGTGAAGCGTGCTCGCCTCGTGCCGGCACAGAAAGACACCGGCAACACTGTCACTCCAAGAGCCATAGAATGGACCGGGCGTTCAGCGAGCCGCGCATGCGCAGTGGGGTGTGGAAGCCCCTCCCCAGGTTTCCCGTTAGGGGAGATGACCCGGTATCTTTCTGTTTCTTACTCCAGACTAGCTGCATATAACGGCTACCCTTTCCGAGATTGAAATTTTTTATTTATACAGGTACCTACATCGCCCTCACGGGCATTATTGAAGGGGGGAAAACAAGCAAAGGAATACAGTACAGTCAATATAACAAAAAATGGTTGCGGGTAAAAGGCTGTATGGTTGAAACAACAAAGTGTTGACTTACACTGTCATAAATAAGGCATCACATTGCAAATACAAAGCAAAAACGCAAAAAAAAGAAGAGTGCTATCGGTTACACAGGGCATTAAAAAAAAATAAAAATAAAATAAAAAGCAATTAGTACGGAACGCATCAGAAATGTACAGTAGGGATTAGGTCAACAAACATTGTGCAAATTTCTAACAAAAGATGAGGGAGGCGCAGAGACAATTTCCTCTGGCAAGCCGTTCTACTCATGCGTGGTCCTTGGAAAAAAGGCGTATTTGAATGCGTTGATTCTGGACGCGTATTCACGCAGTTTTAAAGAATGGTCAGTACGGGGTGACACATAGGTAAGTGGTCTTATATACTGATCCTTGTCAATGCCTGTTCTGTTCATGAATATGCTGTAAAATAGGGACGTCGTAGTATTTCGCCGGTCAGCTAACAGAGGCCATTGTAATCCTGAACGAATGTCAGCTGATCTTACGGTGAAGTTATAATTGCTTGCCACAAAGCGTGCTGCTCGTCCCTGTACACGCTCTAGGGCTTCTATATTTGATTTTGTTGAGGGGTCCCAGGCACTGCAAGCATATTCCAATATGGGACGCACATTGGATATGTATAGTGTTTCTTTCAACTTAGTTGATGCCTGTCTAAAATTGCGCCTCAAAAAATTTAGCACGCGACTAGCCTTTATGTTAAGTAATTAATATGAGCGTCCCAAGACAGGTTGGCAGAAAAAATGATCCCTAGATATTTATATTCTGATGCAACCGGCAAGGTAGCCCCGGCCATGACGTAATTTGAAATCCGAGGCTGTTTTTTGTTCGCAAACCTCACCAATTTACACTTCGACACATTTAATGTCATTCTCCATGAATCACACCAAGAAACCATAGAGTTCAAGTCATTCTGCAATTGAACGGTGTCCGCTTCAGAGGTAATGTTATTGTAAATGCAGCAATCGTCAGCGTACAATCGAACACGGATATATATGCGCAGAATATATGTATGCGCAATCGAATATATATGCGCAATCGAATATATGCGCAGAGCAACCAGTGTTAATCTAAGTCATTTGTCACGGTCTTACTAGCTCAGCTAGTATTGGTTGGCGAAAGAGTTTTGAAAATGGTGCGTGGATAACTGCTACAAACAAGCGGTCCGTCTCTCCAGCACAACAAGCGGATCGAGACCATGTACGTTGTGGTGGACATGGAAGCGTTCTCCTTCTGGCAGCTGTCCTCGCTCGAAGGTAAGCGGCTGCTCAGCCGTCCTGGGAAGGCTTTAATTGGCTTGTACTTTTACATTGGTTTATTCTGATTTTTACTTTTTATTTTACTTCTCCTGTCGCGTGTAATCGTCGTCTCATGTAGTCACGGTACTAAAACACCGGAAAACTCGTTTACGCCTCGCGCTGGAACGTAACACATACTAAAAAAACACACTGGTACACTCGTTTACGTTTCGCGCTATAGAGCTCCGTGTTTCAAAGACAAGAGACGACTTTTACACCAAAGCTGTATACCTCTAGGCTCTACCCCCTAACAGTTTCATTTCCGTTGGCGAAAACGCCAATGTGCCAAGAATACACTTATACACTGCATGCTTCGCCCCTCTCCAGGTTTCACGTTAGGTAAGATAGCTCGGAGTTTCTTACTTTTTACTTTACATTTATCTTTCTCTATCAATAGATATGCCCCTAGCGATAAAAAAGTTGCGCTTTCTAATTAATTGTCAGCTCCTGACATAACAGTTGCGCTTATTAAGTTTTACTGGAAGCATGATAAATAGAGTACCGCTGAGAATAAAATTCATATTTTGTCATCACATTTCGTGTTTGGCCAAAATTCATGTTCTGGCCAAAGTAATCCTGTTTTCTTTTCCCAGGTTCATGTCGTAAGCCAGCATTGTTTGTGGAGATGATAGTCGTTGTTTTTCACCGCGCTAATCGGCTGAACCAAACAGCTTAAATATAGTCTACATATAACCTAAAAGCCATTGATTGATTAAATGTATTTATTTAATGAGGAGGCTGGTAGACCAGGGGGGGGGGGTGTAGGATGTGGATAAAGAAATTTATGTTTAACGCATTAAAGCTGCAAATTGGCGACGAGGCCAGTTGTACAAAGGGCACCAGTTTCATTTATGCCCCTGGACTTCTTTCACGCGCGCCAAAATGAGATCAAGTGTTCCCGTAATGACATAAAGAGAACGTATGCTTTTCCTGGTGGGCACATGCCTACAAAAAAAAAAAAAAAAAACGCCATTCTCTACAAGGTTCCACACGGCATCGATGATTTCAGAGCTGTACGCCGGTGTTTAGTTTTTTTTTTTTTTTTCTCAGTGCCATTTTCTGCGCGCTGGTAGGCGCACAGCTGGACAAACGCATAGAGACAACGAAGGATTCGCTTCGCTGCAGTGCAAAGCCAGCTGCAGGGGTAACTATCACTCATAAAAGCCGGAGTTGAACCTGTGACGACCTGCCGTAAGTCGTCAATCTTTCGGTAGGCTGCTGACTGGTCGATCCGCTTCGCCTTTCGGCCGCTGCGACACACACACACGCGCGCAAAATAAATGCGCCTGATGGATGTACGCAGTTTTCGAGGACGGGGTTCCACTTTCCTGCAAGGCAGGGATTCAGGGACGAACTCTCTTTAGTCCTAGAGAAGAACACTTTTTTTTTGCCCATGGCAGTTCACAGAAATGAAGCAGCTATGAGACAGTCGCACCATCGGCAGTAAGCGAAACCTTTTATTTGACATTACATTAAAATTGTGACCTCCACCCCCCCCCCTCCCCCCCAATGGGCTTACAAATTCTACAGCGTCGCAACACTCGCTTGACGAATACGTCAGCTTGGCCGTATAGAAGTTACTAAGGCATAATTTTGTGCGTGTGCAACCATGTGTAGGCTCGTTGCACCCGCAATGATCGGGTTACCGATTGATAAACCGACCAACTGACTCAAAACACTTGTGTGTTCGCCCACAATTTCTATTCAATTAATAAGCCTGTTGAAGCGAAGCTGTTAAAGCTGCGTTGGTCGGAATTTTCCGGGTCGTTCGTCTGCAGAATGCAATTTGCGGCAACGCCAACTTTCTTCGAAAAATCTTTAGCCCTGAATCTACTCTTGTACAGCCAAATTAAAGTTGACCATTCTCTTCACTGTAACATCGGGCCGAGTTTTGTTTACTTGTTATAATTAGTTAGTTCACAGTGGCGTTGAAAGCGTCTCGGAATTCCCGTCTGCTGTCATACACGGGCTTCTACGGCAGGCGGATGATTGGAGGAAACGGCTGCGTCTTATTGGGAAACAAATTATGAGGCGTTTGTCTCTTCAGACAACAAAACCACGAAGAAGTTTATCTAAGCGGGTATTATGTATAATCAGTCGAAGTTTTAATGCAAGCACATGAAGCCGCCGATCCTAAGCCATTCCAGAGGCATTATAAGGTTACCCCCCGCGGTGGCTCAGTGGCTAAGGCGTTGGGCTGAGCACGAGGTCGTGGGTTCGATTCCCGGCCGCGGCGGCCACTTTTCTGAAGGATGCGAAAAGCAAAAACGCCCGTGTGTACGAGATTTCGGCGCACGTTAAAGTTGCCCAGCTGGTCAAAATTAATCCGGAGCCCTCCACTACGGCGCATCCCATCGCCTGCGTTGCGTCAGCTCCTTAAACCCTACAACCAAATCAATCAATCAATCAAGCATTGTAAGGTTCGGCAAAGACAACATGAAGCCAGCATATCTATGTTGGCACTGTAGTCAGAACACTGTAGTCCTTCTAAATTTTATTAAGCTAATTAGCTCAGGATACAAATTCGAGAACGTAAGTTTTGTTTCTTGCACCCGTCTTGACTGCATTCGTAAACACGTTCGTAAATAAAGCGTTGTCGAATTAGTACCCAAAGTGTGCATTAGTCATTGTTTAAAAAACATTGTTATTGGTATTTTCGAAGCTTCGCCATCGAATGCTGTCGATGGATATCAATGTCCATGAATCCTTTTACTTAGCGTGAAGGATAGTTACGAAGAGGGGAGCGATTTGCGGCGTGCAGTGTTTCACCTGTGGTGTTCACGATATCTGCGCAGTGGTGTCCGCCTTAACCGAGATGATACGGTTGTACGAAGACAACTACCCCGAGGTCCTCCAAGAGGCGTTCGTTGTCAACGGTGAGCACACGTTTTTATGGTGGGTTGCCAGAGGGCGTCCTCGCTTGCATGCTCAGTCCCGGATCATTTTGTCCCCAGCTTTTCACATCCCTCCCCCAATTGAGGACCGCGCACGCGCTAGAACCCGTGGCAACCGGCTTAGCGAACTCGGCGTCTGTAGCACGAACTCGGCGTCTGTGCTCCCCACTTCAGGCGTGAACGCACGGGAACTGTGAGTAGAAGAGCAGGCGAGAGATCACGCCACGATCGCTGGGAAGAGTATTCTCGAAGGCTGAGCTGGCCGATGCCGGGCGCTTCCTCACGAGACACACGTTCACGTGCGCTCGCTTTTTTTCTTGGTATTTTTTTTCTGGTAAAGTTATATGGCGGAACTAAAATTTTAAACAGCTCTGCTGTTAAAAAAATCGTTTCTTCTTTTCTTCCTCGTTATAAGCCCTTCAAGCCACCCTTTCGTATCAATATATTATCGGATCGACATATAACTCGACCGACTGACCCGATAATTTCCCCAGCCATAGAATAGACGGGAATGCTTCCAATAGCTGCTGCAGAAATCTGGTTCGGATGAATTGAGCAGTGCTTAGGAGATTCTATCACTTTTTTGTTTGCATTACATCTTGGTACCCCCTCCTCCCCTCTTCTTTTTTTCAGCGCCGAGCCTTTTCCCAATGTTATGGAACATCATCAAGCCCTTGCTGACTCAAAGGACGATAAACAAGATACACATTTTTGGGAAAGGTAATTTTTGCTATATGCTAAGGCGCATAATTGGGGCCGTGTTTAGAAGTGCAAATGAAATGAACACTCGTAAGTTGTTCGATTCCAGGCTCTTCAAACCGTAACTTCTTTTATCCCAAGATATTTTGCCTCTAAAATTGCCAAGTTCCCGTCACTGTTCCTTGAATGAACAGGCGCTTAGGAAGCGCTTCAATCGATACATTGATTTCATACGGAATTCCAGTGAAGACTCAAAGCCCATGAAAACAGAAATACTTTAGCAGCATTTTTCTTCATTCCTGATTATTTTATTAGCGCCTCCAAGAATTCTCTAATTTCCAGTGGCAATTGTCCAAATGCTATAATGGTTTCTCGATTTTACGAAGTTCCTGATATAACAAAATATTTCGCCGGTGCCCGTGAATTTGTTAAATCGAGATTAAAAGGCTTCACTATTACGCGATTTTTTTTTCAATGCGGCTGGTCAACATAACCTTCCGCCCTCTTACAGAATACTATTAGACCACAGCGCAAGCATTGAGGACAAGGACGAAAATAACGAAGATGAACAGTGTGCTGCTTGTTCGTCCTTTCACCTTTCGTCCTTGTCTCAATTGCTTTCAGTGTGGTGCAGCAGGCGTCACAAACTTGCCCGAATATCTCTCGCAGAAGGTTGGCGGAAGCTGCTGGCAGAGCGCTTCGACCCGGACAGGCTACCTGCGCACTGGGGCGGCCGAATGACGGGCCCCGGTGGAGACGCCCGCTGCACCCACCTGGTACGAGAGCTCTTTTTTAAAGACGATAGTCTTTCTTGGCTACTTAAACCCAGAAATTTTTGTCTGTCTGTATGTCTGTCTGTCTGTCTGTCTGTCCGTCCGTCGGTCTGTCTGTGACTCGATTCAGCCACCCGGCCAAAGTAAAACAATGCCTGCGCAATAGTCTTATATAGTTACAGCTAAATGTGCCCGTCTAAGTCTGGTGTAATGTTCATACTTGTCAATATTGTTGAAGAACAACAAGACATTACGCATATATAAGACAACAAATTAATACAAAAGTGATATTTGCAGTGTTCCTTTATAAAAAATCGTACATGTTTGATTTTGGCGAGATTAAATACTTCATCAACTGAAGAAAAAAATATCACTCCGCCGTCGCCTGCTGTCGCCCGCGTCATATAGCTTACTGGCTGCATTTGAAAGAAATAAAGTGGCAAGAGTTACGAAAGGTTCCACTAGATATGTTCCACGTTCTGCTTAGCAACGCACGTGGACGTAGGGAAACGCGGTTCTATAAACGTTGAAGTAGGGCGCCTCGATTCACACGCGTCTTCGCCGTACAGCAGCGTTGGCATCGAGATACCCGGTTTAGAGCAGTGGAAAGCGGAAAATTTAAAATGATTTAAGCAAGCCTTTGGCGTCTTTACCTTGGGAGGAGCGCGACGCAAGAGGAACAACCTGAGAGGTGAGCGGGAAAGCGAAGGAAGGTTTTTACTTGACAAAAGTCGATAAAGACTATCGTATTTCGTCGACATTTGCAACGAAAGGAAGCAGATACGCGGCCAATTTTTTTTTTTGAAAGTGAAGTTTATTTCATAAAATCAATACAATCTATATTGGTATTGCCGCCTTCATGCTTCGCATTCTGCGCGTGTCGCACTGAGAAAGTAAACACTTTGACAACGACAGCTGCTAGTTGGAGATTGCACAAGTTTCGTGCAGGGCGTTGGGAGCGCCCTAAACAAACGGGGGCACTCTGAAAAAAACTTACGCTAAACTAGATGGGATTCGCATAGCGCACTAAGTAGCGATTGCTTAGAATTTAATAATGCTAAGATGATATTCGTGAAATATGTCTGGAGACCTTTTGATCACTTAGCTTGAAAGAGTGCAGCTATATCGCGTCTGAGTGTTGATAGTTTTCGACGGACAGGATGCCAGAAACAATGTGAAGAAGGTAGAGCGACCGCTGGAGAGAGAGAGAGAGAGAGAGAGAGAGAGAGAGAGAGAGAGAGAGAGAGAGAGAGAGAGAGAGAGAGAGAGAGAGAGAGAGAGAGAGAGAGAGAGAGAGAGAGAGATAGAGAGAGAGAGAGAGAGAGAGAGAGAGAGAGGAGAGGAAGAGAGGACCCTCGCTCTCTCCTCTCTCTCATTCTCCTCTCATCTCTTCGCTTACTCCTCTCTCTCGATCCTATCTCTATTCTCTTCTACTCTCTCTATCTTCTCTCTCTCTCTCTCTACTGCTCTCTCTTCTGCTCTCCTCTCTTCTCATCTCTCTCTATCTCTCTCTCTCTCTGCTCGCTCTCGCTCTCTCTACTTCTCTCTCTCCTCTTCTCTCTCTCTCCTAACCTCTCTCGTCTCTCTCTCTTTCTTCCCCCTCATCTTGCTGCTCACGTTTACCCAACCTGAGAAAAATTAAATCTGATGGGGCCCCCTTAACACGTACGATGCTTCCTTCTGCTGTACTCATCGCAGCAACCTCAGCATTCCCACGAACGCGCCTTGAGTTGCTTCGAGTGGCTGCCATGTCACTCTCTCCTTGCCTACGTCTTGGCATTACGAAGAGGGTGGCGTTTTTCTCCTGTAGCGCTTTCCGACCGACGGAACTTCGCCTCGCGAACACAAGTTCCGAAGCAGCGCCCGCTTTGTGTTTCGACAACCCCGCTTGCCCACGATATCCGTGCTCTAGCCGTGGCTGTGTTCACATGCCCACGTGACACGGCTTCGAACGCTACGTTCCATGAAAACTCTCCTCCTATGTCCTTCATCTGCGGGGCGTCGTGATTTAGCCAACGAATTCAGCCTGTCGAGCCTTAAAGGGGGCAATCAAGGCCAAGTATTGTCCATTAAAAAGAATTCTCCGCCCCGATCAAAATGACACGAGTTTTATCTTGAACTTCAAACAAACAAAAATTGGGAACATTAAGGAAACCGGATGAAGGAGTTGTGACTCTCAAGCCACCTTCCCGCGACTTTTCTGTTAGGTCACAGAATCTTGTTTATGTGCTTAGCGGCTGCCGGACAAGCAATCGCCAATAAATATGAGTGGGCAATTGTGGTGCGGCCTCTAATTTCGTGTGGTGGTATCACTTGAATGATACCACGCAGTTAACACAATGAAAACTATGTTTGCATTGCTGGCCTCCCTTGCGTCGCTGCTGACGTCGTTTAGCGCGAAATTTTAGTCCTTTAACATTTATTGCGTTTTTTTTTTAACTCTTTCCTTGGTGGAATTGCGCTCAGTTGTTACCGAAGGGTAGTTCTTTCATCATGAAAAAAAGGTTGTCTTTTTTGTCTGCATGCCCCTTTAAAGCGTGGTGGCTGCCAGCATGAGCTCTCGTCCCACCACCGCGAAATTACAGAAGTACTGAGGGCAGCGGGGCGAAAGATAGCGCAACCAGAGACGAATTATCGCCACGGGTTACTGACCTGAGATAGCGCGCACCGACCCTGGGTACTTTGGCTTGCCGCTTCGGGGAGATATTATCCAGAGCAAAAGATTATGCTCGTATGGAGAGTGGATTACGTAACGGGGAGATATTTCTCAGCAGTCCCCTCTACGAAAGTGAAACGAGGATGTCTCCGTGACCGAACGTCGGCTGATACGCACAGTCATCAGAGAGCCGCTGTCATGGCAGATATGCAAGGCCGGTCTGTGAAGGGCAGCACTCGGTTTGCCACTATTTACAGAGCACTGCACTGTTTCAACTTTCCTTATGAAGATGCAAAGAAGGGGATCTTAACGTTCCGGACAAGTTAATCAAGGAAGCAATCACGTGAAGGAAACGTGTGGTACAGCTACGCCTGCTAAGTTAAATTCGTGCAGTCCGACGTAATTTGCACCTTACACAAAATGCCGTACATCCTGTGTCCTTGCCGAAAGCACTACCAGTGCCCCTTGTATAAATGTTTGCAATGCTACGACGACCTTCTTGAAGCGAAAATAGCACTAAGAGAATTCAAAGACATGGGCTGGTCACAAGCAATGGGAGAGCCGACTCCTTGGTCAGAGTTAGGATGGAGTCGACGTGCACCCGTTTGTCGTTTGATGATCCGGTCAATTGTATGACATAAAATACTTTTAAATGAGGATGCAATACGTGGGTACTGATGTCCATGGAGAGGAATATGAGATACTGCAATGAGATGACGATGTTGTGTCCGTGACGCTAACTCGACGGCCACTGTGTGAAGATTGTCGGCTGGGAAAGAGTTCGGTCATAGTTAAACCTATAATGTATGCAGTACTTAGACCAAAGGCTTTCCTGGCGTTACGTAATCCTGCACCCCTACTGAGATCGACGCTGACATTCCCTATGGACACTTCGCACGCTATATCATATAAAGGGAATTCACCTGGCCCTCGACACAGGAGACACACTGTCGCTGCTTCCCACCCTTCCATAGTCCCTCAATTGCAAGAACCGTTTGCGGGGAAGAATGAAAGAAGGCGGGGGCTTGGAATAACCATAGAATCTTAGGGGCGAATTTTGAAAATATATTAGAATCAGGCCAGGATCTTTTGTGTTCATATTTGATGAAATCGCTGTCTAATACCTCGGCTACGCTATGGTCTGAATGTCATTTCAACTAAATGAGGGGTTTCGAATGCCATTCGGAATCCACCGTGCTCCACTACGATTTCGACTGGCATTTGAAAGGTTTAACAATCGCTCGCCGTGCTGCCAGGCGCTGCTGCTGTCGAGTTCTTTTTTTACGCGGTAATGCAACAATCAAATTTAGCAGCTGTCTTTGGCATTGAAATGATATCAAATTATAAATATCGTGGGCTTTGACACGGTTTTTGCTTAATTCTGAATCGCAATCGAGGTTTCTTGTGCTGTTTTGTGATGTCTGGCCACACTGGTTTGTCGCTTTCTCGCTCTAGTGTTGAGGGTATGGAATCATGGCATCTTGATATCATGATTTAAGTGAATGAGAGGTAAACAAAGTCCTACAATTCAGAATATTTTGTTTGTTTTAAGTGCATCAATAATGTATTTGTTTATGATGGCTCGGAACGCTGTGTGCGAGAGTGCTAGAAATGGCATTCGAGAGCCCCAAATGTCTCTCTGGGTGCTCATTTGGCTCGAATATCATTTGAGCCGAATGGTATTTCAAAACCAAGTGGAGCAGCACAACGTCGCATTTGGGTCAAATGACATTTGTGTTCAAATGACTTTCGGACGCTAGTGTAGCAGGGGTATAAATCAACGTCTCTCTCGATCGGAGCTCTGTCTCTCCCAAATGGTGCAGGCTAAGGTGTCGTCCAACTTGTCAGCCCGATGATGAAATACTGCTCTATCGTAACACCCGCCAGCCCTTCCTTGGTTCACCTCCGACCTTTCTCAACAAATATGTCAGCCAAAACTTCAAGCCGAAGTCTTGGGAACTGGCTTTCTTCGTTCTTGAATACCGTATCCCCCGTTATTTACAATGTTTCGAACTCTTCTGTGCCTTTGGCGCAATTTCTGTTCATCATGCGACCTTTGTTGACTGTCTAGAATGAATGGTTTGGTGCTGTCGCCCGTAGATATGCCCGGCCGGCCCCGTTCCCGACGAGTACCGGCGGCGAACGCTGGCGACACCAGACAACCAGCAGCGCACCACCATCGGAGCTGGCAGTAGCTGGACTCTGCCGGTAAGCGAACACAGTCCCGTCGACGCTGTCTTAGCTTGGCTCACCACCGTAAACGTGTCATAGCGTGCCATTAAACCGATCCGGAGTCGGGGCCTGGTTTTAAAGACGATAGTCTTTCTTGGGCTACTTAAACCCAGAAATTTTGGTCTGTCTGTATGTCTGTATGTCTGTCCGTCTGTCTGTCTGTGACTCGATTCAGCCACACGGCCAAAGCAAAAGAATGCCTGCGCAATAGTCTTATATAGTCATAGCTAAATCTACCCGGCTTGGTCCGGTGTAATGTTCATACTTGTCAACATTGTTGAAGAAGAACAAGACATTACGCAATTATGAGACAACAAATCAATACAGAAGTGATATTTGCAGTGTTCCTTTATAAAAATTCGAACATGCTTGACTTTTGCTAAATTAAATACTTCATCAACTGCAGAAAAAGAATTCACTCCGCCGTCGCCTGCTGTCGCCCGCGCCACTACAGCTTCTGGCGACATTTTAAGAAATCAACCTCTAACAGTTACGCAAGGTTCCACTAGATAGTTTCCACGTTCTGCTTGCAACGCACGTGGAGTAGGGAAACGCGATTCTATAAACGTTGAAGTAGGGTGCCTCGATTAACGCGCGTCTTCGCCGTACGGCAGCGTTCGCATCGAGACACCCGGTTTGGAGCAGTGGAACGCGCAAAATTTAAAATGATTTAAGCAAACATTTGGCGTCTTTACCATGGGAGGAGCGCGACGCAAGAGGAACAACATGAGAGGTGAGCGGTAAAGCGAAGGGGGGCATTTACTTCGCAAAAGCGGATAAAGACTATCGTCTTTTGACGTAATTTGCAACTAAAGGAGCAGATACACGGCCAATTTTTTGGGTAAGATTCGATGCAGCTACGCACAACGCCGAAGTGACGGAGTATTAGTGGCTGCAAGGTGTTGGTCACTGCTTAGGTTGTGGTGTCGGGACATGTGGTCTTTACAGTCATCTACACGAATTGGCATAAAGCATTCACGCGCACTACGAGTAACCACCGCATGTTTGAGCCAGTTGTGAACTTGTAGGTGGCCGATGTGACGGTGCGGCACGGCCTACATTTATTCAGAGTTGCTTGGGGACGACAACATGGGCCCGAGAATCGGAGAGCGCCCTGTAGAGTGCGGCCGAGAAGCGCGGAGGCCATCGTGTTCTGTCTTGCGTCATCATTTGAAGAACTGATGATAATGGGGCGCTGACATTGATGATGATGCCGCTACATGGCTCCCCCCCTAGCGCGCAACGCGTGATGAAATAACAGGCTCATAAAAGCCCGTGAAAAATGCATGAAAAGCGGCAGAAGGAGCTATGTACAAATGAACGCAAACAATCTACTGCATGGAAAACAGCCGGGTGCGATTTAGAACTATGTACAGTTATGTGCGTCCGCATTCACGGAAAGTTTGGTGGGCAGTCCAAGGTCGGCATTGAGGAAGCGTCCGGGGCAATTAGTATCCTCGGGTGGCCTGCACTGGGAGTTCCGGTGCGGTCGCAGGCGGTGGTGAGGCGACAACCGTGCAGGAGCAATTAGAACTGCTGTCGAGCGAAGTACAGCACCTGCGAAACAGGGGAGACCAATCCGGGCACGCAGCCCTGCACAGCCAGCCACCGTGTGCCCGGTCTACAGGCAGTAATGGCAAAGCCAGCGGGGGCGTTGTGAGTACTTCGTACCTCAGGCCGTGACAGATTGCGCCAGACGGCTGCGTGCTGCGTGTTGCCGGCGCTCGAGGCGGTTTTCTGGGGCGAGTGGGTTTACGTGAGAAAGCGCGCAAAACGCGTCGATGCGCCTTGGAAGTATAGTTAACTCGCCGGAATAGTTGTCTGGTGTGGCGAGTCGTGATTATCCTCCGTAGAGCTCGTGTCAGCCCAGAAGCGGCTTTGACGGCTCGCTGATACTGGCGAGCCCAGGTTAGCCGAACGCGTGACTTACAGTGTTTGGTTCCTGGCTTTTGGAGTAGAAGACGATAAGCATGATGCACGATGCTTGCTGGCTGAGGCAGAGATAGCCCCGGGTGCCTGGAGCTAGGAGTTGGTGTGCGGCTATCATGTTCATTTGTCCCCGTGCTCTCCACGGCTGCTTGTTCAGAGGCCTTCTGCAATCGCCGCGGTGCGCTGCCATTGTCCTCTAACTGGCAGGTGGTTACAGGAGGGCATGGTGTATCGCGTGACGACCTAAATGAAGGGGTCGCAGCAGCCACCTCGCAAGCGGTCGCAATGCCTGGGTCAGCAGCGGCTGCGATTGGCACTCCAAGGCGTGCGCCCAAACATTATGTGCTAGGGGCCGAAGTGGCGCCTTGGTCCACAGAGGACGCTTGTGCGAAAGGTGGCAAATGGGGTTACTTCAAAGGCCACCCTGGTGCTTCAGCAGGGCGTGTAGGCTGTGCATTGGAGGCAGTGCGTGTAGGCAGAATTGGAGAGCGCCCGTAGAGTGCGGCCGAGAAGCGCGGAGGCAATTGCGTTCTTTCTTGCGTCATCATTTGAAGAACTGGGGATTATGGGGCGCTGGCGTTGATGATCATGCCGCTACAAACTCATTTACACAACTTCGCCCGTGCCGCATATCATATAAACATCATTTCTATGCATCGGCTCTTACGAGCTCAAACGTCACATTGCGCACCGACCCGACACCGCCTCAAGAGGACAGCTGCAGTGGGAGCAACCACTGAAGTTGCTTAATGCTCAAAGAGAAGGGTTTATTGAAGTGCCGACCTCCTGGTTTCAGACATGTACACCCTGCGGCAAAATAAGCCAGGGCACGCGAGCGGGCGGCAAAATAGGGTGCCTTGATGCCAACTCCGCCATACAGGGTGGAGACACCCTTTGAACGTTTCCGTGCCGCCGCAATTTGGTCAAAGTGCTCAACGCGTTTTTTTTTCGTTTCCCACAAGACTTAGCAACGCGAAACAGATAAGGTGATTCATACTTCGTCAGTAAACCGCGTTGCGGTGATAATTTTTGCGCCGTTTTGATACAATGACTTGCTGCGGCGGCGAGAGAGTGACCCAAAATGGCGGCGCCAGCGTATACATGTCTCCGGGTGCGGAGCCGGGTGCGGAGCAGCTCCAGGTGCGGAACCCAATGGAATTCTGTGGCGCAGCGCTTGAAGTTTTCTGTGTTTTATTTTTTCAGCTCCGCACCCGGAGCTGCTTCACCGCGCTGCACTTAACGAAGTGCTCCGTCCGCTACTGCAACTGACTGCATTTACAATATTAGTGATGACATCACTTTGGGTTGCAACCCCTCCACTCCAGCTCTTTCATCGCACTAGTCATGATTCAAGAGTGGATACAAGAAACTTATAGCGAATGACGACGACAAGGACCAAGTTATTATACGACACGTCTCCGCACTTTAATAAAGCACAATGTTCAATATAAATAAATCTAAAAAAAACATCCCCCTCGCGAGGGGCACGATCAAATGCAGAGCATTTCCGCGGGGGGCGCGCCTGCAAGTCGTATGGATTACGTATTGGTTGTTGTGGTTGTAATTGTCTTTCAGGCGTAGACATTGTCGATTAAGTCGATGGTGAAACGTGAAACGTGCCGTGAACCCCCTGCCGCGGCTATGACGCAACGTGGAACGGCTATGACGCAACGTGGCGCGGCTATGACGCAACACAATCCAACACAATCCACTTTAATCCAATCCAATCCAAGCCAAGCCAAGCCAAGCCAATCCAATCGAATCCGATCCAATGCCCCTCGCGAGAGAGTGTTATAGCGCCGAAATCGCGCCACCACACGAACGCGTGATGTTGACGTCACGATCACGCCACAGATGTTAGCGACCGGAGCGCGCGCGAGCGACATATGTGGTTTAAGCGCGAACCGACCGCGGCGAGAGAGCGCGATGCGAGCGCCCCCACCTGTTCTTGCGCGCGAACCGACTGTTGCTCAGCGCGAACCCAACGCGGCGAGAGAGGGTGTTGCGCACGTCCCCACCTGTTGTGCGCCCGAACCGAACGCGGCGAGAGAGGGCGCTGCGAGCGGAGAGAAGGCGATGAGGACGCTGGGGGAGAGGGCGCACCTGTGGCCGACGGTTGAATGAGTCAAGGATATAAGGCGTGTTCGTAACCTTCCATTATGTGTCGGCTTTGTGGCGCAGTGGGTAGAGCACCATGTACCTTGCGTTCCGCCCGCAGAGTCGTGGGGTCGAAACCTGGCGCCGGTAAGTATTATTATTTTATATAGTGTAGGGGGAGCGATGCGGACTACAGGACGTCAACGCGGGTGACATCGTGAGTTACTGAAATGCTCTTCATTTAAAGAACGATTCACAAAGGTGAAGGAAACGTGTATTTGAACCCTCCAGAGTGCACGGTCGTTTTGTAGCGGTACACATCTTTCTCCTTTCCAAGCGCACGCGAGGATCCACAACAGACAGCACACTACCTCTTCTTCGTGGGGGCGCAGAACAGCCTGAACGCTTTGCACCGTGGTGCACAACACTGCGGAGGTGTTCGGCCGTGACGCCGTCGCAGGCGTGTCGCAGTCCAGGCTTCTGGGTCCCATGCACGCGCAGCAGACGGGGGCGCCAGTGCAGCTGACCACTCTCACCTTGGTCACCTCAAGTGCGCGGGTCGTGAAGCACATTTCGCAGTCCAATGCGAAGACGCCGCCGGCGACACCAAACCGCGGACGTGTGTTTACGAAGAAGCATGCCGGCGTGCCGCTCTCCCCTCGTGGCCCCTCCCTCGCACGTACGTGGTACTCGGAGGGCCCGCGGCTGGACTCGTTGGCCGAGGTCCCGCAGTAGCTGCTCTCGCTGCCGTAGCGCCGTTCCGTGTGGAAGGGGCAGGCGTCGGTGACGTAGTACTCGCCGCCCAGCGTGGTGATGGAAACGTGGCAGCGGCAGCACTGCTTGCGACTCCACTGGACTGTCGCCCTGGAATAGGGAGTTAGTGATGGCTCCAAGGTGACTTCAGGGGGGCTTGTAGCTCAGACGCTGTTGGTACAGGGCGACGGTGCAGAACAGAAGGCGGTAGGCGTCTTCCACCAGGGCGCACCCCGCGCACGAGCCGAGCAGGAGATGCAATGCGAGGACAGCGGCGCCATGCTGCGGAGGGCAGGCGAGGCTTCCAAGTTTCTCCCGTCGCCGCTGAAACCCGTGCCTGGAACGGGGTCGCTGTGTCTTTGCGCCGTGGTAATCTGCCACGGGTTCCGGCACTGGGCCCCTGCGTCCGGCTCCCTGTCATCGGCGTCCTTGTGCACCGCGTCATTTTGCTTCCCTGTCCAGGAGGACCCCTGCATGACGCCGTTCCTTCACATGACAAGTTGCCAGCCACGCTGACGACGTAGGGTATTGGAACGCTGGGTAGGGCAGAAAGAGTTCTCATTGGTAATTTGCGAGTTCCAAGCACGTGATTTTCACCCAGTCCGGTGGTGCCGTGTGCGCCTTTTGAGGTCAGCAGAGCAGTCACCGAAACGCGTGCGATTGTGTTTTTTTAAACGCGGAGCGTTTCTTAGTCGCACGATGTTCCTCGACCGTCGGCGGCGGCGTCCACACGCTCACTGCGCATGCGCGTCGCGGCGAGGCGCAGGTGCGCGTCTCTCCCCCGTACCCTCCTCGCTCTCAACAACAGGTGCAGCGTTGTTGTCCGTCCGCACCCCTCCCCCTACACTATAAAAAAAATAATAGTTATCGGCGCCTGGTTTCAATCCCACGACCCTGTGGGCGGAACGCGAGGTACATGGTGCTCTTCCCACTGCGCCACAAAAGCGACACAGAATGAAAGGCTACGAACGCGCCTTATATCCTTGACTCATTCAAACTACGTCAAGAAGCTGCTGATACACGGCAGCAGTTGCATCGATCTCGTCTTCACCAGTTGCTGCAACGCACGACCACTGCTTAAAGACCCCTTAACAGTACACGTTAGCGACCACAAAGCCGTCGTTCTCAGCGTCCAATACAACGACAACAGCAACGAATAAATAAATAACGAGCGGTGTGCGCGTGTTTTTAGGAGCTCGGGCTGTCGGCCTCTCCTCTCGTCATCGTTTCACGTAGTCATGGTACTTAAAACACCGGGACTCTCGTTTTCCAACGCCTCGCCCTAGAGCGTAACGCGTACTAAAACAACCGCACCGTTACACTCGTTTTTCAGCGCCTCGCGCTAGAACGCTTCGTGCTTCAAAGACGCGAGACTTTTACAGCAGAGCTGTATACCTCTACCCCCCCCCCCCCCCCAACTGTTTCATCTCCGTGGCAAGAACGCCAAGGCGCCAAAAATACATTTATACACCGCATGCTTCGCCCCTCCCCAGGTTTCACTTTAGTGTAGATGGCCATTTTTTTTTTCTAAAATGAGAACCACAATACGATGGCGAAGAAGGGTTGATGAATGGAGGAGACTCAAATATTATTAAATTTTCTGAGGAAGCTGTTTAGCATGACTTTGTAGCCTTATGGCTGCATTCAGACGAATATCAAATAGACTTCTGCAGAAACTTACGCCCCTTGTGGGCATACTATAAACTCGTCGACTGTCATTTGTCGGTCACTTCAAGTTGCTGATTGTTCGCTCTCGCGCTACAATCGGCCAGACTCCTGGTTACCTCGAAGGGTACAGCGATAAGCCCAGGCATAGGCGGAGGTTCTGGACTCGAATTCCGGACAAGGAAGAATTTGTCTTTCACTGCAAAGCTTCCCTTTGTACCTGCAAGGTAGCTTCAGCTGGAGTCAAACGTTTCTTCACACAAACCTAAGACCCTTGGGGCCTTCCCCTGAACATTCTAGATTAGGCCTAGTATTAGCAGCCACATCGCGATTTTGCTGCTGCGCATATATTTGCGTCTCTCACCCATTTGTACCAGCCGTTGGGGGGCCCAACGGGTGTCGGAATTCATGACCACGAGAGCTTTATTCTCTAGCAACTGGGCTAGCCAGACCAAGCAATGTAACGTATACGTGAGTCTGCTAGATGCTACATTTTGTTGTCCCATAAGCACTGCATCCATGCTGTTGCGAAATCACATGTACCTGCAAAGATGCCCCCTGGACTCTGGTTTGGCATCGCTTCTTGCCTCCAGCTATAAAACCGCAGGTAGAGTAGAGTGCCTGTGAGTAACGTTTAAGGTTTATCTGGGTTCAACTGACCTTTCATCGCAAGACTGATACGGGGCCCAGTGTTCCCAGTGACCTCAACACGATGCACCCGCACAACCTCCACTTCTCTGTGCTCGTCGCAGGTGTCGGTAGCGCGAGCAGGATCTGTACTTCGCTGGACCTTCAGTACGGCCTCGGGGGACCTGGCGTTCGCGGTGCGGTACCGATCCCCCGGGTCTGGCGACAACGTCAAGGCGCGAGACCTGCTGACGTCCCAGAGGTTGTCCTCGTCCCGCCAGCAGCCCCATCGTGGGAGCCTGCGCTGTCACGAACCCGGAACATGTGAGCGCTCTGCAGGCAGTCGCTGCCAATTTTTTTACGATCGAAATATGTGGCGCTGAAAGCTTAAAAATGATAGCGACCGCACTTCGTTTTTTGACGTCAGAACTAGGTTCGATCTGCCTCTTAGCGAAAAAAAAACGATGCGCATTAATCTCTCATCAATAGATGGACCTGTGAAGTCATCGTTTGATCGCCTGTTCGGGACAATTAAATTAGCGAATTCTATGCATGGTCAACCTTCATCTCAATAACGTAATTCCCCAACTCTCACCGAACCACAACCCATGTCCACTCTTGAGGAACAATGCCGTGTCAGTACCGTATTGATGCATCATAGTGATGTCTGCTATATTTCTAGTCTTCGTACAAAAGAGTCGCATAAGGTATCGTGAGTTATGCAGTTTACGAGATAGTGACCTAACTTTGTTTTCTCTCCTCGACCTCGTGTAGACGAGCTGGTGTTTGACAACACGTTCAGTTGGATCACGCGCAAGGAGCTGAGCTACAGCGTGCAGCTGCTCCCGCCCGCGACCGCGGACTGTTCGGGCCCAGTGGAAAACGGCGACTGCGGGAACGTGCTCTCGTGGACCGAGACGACAGTGTCACCGTAGTGGGCGGGCACATACGGCGTCCTTGCGCTTTCGTGTGAAGCGAAAGGCTGCGCCTCACCTGGCACCCAGTATTCCGCGCCCTTAATAAGATCTCTTGAGACTGTCGCGTCAAGCATTCAAAGCGATTTGTGTCATCCAGCGGCAAATCTATTCCTCGTACAAAGCACTTTGGTATCCAGTATGTGTACCTGCACCGAAACACACCCCAGTGTGGCGTTCTAACGACTATTTTCATAGGCGAAGACTGTAAGCTTCGAAGTTCGAAGCCTGCAAAGCTGAACAGCACAGAGAGAAAGAGAGAGAGAGACAGACAGAGAGAATGAGATAGAGATGTTTATTGAAGCAAAAGAGGTGTCGAGATTGTGCTACGGGTGGTGCCCTCCTTCCAGAGCTCTAGACCCTTCTGCTACCTACCTTCGGGCTCGAAGAAGCAAGTACCTCTGAATCCCAGAGCCGGAGGTGGCCAAGATGCCTTTCATAGCGCGAGGTACTTTGTGGTGCTGTTAAAAAAGCATGCTGTTGTGAAGAGCAAACCATAATGCGCAATGTATTCGCGATTACGAGTGAGTACTTTCGTCCTGGTTGGGTTTAAGCTCCAAGCAATTGTAACGGGCACAACGGATATCCTTTGGTGCCGGTGGCAGACAACAGTCGTCAGGCATGAAGAGGCATGTTGACGTAAATAGCCACCGGAATGGTGCTGCGGTCAGCTAGACCGCATTGTTATTCGTTGTTATTCGGCACATTGTCAGCGGTCCTCTAATCTATTGTCTGCGCGCGCAGCATTTAATCATCGGTCCAGGTGATAACAATCACACGGAGCCACAGCGCGGCATATATCTGATAAATTCTTCTCGATGTTGTTCGGACATCCTTATTCCCATACTGACAGTCGTCAGCTGAAAAAGCTGTCGCAAGGGCTATCCCAAGTTTCGATTGTAAACAATTACATGTCTGGGACTAGGCATGGGCGACCCACCTGGCGTGGGGCGCGTGTACAGCGAAAACAGACTTCGCCATTGGTCCTGTTGCTGCTGTCGTTTCGAGTTTTTAAGCCACTCGTATGCAAGGCTCGAGCACGCCACGAAACACCGAGATGTGTTGGGAATAAAGGCGCTTTGTGCAGCTAACTTGGGTCCCAACACAGGCAGATGGGGCGACGAAATGCTGATCCGCCTGCGCATCTCATGAGTAAGGTGTCACATTTGTTTGCACAGGGTCTCCGGTTTAATTCGCGGACGCGGCAAATGTTTTTTTCTAAGGAGGCGAAAAAATAAAACGCGAGTGTGTATGCAACGGTTTCGGCTTATGAAGAGACCTCCGGGTGGCCTAATGTATCCCTATACCGCCAGCCTTGCATTCCCGGAAATGTAAGTGCATCTTCAGCGCGTAAAAATTTGAAGTTCGAGTTTAATTTTGATGACATCATCAGTAGTATTGGCTGTGGTAACACCCAGTATTAGCGCAATTTTGTAATAAAATATTGCGTGTTTCACGAACAAGTTGTAAATTGATATTGCTGCTAATTTGCGAAACTGGTTCGTTAGCATTTGTTGCGTTCATATGCCGCCAAATAGGAAAAAGCGGAATCGTAAGAGTGAGTGAGTGAGTGAGTGAGTGAGTGAGTGAGTGAGTGAGTGAGTGAGTGAGTGAGTGAGAGAGAGAGAGAGAGAGAGAGAGAGAGAAACGATTGCCATTTCGGGTGTTCAACAAACACCAGAGAGGGAAAAAACGGTACTGTGGTCCAATACGAGCGGGGCATTATGGGAATGCGTTCAACGGTTTCTGGTGATCCGCAATCATCAGATTACGGGCTTGAAGCGCTGCCTTTAGGATATATAAACAGAAGTTTGTTATGAATGCTTCTGGGTTTGTTGTTAATGCTGCGTTAAGGTGGATCCTGTAATATCTCTAGTCGGCGAAGTAGCCGTTTCGACAGCGTCATTCTCATGCGCGTGTCTATGCTGGGTCGCAACTCGTGCTGATGTTCCGACAGGGACCATAAACGGTTCGGTTCAGTTAACGCTAATGCGTTGGTCCTAGATGGTGCATTTTTTTTAAACCTTCTTTGTGTTCCTCATCTGTAGACCTCTCTCAACAGCCTCACCCGCTTTCTGATTTCCGAAAATACCGCAGTGCTTTGGAGCCACTGGATTGCTACACGGTGCCCAGCGAGGCAAGTGTGGACATTACGCTGCTAAGCATATTTGTAAATGCTGAAGCAGCAAGGCTGGAGCATGGGCTTATTGCATCAACATTATCGTTTATTTATCATGTATTTATTTGCCAATGCCCACGAACAGCAATGGACATTCTAGGGTGGTGCACTGTAAAAGTACAAAGACAGACAAAACAAACAATGAAATATGGTAATAGTTGCGCAGGTCAAATAATCAACAATTCCAGGCTAGCATCACACACATTCGCGCACGCACATGAACACACACGCACGCACACTTATGCGCACATACATACTCACAAATTACACACGAACTGCACACTTAAGATATGAGCATTACGGTCTGGTACATCGGCATGTACAAAGACATGGTTCGTGGTGAAGTGCAGGCATCTGCATACAATCACATTCTAGAAGATAAATAGGAGATGCTTAGGACGCCGTATTATACTGAGGGAGACAGATAACGCGAAATACAGTATACAAATCTACATTAATATATATGCACAACACATAAGCCCGCGCCAACACACCGGCACACATATTACGCACATACTCGCTGATATGCCAAAACACACCCACGCCTAAATATGTACACACACATACCCAAACATACACATACACCCACCCACACACGCATGTACGTACGTGCGTACGTACATACACAAATACAACATACATACATACATACATACATACATACGTAGCAGGCATGCATGCATTACATCACACGTGCATACATACGATACCTACCTACATACCTACTACATACATACATACTACATACACGTGCATGCTACATACATAATACAGAGCATACACTCATACATACATACATACCTCCCGTACTACACGTGACATGCAGTACCATACATACTACATGTACAACATAGCATACAGGACTAAATACATACACGACATACAGACATACATACATACACTACATACTATACTACAGTACATACATACATACATACATACATACATACATACAGTACGTACGTACATACGATACCTAACGTACGTACGTACGTACGTACGTTCATGTAAGATACATGCACGTGTGAGTATGTGAAAAGCCAAAGGTACAGCTGTGGAATGCTGCAAGGCAGCAAAATCGCGAACTCGGGATCCGTTACACATCGTGCTGAGGATGCAACAAGAGCTTCATAAAGTTACATTTTTAAGAGCACGCTTGAAATACTTAATATTGTCAGAAAAGACGTCCAAGGAGACACAAAAGTCAACCTTATACACTCGTTGCACTCGGAACGATGGAAACAGCATCTCTGAGGCCGCTACATCAAAACACATGTGGGGACGGAGTGCTTGCTCTGGAGTCCGAAGCCGAACAGAGCTCACTAATACGGGGCTGTCGAATTTGGAGTGGATACACTATAAGAATAAATCACGCTTCCTGCGTCGAAATTCTAATTCGTCAAGGCTAGGCCACTTGAGGACCTCGTTGTAAGCGCATTTAGCATGCGGGGTGCAGCGGCGAGTAAAAATGCGAAAAAAAAATATTTTAAGCCTTCTCCATCCGCAACCATGACAACGCACTCAAACAATTGCAGGCTGCCAATGCAAACTCCGCTTTGGGAATAATAAGGGGTTTATAGAGGTTTAGAAAGCCTGATCCTCCTGAAAAGTCCCTTGATCGGGCTAGGTAATTAACATGAGATGTGAACCGGAGACTGGAATGTATCAAAACACCCAAATCGCGTGTTGTGCTCACTCTTTTTATCAACTGACAGTCGAGGTGGTACGAAAAGGTTACAGCGCAGGAAAAGGAGACACAAGAACAAGAAAGGTGACATAGGCAGCCCGGAGTACGTGTCCTCTCTTCTTCTTATGTGCTGCATGTAGTGGTGCCCGTACGCTCTCAGCTTGTGCGCCGCCAGAGAGCTGCTTCTAAATCGGATATAACGGGACACAGAGTGTTCAAAGAACTATGCATAAAACTACATAAAGGAGTCTTTCTTGTGCGACTCAAGGGTGTGTAACACTTGAAGCATTAAAACTGAAATGGCTTGTTTTACGGGCGAACTTACCTGCAGCACTCACCAAAGCTTGGTTCGCCTGGTGTGCAGCCTAAATGTGCGTTTTTAGTAGCACCGCGATTAGTGCAGCTGCAACACAAAACATTTGTGGTGGATCCTCTCACCAACCGTGAAGGAGCTCAACTCGTGTCAGTCAGGTGTGGCAGTGAAGTTATTGAACATTTTACAAGCCTGAAAGTTGGGCATGTCCACCTGCTATTCTGGCATACTTTTCGCCTACGAGTGTGGGTTTTAAACACTCTTACAGTTGCGGGAAAAAAACGTGTGCTGTTTTGCTGCAGTTGATGACATTCAAGCTGACGAAGTGCTTCTTCTTATTACAGAACAATGGCGGTCATCTCTGGCGAGCAATTTTGTCGATATTGGTCCGATATTGGTGATCCCTAGTCATGGTAGGGTACGCCCTCACCACCACGATCGTTTGCGTAGTGCATTACCAAGGTTAAGTCACCCGAAATGATTATGTTCAGTATAGAAGGAACCCGAGGTCAAATGATGCGACCACGAATTGTAAGTGTCGAGTTAATTTCGTGTTGCTCCTACCGATAGAACACGGAAAAGCGACTCCCCTTACATCGTGGAAAGAGCTGCCAAAAGTTTCAGGTAATTATCATTCCGTAGAAATAATTGCAAAAAGAGAATATAATCAGTGCAACCAAGCATGTGATAGCGATGCATAACTAAAAAAGCACTACCGACCTGTAGTTGACTTACAACTGAACCGATAGTCGACGACCGATAGACTGCCGCTATGCACTATAGGGAACACTGTGTAGAGTGAAATAAATGGTGATTTCAATGCAGGGTGACGAGAAACTGTCGACTTTACAGTAGCAATATACCTTGATAAATCGAAAGGGGGAGCCAGCGCCCTGGGTGAGGGGACGGGTAAAGGTAGTAATACTAATTTTTAGGGGTGGGAGATTGATCGATTATTCCTCCGATTAATCGATTAATAGTTTATTAATTTTTTAATCGGTTAACCAATTGAAGTTTAGTGAGCCACGCGAGCCAAGCGCCAACGACGATCTGGATCCCTTGGACGGGTCCAGCACCATTGTAAAAAGGAGTCCCAGTGACCTCACCGCCGTCCTGCTGCCGGAAATTCTGAACAAACCACTTTGCCTCCGCAACTGGGCAAATTACTATCGATCGAGTAAAATCACCTGTAATATGACTATCATAAAAAAATCTGACAATAGAAAAACCCATTAACAAAACAATGAGCCACTTTTACGCCTTATACTCTCTAAATACACAACCGATTAATTGATTAATTAATCGATCAATGCCATTTGGTCAATCGGATTAAAATTTTAATAGACGCCTGATATGCAGCGAGCATAAAAAAGTTTACTTGTGAAGTATTGTCCCATAGAAACGCATTTAAAACAGAGAGAGAGAGAGAGAGAGAGAGAGAGAGAGAGAGAGAGAGAGAGAGAGAGAGAGAGAGAGAGAGAGAGAGAGAGAGAGAGAGAGAGAGAGAGAGACGCTCTCTGCAACGATTTTGTTTCATGGAGGCTTCTTCGACCGTCTGGAGAAGGCGTAGCTGCATTAAGGGATCAGAGCGGTGCAGCAGGGTTTCCCAATTCTCCAGTGCTCTATCTGCTTGGCATCTGCTTGATGTCTAGGAGTCTAGATTACGTCTAGAGTGGTCTTCTGGCCTCTTCTGGCATTTCTCCATTTGAGGCGCGCGCGGTGGTGACATTTATCTGAGAGGTTTCCCCACATTTATTAAGCGATATTCCTACATCGTTCGACTGCTGGAGAAATTATACAAATTTTGTTGGCAGTGGTCTCGATAGTAGATTATCTAAAAATGATCGATGACAGACTTCGGAACACGTTTTTGATACGTTGACAAAACTTCAACTTCTGTTTAACTCCTCATCAAGAAGTGAACGTAATGCTGCGACGAAACGAGTCCAATCATAAACTATCTAAAAATGATCGATGACAGACTTCGGAACACGTTTTTGATACGTTGACAAAACTTCAACTTCTGTTTAACTCCTCATCAAGAAGTGAACGTAATGCTGCGACGAAGCGAGTCCAATCATAAACATAAAACATCTTGCACCTTTTAAAGGGGAACAGTTCATCCACAAAACCAGAATATCGGTTGTGTATGCTGCTAGCAATATAATGATTAGGAAGAAAATTCGAAACCTCGACAAAATTTCACAAGCAACGAAACTCCTTGGGTGTTTCTTACGGAGGGACCCATGGGTGCAAAAGGGTGTGAGAGTGGGTGAATAAACTTTACTTGCACTACCTTAGGGCGCTGATGGCTGGGAACCCGCCCGGTGGGGGGCCTCCTCTAGTTCGGGAAGCGCTGGTTAGCGCTGGCTGACCTGAGCTTCCCGGGCCAGAGCTGCCCAGACCATGCTACACTGGACGGAGAG
The DNA here is from genome assembly GCA_013339765.2 of Haemaphysalis longicornis. Taxonomy (NCBI): domain Eukaryota; kingdom Metazoa; phylum Arthropoda; class Arachnida; order Ixodida; family Ixodidae; genus Haemaphysalis; species Haemaphysalis longicornis. The sequence goes on from CM023456.1 coordinate 24,668,638, forward strand.
GCCTGTGGTGGCCATCTGGCCTGCCTTCTGATCGTATGTTGGGAATTATGATTATGAGTGAGGGGGGGGGAGTATTCTAACCCTCCCCTACAATGTGGTAGAGGGTGCCAGATTGGGGGCAGAAATAGCATGTATAGTAGAGGGTGTGGTACATGGCATGTAGGAGAGTGCCGTATGGATACGAGTTCGCCTGAAGCTGACGAAAAGAATAAAACATGTGTAGTTTCTAGCTCACAAACTCTTCCATAAACATGAATGTGACATAACAAAACTTCATCATTGTATGCTGTACGTATCGATAGTTCTCACTTAACTCTCTGTGGCATCGATAGTCAGCTTAGTCAGAGTTTTTTTTGTTATCACAAGCCCGTGCGCACACACAAACGCGCACACGCAAGCACACACGCACATGCATACAAAAGCTATCGTCATCGTCATCGTTTCTTTCATCTTCGACTTTCAGCGCTTTTACGCGTACTAATCTCCAGGGCATGCATAACTGCATTCCCTCCCACCGGGAATCATCCGTCCACAGCTGCGAAGCAAAGAAGCGAGCTTCGCTATTATTGTAAGGCGAGTAAGAGGCCACTAATTACAACTGTAGTACATGTTCAGTATCCCTTCACATGCGCCATCATTTCGCTTCCACAGAGGGTGCGCACTTCTGCGCTGCATAGGGCAACTGAAACGAAGATAACTACCCTCGCAGCATTGAAAACGCGTTTAATGACTGTAGTCGGCGACAGCATGATAGCCCTCTGCTCAACGCTGACGTTCTACCCCACAAGCGCCGGTAAAGACCAGCTGTACTTAATTTTGTAGCTTAGGAAGCGCCCACCCAAGCAAGGAACACTTCAATGTGTACAAGTAACATCTCCCAGAAAATTCGTACTTTAATACCAAATGTGCTGGCCAAAATGTGTGCTGCTCCCGCCCCCTCAGTCGTGCTTCTGTGCCCGCGGTGTTTCAGATTTGCGAGAACGCGTGACACTGCCGAAGTGGATTACATCACTCTTTATTACAAGCCGTCCCTACCGCTGTCCGTCCGGTGCCACTGCGACTTAAGAACCGAGGTTTAAACAACTTGTATCCACGAGAAAACCACTGCTGAATTTTGCTCAAAGAGCATTCAAGCGCTCTACTCGCGTGTAGCGGCACATTTGTTTGCGCAATGTCCTTTTCCGATGCCATCCTCCCCCGGCCGCTCGCTTTTATGCGGTGTATTCACGAGGCTAAGTGACGCCGAAACATTCTTATCGACCCTCGGTCGCCTCGAAAGTCTCAGCAGCCTTGCACAGTCCCGGCCTTTGCACGCCCCGGTGCGCAGCGGTGTGGCTGCAGCGTCGGGGACTTGTTTGTCGCACTCGCTCCGACGTACACACGTTAGTCCTTGGTGGCGGCTCTCCCTCGTTCGGCGGTGCTCAAAGACAGGACGCTTCCTCCTCTTCCTCCGATGGTGGCAGAACCTCGACGATGTAGGCCAGGGTCTTAGCGGTAACCCAACTATACGAGTTGTCGAACTCGAGGACGTCTGCGAAACAAAGAAGGACAAACGAATAGAGCGCACGTCTTCCACACAATCCGCGCAGTGGAGAGAGAGAGAGACACAAAACTTCTTTATCGAGCTAGGTTTTGGTGGGGTGGTTATTTATTTTAGGTAACCACGTGCCGAAACTACTTGGCCAGCCCTCTCGACCAGCAGAAGTTATCTTGAGGCAGGGAGCTCGTCAGCAGTATATCTTCCAGGTCTAGGTCCAGGTCTAGAGGGTGGCAGGTCTAGATTTTTGTCGCACTCCCGTATTATGTGACGTAGAGTGTCTGGTTGCATACAAAGTTTACGGTTTGCGTTGAATTGTGCCGGAAATAACAAATGCATCCTGACTGGATGGGAAACGTGTTTGTCTGTATTAGTCTGGTTGGCTTCTTGGTTCTTTGAGAGTTCTTGGTGTGGTGCCGGGAATGTTCTTCTACTGAGCCTGTAGTGTTTTGTAGTTTCGTGGAAGGTTGTGAACGGCACGGGTTCCGGACGCAGGGTCACGAACTGACACAGATGTATGAAAGAGGGAGGCATGGTCAGGCCAGAGTCCTTCAATGCTTTGGTCAGGCTTATGCAAACGTAGCGGAGGCGTGGCGCTCTTACGTTTGTTATGTGAGAGGTGCATCTGAAGAAAGCAGGAAATTTCACTCTTTGCTTCCATTTTGTAACGTCAACTCAGCTCTTGGCAACTGTATCATGTGCCACCGCCCGCCGAAGCTTTCGTTTGCGGGTTCGTCTGTGCGCTGTGCGCATGTGCAAAGTTCATGCACATGAAAAGAATCCAGCCAGCCAAACTATTTGTTACCAGACAAGCATCACTCATAGTGTTCATGTCTATCGATTTCTTTTATATTTGAGAGAAACATTGGGTATTGTTTGATGGAAACCATTGCGCATAATAGATATTAGTGCATAATCGCATTAGTTTTGAGTTCAACTGAGTCGCGGCACGGTTTGCAGAAGAGAAGCTTGAAGTTTACGAGAGGCGGGTACTTGAAAATGACGCTGTGGTTGTCTGCGGTGTTATAGTTAGAAATAAAAGCGGAAGTATAGTACTGCGCATGGTCACGGAAATATAGCTGGAGCTATTAAACTATATTACAACCATTTAAAAAGACGTTCCAGTGTGAAACTTGAGATGGTACATAATATGCACACTTTCATCATTAAGCCAGCTAAGTTTTCAATAGTGCACTCCCTTTCCTGGTAAACGTGAACGTACTTCGGACTGCCTCACGCCGGAATGCTTCAACGCACCACGTCGCAAACTTCCAAGATCTAAATGATGCTGCCGAAGGTATTGCGGCAGTTGGCAACAGGTGATTCTGGTTTCGTCATGCCTTCATTCTGCTTCGCCATACAAAGTTAAAGGGGCCCTGAAAGGCATTTTGAGCACACTAAATGAACTAGCGCAATCGCTAGATTGGGTCGCCAACGTCACCTGTGCCAAGTATTACTCTTTTACGCGCAGCGGAAAGCTCACACTTTTGTTGCAAAGTTTGTCGCTTTTTTCTCACCCTTTCCTTCGTGTTTTTGGACGCCGCCATCTTCACATGTCTACATCATCGATTCCCAGATGTTCGTCATGAGCTAGACATCCTGCTATTGGGCGGCTTTTTCACGCACTTCCGGCAAAGAGATGAGTCGTCTGCTCAGCGTCGGCTCGCCGGCTGATCTGCCAGCGGAGTGCCGGAGTGCTTTGACATTTTACGACAAACGAAACAAGTGTAAACAAACGCTTAACCGTTTGTATTGAATGCAACACGGCCATAACACGACGTGGATTTTATCTTACGTGAGTACGTACCATAAAGAAAGTCCCGTGGCACTTCTTTGGTGCAATCGCAGAGAACGCCCTGAGCCGAATGCCCGGGTTTGACGCGTACATTTATTCAACTTCAAAACAATCCAGAGATGCGTTTCGAACGAACGCAACGTCACAACATGCGTTGCAAGTCTGAACCGCGATTGACAGACGATGAGTTGCCTCCTCCTGCCCGTCGTAAATACGGCACTCACCTCACACCCGGTTTGCGGGGACGAGCAGCAAGTCACAACTCTGGCGCGCAAGCGAGAAGGCTTTTAGCCACGCACACTGCACATACCAAATGCGAGGTTGAGTGGTACGTCGTTCGAGAAAGATAATCCAGACCATGGGAAGCAACTATCCACCGCAGAAGTACAATGTCGCATTTCATCGCGAAACGAACGCGTCCACAACACACAGGAGGCGATGCACCACACACACACACACAGCTTCGGTCGCTGCATTGGCTTAGCTGCAAGCTTCGTTCGGACAATCAGCGATGCTACGACGATACAGAGCTGCGTGAGGACGACGTGCTAACCACTTCACGTATTTAAAAACACAGGGGCAAAGAACTAGGTTCATCGGAAGCAAAAAATCTTTCCTCCATTATAGTGCCTGAAATATACTGGCTAGTGTGCCGAGGGCGGGCTCCAGGCGGGCGCCGGGAGCGATGTACGCGGCCGTCTGCCGCTTGGGGCGCTGCCGTGCGGGAGTGTGCGCGTTCATCCGGCCCGAGCAGATCGCGCGGTTACCTCCGAGCTGCGTAGCAGACGGCAGCGGCAGAACTTTCCATTCCCGCTTGCGACGAAAGCGAGCGAAAGCGACGGGAATTCTGTCGCGCAACCAAAATTTGTCCCGACCATTCGACAAAAACGATCGTCGCGCGACAAAGCGACGGAATTCCTGCCGCTCTCACTCGCTTTCGTCGCAAGTGCGAACGGGCCTTTATGCGCAATCTCCGCCCCACATAAAACAAGCTCTTGCTTGTCGCCTGAGCATACAGTTGATATCTGACTACGTTACACTGTGCTTGCCAGTGTATTTAAAACGATGTCACTAGGTTTGAAACGTACGCGCTCGGCGTGCAGCTTTGTAAACGCAAGCGGTTCACATACGCACGCTATTTTGCTGCTAATAGAGTTTTAGTACAGCGTTTTGTGGCCTTTGCATACGCTAAACGCTAAATTTTTGCGTCCCGCTACGTGACCAACCGCGATGGGAGTTTTAGTAGAGCGTCTCATCAGTTTTGCGTAGCGACACACTAATGCATACGGCGCCATCTGTCAAATGTTTCCGAAATGTCTCGCCGGCTGATCTGCTAGCGGAGTGCCGGAGTGTTTGGACATTTTACGACTATCCAAACAAGTGCGAACAACGCTTTCCCGTCAGTGTTGAATGCAACACATGGGTGCAGCTTGTCAGAACACGGGTTCTCGCTGATCGAGTGCAGCATTGGTTTGCTCTTCGCCTTCACGTTCATCGCCGCTGATAAAGCGATCCGATCCGGCGCGTTTTGTGCACGGGTTCTGTGTCGGTTGAAAATGTCTTTTTTCACATGCCGCCGGTAGTAGGAATTACAACCACCGCAAAATAACACCCGGCACCAGCGGGGCCACATCTGAGACCGCGCTTTTTGGATAAACAGTGCGCGGTGCACCAAAGGGAACGAGCGCACGATTCTCCCCCACGCGGCTGCGAGTTCGCCGCCGATACCAACTGCAGCCCTGCAGCTACGTACACCGCGAAAGGGCAAGGCCAGGCCGCACACATGCGGCCAGGTCATTGGTTCGCTTTTCCAGTCTGTGTCCATGGTGTCTACAGAGATGAAAAAGCCGAAAGAGCTGGCCCGTAGCAGACGGCAGTCTGTGGAAGCGCAAGAGCGGAAGTACGTCACCGCTGAGGAGCGGAGCATCATGGGAGGGGAGGCCAACAGCGAAGAAACAGTTGAAGGAGGAGGGAAATACGGCGCGACGATAATTCCGCGGTTTTTGATTTACGATTTCTCAGCTAATACTCATCGCTTTTAACAAAATTCTTGCAGGAGGAGATTGCTAATACATTGCTTTATTTGGTTACATGTACATCCATGCATCGGCGGAAGGCATTTCAGGACCCCTTTAAAGAAAGAAGAACTAAGGACTTGACCCCTTCCGGGTTAAGGATCTGTGCTAATGTAATTATTGCTACAGTCTGAAGGCCATAAACTGTCTTCGTACGAAAGTATCCTTTCTTTAAGAAGAAAAACCATGACATCCCTGTTCTAAGAGAGTGGGTACTTCATTCGCCATGGTGTGACCACTCACAGTTGCCGGGCTTCTCACAGACGAGGCGACCCCGCTCAGGGAAGAGACTGCACGAGGACAGCCTCTGGCGCTCGATGAGGTACTCGGCCATGGATCCGCCGAAGGGCGACTCGTAGCGCAGCCCGAAGGTCAGGTCTCCGCTGGCCGTCTGGAAGCACCAGCTGAGCTGCTCTCCGGACCGCGACACTTGCACGGGCAGCTCCCAGCGGGAGCGTCGCCCGATGTGGTGCAACGTCGCCCCGCTCTCGCAGGTCAGGCGGCTCTTGGCCAGCGCCTCACGGTACGAGTCGGGCAACTCCCCACCGGGGCATATCTGCGCGACAGAATCGGTGGCCGCCGTCATGTGCAGGGGTCTCGCTAGGCAAGCCGCCTGCAGAAGGCCGCTTTCAGGGGCATCATAATCGGCCAGAGATTTCGCTCTTTGGCGCCAGTAAAGCTCAACGGGAAGGGGTTCAATCCCTGAATGACCAAAAAGCATTTGAATGTCATGAAACGTTGCGTGAATCGGGTTTATTTAAAAGTGACTCAATGCCGTAACCGTATAAAAGAATATTTACATCTTCGTCATGGTTTTGGGAATTTGATGCGTGTATTTCATCAGCAGCTATATATTTATAGAAAAGTGATAGCTCTTCATAAAGGTGCTCACCTTTTGTAAAAGCGTGTTCACAAAGATCGTGTTGACTCATATTCTGTGGCGAGGGGGAGGGTGTTACGATTATAGGAAGTCCCGCAAGAACTGTTAAAGAGTCTTCTGTTCAGCGGTAATTCGCAATTATGTGCAGTTATAGACGAAGACTTCTCCACCCGAGGCGGTTCCTTCCACTCTCGTAGGCACAAGGAAACAAGAGGTGTCAGTGCCGGGGGCGCACACCGCCGGTCGTGTTCGCTGTGGGTTAGCGGTATTTACCAAGTGCGTGCACCGGGGATCTCCGTCAGGTCCCACCATGTTTCCGCCCCAGTGTTGTGGGAACGCGTCGGGGTCGTGCCGCTCCAGGAGAGCTGCCTTCCAACCGTCTGGAGTGTGAACAAGAACGAGAAAAAGCCATCGCATAGTGCCGTAAACTTGCACGCCCGCACTGTTGTAAATGTATGTATGCATGCATATGCATGGACAGTAACCTTTTCTAACAACAGATTGTTTGATTTCTTTTGTAGTGTTCGTTCTGATGTATCAAATATGCTGTTTACGGAGACATCAATAGCAACAAATAAATAAATAAATAAATGTAGGGTACAGACTGGCTGCTGCGGATACAACGAACAAGACAATAGGCACTCAGGAATGGGTCAATAACTAGAATGGAAATTTGGTGTTTAGTTTATTTCGTTTTTTGCGTATCGTTGCTTTTATGCCGGCTTGGCTTATGTGCGTATGCGGGGGGCGGGAGTGCGCCCGTGGGAACGCTTTTCAAGGAATGCCGGGTTACCGCTCTCTATGCCCGAAACGGGCGGAGATGCGCGTGGAGCCAATGCGGATATTTGTGGCCTGGCAAGCTTTTACAGCGACACTGTTAGCCTCTCGTTGGTCGGAAAATTTCGTGTCGTAAACAAAAAACCCAGGCAGGACCCAGCAGTTCTCGCCCAAGACGCCAAGCGCATGCGTCAGGCTAATTAGGCACGCAGCATATATATAGAGCTCAGTATTCGTATAAAGAAAAACCCCAAACCAAGCATAGAAACTTCATGATGGATGATAAGGCGCCGGTGAACAATGGAACCCCGCCCCCTCCAATGTGTTCTGGTAAAGATTAGATTTGCAGCTGCTCTCGAAAGGGGGGGGGGGGGGGATTGACTTCATTCGAGGGCTAGCGCATGAGTCAGGCTAGGCAGGACCCAGTAGTTCCCGCCCAAGACGCCGAGTGCTGCAGCACCCAGCACTTGCCGCCAGAGAAGCCGAGTGCAAGCTACAAGCTCTCCGACACAGAGAAAAACATTTAATACCCTCTCCATCAGCATGTGTAGTGGTTTAAAACAGCTTCGCTGGTGTTTCGCAGGACGGGAATGGCGCCCATGTTTTTTCATCTCTGTTCCTTTTCCGGAGCCTCAACGGCAGCTTCTTTGTCTAGCGGCGGGGAGATAGGACAGCACCGCTGGATGCGGGCTGGGTCCGTTCTCTGAGGTCCTATGCTGTGCTTTGTGAATATTAAGTACAAATAAATGGTACGTTTTTGGAGCAGACGGTTGTCTGCCACGTTCCCACGACCAAGAGACATCTTTTAACCTTCGGTCATCGATCCCGGAGTCGTCCCACCTTCGAATCTTAAGTGATGGGCCAGAGAGCGGCGATGTATTTGAGTGCTCCGTTATGTTATGACGATTTGCCGTAGCCTTTATCCAGCTCCGGACACAAATCTATGGGTCTCGTGGGGACTGGACGTGTGTAGTATTGTGCTGCTAGGTTGGAGCAATTGCTGGCACTCCCTGCAAGACTAGGTCCGCTTGTTTACCGTCCATCCATCCATCCATCCGTCCGTCCGTCCGTCCGTCCACCCCACCCACCCACCCACCCACCCATCCATCCATCCATCCATCCATCCGTCCGTCCGTCCGTCCATCCGTCCGTCCGTCCCGTCCGTCCGCCCGCCCGCCCGCTCACGCATTCATTCCATTCATTCATTCATTCATTCATTCTCATTCATTCATTCATTCATGCATTAATTCCGGGAAGTCTGAATAAATCAAACTATTGCATTACTCAGCTGTCACTGGAAATGGGTTTCCCGCGCTGTTTTCATTGCTATAGGAGAAAACCATCACGCTTTTCGATATGCACTTCGATAAGGGGGGCATACATTATGTACAAATCACAGCACATGGCGCATTACCACCACGAGAACTATGAAACTTATTTACTCTGACGTGCCGGCATCACCATGCCTTGAACTGTCGCCTACCATCATTGTGCTCTCTCATGATTTCATGCCCGCTAAGGCGTCCGATTTTTTTAAAGCCGAAAGCCTTAGATGTCCACGTTTCATTGAACTTATAGGGTGCAAACAATCATTGTCGAGGTACACGGAAGCGCGCAGAAAAACAGGCCTCGAGGCGCGAGACGGTGATCGCGATCCAAGAAACAGCGGTGTCAGAGGAGGGTCGGAGGACGACCTTGAGAAAAGGCTACGCAGCGCGCGCTCTAGGAGGGTAGGCCGCTGCCGCACGTACAGAACGAGCCGTCTTAACAGGCGAAGGTACCCGTCGGGGTGGACAGGTGACTCACTGCTCCACACTGCTGCTCCTGGCTAAGAGAGAGAGAGAGAGAGAGAGACTTTTATTCTGTTAAGCCCCCTTCCGGAGGAGGTCGGGGAGGAATCACTTTCGTTCACAGCACCCCCGTTCATAGCTCATAGCTCATTCGTTCACAGCACCCCCGAAGTTAATGGATGAAAATTACCAAGGGGGCTGCAGTTGTACCCAGAGTGAAGGAATATTAATATTTGGGAGTGTGGATAAACGAAGGCGATGACTACTTAAGAACTCACGAGGAGTTAAGCTTAAGGGAACGCGAAACGCAGCTGTAATGAAGCATAGAGCTCTGTGGGGGTATAACAAATATGAAGAAGGGAGAGGAATGTGGAAAGGAGTAATGGTTCCGGGTCTCACATTTGCGAATGCTGTACTCTGCTTAAAATCGGACGTTCTATCAAGCCTTGAAGTGAACCAGAGAACGGTAGGATGTTTGGCCTTAGGCGCGCATGGAAAAACAATTAACGAAGCAGTATAGGGAGCTATGGGCTGGGCGTCGTTTGAAATTCGAGAAGCCTAGAGTAAAATATGTTTTGAGATGAGGTTGAGCGCAATGGCTCAACGAAGGTGGTCAGCTAAGGTTTTCAGGTACCTATACTTGAAAAGCGTGGCAACGCAGTGGTTAAGGAAGACTAGAAGGCTAACGATGAAATACAGAAAGAACAGTGGAGAATCCAAAACAGCCAAGGTAACCAAAAAAGAGGCGAGGCAGATTGAAACGAATAAATGTAGAGAAAAATTGGAAGCTAAAACGTCGTTAGAGATGTACAGGTCTAAGCAATTAGACATCAGAAAGGAAAATTTCTACGATAATTCCCAGGGCAGTGCTTTGCTTTTTGAGGCTAGAACAGGTTGGTTGCGAACTAAGAGCTTTGTTGGGAAGTATTCACAAAATGATGGGGTATGCGTGGTCTGCGGAAAAGAAACAGAAACTATGCGGCGAAAGTGGTGGTATCCATCCAAATCTACAGGAGCGAAATATTCGGCTTCCAGAAGCCCTAGGATTTAAGGGTAGCACAGAGGAAGTTAACTTCAAGGCTGTCGACGGGACGAAAAGAAGATTAGAATGTTGGTGGACGAAAAGCAGAGAGTGGAATATTGCCTAGGACAGTTACCCCCTGTAACAGAAAAAAAAAAGTATTTTGTGCCTAAATAAGCTTTTTGTGCCTGCCCTAAGCAGCGCTAGTATTACACCAAGAGTATACAACATAGGCATATTAGTCCTTTTTGGTAAGATGACATGTCATCATCCCGCTACAAAAGGGAAACCAATAGGAATCTTTAATCATCATCATCATCATGAGCCTTAGGCTGGTTTACGGAAGCGGTGTGGCCGCCGGAGGCCCAGCAGCCAAGGCATTGGAGTTTCGGTGGTGGGCCTCAGCCGGCTCCTATGTTGCCAAGCTCCCTCACCTCAGCGACCCGTGCGAGACCAGCCATGCTTTCCTGGCCACTCCCGGCGCCATCGTTAGGGCGGGCCACCGGTACCGGCGCGTCGGGCGAGAGAGCGGACCGCCCTTACGAGGGGGCTGTCCAGAGGGCCGGTCGAGGGTCACTTTGGACTTAGGGGCCTTTTACAATAAAGTTTATTAACAACAACAGTGGTGACCGGCGCGGCCGCCGAGTTCACCAGAAAGTTCAGCAGCAGATCAACAAAAGGTCCAACTACGCCTTCGCCTTCCCATTCTTGAAAATGTCTGAGCATCCGCAGTAATTTTCACGTGGAGCAGAAAGTCAAAGATATCGGCGTGCCTCTTACCCGTGCCGTAGATCGCCACTTTCGCCACCGTGCGCTGAGTCAGGAAAGGACGTACCAGCTTCCACAGGGTGGGAAAGAAACCGGGAGCTGCGAGGGGGTCGGCGAGTGTACGTTCTTTGTTCGCGACATTTGCGCAGGTCGCCCGAAACTCATGGACGACAATGCATGAACAGGCATCTTAGAAAGTTCGCCAGCGAGATTTCGCATTTGCTTTCAAAAGCCATTGCTGGTGAGGCTTAATTAAGTGTGATAGAAAGGATTAAGCATGAATGCACCTTCCTGATTTCCTACGTAGGAAGCGGGTTGGTGGGGCGCGAAGTTAGCATGCACGCACTCACACGCAGGGTGAGAGAAGGGACGGGGAAAGGGGGAGCTGGAGGTAGAGAGAGAGAATAACAGACAGAGGTCGATGTAGAGGAGGGGAAGAAATATTGAAAGAGAGGGGGAGGAAGAAGAAAAGAGGCAGGGGACAGCGTTTCTTGCTTTTTACTCTGTAGTGTCACCCCCGAAGTTAATGGATGAAAATTACCAGGGGTCTGCAGTTGTACCCGAGCAAATTTCAACGACGTAAGTTCCCTCAACGTGTCAATTTCGCTCTACGAGCCTTCAAGAATATTGCTTGCTTGCTTGCTTGCTTGCTTGCTTAACACTAAATGGTCAGACTTCATAGCGCGCAGTTTGCCTATGGTTGATGCTCTAGATTGACATTATGCCGCTCAACCACAAATCAAGCCCAATAAATTTTGCAAATATTTGCACGATAAAAGTTAAACAAATTTGATTGAACAGAGTTGAAATTCTGGTGCCCCAGATGCGGGAATCGCGCCTTTACGCCAACGTTACATGGTTACAATAATCGCAACGCCGAACACGCCGCGGTCAGTAGTAGTAGTAGGTGGTTTGATGGAAAAGGAAAAGAAATGGACTGGGGATATTATTGAGCCCAGCTGGGGGCTCACCGGCATACAACCCAGTCCGGGGGGTGGGGAATATAGAAGGGGTTGAATAGGATAGGATAGAGAAAAAAGGAGATAGGTAAAGAGAAAAGTTTAGGCGCCGCGAGGAAAAGAAGCGTTGCCACAGTCACTGGGGGCCACCGAACACAGTACACATCACAAACACAGGTCCTGGCGTCATGCTGCGTCCCGGAGAAGTTCTCGACGGGAGCGGTGGAGCGTAGAGGCGAGGCTGTGCTGCGATGAGGCGTGCGCGGTGGTCCGAAGTGAGGGGGAAGCTTGCTGGGTGATGTTCGTGGTAGTAGAGCGGTTACTGGCGAGCGGGAGAGAGAGAGAGACAACTTTATTAAGGCCTGCACTTTACCTACAGGCGCCCGAGCCCCGGTGAGGGGGCAGCGCCGTCGGCTGCTGGCGTTTGAGGGCCGCCAGCGCTAACTGGACAGCCTCCCGCTGTGCGTTAAGATCGGTATGTGTTACAGCACATTGCTAGGCGTGGCGGTAGCACGTCCGTAGCACTGTCTTCTACTGCAACAGTTCCATAACATGTGCGCCATAGTGGCACGATCGCACCGCACACCGCACATACGTCGCTTGTGTATAAGGTCTGGGCACACATGTTTTGCGATTACAGTGTCCACATTGCGCTAGTTTGTAGTTGCCGTAGCATCGTTGCCTCTTGCCTGGTGAGCTGTTTGTGAGGCGGCGGGGTACTTCCGCCTACCTTCTCGGTACCAGCTCATCACGTCTTTGTATGAGGTAATTGGCTCCATGTCTTCGTCGTTGATTTCCTCCGCGGTTGGGGGTGTGGTCTGCGCTGCGGACCTAGTGAGCGCACGCGCCGCCCGATCTGCCCCTTCGTTGCGGTTCTCTCCTGTATCCATTGGTCCCATGTGCGCCGGGAACCATTTAAGCACCACCGGCATTGCTCTTTGTGTGAGGGTCCTGCACACCCTGGCCGCGCATGGAGACACGTTGTTTTTGGCAAAGTTCATAATCGCGCGCTTTCGAGTCGCTCAGTATCGTTGTGCAGTTTGGGTTCGCGAGCGCCAGCGCTATGGCTAGCTCTTCGGCCTGTACTGGGTCCCGTGCCCGCACGCTGCCAGCCGTGCACAGCTTCCCGGTAGTCGCCGCAATCACGGCCGCAGCATACGTACCCGGGCCGACCCGGGTAGGTGGCGACATCGACATAGTAGGCGCCCGTGTCTGATGTATGTGTGGCCGTGAGAGTCCTGGCCCTCGCTAGCCGGCGCTCCCGATCCGCTTCTGGGTCCATGTGTCGTGGAACCGGTGGGACCTGCAAAGAGCGCAGCAGCCCGCACGGCAGCGGCGACCTGCCCCCACTCTCCCGCAGCCCCCTGCAGAGTCCTAGTCTGAATAGTATAGATCTACCTGTTTTGGTGAGTGCTAGTCGAGCAAGTTGCGCGGTGCGCTGTGCTTCTGCGATTTCAGCTAGTGTATTATGTATTCCTAGTTCTAGGAGTCGTTCGGTGCTTGTGTGTGAATAGAGGCCTAATGCTACTTTATATGCTTTGCGTATGAGTGCGTCAATCTTCCGGCGCTCCGCCGCTTTCCAGTTGTGGAAGGCCGCGACGTAGGCTACGTGGCTGATTGCGAACGACTGCACCAATTTCCGCAGAGTATCTTCCTTCATGCCTGCATGTCTTGTGGATACCTTCCTCAGGAGTCGTAAGGCCGTGGATATCTTCGTGTCGAGTTTTGCAATGGTAGTGCCATTATGTTGTGAAGTTTCAATGTGGAGTCCAAGCACTCGGAGTGTTTTAACGTGCGGGATGTTTCCTCCGTCTTTCGTCCGTAGATTGATATCTGGTTGGCCATGATGTGCCGTTGGTCCACGTGGTGGTATGATGAGAAGTTCGGATTTAGCCGGTGCACATACGAGTCCCGTGCCCTGGAGTTGGTCTTCTATTTCGTCTATTGCCTGCTGCAGCGATGCTTCGATCTCGCCGTCGCTGCCTCCTGTCATCCAGAGAGTGATGTCGTCAGCGTAGATGGTGTGCTTGACGTTCGGGAGGCTTTGGAGGCGTTTAGCTATCCCGATCATGACCAGGTTGAACAGCAGCGGCGAGATCACTGCACCCTGCGGCGTGCTGATGCTTCCGAGGCTTTTGCTTGGGAGTTCTATGTCGCCAGCAATGATGGTTGTAGTACGGTCCGTTAAGAAGTCTTTAATGTAGGCAAAGGTGCGTTCTCCCATATTTAGTTGTGATACTTGTCGAAGAATGGCTGAGTGATGAACTCTATCGAACGCGCTCTGTATGTCCAGGCCCAGCACGGCGCGGTTGTCCAGGGTGTGTGTTGGTCGGTCGAGGACTTCATGCTTGATGAGGAGCATGGCGTCTTGTGTGCTGAGCTTGGCCCTGAAGCCGAGTATCGTATCTGGGTAGAGTCCTTCTGCTTCCAAGAACGCCTGCCAGCGATTCATTAGCACGTGTTCGAACACTTTCCCCATACAGGATGTTAGAGAAATGGGTCGCAGGTTCTCGATGTTCGGTGGTTTGCCTGGCTTCGGAATCAGCACTGTTCTTGCGTCCTTCCAGCTTCTGGGTAGCTTGCCGGTGCGCCAGCATGTGTTGTAGTATGGCCGTCAGCGCCGCCACCGCAGCGTCGTTGAGGTTGCGTAGCGCCTTATTCGTTACCCCCGTCCGGCCCCGGTGCCGACTTGCAGTTGATTGTTTGAAGCACTGCGGCGGACCTCCCATTCCTCGATGTCTGCATCCAGTTGAGCATTTGAGGCACCCGTGTAGTTCGGGAGGGGGTCCGGCGGGGTGGACGGGAGGTATTTGTTATTTAGGCGTCTGCAGACCTCTGCTTCGCCAAGCGCTTTCCTGTGCTTTGTATAGAGTGCGTGCTAGGACGTGCTGTTGCGTTCCTTTCGTCTTATTTTCGTCAAGCAAGTGGCGTAGCAGCTGCCAAGTGCGGCTCTTGTGCACTTGGCCATCCGCCTCTTGGCAGACCGCATGACACTGTTGCTTACAGAGCACCGCACTATGCTTCTCAATGTCCCGATTAATCGTAGCGATGCGTTTGCGAAGCTTCCGGTTGTGCCGCTGACGTTTCCATCTGTTCTTTAGTGAATTTCTTGCTTCCATTAGGTGTGCCAATCGACTGTCTACGTGCGGGGTATCTTCGTCTGTCTCCACTTCTGTTGTGGCTGCTCGCGCTGACGCATTGAGAGCGCGCGTCCATGCCTCGATGTCAGTGATTTGCGTCGGCAGGTCAGTGAGGGCTTCTCTGTATTTGTGCCAGTCTGTTACGGTCTGTTTGCGGGTTGTTGGCGTTCTGCCGTGCAGGGGTATTGTGATCTCTAGGATACAATGGTCACTGCCCAAGGTTTCGCCCGGGTTTTTGCCACCGAAGGCCGGCTGACTTACTGAACGCCAGGTCCGGGTTTGTATCGCGTTGCACGGACGTGCCATGTCGCGTAGGTACTGATGGGTCATTCAGGAGTTGGTAGCCTGCTTCAGTGGTTTCCTCAAGCAGGCTACGTCCTTTTGCTGTAATTTTCGAGTATCCCCACGCTGTGTGTGGGGCATTGAAATCTCCGCACAGTAGCACGGTGTGGTCCTCTGCTAGCTGCTCCACCTTGTGTATGAAGGTCCGAAATCTTTGTTGATGCTGCTTCGGATTGCTATAGATATTGAAGATGAAAGTGCTTTGCTTTTGTTTTCGCCCTGTGACGACTTCGACTGCCAGGAGTTCGAGGGCGCTGTTGTTGGGTAGATCGTGTTCGATGTAGTTAAGTCCTTTCCTTATTAGAGTACACACTCCCTGCCCAGCGCCTTTTCCCAACCGCTCGCGCGCTGGGTGGGCTAGCGTATGAGCGGTAACCCGGCAGGCGTGGGGGATATTCGCTGTGCGTTTCTTGTAATAGGATTATGTCTGGTCGCCGGCTGGACTGTCTGATGTGTTGTTGTAGTAGTGCTTTTTTTCCGCGCAGACCATTCGCATTCCACTGCCACACAGCTAGCTCATGCGTTGATGTTACTCGGGCCATGTCGGGCGGCGGTCTGGGTGTCGGTGGAGGGTAAAACTATTTGCCTTGCCATGGCCGCTTGTATTTTGAGTAGTGTATTCTGTACTGTCTGGAACATTTGTTCCACTTGGGTCAGTCGGGTAGCGATGTCAGCCGTTGATGCCTCTAGTGCTGCTAGTCTTATGTTGGTCGATTCTCTTTCTGCAGTGAGGGAGGCTTCTGTGTGGGTGAAGCATTCCTCGAGATGTTGAAGGCGTGTCTCATTTGCTTGAGCTTCCGCCCCGGTTGCTCGTCTCCTCTTCGCTCTAGGTTCGGGTGCGGCAGCTGCGGTTTCCTCTTGCGTTTCTTCTTCGAGCGGCTCTTCAATTGGTGTTTCGGTGGGCTGCTCAGAGCGTTTGCACTGTCACTTGGCGTTGCGCCGGCGTTGATCCCTGTTCTTGGCCTCGGTTGGAGAGGAGCAGGTCAAGCTTTCTATTCATCTCCTGTAGGCGCCTGTCCTGCTCTGCTAGTTGCTTCCTTAAATGTTCGTTTTCTTTACGAAGTTGTAGCACTTCGGGGCTGGCTTGGGGTGCGCCCGCCCCGCTGTTGGTGCTGCGCGGCTCCTCGATTCGTTCGCGATCGCGCCATGTCAGCCCACGACGCCGCGCCTTCCCCGAATTGGCTTTTGCGAGTGATCTTGTTGTCCGGATGGGCTGCGCCGTCTGCCATTGGAGGCGCTGCCGGTTGCTGCCGCACGGACGTCAGCGCTAGCCATCTGTGCCGCTGGCGCCGCTCGGCTTGCAGCTGCGGGAATTGCGCTAAACCTAAATGGGGTCGGCTGTTGTTCCGCCATGTGCTTCTTCGTCCCAGCGGCGGCGCGTCACCACGTAGGGGATTTTATAGCGGTTCCTGCAACCCGCGACTCCGGTGGGGTGCGCTCCGTTGCAAAGGTTTGGCAGTGCGGTTTGCATTCTTGTTCATGGCTGGAGCTTGGTTTGGCGCCCCACACGCAAAGCATACCTTTGTGCCCGGGAAGGGGCATAACATCGGTTCTGTGTCCTACCTTGCCACAGCAGTGGCATACTTCAAAGTGCTGGCGGTATAGGCTGCACTTGACTAGCATTGCACCGTATTTTACATAATTGGGCACTTTGGTGCCCTCAAAAGCTACAATGACCGTGGTTGAGTTCCCTATTCTATGTGCTTCTAGTGCTAGCGGATTGGCTTCATGTATTATATTATCCTGAATTTCTTGATGTGAGTCGGTTAACGATATGCCCCTAATGATCCCTTTAGTGGTGCCGTTTGGTGCCGAGAGGTACGCGTGGACCTCATATTCTCTGTCTCCGATTTTAGTAGACTGATTCGTGCATATTTGTCGGCCCTTGCCTCTTGCGGGGTGCTTACTACAATGATGTTTTGTGCTACGTTAGTACATATAGTATCCTCTCGTGACTCTTGAGTGTTGTGCCTGTCGCCGCGAAAATGGCGGCCATTAGCTTTGAGACCTCAGTACGTCCCACGTTAAGTCCGCCGCGGGGGCCTGATGACTACTTTGATATCCTCTCTCGGCAGCGTTCGAGGCATGCGCGCTGCCTTGCTAATCTTAGTGGTTATCCTTTTAACAAATTTTGCTTGCCTCACCGCGGGAGCTGCGAGAGTAGTGGTTGAGGCCGGCTCACCTTTTGCCGCGTCGGCCGCGCGCTGTCGATGGCGTCTGCCGGCCACCTGCCAGCCCTCTGTGTCGGTTAGCGCCAGGTCAGTGCCGGCGACCGCCACCGCTGTATTTCCCCTCGTTGTAGTTAACGATCACGTGCGATGGTTGAGAGTCGTGCTTGGTCTCCGTGTTGTTGTTGGTGTCCATCGTCGCGTTGTATTGGGGGGTGGTGTCCATTGCGTCGCGTCGGGGGCTGCCGCCGGCGTGCCCCGACCCGAGCTCGCGCTAGGCCTAAGTTAGGCTTAGCTGGCCGTCCGCGCCTTGGGAACTTTGTTCGTCGGTGGAGAGAAGAGAATTCGTTGCACCTCACCGAATTTGGGGTCAGTCGATTCCTTGGGTCAATGCGCGTTGCTCTGTAGCGGAAATTCTTCGATGAGATGAAAGCGCACTGCACAAACGGGCATATTCTACGGAGCCGACGCAACACACGTCTGCTCGCCGTGGCGACCGCAGCGCCCTCCTCTGGCGAGCGGGAGCAGGCGCTCGACGGCCCCGCGCAGCAGAGCGCTCGACGCCCGAACGAAACACCCATGGCTCGCGACGCGTGGCCGACATAATCGCGATACCGCCCCGGCCGCGCAGGAGCCCATTGCGCGGCCATTGAATAACAGTGGCCTTTGACAGAGAAATAACACAAGGTAGAACTGTCAACGGCGGTGCTTTGCTTCCCTGGGCATGTTAACGGCAGAAGGATCGACATTTGGACGACTTGGTATTCGTTGAACATCTTCGAATAACAGCGTAAAAACACAGACACTATAGCGGAAGAAAAAGACACGACGACGCTGTACTCACAAATAATTTTTTTGAAACCACATCGCCACAACTTCAGAGCGCTCAGTTTGCTTACGGTTGATGCACTAGATTGACACTACGGGTGGAACGTTTAAAGATGGTGCTTTTCTTTCCTTAGATCTCTGTTTTGTAGAACGCGTTATGTACACAAATCACACAGAAAAGCAATGCGCGAGCCGGGAAGCGCGTGCCGGGAAAGGGAAATCACAGCCGCTATATGCGGTGAGGTGTTTGAGTGGCGCCCCCTGGCTGTGACGTCGGCTAAGGGACTCGCGCCGCTGTCGTCTGCTTCACTCCGCCTGTGAAGGGCAACAGTGGCTGTGCTATAAATCGTCCGTTTTGATGCTTTAGTGCATTAAAAAGCCCATTCACAGCAAATAAGTTATTTTACCAGCTTCTGGTATTTCTGAATAATATCAAGCTGTATCCCGCACATGTTCGCTACGCACGAGGAGAGAGAGAGAACAACTTTCTTCAGAGCATCGGTCAGATGATCGTGTGTAACTCGTCCTTTCAGCCTATTTGCGAGTTTCAGTGCTCAGAGCTCCTCGATGAGTATCCAAATCCGTAGGCTTCCCCAAAGTATTTTTGAGGTGCTCTTATGAAGATTCAACGGTCTAATGCTACGCACCAAGCAGCAAGCCCTTACACGCGCATCGCACAGCGGTATATAAAACGGCTGTCTTCTATATCATTTGTTGTTGTTTACTTGTATCAGATTAATGTTTACTATTTCTTTGCCCAATGCATTAATTTTTCTACACCATCACGAACGTCTCACTAGTAGGTTTGGGGATGTTTCGGGGCTCACAGCGTTCGTGTGGATATTTTCTTCAGGCTGTAAGGCTTACAGTACCTTCTTGATGAATTGGCTTTCGTTAGGCTGCCAACAAGATAATACATATACGCAGCGTGCGCTGTTTATTCACACGCAAATGCAATGAAAATGATTCTGCTACGCCACTGCGAAACGGCGCCTACAACGCTGTTCAGAGTACTCTAAGGATGCTTTTGTGCCCCGAATTTCTATCGTAACCATCGTTATCATAACGAAATGGCTCTCAACCCGCATAGTTATGACATGATTACGGTGTTGAAGGTTCGATATACTCGCTAATGAACGCAATAAATAGAATACCTGCATATATTACAAGAACCGAAACCGATGAATATGTCCAAGCAGCTCTTCATTCTTCTCCAACCCTTTCAGGCATAACGAACAAATTCTGCCCTATTTGGGATGGTGTTCTATGAATTGAAGTAAAACGCTATTACTCTCTTGTCCTGCACTGAGGACACCGGCCAGTTACCGGCTCAATTTCACTGTTAAATGAACTTTTCTCCTCCTCGTCCTCCTCTTTCTACTCCTCAGCTTGCGTGCAGTTTTACTGTAGCGCATATCTGAATATTGTGAAGATCTGGCTGTGAGAAATGTACCGAATTATGCCTTCAGGTCTGAACAAACACAGTGTTACTGTATTTTTACCATACACGTCACTCGTTTTGTTCAGTAAGGCTCCGTACTGGTTATAAAAGCCTGGTATAAAACCAGCACCCGCCTATACACACAGTGGGTTATTTGGAACTCAACCTACATTGTTTGGGGCCCTTAGAGCATGTCGGCATACTTTCACGATATGACAACGTAAAGTGGTGTAATACAATACTTTCGAGCGTTCGGCAAGGTTGAAAAAACTGTTTTACTTTACATACGATTACCGGGAATCGTAATGCATTCTGCCAAGACCGACAGCCCCGAAGACCTGGGTATTTGTTTTGGTCTTGCATTCTAACTGTTGTCGGTTCTTAACAGATGGCTGTTCTCTCTGTTCAAAAGATTGCTGGATAAAGGAGCCGACGCATAGCTACTGCAGTCTTCGCGCTCCGCGCAGGACCGGCTTCGCAACGAATGGGGCGACGACGGCAGTGTTTCTTGCGGAGCGGTATCAAAAACTGCACTTTAAATCGCACACTGAGCTATTGCATGCAATTTTAAGTCTCATATTATGATAAAAAGTTACGCGTAAACGAAATCTCGTGCGGACAAGCATCAAAAGTCAACCGCACGCAAAGAAACTGCAGGGAGAGCGAGCGAGTGAAGCAGACGACAAAAGCGAGAATCCCTAAGCCGACGTCATGGAGGCGTGCTTCGCAGCGCCGCCCGTGGTTGCGCTCACTGCCAATAAAAGAAAGCCATAGGTCTCTGAAAAAGGGCGACGAACGCGCCTTGCATACGCCGCCACGTGGGCTCAAAGTGCTTAATTTCCCAGCGCTATGGGTGGCGACGCACAGACCCCAGATGCGGGCGGGGAAGAGGGAGGAAGTACGCCACGGAGGAAGACGCTAGAGCACCTCGAAGTGCCGCTCGTCGAACCGCCGTCCCGACGACAGCGACGTGAAAGTCCAGATCAACATAAGGTCAACTAGGCTTTCGCCTTCACATTCTTACAAAGTTCTAAGCATCTCCCGTATTTTTTTCTTTCTTAATGGTGCAAACCATAATATATACTAAAGGGAACACTTCCGCTCAAGTGCCGTACCTCTATGGGGGTCGCCATCAGTTCCATTCCTACTTGGCCTGGCTTCAAACATGGCTTCTTTTTCTCTCCTGACGCCAAATTTAACTAAGGCAACAATTCTTGTTCGTGTTTCACAAAGCTTCCACAAAATTCCTGACAGAAAAATTGTTGAAGGGTAGTGTCTTTGTTCACATAAAACAATTTTAAATAGCCTTTTAAGGGAGCCAATGGAATTTTTTGCAGTCACGGACAAATTTTGAGCTTGTTCATGAGCCATGTCACGTAAATATGGAAGGCGTCTTCGGGGTACATGTCTGGCACATTGTATAACATGACGACATGCTTGTTAAAGCGTAGCTCGCTAGACACTAGCACCACATGAAGCTCTGTGGTTTAAACGAAGGTCAAAACCATCGAATTAATGGTAGTTATTGGCGGTGAGCGCGACCACGGGCGGCGCTGCGGAGCGCGCCTCCGTGACGTCGGCTTAGGGATTCTCGCATTTGTCGTCTGCTTCACTCGTGCTCGCTCTCTATGCTGTTTCTTTGCGCTCGGTTCAGATTTTGTGCTTTTCCGCAGCAGATCTCGCGAATGCGCAACTTTTTTTCGTAACAAAAGATTTAAAATAGCGTAAACTAGCTCAAGGCGTGATTTTAAGTATAGTTTTTGATACCGCTCCGGAAAAAAACATTGCCGGCGTCGCCCATGCATTGCTGCGAAGCTGGTCCTGTGGGGAGCGCGAAGAGTCGGAGCTAGGCGTCAGCCTCTGTGTTCAGCAGTCTTTCGAGCAAAGGTAACAGCCGCAGGCTGACAACCGACAACAGCGAAAATGGAAGACCAAAACAAATTCCAGGCCTTCAGGGCTGTCGGCTTTGGCAGAAGGCATTACGATTCCAGCTAATCGTATGTAAGGTAAAACAGATTTGGCAATCTTGCCTAACACTCGAAACTATTGTATCAAGTCACTTTACGTTGTCACGGCATGAAAGTGTGCCGACATGCACTATGGGGCGCAAATAATGTAGGTTGATTTCCAAATAACCTGCTGTGTGTATAGGCGCGTGCTGGTTTTATACCAGGCCTCTAACCAGTATGCAGGCTTATTGAGCAAAACGAGTAACCTGTAAGGCAAACATACAGTGAGGCTATGTTTGTTCAGATTTGGAGGGATATTTCGGTACATTTACCACAGCCATATCATCCCAATATTCAGATAGGCGTTATAGTAAAACTGCACTCAAGAGATGGAGGACCAGGAGTAGGAGAAAACTTTAATAGTAAAATCGAGCTGGTTAGTGGGCAGGCTCCTCAGTCCAAGACGAGAGAGTAAGATTCATTCTTCAATTCACCGAACGTCATCCCGAGTAGGCCAGGATTTGTTCTTTGCGACTAAATGGGTTGGAAAACAATAAAGAGCTGTCTGGACATATTCATTGGTTTCGAATTGTGTTATACTGAAAATTGGCATGAATACTATTTATTGCGTTAGTTAGCAAGTATATCAAGTTTTCAACACCGTAATCATGTCATAACTTTTCGGGTTGAGATCGAGTTCGTTAAGATATCGATGGTTCGATAAAAATTAGGTGCACAAAAGCCGCCTTCGAGTACTGTGGACAACGTTATCTGCGCCGTAGCACAGATCTTATTGCATTGAATATTCACACGAACTTTGTGAGCCTCGCAAACATCCCCAAACCTCCTAGGACGTTTAGGACGGTGCAGAAAAATGAATGCGTTGGGCACAGAAAAAAAAAAAACGTTCATCTAACAACAACGAAAGAAAAACACCCGTTTTATTTCCTGCTGTGCGACCCGCTGCTTGATGCGTAGCATTAGACTGTTGAGTCTTTCTTCATAAGAGCATCTCAGAAATAGTTAAGGGAAGCATACGCATTTTGAATACTTATCGAGGAGCTCTGAGCGCTGAAACTCGCAAATACGCTAGATAGGACGAGGGCGAGTTACACACGATTGTCTGAGCGATGCGCTCTGAAAGTCGTTCTCTCTCTCCTCGTGTGTTGTAAAATTGTGCGGGACAAAGCTTGAAATTATTCAGAGCCGTCAGAATGTGATTGAAAACACGCTTTTTAAAGCACCAAAGCATCAAAGCGGGCAATTTCTAGCAAAGGCACTGTTGCCAGTCAGAACCGGACGACCGCGGCGCGAGTGTAGCAGCGCTGCAGCGGGGCGAGTGTAGCAGACGACAGCGGAGCGGGTCCCTAAGCTGACGTCAGATCCAGGGGGCGCCACTCAAACATCTCACCGCCAATAGAGGACTGACCGTTGATGACGAAGGCCTTCTCAAGGATTTCAGGGTAGTTCTCCTCCTAGACCTTGAGCAAGTCCGTCAGCAAGGTGACAACTGTAAAGCGCAGACGTGTTCAAGCATTATCTAGAGTGAGTACATAAAAATTTGCAGAAATTCAGAGAATTATCTACTAATGCGTAACATTCTTATGCCCCTTGTCTCGAGTGTGAGTTTTTTACAGCCAAATATTGGGTTTTTCTATATCCTGTCTAACCAATTATCTCGATTTACGCTATTATAGCGATCACAGGAGGAAATTCCGCGATGTTTGCATTTTTTGTACAAATGCAGGGCATTACACGGTCCTGGGTGTGGGGTTACTCGGCAAGGAATGCCACGCATTAAAAAGGCATAAACTAGACACGGAGAGGAAAAAAAAAACAAGAAAGCCCAAATAGATACCAAAAATAAAAAAGACAATGCTTTGGGCGTAGTCTAAAGACCTGCAGATTGCTTTGTGCATTTTTTTCAGGGATATTGTAAAATAGCTGATCGCTCAACATCACATCCGCATAAATTACTTGCTTCCAGATAATAACGGAAACTCGGATGGAAACTCGGACGGAAACTATCCTTTTCAAGGTATACGCATCCACAAACAGAGTGCCGGTTCTAGGCCTCTGTCAGCTTTTTTTTTTTTTTGTGGGTTTCTTTGTGAGCTTTTTTCCTCTGTGAGCTTTTTTTTTGTAGATTTTTTGTGAGTTTTTCTGTGAATTTATTTCACAGCAGAGCTGTTCAGGCTGACACAAACCCTTCTGTTGTGCCAAAAACCCCGAAGCCTCAAGAAAAAAAAAATGTGGTTAGGGAGGTCCCGGGAACCGAACTTGGGACCTTCATGCCGTGAAACCGACAACCTAACCACTGTGCCACCCAGAGGCCCAGGGGGCGCGGGATTACTAGCAGGGGCGGGGAACAATAACGCGTGTAGATAATTGGAAAGAAAAACGACTCTTCCCGCGGTCGGAATGGAACCTAGGTCCCTCGAGTTCTGAAACCGGCGTCTACCCGATAGAGCTATGAGCGCGTAATCTTTTTTATTGCATGGAAAACTAGCCCGAATAGCTTTAAACTCCCACCCTGACTACAATAACGGTACGTTCATTGACAAATTTTAAAAGTCAGGCAGGCACACACACGCCTCAAGAAGATGCAACCAGTCCGGCGGCTGCGATTGCGCCACATAGACACTGTACACAAGCGCACATTGTTCGCGAAAAATTGACTCAGTCCCACAAGGTTCCTCGGCATTGCGTTCAATCATGCGACATTTCCATAGGCTAAAAAATCCTATCAGCACGAAAAGGTCATATGGCACGGAACAGTTCTTCATCACTGGCAGGAATCGTATGCTGTAGGGGGTGATGTCTATGTCCTTTTTAAGAGTTCGCTGCAGAACATCCCCAAAAACACAGCATCTCGACATAAAACAAAGCAGTGATCAATTGTCTCCGGCTGGTTACACAAGCGACAGTTTACAGACCAAGGCACATATACACCTTTACTATTGAGCCATGTTTCAACAGGCAACGTTGATGTGTGCAACTTAAGAAAGAAAGTTTTTGCAGCCGCTTGGATGCACATTTTCTTGACACGCATCAACACACTGTAATCTAAAATCATCAGATATCATTAACGGTAAATTGGCACTGGAAATAAGCTTTCAATTAAAATGCCCGTCAATTCCTTCCTGGAGAGACCGTACAGATACTCGAAAGAAAAACGCACAATAAGAAACATGAAGGTGTCAGCAACGTCTTTCAGAAAGCCCCAAAGCGGCTTAGGATTCGCGGGGTGGGTTGGAGCAAAAAGGCAAATGAGCACTCAATTTATGCTGAATAAAAACCTTTAGAAACGGATGATCAGCCGTTTTGAAAAAGAACCGCGAAATGAGCTGATGTACAAACGAATGCACCAATCCAACACCACCAGACCTTAACGGGAGGAAGAGGTTATCGCGGCGCATGGGCTCCCGCTTGGACCGCCATACGAAGGTAGCCAACACTCTATGAAATGCTTGAACCTTATTTTGTGCACAACTAAGGACCTGCACAAAATAAACAAGTTTGGAAACAAGAAATACATTACACAGTTCTGCACGCGCAAATATAGACAGCTTCCGCTCCATCCATGGCTGCGTTTTACGCTTCACTACAGTAAGCGCAGAAGACCAATGAGGTTCACTGTTTCGAATATGATGTAGAGGAACCCCAAGGTACTGTATTGTTTCAGAGTCCCATGTTATGCCTCCATATTGGCATGGCTTCGTACCCCACCAACCCTTCCAAAAACCTCTTGATTTTTCAAGGTTCACCTTAGCACCACTTACATCGCAAAACCGCTGTGTGAGCATTATTACTTCCAAAACACTTTTCTTATCAGTACAAAATAAGGCAAGGTCATCTGCATCGGCTAAAACTTTGACTTCATAGTTTTCCAGTAATAAACCATGAATGGCACTGCTTTGGAGAATACTAATGCACAGGGGTTCAAAGTACAAACCGAATGAAAGGGGTGACAGCGGGCAACCTTGCCGTACGGTAGATATAATGGGAATAGGTGTAGAAAGTTCGCGATTTATAATCAACCGGGTCGTACAGCTTTTGTAACAGAGAGATATGCCTTTATACAAGGCTTCCCCAAGCCCAGCTGACTCCAGAACATCAAAAAGGAAAGGATGGCTAACCCTGTCAAATGCTTTAGTAAGATAATTTTGAAGGAGCGCAACCTGCCCGGCACCATCGGATACGCACTCCAGTACTGAACGAGCAATATGGATATGGTGGCTAATATGGATGTTGGTCTGAATTCTCCGCCCATAAATACCGCAAGTCTGGTGCGAACCTATCAGACTTGTGATTACAATCTGTAGCCTGCGTGCCAGCACCTTCGCGAATATCTTCTAATCCACGTTACACCGAGATATGGGCCTGTAGCCATCCACGCCTTTCAACTTTTCAGCGTTGTCACTTTTCGGGATTAGTACAGCATAACCTTAGTAAAATGTAGGAGGCAGAACATCAAGTTCATAGGCCTTTGTAAATACTTCATGTATGGCAGGTGCCAGAACACTCGAGAATTTTTGGTAGAACTCCGAAGTGAGGCCATCAGATCCAGGTGACTTATCGGTTTTGCAGGTTTGAAATGGCAATTTTCACTTCTTCAAGCGTAATTGGTCCTTCTACACGAGCCCGCTCATCGTCACTGAGCTTAGGAAAAGGCTAGAGGAATACATCAAAATCAGGCGTACTACAGATACCCGTGTTGCCATTAAAGAGTTTTTTTATAATGGGCACAAAAATGCTACAAGTATACTGCGGCTATCAGAATAGCTTTGGCCCCCATACTCAATTTCGACTATAACTTTTTCTAGTGCTGACTGCTTTTCCTCTCCAAACACCCGTCGTGTTGGCGGCTCCTGCAAAAACCTACGCGTTCTTGATCGAACAAGGGCTCCCCGATATTTTTCAGTAATATGCTGCTGCATTTGAGCTTTAACATTACATATTTCATCAAAAAATGTCCCGGCCTCAGCTCTTTCAGCCTCATGTAATTGCATCAAGGAACTGCGGAGTTCACGCATGTGAAGTCGCTTCAGAAAGGACGACCGAGCTGACACCTCTATAGCTACGTTTTTATGTTATTGTTTAAAGGGGTCCCATTTTTGGAAAATACCAAGGCTTGAAAGTTTGAATGTATCTTTAAAGTAAGCTGCTACTGTGCGCTGAAAAAGTCCGTCCCAGAGTTTACTATTGTTCAGTTTCCACAGTTCCCAAGGGATGGGAGGAGCGCGCCAGCCCCGTAGACCGATCCGTGCAGAGACCATGCTATGCACAGTAAAAAATATTGGCCTAACAAAATAATCACGTACAATGGAGCACTTTCCCGCGGGAACATAAATTCGGTCCAGACGGGCACTAGAAAAACGATGAAAATGCGTAAAGTGTACAGTTCTTCCTATAACGCTTCCTATGTCAACTAGGCCGTATTCACTAATATGGTCATTGAGAACCGCGGCACTGGAATCATAGCGCCAGTTACCTGCCGAACGATCCTCCTGAGTACACACACAATTAAAATCACCTAGCAGTAGGAAACTTCTCTCTGTGCACAAAAATTGAGCCAAGGAGAGGAAGAAACTCTTCCTCTCAGTCAATTTGTTGGGGACATACAAACAAATATGCGCCATTCAGTTCCCGATATGTCAACGTCGCAGCAGACAAACCACCCCACATCATCCACTTTGCAAGCAAGAACAGTCGCATCAAGGTTTTTACTAACCAATAACATACATTCACCTGATAGGCCAACCGAGTGGCTAACGCAAACACTATATTCAGATAAAGAAGGGCTGGAGAGCTAGCTGCCTGCGTGTCCTCACCTGTACTTAGCTTGGTCTGCTGAATGGCCGCAATAGTTATAGCTATCAGCGCGTCCCGGGCGAGCAGAGATTACCTTCGGGTTCGTAGCACGGGCGTCGGCTTTGGACTTGGCCGCGGGTTCTAGCGCGTGCTCACGCGGTCCACTTTGGGAGAGATGTGAAAGCCTGCGGACGAAGCCATCCGGGCCTGCCAGTCATGGCGAACTTTCAGCAGCAAGTTCGGCATTAAAAGTGAAGTGATGACATTGGAGCAAAAACTTGGTGCCTTACTAAACAACTTGAAAGCTAACTTAAGTCGGCTCCACGGGCCATGGAACGATCGTAGTTACCCTCAGAGACAGAAAACGAGCTTCCTGGACCATAGAACAAACTAGAGTTGAAGATATCGGAGTAAAGAAAAAGAAATAGACTTGGGCTGGCCACGTAATTAGGCAAAATGACAATACGGTGGGCTACCAGTGTGACAGAGTGGACACCAAGAGACGGGTCTAGAAAAAGAGGGAGTTCCAATTATTCTACGGAGGAACGAAATATGAATTCGGAGGCAAAAAAATGACTCGAGCGGCGCGGGACCGGAGCGGTTGGAGGTCTATATGGGAGAGGCCTTCGTCCTGCAGTGAACCTAGCGGGCTGCTGCTGCTGATGATGATGAAACAGCCATGTCTCCGACGAAAAGAGCGGGCCCGCAAGTTCTGCTGTTTCTCCAGCCTTGCACCACCAGTGCAAGCTGCGCTAATTTTTTTTAGTTTCCCTTTGCGAGTTCCTAAATAAATATTCTCTCAGGCTAAACCTGTGAGAATTACGCCTTTAATCACCTGCCAATGAATACGCGTGATGAGTAAGCGTAAATCATATAGGTTATTCTAAACTACGCGTGAAAATCCGCGTCCGACGTAATAGGAAAGGGTGACCTCCTAAGGTGAAGTAATTAGTGCCTTGAAAACCCGCTGTTATTTTTCTGGGGAGTTACGAAGTTGTTTTGTCGTCATACCACACCTTTTCTATCAATAACCCCCCTATCCCCCATGTCTGTACCTAAAACTCTGTCAGATTAACTTATTTCTTCATTCATTGTGTACAGGCGTGCTAAAAACCTGGGCAGGCTGACTTACATTTCCATGAGTAGAGCTGGCGGATCGAGAAGTTCTCCAGGTCGACAACGAAGAAGTTTGTCTCGACCTGTTTGCCCAGCTGCAGATGCGCGACATAAGCAAAGTTAGAGTTAAATAGGGGCTGCACAGGTGTCTCTGTCTTCCCCGATCATCCCCTTTGTATTTCTTTTAAGGCGAAATCCTGAAAAGGACCCTGCAACGCTTTCTTTCTTCGAAATCTCAAACTCTTGCAGAACGTAGTCAACCGCACATCCATTACTTAAATCGGGAGGGTCGCAAAGCACCTAAGCCAAAAATTGCTGCTCTATGCCCATCAGATTTGAAACAAGAATTGAATTGGGAGCTACTTTCATAACGTAGAAGAAAATTGCGATTAAAACTTCTATATTTAGTATGTAATAATAAAACTGGAGTCAACAAGGATACGTATTTACAGACGCCACATTATTTGTCAAATCGAATTGATCATTCCTTTAAACTCAGAGAATACCGCCCCAGGACTGGAATTTTTGCAAATTCATACGGTACATGAGTGGAATGGGCTCTATAATGCACAAGTATCTGCTGTGAAGGAAAACTTATTTTTTTTTTCGAACCTGTAACCCCTCTGCTATAACGCCTTCGGGCGCTGCAGAGATACGTTGAATAAAGAATAAGGAAAAAGAATAAAGATAGCCTGGACACTTGCTCAAAAGATTTTTCTCTCTTTCCCGGTCTTGGCGTTCTTCGAGCGCTCTAATTACGTCATTACAGCGGTGTAGCGGCTTTTGGCCGGCTTCCTTCAGTTGCAGCAATGAACGCTTTTCGAAGGCAACTTTAAAAAGAAAGCCACAAAGCAAAGCAGAAAGGGAAGGTGTATATGCAGTTCCGCTCCGTGCTGGCGATAACTATAGCGTTCGCAGTCCTTCCAGACGGGAAGAAAAGAGTGAAAGCTTTTATCAGAAGTATTTCAGAGTCCCATATGTGCAAAAAAAAAATGTCGTTGATTACTCTGTCATAGGAATCGGTAAAGTACGAAAGTGAAATGTGCAGCGAAATCTGCAGCGAAAGAGCATGATTTGCGGGATGGCGTCTGTCTTGTCGGTGTGCTTGGCGAGCGACGTCCTGATAGCGGGTCGCTTCAGGAAAAGTGTGACCACTGTGGTCCTGCTACGTGGCGTGTACGGCAGGACGGTTGCGTTGCGACGGGCTCAGTTTGTGGAACGCGAGAGGTAGAATTTGTAGCTTGAACCGTGAACGCGCGAACGCGTTCGCTTGCCGCTGGCGTTTCTCTTCGCATCAGATCAGTCGGCGCCCGCGTCACTCGCCCGCCGGCGTCGCTACGACGCAGCTTACGCCAACTGTCGGCGCTGGTTAGCGTCATGATGCACTACTTCGCTTCACCTCTCCCAGACGGCACCACCATCCGCGTTTCTCCTGCGTTCGTTGTCCTGGCGTCATTTCCGTGACGGATATGACGTCATCGAAATCTTGGTGTATCCGGGAATACAATACTTTCGTGTTAAAAAGCAGGCTTCGTAATATTTTTTGTACGGTATATAAAACGGCCGTCCATTTAAAAAGCAAATAAAAGCGCGTTTGATATCGCATGGGAGCTGAAACCGGGTCCGCAGAGTACGATCCCACGGTGCGTCAACATTGCGCCACCTCAGCACGTGTTTACCGGCTGAGTTAACCTAGTGGGTACAGCGCAAAAAGGAAACGGGAAGGCGTGTGAGTATGACAGGGGCACGTCAGCCACAGTGAACCGTGGTTCTTGGGAAGCTGGAGCGTGAAGTATCGTCCGTCTGCCTGTCGCAGTGATTCGCGCCAAAAAGACAAAGAAACACAATGAACAGATGCATACACGGTGTACCGTAACGACACCTTTGATAAGTATTGCCATGAGAATATATATATTACTTTTGCCTTGAAAGCACGTAGGAAGACTTGAGTACCCCAAGTCATTATCTTTTTGTGGTGCCGGATGTTGGAAGGGTGATTTCGGCAGTTGATCATGGTCATCCTTCGGCGTTAAGGGGTTTGATTGGTTGTCATGCCTGCCTGCCTGGCCTAGCAGGCCTGCCTGCCGCCTACAGGCCTGCCTGCCTGCCTGCCTGCCCTGCTGCCTGCTGGTGCCTGCCTAGGCCCTGTCTGCCTGCCTGCCTGCCTGCACTGGCCTGCCTGCCTGCCTGCTGCCTGCCTGCCTGGGCCCCGGCCTGCCTGCCTACAGGCCTGCCTGCCTGCCTGCCTGCCTGCCTGCCTGCCTGCCTGCCTACAGGCCTGCCTGTCTGCCTGCCTGCCTGCCCGCCTACAGGCGCCTGCCTGCTGCCTGCCTGCCTGCCCGCCTACAGGCCTGCCTGCTGCCTGCCTGCGCCCGCCTGTGCCTGCCTGCCCTGCCCCCTACAGGCCTGCCTGCCTGCCTGCCTGTCCTGCCTGCCTGCTGCCTGCCTGCCTGCCTGCCTGCCTGCCTGCTGCTGCCTACAGCGCTGCCTGCCTGCCTGTCCTGCCTGTCCTGCCTGTCTGCCTGCCTGCCTGCCTGCCTGCCTGCTGCCTGCTGCCTGCCTAGGCCTGTCTGCCTGTCTGCCTGCCTGCCTGCCTGCCTGCCTGCCTGCCTACAGGCCTGCCTGCCTGCCTGCCTGCCTGCCTGCCTGCCTGCCTGCCTGCCTGCCTGCCTCCCTGCTGCCTGCCTGCCTGCCAGGCCTGCCTGCCTGCCTGCCTTGCCTGCCTGCCTGTCTGTCTGCCTGTCTGTTCTGTCTGTCTGTCTGTCTTGTCTGTCATATACACACACATACACGCACAGGTGCGCGCACACACATGAAATAACCGTATACATCGTAGCCCCGATACCTTTTTTGAGGACTGACGGAGCAGATCGAGGAGGCCCTCCATCAACCATATTATATGACGCATGATGTCTTCCACCGGAACCACTTCGAGGAAACCTGCACATTACGGGAAGACGGTCGCGGCCGCCGAGGAAGAGTTCACAACTTTCTTGTCAGTCCTTTCTGTCAGATGAAAAGCTGTACCTAAGGTGTACTACTTAGGCCCTGCGAAACTGGCAAATGTCTCAAATGGCACGCTTTGCAGCTTTGGAAGGTCCAAGCGTTTCATTATATGCTTCCGATGCCGCCGTTACTGACATAGTACAGATAACCGTTGAAACAGTACACTCCTCCACCGAAGTTGCCACGACAAAATTGGCATTTTACTTGATAAGAACTTGTTGCTGGGCGAGTGGGTGAACACTTGTGGTAGGGAGGCTCCGGCAGGGAGCCTTCCGCCGCTGGCGTTTAGCTGCAGATTCTTTTGCACGAAACGCAGAATTTGCGCCGTGACGGCGCTGTCGTTCTCGGGCAAGCGCCTGTTGACGTTCAGGACGACGCAAGAGAACCGTACGTACAGCCGCACTATTTCAGCAGATCTCCCACTGGGTGAGGCTGGGTTTAATTTTTCGCGTTTCTGCGATGGTGCAATCCTGTCTGTGTGTGTATTACAAAGTAGACACAGTTACTCTTTCGTAAAGTGGGTGGTCTATGGAGAAAAAGAAGGGGGTGAGGTAAACGATAATTTTATTCCCCGCGTAATAATGCTGGCCAACTAGCGCGGTCCCCCGGCAGCTTTAGCCATGGAAACATGTCGGTGCAGAAAAGGGAAGTCACCTTTGATGTCGATGCGTCCAATGGGCGCAATGTAGGTGATGTGCCCTTCCGGCGAGGCTTCAAAGTGGCCTCCAGGGAAGAGTTGCACGAACAGCTGCGTTCAGCGGAGATCATTGCACTGTTGCGATTACAACGATAAATTTCTATACGGTACGTCCTGTCACAGTGAGGCGCAGAATGAAGTTAAGAAAAGGCACGTTTAAAGCTAGATCATGGATAAATATATGAAATACATTGATTCGGTCTTGACCATAAGGCTAAGGAAATACTGTTCCCGAAATAAATACGAGGGGAAACTATCAAGCATAAAGAATGTTTAAAGACAAATCCCTTCGTTCAAGGGAACGTAACGCGGAACGGTGCCAACAAAAATCCCACTCAATGCGTGAATGTGAGGATGCTCATGCTCCCTAAGCCAATATTGCGTACACGTATAACGTCACGCATGACGCCAGAGAAACCTGGCGACTTACAAACGGCTCGGTATGAGCAGCATGGAATTCCCATCTCCCCAAACTATCCCGTGTACCCGTTCAGAGAGACAAAAAGGAAAACATTAATGAAAGCTGAACAAGTCAGCCCCACTAATGGTAGCGCTTGCTACTCCAGATGGGGTAATGCAGTGAGATGAAAAAGTGACAGAGAGAGCGAGAGAGGGAGAGAGAGAGAGAGAGAGAGAGAGAGAGAGAGAGGAGAGAGGAGGAGAGAGAGGAGGAGGAGGAGGAGGAGGAGGAGGAGGAGGAGGAGGAGGAGGAGGAGGAAGCAAGAGCAAAACATCGCAGTATACATAGGGATACAGATGACGATAACCCGATAATACGTCAATCCTAAATACTGCAAGACAAAACATTATGTCCATAATGCGGAGATGTACACATATTTAAAATGTATATGTTCAGATGGTTCGCAGGACTTATTCCACCCTTATTCCGCAGAGAAAGTAAACAGAGCTTTTTTTTTTTTCGTAACACTGCCTCACCATGATTTCGCCAGGGTCCGAGGAAGCGGCAAAGTTCTATTGCCCTTCCACGTCGGAGTCGCACAAGTGCCTTCGACGCTGTTGCCCGTTGACTAGCATACCGCGAGCAGCGGTATAATATATGCCTATAGGCATATATTATGAGGACATTATAATGTCCTCAGTCATAGAGCATACCGAACGCAATGGCGACTCTACCCAGCCCAGCTTAAACAAGAAGATTCGGATGCAGGCAACGTTCAGTCGCAGCCGGTGTACACGCCTTCAGTGCGATTGGTCTGACCCTGGGGATGGCGGAGGTTATGTAGGGTAAACAAGCAGCAATATTTAGCAGCGAAATCCCCTCTTCAAGGCCTCTAGCCTTGAGGGTAAATGGAAATAAATAATGATAGCGAACACGGATCCGCATAGAGAACGGCGCCCGTTGGACCTTTCGTAACTCGGGCTCCGCACGTGCGGTATAAATAGCAGCGTCCAGATGATTCGAATTCACTAGGCTGCGCCGGAGTGATCGACGTGCTCATTGATATACCGCAGCGAGCTATCGATACATTTTCCCCTGCCGTGACGGTGTCGGTCATTTTTTATTACGCAATGGTATGTATACTTCGAATTAGCAAAAAAAAAAACAGAAACATTAAGCCTGCTACGAGTGGGAATGCGAAAACATTACATTTTTTTTTTCAGTTTCACCATCCTTCAGGTCTAATCGTATACATCCATCGTGATTACGTAATCTTCTGTTGCGACAATGTTTTCCTCACAGGGATAAAGGTATGGCACGTAGTTCGCCTCGCGACGGTTGCGGTGGTGTCCGCTAGTGGTGTTTTCGCGCATTTGCCTCTGTCCTCGCCTTGCGGCATTTTCCTGTTCCCTTGCATCTCCTTGTGAGGCGTACGGGCGACCACGCTTCACAGCTGCCGCGGCTGTAGACGCTGCAGACGCTTTAAAATCCATCGTAGTAGAGACAGCCCACAGACGTACGGAAACCTGTCCGGGGGTGTTATTGGGTCCTCCATTGTCATCGCAATGATCCTCTTCCCGCTGTGTCGTTCCTTCTCTGTGTTACTATAACTAAGAGGTCTGGGCAACAGTATTTGTTAGCACAACACATGTGCTATTAGCGTAAGCGAGCTTTGCTACTCTTCTATTCAACATGTAGGTCTCTCTCTAGTGGCGCGATTGTTTCCGCTCAATAGCATCGCCTTGACCCTTTTACCTTTGCATAATGTTCTTCTCTCTGTTACTATTACTGAGATGTTAAGCCAGTCACATTTGTGAGCCCTACAATAACTGTATTAGCGGTAGCGAGCTTTGATGTGTCCGTAGTTAGCCTGCTCAACTTACTCCTGTAAACCTCAACACACGTATCTCACGCGGGTTTCTAAAATAGAACGCTACAAAGCATTCACTAGGTCCACCTTTAGTTGGCTGTAGCCAAGAATCGGCAATGGTTTAAAGGATGCGCGTGCGGGGCTCGCATTCCCGAGGCCTTCGGTTCGAATCCCAGACCCCTCGCTAACCCAATTTCTTTGCTTTACCCTTATTTTCTTTTTAGCCTTCGGCCCAGTTCGGCACCACCGCTCGGTTCCACTGACGCCGTTTTTTTTTTTTTTTTTCGTAATGGGGCACTTAAATCTTTCGTGTGAAAATCTATCCCCCACCGCGCTTCAGTCCCGCGTCCAGCCTTACGGCCTCATATAGACCACCGTTACCTCTCGAAGGGGGGAACCCTTCAGCCCTGAACAGCCCCCTCAGAATCTCCCACATGCAGAATAGAAAACTGGGCTCTAGCCAGATTAACTTTCCCGCCTTCCTTTTACCTCGTTCCTTTATTCCTTCAATCTTACTCACCGCTCAGAGTCACTAAACGAGCAACCGGGTAGCCGTTGGAGAAAGCCGGATGAGCCATCCTACTGGCGTTAAGGTGGAGCCGTGTGCAAGGGAGCCACCCGTTCACTCCTCAATAGATGTGTTCAAGGAGCTATCGTGGAGTTCCCAATAGTCCCAATAAAAGAGCAGTCCGAAACATCCGCCCGTCCTTACTCCTATAGGACAACTGGCAGTTCCTTGGAAAAGTCCGAAATATCCAGCTAGTCCGAATTTTGGGAGCGCGAAAAAAAGGTCGGCTACTATGCAGAGGTTGTCCCACGTAACTTGAGCCATGAGCGTTAAGACTAGAGCAGCTCAGTTCCCTCCCCAGCACGTAAATTTTTAGTAGGTAGACCATTCTGTGCGGATGGTTCATAATGATATCCCATTGTGGGAAGCGCACCGGAAAACGCACACACGGTGAAGGCAAAAGTGATAGTACTAGCGCTTAATTCATTGGGACATAAACTGTCTGAATACATGTCCTGCGCTTTGAGGGTTTAAGGCGCTAACTAAAAATAACAATTACCGTTCCGAAAACAAATATTCTGCAAACGTTGAAATAACGATGTTGCACAGTGTCCCAAGTTGTGGCAAGCGCTAAAGCTGCTATTACATTTCTGATTTCTTTTTTTCAGGTGGTGAGAATTCACGGCACTCGGAAGAAACCCCGAAGTATAGCTGAGTGAGCGAAATTTCGGCCGCCAGCACGCCCTAGTACAAACGTACAGTACAGAGTACGGAGTGAGTGCCCCCATGCTAGAAGAAGGCGCTTGATCATGCATTTCGGCGAAGAAACGTAGACGTGGTTTGCACTGTACCCCTTTACCCCCGTACTTCCTCACCTGCATGATGACGTATTACCAACTTAATTCGACAAGCTTGTTCTGACGATCCCATGACCCCAGCGATTTACGTGAGTGCGGTCACGTAAATTCGGTGTGGCCAAAGCTAGTATTTTTAGCAGTCGTGTTATGATTGGTATACTTCACCCCAATCTACACAAGTGTGGCAGAGTCCATGCATCTCTCTCTCTCTCTCTCTCTCTCTCTCTCTCTCGCTCTCCTCTCTCTCTCCGCTCTCTCTCTCTCTCTCTCTCTCTCTCTCTCACATCACTCACACACACACACACACACACACACACACACCACACACACACACACACACACACACACACACAACACACACACACACACACACACACATAAATGTGGCTTGCAACAAGGGGCTCAGCCCTTTGAATTAACTCACCCGGTCGAGCGCCGCCAGCTGCGAAGCCGACAAATCCCCGACGTACCCGCTCATCGCTACCGTTCAATGCCCCGTGCCACACACGAGATGGGTATGGCCACCAGTGCGGTTGCACTGGGCAGCTGCGCTGTTGGCGTCCTTGGGCGCTCCTGAAAGCGAGTGAATGACGCCCTCATGCGATGCCCTCGCGAGGCAGTGCGCGCAGGTCTCGCACCGGGGCGGTGATATGTACCGAAGACGACGCCGTCCTTTTCCCCGCGTCGGCTGGTATTATTTTACGGCTTTCCGTCTTAATTTGCGTTCTTTGTGCGTGCTTTGATAAGGCGCATGGTTAGCACTGCCTCCGTCTTCTTTATTTGGTTCTGATCTCTTTCTGACATCCATACGCGACGCGGGCACGCAGACCTCGGAGACCGAAATTCGAAAATGCCCGTTTGTCGGTATCTCTGCGCTCGTTAAAGATCCCCGAA
Organism: Haemaphysalis longicornis; assembly: GCA_013339765.2. Lineage (NCBI taxonomy): Eukaryota > Metazoa > Arthropoda > Arachnida > Ixodida > Ixodidae > Haemaphysalis > Haemaphysalis longicornis. Next base: position 24,705,270 of record CM023456.1, read on the forward strand.
TGGTGTAAATTGAGAAGAAAAAGTTCTGTAGTTTGTCGTATTTTTTGTGCCGTACTGTCACTTTGTCGTATTGTTGTCGTGTCGGGATTCTGGTGTTCTGTCGTGTGTCGTATTCCTGTACTGATTTTGATGTTTCGTCGCGTCCTGTCTTGTCTGGATCCTGACGTTCTATCACTAGTTGCACATGGTTTGAATGTTATTTCCCATTGTGAAGAGTACCGTAAATGGCCGGACTACAGAAATGTTTTTCTTTGAGAAAATTGAATTTGTCGTTACGGCAGAAGTGTGTGTCGTAACAACAGATGGCTTTGTCGTAACAACAGGACTTGTGTTGTCACAACCAAGATTTTTGTCGTACGACAGGAATTCCTGTTAGATTTTTGCGATATTCCTGTTGTGAATTTAGACTGGGATGCGCCAGCGGCGCGGGAAACACTCACTGTCTAGACAATGTGATTAACTTAATCTTTTTAGACCTTTCGCAGTGATGTTCCGTGCGGGGATATTTCTCTTTTTCGGTGAATTTCCGGCTGTACTTTTGGCCAAAAGGGACAATGGGAATCTTTACTGGATACATGGAATTTTAGGCGTTGTGGAGTAAAAAGGAAAAATGTGAGTAAACCGGGCCTCACATCATTTATTACTTTCTTTTCTTTTAAAAAGTTCCCTTAACATGTGTTCAAATATCCTCAATCGTGTTCCTTCAAGGCACAAGCATCCAAGAAAGCTTCCAATCCAGTTCATAAAACAGGAGGAGGCATGAAGGAAAAAATACTCCATGACAAAAAACTAGTAAAGCGTGTAGCGGCGGCAATTGAATGGCTGAAGCCTGTTCGCCTGTAATCCTGCTTAGTATACGAAAATTATTTCAGGTGTACCTTTGTCCGCGTGCTCTCAAGAAGAGAGAGCTCCTGCAGCTCCGGCGCTGAGCTAAAATTACCTCAGTTACCCAACAATGTCTTGTTCGTTTAGGGGGTGAAGCCCCTTAGGGGCTAGGGCTGTCGGCGTCTCCTTTCGTAGTCGTCGTTTAATGTACTCACGGTAAGAAAACACAGGGACACTTTTCCAACACCTCGTGCTATAACGTAACGCGTACTTAAAAGAACACACCGGGACACTCGTTTTCCAACGCCTTGCGCTAGAACGCTTCTTGCTTCAAGCAAAGCTGTATATCTCCACCCCTCAACGGTTTCATCTCTGTTGGCAAAAACTCCAAGGCGCCAAGAATACACTTATACACTGCATCCTTCGCCCCTCCCCAGGTTTCACGTTAGTAAATATGGCCCGGTTTAGTGTAGCCCGCCATTCAGAGGATAGAGCCTTTTTCGGTGCCACACGGGACGGCAGAGTGCATGTTCGAAACGACATACATTCGGTTCACCTCCTCTGCATTTTGTTTCACTATAATATCAAAAGAACACATACACCTGTCTCGCGTACAGGCATCTTCTGAGACGTAGTCCTCATATGATCGCTCTGCGTTTAGCATTACCTAGGGACTGCTCATCACCTTTTTGTTGTAACAAGCTGGCTAATAAAATATACATTTTCATACGGGCAGTTTTAACTTAGAGCTTTCGCATGCAAAGTAAGCATGCTGTTTGATACAAAACGGAGAGGCGCAGTCGAATGCTGCTTAGCGGCAGATGTAGTACAGTTTAGTCGACGCTGGAACTGAGATTCTCTGAACGGCTTCTGCGTCCGGAAGGCTACGTAGAGTAGACATAGGTAGCGCTGGCTAATTTCTAAAACCGGACAGGAATCCACACAAAGATCCATCAGCTGCAAAAAGATAATGCAAGGAAATTTGCAGGGGAGTCTTGAGAAACATGCTGGAGGAGGAGGAATAAACATTTATTCAACTGTATGAGTTCCGTTGTGGGAGGCCTCCTTAGTCCAGGAAGCCTTGGTCCTTGGCTGCCCGGCGAGGCCCTGTCCACCAGTCATTGCTAGGTCTTGAGGGCGTGAGCTGGTCAGCTGGTCCTCCCACTGCTCCAGTGTTGGGTTTGGTTAGGGGGGTTAATGATGGTGATTGACGGCACTCCCAGACCCTTATGGTAGAGCGTGTAGTGTGGGGCTAGTGTTGACAAGTCAGTGTGTATTGTGTTGGGTAGATGGCATGGAGTAGTGTTGCGGGGGGGGGGGGGGGTAGGTGTTAGTTTGCAGCTGTCTAAGGGTAATGGCGTCCTCTCTGGTCATGTTGGGGATGTGGCCGGGGGGTAAATGCGGCGCTGCAGTCGGTAATGGGCGAGAAACATCGTGTATTTTCTTGGAATATCATCGCTGGGGGTCATCGATCGATCTGCCACGAGGGGAAAGGTATGCTCGCGGGTAGCGGCGTGGGCCGCTTCATTCCCCTCGAGGGATGCATGGCCTGGGGTCCAGACTATCTGGAGTTCAGGTTTTCTTTGTAGAGTGTTCAGGATGCGGATGGCTTGACCAGAAACACGACCTAGTGGTAATTGCGGCAGGCGGTTTTAGAGTCTGTGATGACAGTGAGGTAGTCTGAGCCCGTGGTAGCAGCGAGGGCGATGGCGATTTGCCGTGCAGACTCTATGTCCGGGATTGGGATCGTGGCCGACGTGAGTTCTGTGCCGTGGTTGTTGACAACGCTGATGGCATGCGCAGACTTTCGAGGGTACCGGGCAGCATCTGTGTAGCGGACCTCTGGTTGGTTGTCTCCGTAAGATTTTCTGAGAGTGATGACCCTGGCTTTCCTTCGGTATGTATTGAATACGGGACGCATATTTCTGGGGATGGTAGCAACGGGGATAAGTTGGCGTAGAACCAGGGGAATGCGCTGTTTACTATATGATGTCTCCTGTGCATCGTAGCCATGGCGACGTAGCGTATGACGACCCGTTTTGGTGAGTTTGAGTCTTTCGAGTTGGCTGGTTTTGTGAGCTTCAGCGAGTTCCTCCCAGGTGTTGTGCAGACCAAGTTTCATTAACTTGTCGGTAGAAGTTGTCGGAGGTAGACCAAGTGCAAGCTTGTAGGCCTTCCGGATAAGGATATTCAATTTGTCGCGCTCGCTATTCTTCGAGGCTGAGGAATGAAGTGCCGTAAGTATAATCCTACTGATGATTAGGGCTTGGGTCAAGCGTATTGTGTCGTGCTCATTGAGACTATGGCGGCTGTTGCTTACGCGGTGAATGAGATGGGTGACTTGAAGTACTGTTTCTTGAACTTTTTGGATGGTTGCAAGGCCTGCTCCGTCTCTCTGTAAGGTTAAGCCGAGAATCCGTAGGGTACTAACCAGGGTATGGGGTTACCGATTGACTGAGAGTTCAAGGTCGGGTGTGGGGGCGGGTGGGCGACCTCTGCTGCGTTTCTTGAGCAGTAATAGTTCCGATTTGTCAGGGGCACAGGAAAGCCCGCGAGCCTGGAGGTATTCTTCCGTGATGTTTATTGCTGTTTGGAGTGCGTCTTGTTGTTCTCCTACTGAGCCTGTACGCGTCCAGATAGTGATGTCGTCTGTGTACAGCGCATGGCTGATTCTTGGTATTTTGTTCAGGAGTGGCGGTAGCCCTCGCATTGCCAAGTTAAAAGCAGTGGAGAAATGACAGAACCTTGGGGGGTGCCTTTTGGTGGTGTTTTTAGAGTTGCCGTGCGGAGCTGTCCCACGCCAATCGTGGCCGTGCGGTTGGTGAGAAAGTCGCGCACATAACGGTAGACTTTCTCTCCGCAGTGGGTGGATTGCAGGCCTTCGAGTATAGCTTGATGGGTGACATTGTCAAACGCGCTTTTGACGCCAAGTGCGAAAATGGCGCTCTTGTGTTGGCTGCTGAGATTATCCAATAAGTCTTCTTTAATTTGAAGAAGGATGTCCTGTGTTGAAAGTCCGGGGCGAAAGCCAAACATGGTGTGCGGGAGGTACTCCTTGTCTTCCAAGTACGGCGATAGTGTGTCGTGCACCATGTGTTCGTAGAGTTTGCCCACGCAATAGGTAAGATAGATGGGCGCAAGTTGCGGAAGTTAATGGGTTTGCCTGTCTTGGGAATCATGGTGATGTCTGCATGTTTCCACTGCGCCGGTAAATGTCCTCGCTCCCAGCTTTCATTGATGTATTGTAGGAGGCTGTCAATGGTTTTGTAGTCAAGGTTTCGCAGTGTTTTATTGTTGATGCGATCGTGTCCTGGTGCTGTATTGCGGGTCAAGTTTGCGGATAGTAGGAATAATTTCTGTCGTTGTGAAAGGGGCATCTAGGTCCGGGTTGGGTCTTCCAGCGTAATCGGGTAGGCCCGTGGTCGGGGAAGGAGCGTTAAGAAGGCGCCAATATGGTGGGCAGTGATGTCGTGGAGGAGTTCTTCATCTGTCCCGGATAGTTGTGGATGAGCCGCTGGAGGTGTTGTCCTGCAGGTAGTTGCTTTGCTTTCCGTGCGCCCGAGTAGCGACCGGAGAATGAGCCAGGTGCGGCGATTACTTAAGGTACCTTGTAATTGATCGCAAAGCTGGTTCCAGTTTTGTCGGCTGAGGGTGTTTGCATATTCCTCAGCTTGTTTAGTCAGCGGCGCTATTCGCAGTTTGAGCTTGCGGTTGTGTTTTTGTTTCTTCCAGCGAACGTATCAAATTCCGCCGGGCGTCCCAGATATGAAGCAGGTGCGCGTCCGCCGCTGGGTTGTCCATCGTAAGCTGAACTGTTTTAGTGTGTTCATTGACAGAATCCAATATTTTTTTAGTCCATTCCTCGATATCAGTGATAATTGTGGGTTGCGTGGACTCACGGAATGCGGTCCAGTTCCTGATCTTCGCTTGCCCGATTCTCTGGGGGATCCGATTATGTTTTACTAGGATGCGAAGGAAGTGATGGTCGCAGGGTTTCGTCCACTCTCGTCCATTGGATGTTCTTGATATTGTGGGAGAAGGTAAGGTCGGGCGTCGTGTTACGGGAAACGCTGTTGCCGATGCAAGTGGGCAGTGTGGGGTCGGTAGACAGGGTAAGCTGGTGTTGCTGTACAGCGTTATGTACATCCGTGCCTTTTTTAGTTGTAATGGTGTATCCCCATGCGGCGTGCGGAGCGTTAAAATCGCCAAGGACGAGCAGTTTGGGTCCTTGGGTGAGTTGTTTGGTTGTTCGGAGGAGTTTGTCGAGGCCAACAAGGGATTTCGATGGCGGGCTGTAGATATTGAGGACAAACAAGCTTGGGTGAATCTTGTTGCGTGGTAGTATTTCGACGAGGGTGTGTTAGATGGGGTTATCAAAGGAGTGCTGTTGGTAGGTGTGCTGCTTCTTTGTAGGAATGGCAGTACGGAAACGACCGGGAGCGATGTGCGTATCGTATGCACTTAATTTAACGTGATCTGTTCAGTTTCCTGTAGGGCAATGACATCCGGATTTTGTTGCTGGCTGAAGTGTAGGAGGTACTGTCTCGATTGAATGATCTACAGTTCCACTGCCACACGGTGAGAGTAGGGGAGGTATCTGCGCGGGAGAGGTCGTTAGTCATTGTCGGGGAATTCGCCGTTTTCTTGCATATGGGCTTCGCGCAAGGGCTTTTTGGATTTGGGCTTTTTGTGCGATTGTTGGTACTCTTCCTGGAGACTTATAAAGCGCTGGTTGAGGTTCAAGCCCAAACGTTGTCGTGAAAGAGCTTCCTCGAGACGAGTCATGAGGACGTTTAGTGTTTCTCCTAACTTGAGGATGGTAAGGGTAGTGTTCTCAAGAGCTTTGTGGACATTATCTAAGTAAGGACGTGAAGCGTTGCTCTTCCTGTTCCTTCTTGCTCTTCCAGATTTCGCGGAGGTGTCTGCGGAGTAGTCCGGGTATTGGACGAAGCGCTCACGGATGTGTAGAGGTGGCGGGCTTTTTCGTGTGGTAAATCGCATAATTGGCATTTTGGTTGGCAGGAATGGCTTGGCTGAGGATTTTCATCACCGCAGAGTTTGCAGGCGTTTTTTTCTGGCTTGGGGCAAACGTCCTGGCGGTGGCCGAGTTCTCTACATGCAGAACAGAAATGCACGGATAGGCGGTAAGGGTGGCAGCGGGTGTAGGCGTTTCCAAACTTGACGTAGAAGGGGACATGTGACCCCTCGAAAGTGATTAGCGCTGATGTTGAGCGTCCAAGCATACGTGCGTGAAGGATTCTAGGACCAGTAGTAGAGATCAGGTCAGCTAGGTCTTCTTCAGTTGTACCCGCTTCGATGTCGTGTATTACGCCACGCACAGTGCCGGGTAAAAGCAGAAGGTATGGGAAAGTTCGTATTCCGCCGCGTCGAGCTGAAGGTGGGTAATAGCACTGAGCTTCATGGCATAATCATCGTCCGCGGTGCTGGCTACGATGAGGTTTTGGAACCATTATGTTTGAATGGTGGCGTGTGCGCAGACGTCCTTGATGTGCAAACCTCCTGCGACCGCTAAACCTTACGCGGTGCTTTTATCTAGCCATGCAGACACTTTGAGGGCTGTACGTGGACAAAAACAATCTTGTATTCATTCTCTGGTAGCTTCGGCAAGATATATTTTCTCGGACGTTGAGGGGGGTACTTGCCAGGGTTAACCGACGAGGGATGGGCCGTGTGAGCTGCCCGGACGCCTGTAGATTCTTCTGAGCCTTGAGAATGGGTGGTTGAGTACCAGGCGCATGCTGGTGAGCGTAAGCGAAGTACGCGGCTTGCCGTTGATTCTTCTTTCCATTGCTTTGTTCTTTGAGCACTTGCACCCAGGGCCCAGGACTGTTCATTGTGCGCCCGCTGTTTTCGTCGAAGTCCATGTTGGCGATGTGTTGAGAGTCACTACTGGGAGTCGGGTTCTCCGGTAGCATGGGTGGGGCCGATATCAGTAGTATGGCGAGGCCCGAAGGCCCGTGCCCGAGGCAAAGGTGCACCGCCAGCACGAGGAGGCCGGCGCTCGTGGCACGTGGCGCTCGTCGGTCGTGGCAGCCGTTCCAAATTTGCTTGGTTAGGCTTCGCAAGAGCGCTCGGCGTGGCCGGTGTTCAGTCGACCGATAGCGGTTGGAAAGTCCACTCACCGGCGAGAAGTTTGGCATGTCTCGAATCGGCTTGTTCTAAGGATTACGAGGGCAGTATACGTGTGAAGATCCGCAGGTTCTAGCCGCAGTTGCTGACGAAAACGCGGGAGCCCATGCATCAAGTGACTGGCTTCGCTCAGCCCCCTGGTGGGAGTCCAAACATGTGGGACAAAAATTATAAAAAGGGAATTTCTGAATCTAGCAATGGTAATTTTGCTCCCCAGTACAGAACATCACCTCTTCGGGGTGTCTTTCTACTTGTAATGGCAAAGAAGTGAATATTACGGTGTGGTTTAGGAAAAATCACGTCCCCCTCCGTACATCGACGGCCATGGTTGAACGCGAAGCTTCCTCGTGAGGGATTCCTTTTTTGTCGCCTGAGTTTGGACTTTAAGTCGCAGATGGTTTGTTTGGACTTTTGATCGAGTTTGGACTTTATTCGTAGATGGTTTGTTTGGACTTTTGATCGAAGCTCCCTTGACTTTGACCTTCCGCCTCTCGGAACCTCGCGGAGGCCGACCCCTACAGTTAGGGCTCCCAAAATCCCGTGGGGTTCGGAGGACGGGACAAATTGCTTCTTGGCTCGGCGGAAGTAATAACCGATGCGCTGCAAACCCTGCCCCACCTAATGTACATCGGGTGTCACTGGATAGCACAATGTTTCGCCGGGAACGAGCTATGAGTCCGGATTATTGGAATAGCTTAATATAGAAGGTCAATTTTATGAGCTTTTTTCTGTACGTCAGCACTTCTAAAAATAAGACGACGTCGCTGTTGCTTTTAAAGGGAAGTGAGGTTAGTGTGAAATTACATACTTTTTTAATAATTCAGACAGACAAACGCAGGCCTTCTTAAATGCGATCACCTTAAGAGGTTATTTCATGCATTTGAGACCAATTGTTGCTCATCGTTAGTGTCAGAGAAGATTTTCGCGGGTTCATAAGGCTATTGTTGAACGCAAGCCCTGATAATAGTGGCCAAGGTGGTCGGCTTAAAATAGTATGCGAATGTGGACGCTCTAGTTCTTGGCCTAGCGGCAATCGGCCATACCACGCTGGTTGCGCCTGTTCCGGAGCTTGGCCTAGCGACCCATGCCCTGGTTACGTTACCTTCCCAATGGTACTGTTCCAATTTATGCGCTGTAAGCACGAAATATGCAGGAAGCTTTTTTTTTACCCATGTCATCTGTTCAGTATTGTCCGCGAAAAAACAAACACAAACCGTAAGCAAAAATTTATTTTAATGTCTATTGGTGGAATAGTTTACAATGCGTAGCACTAGCGCCTCACCCCTCTCCCTCGCGACGTTGAGGCTCGGCCCGATGCGGAAGCCTGGCACCGGCTTTGTTTTATCGCCCTGTGCTGGCTGCACACTTCGTTCTATAGCACGTACGCGCATGCGGTTGCAGGAGTTACGTAGCCCATCTAGAGGCAGCAGAGGCGGATGGCGCGACGCGCTTCGACTTGACGTCACCCTGGCGACGTCGGCACCATTGCGAAGGCAGGTCTCACCTTTCTCCAAGGCTAGCACTCCCCTCGCGGACTCCCCGCTGCGTCGTTCTGCGCTCCTCTACCGCTTCATCCGTTGACAGATCGACGCGGCGTTGCGGAGTTCCGCGAAAATATTGCTGCCGTGTACCGCCTGGTGCTCAAGCAATAAAACGCGACAGCAGACATGCATTGCTGCTCTTTAATGAAGTCTAAGGAGCGAGGGTTAAGAAAATCAGAGGCTTGAAGCTACGGCTGAGCTTTAAGGCGTGACGTATACTACAGGGCCTTTGATGAAAATTACCTTCGAAAGGTACACATTATTAATGGAGACCATTCTGTGCTTATAAATCCGGGTTTTAAAGAGATGGCCAGTGGCTCCTCGGCCTCGTACCAGAAGGGTGCTCAGATATCTAATGAGAACGTAAGCAATTCTCCCAAGTGACACCTGTAAATCAGGAGTTATTCCGCAATCGCTGGATACCTAATGTGCTCTCAAGTGCTTTCGAGTAACTGCAAGTAATTTCGCTTAAACACGCCGTAAGTACTAAACCAGTTGTCCCAAGTAATTATCCAAGGCAATTCTTTAAAGAGGAGCGAATAAATTCAAAGAAATTAATTAGTTGCGAGTGATTCCAGGTAACAATTTTCTCTTGCCTCCTCCAGAAAAACCGCCGCCGCGGCGAGATGTAGAACCCATCACCAGGGTTGCCAGGTCCTCAGGAGGAAAAGTCGCCGGTACATAGCCGAAAGTAGCCAGAAAAGTCGTCATTTCCAGCAAGGCGATGCGATTAAGTACTTTTTGGTTACCTTCGCGGAAAAAATTCAGAAATTTGGAAGAATTAGAAAACCTGTATTATAAAGTTTATTCGTTTGCTGTGGTGCAGGAAAGCGACAACGGTAGACTACTGTCTACAAAAAAAGTAAAAATATGGAGTTCTAGGTAAAGCATTCAAAGAATATGAATTACTTGTAATGGGCGTTTGCTACGCACAATATTTTACCACTCTGGCTGCCTCATTACACTCCCTGTCCTACACACTTCCTACCACTATGCATGACATCCCAAGTTCCCGTAAACTACTAAAGCATATGCGCTTTAAACCGATGGCGCTGCTCGAAGGGCTTTGCGCTATTCATACGACATCAGGTGCAGGATATTACAAATATCAAGGCAAATAACGATTTGTGTCCGTAAGTAGCGCCCGTACGGTGGTGTGTTTCAGTGACTGGTTTGTTGGAACATATTCTAGACTTCGCCAAATAATCGTCATGTGCCTAAATGGTTGTCCTGAATTCTGTTTGTTCAGTTTGTCTCAACGGTTGAGGCGTACTGAAAGGTCATACAAGACCCTTATGTGGAAAGTGGGGCATCGGAAGGGCCCGGAAATATAGGTAACACAAATGCTCAAAGGCGCCAGAAAGTAGCCAGGTCCGCCACACTGAAATTTCCGTCACCACGAGTCTCGAAACGTCGCCAGGCCTGGCAACCCTGCCCATGAGGTCGTTGAACATTAGCACGAACGCCATACAGCGCCGCATTCTCTGTCCAATAATTCCGCTTCCCAAGGCCGGGCTGGCTGGCTAAGACGCCCGTGTTTCATCTTCAGCTTACAACCCCACTTAATTAAGCGATCGAAACTCCATCTCCAGCTTACCTGCCGTTCCCTCCATGCGGTACCCGGATGTCAACAGCTTTGAGACAAGCACGCAAACTTCCGCGATTAGTGTAACGTGAACCAGGAACGGCTACACCAATTTATTACACGCTGAGTATCATTTCACAGGCTCCATCATCTCGCTTCCACAGAGGTTACACACTTCTGGCACTGTATAGAGGAACAATATAAAATAATTGCCCCTGCAATGTCGTCTACTGGTAGTCCGTGACAGAATGCAAATCATCTTCTTTAACGCTTGCATTCTACCACAGAGGCACAGCCCAAGGCCAGCTGGATTTGACCTTGCCGCATGGAAAGGGGCCACTCCGTACACGTACACGTCCCCAGACAAGTACTGTGCAGTGTGGCAAATGTGCTGACCCAAACGTGTGGTGCCACCGTCCCCTCTGTTGTGCTCCCAAATCTTTATTCAGGGTGCTCCCAATCAGCATGCGACGACGCGTTACTCCGTTGGAGTTGTCCGCACCACTCGTCGTTGAAAGCGTCCCTGCCGCTGCGAGGAACCACTGCGACGAAATAGCCAAGGTATGAAACTTCTTGTGAAGTATCCGAGGCCAAACACCGCTGAATTCTGCTCGAAGTGCATTGCTGCGGCGTGGATTGCTCTTACTAGCGTACAGCGGTGAGGGAGCGAATATTCAGTAGCGCAACGTCTTTTCAGATGCGACTACGCCCCTGGCCGCATTTATGCGTCGAATTGACCGAGGCAAAGTGACGTCCAAACCTTGCTATCAATCTCAGACACCTCGAGGCGTCTTAGCATTCTTGCACAGTCCCGGCCCTTGCACTCCCAGGTGCACAGCGGTGTGGCTGCGTAGTCACTTGTTTCTCACATTCGTCACAGCGTACACTACAGTCCTTGGTGGCTGCTGTGCTTCGTCCGAGGGCGCTCAGAGAGAGGACGTTTCCTCCTCTTCCTCCGGTGGCGGAAGCACCTCGACAATGTAGGCCAGGGTCTTAGGGGTAACCCAACTGTACGAGTTGTCGAACTCGAGGACGTCTGCGAAACAAGAAAGAACAAACAAATGGAGCGCAGTGCCTCCGCATAACCCATGTAGTCGAAACAAAACGCTCTTACATGTTTTATATGCGCAGCATATGTGGTGAGTCCTGGAAGTTCATTTTTTTTTTTGCGCAGGTTTTTTTAACTACATTCAGTTGTTGTCAACTGTATCATTGCGACAGTACTTCACCGCCCCGTAAAGCTTTGGTTAGCGTATTGGTACGTCTGCGTCAATGCAAAAAGAATCCAACCGCTCAACCAACAGAGGAAGGATAGTTGGTACGGATCCATGGTGATTACAGCGCAGAACCAGACGAAAAGCACACGGGAGAGGACACAGACAAGCGCTTGTCCGTGTCCTCCCCAGCGTGTTTCTCGTCTAATTTTGTGTTGTAATCCCCATGCGCCCAAGCAAATGGTGTCGGACAAGCGTCGCTCATATATACTGCTCATATATCTGTCAACTTCTTTTCACTTATGAAGAAACATTAAGCATCTAGTTTAGAGATGAGCAAACAATTGCCTTAGCTTTGAGTGCAACTGAGTCGCATCTCAATATGTAGAAGACAGGCTTGAAGCTGCAGAGAGCCGCGTACTTAAGAATGACGTTGTCCGCGGCGTTGTAGTCAGTAATAGAAACGGAAGGGGTAGCAGCATGTGATTCCGGAAAGCGGTGGGGAACCCCACGTTATTTATATTACAGCCATTTTCAAAAATGAATGCATTACGGTCTGCAACGCAAAACTTTTCATGAGCCCCGGTAATGTCATTAACCTTACAACGTGTTGAAAAAATTAGCAGTGGCTTAGCTCGGCTATGCCAGGATATACGTAGCGTGAGCTAAGGTTCAGCTGGTTATTCTTAGCTTCCCTGGTTGTCTAGGATTAGCTTGATTATCATGCTTACTGCTGCTTCAATGACACACACACACGGTATACACATTATGTGACACATGTATATTTATTAAGCGGCTCCGGCGCAGCGTCACCAATCGCCACAGAGCTAAGCTGGTTCCACAGGCACACGCCGGTGTTGCTGTGACGCACGAGCAATCGGTTCCACACCCGGCCACCCCTCGCGTGACCATCAAGTGGACCGGGGACGCCACGTGTGGACCGGAGGTCGGCGAAGGCGCAGGGCGCAGTGGGGTGCGTGAGAGACGCCGGGCAGCGAGCAACGTTTTGTGCGCCGTGTGACGTCACTGATCCTCGCACATGCGCAGCACGGCTCTCCATGAGCCACGCGAAACTGCCCAACCTCGGCCTGTGTAGCTCACGCTACAAAACACGCTTCATTTTCTGGTAAACGCCGTCTCATAACGAGCTACTTCAAGCCACTGCGTTGTAAACGTGCGGTGGTAGTGCGGTCCGTTGCGACTGCTCTTATAATAACAGAAACGCACTCAAACAACATACAAGCGCCGCATCAAATATCATCATCATCATCACCAGCCTATCTACGCCCACTGCAGGACAAACGCCTCTCCCATTAATCTCAAATTATCCCGGTCCTGCGCTAATTGCGACCAATTTATCCCCGTGGATTTCTTGATCTCATCTGCCCGTCTATATTTCTGTCGCCCCCTGCCACGCTTGCCTTCTCTAGGGATCCACTCTGTTACCCTTAATGACCAACATCAAATATAAATGATACCAAAACAAACAAAACGAGGGTTGCCTTCTTAAGACGATATCTTTCAGGGCTTTATTTTAATGTATGAGCGGCCTGTTTGGTGGCGTTGTTAAATTCTTGTCCCGCGTAGGCAGTGTTGTCGTAGAAGCGTTCCGCAAGGTTACGGCCGGGACAAGCTTAATTCGGATTAGAAAAGATTGCGCCGAAAATCGACGTTAAAAATATGTGTCAGCAACATACGTAACTATTCCCCCGAAACTGACGAGTTTCAGGTGAAGGGTTTCAAGTTGCAAGTTCATAGTTCTACAACGGTAGTACCTTGCTCCCATGCCTTACATGTTCACGTAAACAATGGCACAACACTGCCGACGCTTACACCAGCGGATGCTGGTGCCACCATGCGTTACATGTGATTCACCATACAATGATAAAAAAAGAAGAGCTCAGGACATGCTTGTGTAAGCGCTACTGTAATGGCAGTTTTAATCCGCAGACGATAAACTGTGCCTCGAATTACGCTTCGTTTAAGAAAAAGAAAGCACGGCAGACTCATTCTAAGAACGTGGCGCTAACCATTCCTTCATGGAGAGGGGGAGGGGCACTTACAGTTTCCGGGCTTCTCGCAGACCAAGCATCCCCGCTCTGGAAAGAGGCTGCACGAGGACAGCCTCTGGAGCTCTATCAGGTACTCGCTGGAGGTCACGGATTCGCCGAAGGGCGACTCGTAGCGCAGCCCGAAGGCCAGGTCTCCGCTGGCCGTCTGGAAGCTCCAGCTGAGCTGCTCTCCTGACCGCGACACTTGCACGGGCAGCTCCCAGCGGGAGCGTTGCCCGATGCGCTGCAACGTAGCGCCGTTCTCCTCGGTCAGGCGACGCTTGGCCAGCTCCTCACGGTACGAGTCAGGCACCTCCCCGCCGGGGCATATCTGCACGGCGACGCACAGCGTTAGTACAGCGCTCATGTGCTGGGGTCTTGCCCATCCGGCAAGGTACCTGGCCAACGGTAGCTTTTAGGGAGATCCCAACACGATTTAAATTTCTTTTTTGACTCAGCCGTAAATGATGGCATGGCTCTACGGACAGAAACTGAGTGCTCGACAACGCGAAAAAGTATTTAATGTTGTGACATGTCGCACAAATTGGTTCTTCTTGAAGAAAAATAAATTACGTAACCCAAAAATGGTAACTATTGAAATCGTCCTGTGTATTTTATGGAATATCAAGTGTGTATCTTCATTGCAAGCCTCAGACTTACAAAGAGTTACAGCACTTCAAACAAGAGCTAGCCTGCGGCAAAAGCGTGTTCACTCAGATCGCCCTTTTTCATGTATACGTTTGCAGAAGGCCCTACAAAAAAATTGGCCGCGTATCTGCTCCTTTCGTTGCAAATTTCGACGCAAGACGATAGTCGACTTTCGCTCCTGGCAAGTAAATGCATCACTTCTCTTTCCCTCTCACCTCTCACGCTGTTCCTTTCCCGTTTCGTTCCTCCCAAGATAACACGCTGAAGGTTTGCTCAAGTCAATTTAAATTTACCGCGCTCCACTGCTCCAAGTCCGGTGCCTCGATGCCAGCGCTGCCGTACGGCGAAGACGGGTGTGAATCGAGGCACCCGACTACAACGTTTATAGAACCACGTTGCCCTACTCAACGAGCGTTCTAAGCGAAACGCGGAACCTATCTAGTGTAACCTTGCGTTGCTGTTGCCGTTTGATTTTTTTGAATTCCGCCAGGTAGCGCGGGCAACAGTAGGCGATGGTCTTCTGCAGTTGATGTATATTTTATTTACTATCGCAAAACGGAAGCATCTGTAAATTGTATAATAAAGGAACACTGCTAATATCGCTCATGTGTCGATTTTCTGCTTTATATTCGCGTAATGCCTTGTTCTTGTTCAACAATGTTGACAAGTATGAACATTAACACCGGACTTAGACGTTTAGATTTGGCTGTGACTATATAAGACTATTGCGCAGCACCTGGTTCACTTTTGCCGGCTGGCTGAACCGAGTGACAGACAGACCAAAATATTCCCGTTCAAGTAGCCCAAGAAAGACTTGTCTTTGTCTTTAAAACTACGTTATAAAGCTCCTTCTTTTGTGAGAACTCGCAGTTAGGGCTACTACAGTTGTAGACGAAGAATTCTGTAGTGAAGGCGGCTGTTGCATGCTGACCTCAAAGGGCCAAGAAAGCCAAAGGCGACCGCACAGGCGGTACAAACTGCCGTCATACCAATTCTGGGTGTGAAGTACTTACTAAGTGCGGGCAACGAGGATCTCCATCGGGCCCCACCATGTTTCCGCCCCAGTTTTGTGGCAACGCGTCGGGGTCGAGCCGCTCCAGGAGAGCTGCCTTCCAACCATCTGGAGAATGAGCAAGATTGGAAAAACAGACTAGTGTCGAAAACTGGCATACCTAAACTATCGCGCCAATAAGCGGACGCACGTATGGAAATGTATCTATATATGCCCAGTAACCTTTCGTAATTTCATGCTTTATAATTTTTTATTGGGTATTGTTTGCTTCGCTAGAGCTACTCTTGCTATCTTCCGCCTATCAAGGCAGCATTAGCCGTAAATAAATAAATAAATAAACTTGTTGGGCGTAGCGGGTGCTGCCGATACTGCGAACCAGAGGCTCCAATGGCAGCGTCGACATTACAGAGCAAGGTAAAGAAGCGGTCTGAAAACAGCGCCGTGCATGAGTGGTGCTCCGGTATATTATGATGATTTAAAGTGACCTTTGATGAGTCTCGTGAAGTCTTAACCAGGGTCGCTGACATCCATGCAACAATGTAACCCACGCCTTACTGGGAATGGGTTTCGAGTGGCGGTTTCGTTGTTATTCGCGACTACTCTTCCAATTTTTTTATGTGCGTTTCGATCAAAGAGGTAGCCATTATGTGCACCCCATAACACACAGTGCTCTTCTAGCGCGATAACTATGAAATTCATTTACTTCCGCCTGCCTCGCTTTTTTCTCTACATCATGTCATCGCTCTGCCTTGTTCTGTCGTTCTCGCAACACTAGTGCGTTCTCTCGCGGTTTCATACCGGTTATGGCGTGTTCACCTTTTGTGTTAACCGCTGTTCCCGGCGAAGAATGGCAGAGATACCGGTGTGCCTCTCACCTATGCCGTAGATGCCCACTTTTTCGACCGTGCGTTGCGTCAGGAAAGGTCGGACCAGCTTCCACAGCAGCGGGAAGAAACCGGGAGCTGTGATAAAAGGGAACGATTGTTGGCTCCGCTTTCGCGACGTTTGCGTCATCGCCCGTCGCCAATAATGGACGACGAGGCCAAAAGAAACCGAATTGGAGCTGAGTGATCTCACCGTTGATGACGTAGGCCATCTCGAGGATCTCGGGGTAGTTGTCCTCGTAGACCTTGAGCATGTCCGTCAGCAGGGTGATAACTGTAACGCGTAGCCGTGTGCAAGCGTTATTGTCGTCTTCGAAATTGTTAACAATATATAATTAGCCGCACTCGTATCATTGTAGACGCGACAACTGCGGTGGTTTCCGCAGGATTTCATTGCGGGTTCAGAAGAGGGGGGGGGGGGGGGTAATAAAAAGGTTGAGCGAAACATAACACGAGCAAGAAAAACAAAGAAAAAAAGACAGCAAAATTGAGAAAGAGCACCGCAAAAGCGTAAACAAGACACAAAATAAAAGTAAAAACGAGTAATCTCGGGGAACTTTATGTGGCCAGCGTACTGTTTCGTTCGTTTCTGTTTTACTTTAGATATTGCGATTTGCTAACTATAGTGGTGCTAACTATGGCGCTAACTATAGTGCTACCTATAGGGAATTGCTAACTATCTCTATTTAACATTTATCAGCGGTCTCGTTAAACGTGTGGTTTGAATGTCGCGCGTGCTCATACCTACAGCTTCTCTACCCATAGCCTTTTTAACGGTGCCTTCAGCTTCGTGAACTTAACTGATGTGTTCAGTCATTGATTCGACGTGTTCCGTTCCAAACCGATCGTTCGCTAAGACGTAAGACAGGCTGACTCACCTTGCCACGAGTACAGCTGGCGGAGAGAGAAGTTTTCGAAGTCGATAATGATGATGATGGTTTCGATGTTCCTGCCATGCTGTAGAAACGCAGCATAAACAAAGCAAGCGTCAAGCAGGCGCTAAAAAAAGCTCTCCGAATTTGCGGCAGTCAACTTTTCGGCAAGTATAACTTTGCTGCAAAGCTAACTTTACCGAGAATGTTCAGCGGAACACAGCTGTAACTCGTGTTTGATCGAAACTTTCCCGAAAACAATCAAATGACGAATTGGCGCCTAATTCAGTCCATCATTACTCCAAGTTTCCTTTACTTGACAATGTTAGTTAACAATAAATGAGTTCGCGTCTTCGTTATCAATTCCTCGTCAACCCGTGTCGAGTGTTCAACAATACCTTCGCTGGTCCTCCATTTTTGCATACTGGAATGGAAGCGCTTTTGAAGTGCTGGCTTTTGCAGCACCACTTCAGCTGTTCATCATTTTCGCGCCAACGAATTCAAAATGCTGCCAGTTTGACGTTCTTATCATTCCTTCCATCAGTTTTTGTTTGCAGTCGCAGCCGGACAGTGGACACTTTACCTTGTACTGCGCTGGCTGCTTAATAACACTCCTCACAATTGGTACACGAATAATGATATTTAGGAAAATTAGTGCGGCACTGAAGTCTGGTTACGTGGTTCGAAGGCAGAAGCCTGGGAATTATCAAGGACGTCTTTACTGCCACATCCTGTTTGCGTCTGTCCCTTCGCTTTCGTTTCTTTGTCTCTTGACGCAAATTACTTCGTAAGGCAGATTACACGATTTAAGTCGGCTTACGTGCTTCGGAGGCTAAAGCCTAGGGATTAACAAAGGCCTTGTTACTGCAACATCGTGTTTGCGACTCTTTTTTCGCTTCCGTTCCTTAGTTTTTAGACGCGGATTACTCCGACGGGCGGCGGACTGCCCGTGAAGAGCCGGGCTCAAATCCCACACGACCCCAAATGTGTTTTTATTTATGTTCTCTGCACAGCGTCGACCAATTAGCCCAACTACTCCTACAAGAAAACAGTGGTAGTTCGACAGCGCAAAAAAAAAAAAAAGAAAACTTGATTACCATTCCGAGCTCAAACTATCCACCGGCCATTTCAAATGTCTATGACTATTGCTGCCCACTTCAGAAGGTTTGGTCATAGATAATATTTATTTATTTATTTATTTATTTATTTATTTATTTATTTATTTATTTATTTATTTATTTATTTATTTATTATTTATTTATTCATTCATTCATTCATTCATTCATTCATTCATTCATTCATTCATTCATTCATTCATTCATTCATTCTCGTAGCCAACATATTACAGAGAGGATCGGGTGTTCAGCGTGTGGCAAACAAGCAATCGAGCACATAAAAACATATACGCATACAATGGCATAGAATTGCCTCCAAGCGCAAGCTAACTTCTGCGAGCGGCCTTGTATCCCCATGTTCGACGATGAGAATGTCCTGCATGGTCAGTTTTTTTTAAATGAAGTTCACACCTTAGCCGTGCAGGTGTTCCTAAAGTTGAAGTGTTCACATGTGCGAACCATTTTATGGAGGCTGCGATTGTGTGAGGAAGCCAGCTTCAAGCAGTCACTAGCGCACGCGCACACATACACAGACATATGCGTGCTCTCTCACATGCTCTCCCGCTCACACATACACGCACACGCGCACGTATACACACAAAATAGCAGTTTTTTTTTTCGTAGTGTCGATACCTTTTTCGAAGACTGCTTGAGGCGGTCCATAAAGCCCTCCAGTAGCCACAGTGCATGGCGCTTGATGTCGTCAGCCGGAACCACTTCGAGGAAGCCTGCGCGGCACGTGTACGACGGTCGAGGCCGCTGAGGATGCGTTTATCAAATAATTTCACGTCACTTCCTCCTGTCATGTTCAAAGCTGCACTTGAGTTTGATGTCTGACTTGTTGCGCAACTGGGAAAATATCTCAAATGACACGCGTTGTTCATTTGGTTGATTTGTAAGGTTCAACATATTTATCCTACGTGTTCCCTAGGGACTCCGTTGCTTCGGACGCCACGTAAATAGTCAGTAAAACTGCACCGAAGACACAGTGACAAAATTAGCCTTTTGACTACCGCTGATTTCAAGGCGTGGGCTCCATTGTAATTTGTCAACCCTCAGTATCATTCCTGGCTGCCCTTCCCTTCGAAGGGTTTAAGGGATCTGTCTTTCATAACAGAGACATATGAAAGCAAGCTGCCTCGTACTGACAGAGGGAGCTAAAATTCACGTTTCACAATCTACCAGGAACGATGCGTACCGTGAAAGCGCTTGCATAACGTACAAGGGCGCGCGCGCAGCTCGAAACAATTGTGGGATGCTTAGAACGTTCCACTAATGTGAAGGCGAAAGCTTAGGTAGTTGGACCTTCTCTTAATCTGCTCTGGAACGTTTTTTTTTTTTTTTTTCTTGTGGGGGGGGGGGGGGGGGGGGGACTTTGCGGCCGCTTCCGTAACAACTTGACCATCCCCTTGGACAGCTCGCTCCACTCGATCGCCATCGACCAGAGCCGCCTGTTTGCCCTATAGTCGGAACGTTCACATCTCAAAGCGGCTTGTTTTGCGTGTGCGGCAGCGGCCTACCCTCCCCCATCGCCCTTTTCTCAGAAACCTTTGGCGACGCTGTTTTTCTTTCCCAGTGCGCGCTCACCGGCTCACGCTCCTACTTTCCGTACGTCATAATTTTCTGTACCTCCCAACGCTCTCCGTAAAACGTTTAAATCTAAAGCTTACTCATTAAAATCCTAGTAGTTTCACTCAACTCGTGGACCCTATGAGGGAGTGATGACTAAGAGATATTTGGCGACTGTTGAATGTCGCCAGAAGTGTATTGCTACGACGTCTAGCAGACGAGCGGAGCTAATACGCGCTTTCAGGACATTCTGCGCTCGGGCAGGCTTGCACTCTAAACTACAGAACTGCAATAAACGCATGGGATACTGTAATTTCCACTTGATTGTATTGTTCTATTTATTGGCAACTTATGGGTCGGTAGATATTAGTGGTTTGTCAACGTGTTTCGATGAGACAAGATTGCATTGGCACCCCCGGTGTGACAACCCGCACACCTATAATGCCTGGGGGATCAGTGTGCCCTCTTCGTGCCCTGGAGTCACTTTAGGAAAACAGATTTATGCTCACGGGTCACACCAGTGCGACCTTCTACACAGGGACATTTGTGTTATGGCTTTTTTAGCACTTGGTGGGCACTAGTCCCTGTCAGTCGCCTATATACGGTTCTTACAACGCTTCAACACACTTAAAGCTCCATTTCAACAATTCGTAGACAACGGCGTGTGCTAACTTTCCAGAAATCAAATTCCCGTATGGGTCGGCGTTGAGAAAATTGGTGGCGGAGGGGTTTTAAGAAACTGATGACATTATCCTTATCCGCCATGGCTTGGACTGAAAAATGAGTTAGTGGGCAACTCTCCCTCAATAGAGGGCATGCCTGCCTCCGGTAATAGTAAATAACGGAATATGTTAAATTGCAAAGCCGTTTTCTGGACTACTCCGGCGTATCTTCCCACAGATGCAGTCGTACTTCAATTACACCATTTACGGCTGTATTAAAAAGTGGACATAGTTAATTCCTTGGAATGGGGCTGGTATACGAAAAACAAAATAAGACAGATTGGCGCGGTAAACAATTATTTCAGGACTTCGTAAGAATCCGGACTCGCTATCGGCATCCTAGAGTAGCTCTAGCCTTATAATTCTACAGTATACAGAATAGGGAAGCTGAAAAGTCAATTCACCTTTGATGTCGACGCTTCCAAGGGGTAGAATGTAGGTGACAAATCCTTCCTGTGACGCTTCAACATGGCCGCCAGGGAAGTGCTTAAAGAACAGCTGCGTTTAACACAGAAAATTTGAATTAATCTTCAATTAAAATGACAAACTTGTATACCCTTCTGTTAAAGTGTATAGGCTGAAGGTAAGAGAATGCCATTTTAAAGCGGGTTCACTGATAAGTATTTACAATTCGATGTGCCTCTATGGTTGGAAGGGCAGGTAAGAGGGTAAAAGTAATCAGACTAAAAATGTTCAAATATTAATGACATCGTTCATTGGGATCGTGAAGCGGAATGGTGCCAACAAGACCCTGTTAGCTAATAGGTACGTGAATGAGATCATGGCTCACAGCCAACATGAATGTACCTGTCGCGTCACCTACGACGCGAAAGAAATACTTTGGAAGTTGAAGTCGTATTGATATGGGCAACTCGAGCTTTCTCACTTCCAGAAACACCCGCGTATGCACCATGAGACATACAGGGTAAACAGCCAGAAATATTTTGCAGCGATAGCTACTGCAGGTACAGTCTGCCGAGCTATCGGTATTACCAGAGTCCTTCAATGCTTTTCAAAGCATTGAAGGACTCTGGTATTACCGACACCCAAAAACCAAACAAAAAAAAAAAAAGAAGACTTGGAGCTGAAGAAACCGAGTTGGCTGTTTTACATTATGCAATTGAGAGCGGCAGCACGTTCAGTGTAATAAAAACCTCCGCCCAAATGAGTGGAGTTCACTTGGCTGTCATGCCCGCCACGGTGGCTCAGTGGCTAAGGCCTTGCGCTGCTGAGTACGAGGTCGTGGGTTCGATTCCCTGCCGCGGCGGCCGCTTTTCTGATGGAGGCGAAAAGCAAGAACGCCCGTGTGTTCGAGATTTCGGCGCACGTTAAAGATCCCCAGGTGGTCCAAATTAATGCGGAGCCATCCACTACGGCGCGCCTCAACACGTACGTAGCGTCGGCGCGTTAAACCCCACTACCAATCAATCGCTTGGCTGCCACATAAAAAAATTGGCCGCGTATCTGCTCCTTTCATTGCAAATGCCGTCAAAAGACGATAGTCTTTATCAGCTTTTGCGAAGTAAATGCCTCCCTTCGCTTTCCCGCTCACCTCTCATGTTGTTCTCTTGCGTCGCGCTCCTCCCAAGGTAAAGACGCCAAAGCTTTGCTTAAATCATTTTAAATTTCCCGCGTTCTACTGCTCCAAACCGGGTGTCTCGGTGCGAACGCTGCCGTACGGCGAAGACGCACGTTAATCGAGGCGCCCTACTACAACGTTTATAGAACCGCGTTTCCCTACTCCACGTGCGTTGCAAGCAGAACGTGGAACCTATCTAGTGGAACCTTGCGTAATTGTTGCCGGTTGATTTCTTAAAATGGCGCCAGAAGCTATAGTGGCGCGGGCGACAGCAGGCGACGGCGGAGTGAATTCTTTTTCTGCAATTGATGAAGTATTTAATTTCGCAAAAGTCAAGCATGTTTGATTTTTTTATAAAGGAACACTGCACATATCACTTTTGTATTGATTTGTTGTCTCATATTTGCGTAATCTCTTGTTCATCTTCAACAATGTTGACAAGAATGAACATTACACCGGACATAGACGGGTAGATTTAGCTATGACTACATAAGACTATTGCGCAGGCATTGTTTTGCTTTGGCCGGGTGGCTGAATCGAGTCACAGACAGACAGACGGACAGACAGACAGACCAAAATTTCTGGGATTAAGTAGCCCAAGAAAGACTATCGTCTTTAAAAAATGCGAAAGAAGGTTTCATCGCTCTATTGGCGGTGAGATGTTTGAGTGGCGCCCCCTGGCGCCTGACGTCAGCTTTGGGGCACGCGCCGCCGTCGTCTGCTGCAGAGGGACAGGAGCGTAGATTCAACAAAGTGTGGCTGGTCGACCTCTTCAATTTGCTCGGAAATTTTTTTATATCATCCCTGATTATTCCAATGTCAAGATTCAGCCATGTATTCCCCGGGAGAAAATTTTGTCTAACTGTAAAAAATTTTGGAACGCGACAAGGTGGACCCCGGCCACTACATGACCGTGTGGCTCGGCCAACTTTAGCGACGTCTAGCTACGAAAATACTTATGACCCGTAAATAAATAAATAAACAAACAAATAAATAAATAAATAAATAAACGAGTAACTCGGCACTCACCGGATTGGGCTTGTAGTCGGTGACGATCGTGTCTGCCCCAACTTTCCGCCGCCATTGAAGGCTCTGCAATTATTTGAACTTTCAAGTCGATTTCTAATTACGTGTTGAGTACGAGAATAAATCCGAGTAGGGATAGACTTCAAAATTTGCTGTGCGCTGCATTGTGATACGCTCAGACACCTAGCACAGACGCCTACCAACGATTAATGACCAAAATAGATACAAGAGGATCAGAAGAGAAACGATAGACTTTGGTATAGTCTACCAGTGTAATTGTACCTGGTTGCACGCAATTTATCTTAATGCGCTTTGTCAAAAGGTTTTGCTTTTCACAGCCACGATAAAATAAGTTTTAGGATTCTCACCGTGTTTCAATGCTCAGAAATTTCTAGCGCAAATTCATTTCACTTTTAGCAATCCCCGCTTTCCAGTTTACGGGAAGGGTTTTGACGGGAGGAGGTGGCAATCTTTTTTTATGTTTTTTTTTGTATTGCCAACCAGGCCACTGCAACGCCACCCAGCGTACCCAACATTTACCTTTCACTTTTTAACGGTTAAAATTTTCTTATGTTTGCGCATGTTAGTTACGTTATCTTCACGAAGTATTTATTCATCACATTTCAGTTCTTTGTGTGTGTGCAACAGGCACGGGAAGGCAGTCCATTTAAGACTCAGTGAGATGCACTGCAGTTGTATACTTGATTTACACTTGAAGAAGGTACTGGTGGCCAATCACGCGAACAGCACTAACTGGGAGAAATTTCTAATTTGTCTGCTATCAAATACACTGACATCGTTTTCTCTAGCCTCTCGTGCGGAGCGTCGACATTCACCCCGTAAACAACTGTGCCTTTTCTAATTAAAGGTGCTTTGAGCGTCGTAAGCATAATGAAGTGCTACATCTAATGTTTCAAGCGGTAGCCATGTTATAACATTCTTTAAGATCATTTTTCGCAACCATGCGCACCATCAATCCCATTTTTAATGCTTGGAAGCATCCGAACACCCTGGCGTCATTTCTAAAGGCCGAAATATGAAACTATGCTCTCTCCAGCTCGCAAACATTCCGAACAGGTAGATATGGGTGCCTTGCTTTTACACAACTTTTCATCAGCGTGGATGCGGAGCTTTAATTTTCGCTAAACAACAAACTCAACGTGTATTTGTGACTAATTAATGTGAGAGTTTGAGCGAGTTGGTACTCCATTGAATTAATACTTACAGCGTGAACAACTAGACGAAGGACGAAAGAGAGTGGCTACACGGACAGCACTCGTCCGTGTAGCCAGTTTCTTTCGCCTTCGTCTAATTGTTCGCGCTGTAAGCATTAATTCAGTGTATTTGTGAGCAACAAATCCCCTCTTTTTTGGTTTTGCTCAAATGTCACTACGCCTCTTTTTTTTTTTTTTTTTTGCAATGAAAACGTTAGCGTGCATGAACCCTTTGACGCTTTAGTGAGAAAAAAAAATTATCATGGTTGTTGCATTTGTTTCGTTAATAGGCACCACGGTTGCTAGAGGAGTATCGGAAATTTAAAGTAGCCGTGAGCTGAATTTGAGTGGAACAAACAAACAAGAAATCTGTAGAGAGTGACATCGATTTGTTGCGGTAACTATAAGGCCACGCGATCGTCCTTATTTTTTTTCTTGAAGTGCGCGCGCTTCGACTTCGAACAATTTGCCAGAGCATCAGAACTCGTTTGGCACCACCCCGGAGCGGACGAATGTGCACTCGTCTTACCCGCACTTAAGGATCGAGTTATCACCACAAACTGATTAATGCGGCAGCCATACTTGGCGACGGGCCATGTGTTGACCCCGAAGTGGAACTAAACCGGTCTTCTATAAGATCACGCGCCCTCTTCGTGAAGGCGGAAAAAAATGTAATGACTCGGGTGAGCCTGCGAGCCTCTCAAAACCCTCAGGACATTGGACGCTGCCTTTATTCTGTGAGTTCTGGTTCTCCTTTGCGCATGCGCGGATGGATTAGTTTTTCGAATGTGCCAAATACTGTGCCGCCAGTGATAAAATTGTTGTTCTCTCAACTAATAGGGTGACAAAATGGTAGGTAAGACTAATTAAGGGGTTAATGATCGGTTATGCACGTGCACGCCTAACACGAAACAATATACGCGATGCCTTGTAATAATGTTTTGTTTCGCTGTTCATATTAGTATTATCTGTTCAGGAAAAAGCCACCCTTCCATAACTAGTCTGAAATAAAGCTAAACTAAAGCGCTGGTTCACCACATTTTTCACAAAAGGAAGAACACGTTAAAAGCACATGCATTACTTCACTCACTCACTCACTCACTCACTCACATCACTCGCGTCACTCGCTCACTCGCTCACATTCGCTCACTCACTCACTCACTCACTCACTCACTCACTCACTCACTCCTCCGGATGGGACGTCACTCCATCACAAATGCACTCACGCACGTCACTTCCCTCAACTCACATCACTTCACTCACTCACCGTCGACTCACTCCTCACCTCTCGCACTCAATGTGGCCTCCGCCTGTGAACTTCAATCGAAACTCCCGGGCTGAAAAGAGAAATACAGTTTGAGTAAGCGACGGTTGTGGTGCCGAGGCTACACAAATAGGGAGAAGAGGGGATTCTTGCGGAGGACTAGCATAAGTATATTACTGTTTGCTACAACCTCTGAGCTACATAACTATACACGTCTTTTTTGGGCCATAGCCACATTTAAGAACCTTTAACTGCTTAGATAAACATTGGTTATATAACGAAGTCATTAGGAAGGAGAAGCGTTTTTGTATAATTTATACATTGAAGAGAGTGGCAGCGATTTTGGCGCACACCTGCTGTATTGGGATCTCACTAATAAGAAGAAAAGTTGTAACGCAGCAATAATTTTAGAATAATTTTAATTTATTGAGGGCTGACTACACTTACTCGAAGAGAAAGAGAGTAGTTTTAATGAATGGAAGGAAAACACAGACAAGTCGGCCTGGTTGTATAAGCTCTGGCCGGCTACTCTGCGTGAGGGACGGGGAAGGGAGAAAAGAGCAGAGATAGAGGGTGGCACGTATGATGAGACAGATAGAGATGAGGGTATAACTATATACAATAAATTCCCATAGAAGGTACACCCTGCGTTGAAATTAATGTAGACTATAAGGGCAACTCTTACGTTGAAGAGATCGTAATTATAATTAGAGCACAGGAAATCGGAGCTCTGGTGCTGCCGTTGATTCTGCTTAGGCTGCTCCAACTAGGCCCTCAAAGTGGCCGTAACTAGGGCTGTAATAGCAAAACCATGTTCGGTCGATTCGTGTTTCAGCCAACATGACCAACTCGCTCTTTCCTGCTTCCCTGATGAACCGCACCAAACCGCGCAACCTCTCGCGTAAGCCTCATCTCGTCTCTCTCTGCATGCACCCCACATACCCTACCCTGCATAACGGGAACGAGTGCACTCACCCCGTAGCCACCGCAGCAGGAAGTGGTCTGAATGCTCGGGCTTGGTGACGTCGGACACTCTTTGACGGAACTGCAGCAGAAGAACAGCGTCGACGGCAGTCAGGTCGGTGCAGCGATAAAGTGCGTGCAATGGAGATATATAACCGAAACTCGAGCTTACAAGTGTGGATTTGAACACGGACATTGTACGTTGCTGCTTCAAAAATACATATATTTCGTACTCATTTCACAGTTAGGTATTATTATCCGAAGTTAGCCTGATTCATTTATAGTGCTCAGTGATTGCATTGAGCGCTTAGTGATTGCGCTCAGTGATCGGAGAGCAATGAACCATAGTTTTGAATACAAGTCGTTGCTTTTGTGCATGGCACGTGTGCTCCATCTGGACTGCTCCTCTGCTTTCTCTTTGTCTTTTTCTCGTTTTGACCAAAACAGAAAGTTATCGTATTAAAACCACGTAATCGAACTTGCGCGCCACAGCCGCCAACTTGCATGTACAGTAGTGTACATTGAAACGCGAAACGGGAACCACAACACACAAATCGCGTGATTTTTTTTCTTCATATAAGCCATAATCACACGACTCAGTTACGACAAGAAAGCCGAGTAATGATGCCTTTTAAATATACCCAAAGCCGAATATTATCACCCCCTTTTCCAAAAACCACAATGCCTTTTTGGGCTTGTTCGAGATCCATCCTAAACAGCGCTTAACAAAACAACGACGAGAAGAAGGGACACAAGACGGCGCTGTCGCCACATGTGTTTCGCCCCAGAAGATATATCCACGCGGTAGCTATGGTACCCAGCTCATACACGAGTCGATGCTGGAAACGTGAAAACTTGGTCGAGTTGGTGATGCATGTTGGTGATGCATGGAAAAGTTGGTGAGTTGGTGATGCATGGAAAAAAGATGCCGGGAGTACTTTTCATCGGTCAGCGCTTCGTGTGTCCTCTTGCTATCGTCCTGCGTCTTTTCGTAGCGCTGTGGTTCAACATCGATGCTGGGTCGGGTCAAAGAATGCGAACGGGCTCAGTGGTTCTCGTATTTTGTCTGGAGCACGGACTTGATGGAGGAAAACCGACGCAATTATCTCGACACGAACAGACGGTATTCTCCAGCTCTAAAACGAAGTAGATAGTGCGCTGTAATTCCTCTAAAATCGACTGAAATAAGCGCGATGTCCTAGGAGATGCGTTTATTTGGTCTTGGCATTAGGCTGCACAAGACGCTTCGTTATTTCAGCGTTGCCTCGTTCCCAGCAATTCCAGTTAATAAACAGTATCTAAGAAATACATACAGGCATAAAGGGTGTTTTATTTACGTCGGGTTGGGCCGAAGCAATGCTGGATACAAATTTGGAATCTTGAAAAGTGCGACGAGTGCAGTATTGCGCCAATTTTAGCGTGAAGTGTTTCTATTGCTCACGCGTGCACTGCATGGTACCTGCGCCTGTCCCTATATGTCACCCAAAAAATAAAAAAAAGGATGTACTCCTAGATATTTTGTAGAAAATCGGTGAACTGCCTCTGAAGATAGGAAATGCTGGCCGCTCTGTTTTTGCCATCTCAGCTGCAGGGATACAGCGCAGACAGCCGTTCCAGGGAAAAAAATACGATTCTGTTAAGAAAGCAGAGGGGTGCACAGTGGAAGCCGCGGCAGCGTTGTTTGAGCAGCTGCCACGTGCGAGACCACTGTGGACGGCTGCGTAGATCTGTCAGGGGTGGAGTCGAGGCGGGCAGGCAGCCTTCTACCCGAAGCTCGCGTGACATTTTTGGAGTTTTCAAGTCGAAAGACACGCACGCACCACTCGAATGTTTGTAAATGTAGGCACGAGGCAGGCAGAATTCAATATGGCCGTTGTTGATGTAACGGGTGTATTTAAGGTTACGGGACGAGGTATAAGAACGCGGAACAGTAGGGAACCCTTTAGGGCATCCCCCTTCTCTACTACCGAAGCATAGCTCGGCGAAATAATAAATGCAGGAAACGCACAGGCACCATTACATTGAGGCCGAATTCGGGCTGAAACAATTCCCAAGGTGGCTGACGATTTCTAAGGTCAAAGACCAAGGATGATTGTTAGCGTTAATGGACAGCTGGGTCATTCCCAGGTCCATTCCTGGGTGGTTGGGCTCTGCAGCGAACATGCCAGTGCCTTCGAATAGTCCGGGCACTCTAACCAAATGTGTTCCATCATCTCCACAACTCCTCACTGGTCGCAATGTCGGTTAGAGGTGGTTAATCAGATCTCCGACAAATGGAAACACTCTATACCATCGCATTCGCCCGAACATCGCATTAACCAGCGCCTTTCGCATACCTATACTTGAAAATGCTTTTAAGAGAGTAAAACTACAATAATACATAGTTACCCTCTGACATGCACTAGAACCACTTTCGCTAACTAGTTTCAAGCTTCCTTCCCGAAATGGAAGCATCACTTTGTGATAAAGTATTGCTAGAGTCCTTCAACACTCTGGTATTACTCTATAGTCTGGGCACCACTGCCTCTGATGCTAGCCTCATCCCCTTGCTGAGATTTCTAAAGTGCCGCAGTGCACGAAATCCGTTGCAATTATGTCGGTTTTTTGTAAAAATTCTGCTGCGCAGCTTGCAATATTTTTTTATTTCGAATGAGTGGAGTGAAATGGGAAAAAAGAGCACGCAAGTACGCGCGTAGCTCGTGCAGTTCCTATTCAATTGTATAATTGCGGGAACTTTTTTCAGGTGCTCATTTACTTTCTTTCAATTTTTCTATCGAGGCCGTACTTTCTAATCTAAGCTTTGCGCGCCTATATACGAGGCGCTAACTTCCAGATTTATTGCGATGAAGGTTTTTTTTTTGTCTTGATATTTAAGCGCGTGCTTAATATCATATGACGCAATGAAATACCTCCGGTGCCTTGCCCGCCTGGCGTGCAAGCGTTGCCGACGAACCTACCTGGTCGCTGGCAGTTTGCCTGCGCGCACCCTGGCGTTCCTATCGCTGAAATAAACTAGGCCACGATTAGGTCCTGGGGTATTGGGTTGCCAATAGCGTATAAAGTTTCAACGAGCCCCACGCAGAGACAGCCAAAGCGTTATTATAAGCCGTACGCTTTTCCTGGCCTCTCTCCCTCCCGTGCTGAAGACCGTCTTCCGGTAAGAGCTGTTCATTGCGCGCATGCGCGCGGAAGTCAAACGTTTGCTTCATACTTTCCCAACTTTATAGCGAGGATAACTTTATAAGGGGGTAGAGATGCGCTTCTTGGAAAGGGAAGCGGTACTTACCGGGGCTTTATAGTAACCTTGCTCGTCGTATAGTTTGGACAATCTTGTATCAGTTGTGGCCCAACAATTTCAAGGCGACGTTTGTATGGCCATGTCCTAAATTGATTCCGAAATCCAGAAAAATTCGGTCATATGTACGTAGCGATTCATAAAGAGATTTTCCTAAAGAGGAGTCCACTTTAAAAAAAAAAAAATTGGTCGCGTACCTGCTCGCTTCGCTGCAAATATAGAGACTATAGCAGTCGAACTTCGTTATAACGAAGAAGTATCGGGACAGTAAATTAGTTCGTTATATCCGATATTCGTTGTAACAGTAGAGGTAAAAATCGGCTCCAACAAATCGACAATGTGGCTCGCGCAGAAATACTTGATACAAAAATGCATTTTTAAAGCGTCGAACCCACTATAAACAAGGTAACCCTTATCCTTTCTCCGTGTTGCATTTCAGGCTCGATGAACCGGAACATGAGTACGTGAAATTGCAACAGAGCAAAGTTTACTTGACAAAACAGGCCTGCGTCTTTTTTTTTTTTTGATGATGGATGTGATCTTCATCTCGTGGCTACTCACAGCACTGAGCAGGATGGAGTTTTCCACAGTGTCCACAAACAAAAGGGCCTTCATACTTCCGCAGTTCCGGATGCCGGAGGGTTTTTCCAAGTAGCGCTCCTCTGCCTCCTGGTCAAATATTTTTTCGTTATATCCGATATCGGGCGCGGCTCTCACGGTTTCAGTTTTGTTATAAAAGATAAGTGCCATTGAAATAAAGCGTGACCAACCAAAGTTCGTATTCTGTTCGCTATTACCGATAATTAGCAATATTCGTTTTCGTAACGAGGTTCAACTGTAGTGTTCTGCCATTCTTGCCACATGGCTGCCTTTCCTCTCTCTCTCTCTCTCTCTCTCTCCTCCATCTCAGTCCTCTTATACAATTTTGTTCACATTTGCACTGCTTGCGCTCCATCTGTTGGGAAATTTTGTCACTGTTTGGCTCTCGCTGGAGCCTCGAAGTCGAGGTTCGAGGCCCTTTGTCGGGGCCTTTTTTTTTCATTTTTCGTCAAAACATTGTTATAAACGCGTTTTCTTGAGACAATGAGCCGACCGAGCTGAACGTTTTGTTAGTGTTTTTTTTTTTGCGCAAAAATTAGGCTCCCGTATATTTTTAACTGAAACAGCGCTGCTAGTATCAGTTAAGTATTTACTTTATGCCTGAAATGTGCCTAGTGTTTCGTTTGTTATCTGTTTGCTGAAGAATGTTGAGAAGTATGAAGCAGTGCACCAGTACTGTGTAAGTTTTTCACCCATATTAACTTCTCATTTCAGAATTCTCCTAACTTTAGGCCGGGCAGCTGAATCGACAGACAGACAGACAGACAGACAGACAGACAGACAGACAGACAGACAGACAGACAGACAGACAGACAGACAGACGGACGGACGGACGGACGGACGGACGGACGGACGGACGGACGGACGGACGGACCAAACGTTTTGCGTCTAGGAAGCCCAAGAACGACTATCGTCTTTCAAATTTACACCAGTACGTTACTGCACAAGATCGGTCCAACCTTGCGGATGCTAGGCTGGCCGTGGCCTTCCAGGACAACACCGAAGGGCAGCGGTACTACTTTAAGATATTCCATTCACGTGTGAAATGACGGCGATAAGTCGAAGCTCAGACGCGTTGCTACTGCATCGCATTAAATGAAGCGGACGAAAATTTACATTTCACTGGGACCCAACTCTGTCTGTGGACACCTTTTCTTGCTTCCTTTTTTTCTGGGTTCTTCTGCGTGTTTTCCTTTCCGAGTCAGCCTACACGATTGTGGTACAAAGACTCCGAGGATTGCCTACTAATGAGCAAGCATTCTCACGCGGGTTCTCTATCATCAACCTAGCTTGCGTTTCCTTGGTGGCATTAAAGGAACACGTCAGCCCAGAAAACGTTCTTTTTTTTCTGTTGTTGTTGTTTCTTCCTTTGTTGCTTTGGAGTTAATCGCGTGAGGGCGCTGCATTATTCATACCTTTATGATTTCGTTGGTTCAGTTTTAGTTTTTCTTTTTTGTTTTATAGTTAACCTCGTGAGGGCGCTGCATTGCTCCTCTAGTTTGCTTGTTTGTTTTTTCGGCGAAGTTTTAATGCCAGATTTCGCTATCAATGTCCAAATTTCCGGTATGGGATATAGCCAAATAGGGCGATTTTTCGTTGTGTTTGGTTCAACTTCTTTTTTTTCCATACAATACTCAACACACTATTACAACAATGAATGTCTTAATTTCGCCTATTACACATTTTTGGGCAGATAGAAGGCACTGCACTGTTCACGTTGGGGCACCCGAAAAAGAATTCTTGTGCATTGAAATCTGGCGGAAATATGAGCAACGTGACGGCTGTCGTGCCGTCCTTACCAGACTACTCAGAACCTTTTCGCTACATTTATATAGCTCTTCAGCACCTGTGCATGAAGTACACGTTACAGCTGTTGCGTTGTCCATTGCCTCGCTTTGTACGGGTGGCCCGTTAAGTTGACCGTTGCCTCGCCGGTCAGTATTATACCACGAATTCATTCGAGTGCACTATGAGCGTTGCGAAACGTAGTGCCGTCCCAGGCCCTCGGCAAGCCAAAACGCCTGCGTGTTCGAGATTTCGGCGCACGTTAAAGATCCCCAGGTGGTCAAAATTAATCCGGAGCCTTCCACTACGGCGCGCCTCATCGCCTGTTTATCGTCGGCGCGTTAAGCCCCGTAATCAATCAATTACAGGCCCTCGGGATGCTGGCGCACGGGAAAATCGGCACGCTGTTAATTGCGCACACAAAAAAATAATAATAAAACAGTATGCCGTCGTATTGACAGCTGTGGCCCTGAGATAAACCGTTGGACGTGTTTGCTCGCATGCCGTGAGATCCACCTCGCTTTTACTTCTAACAAGAAGCTCAAGTCATCAGTGGACTGACGAAGATCCCGTGGGAACGAAAACTAAAACAAAGTGCACAACCCCGTAGTGCCTTCCTTAGCGTGATAGGCGAGTCACATTCCACTCTTTCCAACGGGACGATCTCTAACAGATATGTCGAGCAGCCAAAGCAGGCGGCTCGTGTCGACTTTAAGAGCCTTGCAAGGCCGCTCCTCTTCTGACGTCACTCGCGGCTGTTCATACATTTCAGAGGGCTGAGTGCGTCGGTTTACACAAGGTTGGCACTTACGGCTCAGGGTGAAACGACGCCATGCGTGCAGGCGCTGCCGTCATGCCGTATGACCCCCATTAAAAGGCGATTTCGACCGAGTAGTCGCACGCCAGAATTTCACGCGTTCGAGTATTGCCGTATCTTCGCGCCCACTCTCCTCAAATTTCCTTTTGTCACACTTGAAATGGATGCGAAAAATATCCAACATCCGAGGTGTCGGTTTCCCCGTGAGCGAACCTACACTGACCTTGGAGCTCTTGACGTCTGCATAAACAAGCACGTCCTGCTTTACGGAGGCGCAACGCGAGCCATTTTAATCCCCCAGCCACGTGCGGTAAGGGCTAACGGCCACAATCCAAAGGAAAACAATGGCAGGTGTAAACTTTCCTCATTCCTAGAACGCACTGTTGTCACTCTCGCACGCGCCCAGGGCAAAAAATGGGGATTCCTCGAGCCTACACCCCCCCCCCCCCCTCCTCCTCCTCTTTAACAGCTATCACTATCCATGCGCGCAATACACGTCACCTCTATAAGCGTGTATTTCAGGCTGATTGTAAATTAATGTGCACGTGGCCTCGTGCTAATAGCAGTCACTGGCCGCGTATATAAGCCGAGAAAATTATGCGTTTCAGAACCATACCGGCTTCCGGTCCCCGACGTTTGCTGCGAAGAAAAAGCGAATCGTTGGCAGTTGAGAAGGCGCCCGTGTGTTCCGAGATTTCGGCGCACGTTAAAGGTCCTCAGGTGGTCAAAACTAATCCGGAGCCCTCCACTACGGCGCGCGACAGTGCCTGTGCAGCGTCGTCACGTCAAACCTCACAATCAATCAATCAATCAATCAATCAATCAATCAATCAATCAATCAATCAATCAATCAATCAATCAATCAATCAATCAATCAATCAATCAATCAGTCGAGTCGTTAGCAGTATAAAATATTTCTGAATTTTCCTGAGAAACTTCTTGTGTTGACAACAATATTTAAAATTTTTTTACGGTAAAAGAGTGACGTTGAAGTTAAAAGCATTATTTTCAAGAATGTTTTAAAATTAGCTGCTTGTTGTTAAAATTCGCGCCACCTAAAAATGAGATACCAAGTGCGAAAGGAATGTTTGTGCTATACTTTTCTCGGCCTTTTAGGTATCTTAAGTATTGTGCATGTCCTTCCTTCCTTATACCTTCGGCTTTCGGCGACAGCACACCTATACTAATGCCCGTTAAAATCTTGTTAATAGCCGTGGTCTTTCTTCCGCAACAAATAAACTAGAGTTATAATAAAGAGAAAAAATAAAAAGAAGAAATAAAATGAAATAAATAAAGAGGGCAAAATGCTCCTAGGAGCCCTTTTCCTAATCAAAGCATGCCGGAGATAGTCTGACGTCAGTATTGCAAGCTAAGTGAATGGCGTACCGGAAGATGAGTGAAGTTCAGATGTGCCCAATCATCTTCACGACGAGCCGCCTCCCTCACCATATGTCGCCAACTTCCGTATAGTGTGAATCGATTTCTGCTATTTTTTCTTTCTCCTTTTTATGTGGACGACAAACATGTGGTGTAAACTGGACTCCGAGAGTCGGTTTCTGCGCACTGTTAGGCGCCCACTGAGGGCACATTGTCATTTCCCATGACTTTATATTCCTCCCTTCTTTTTCTTTTTGTCCCCCCATACCCTAGACCCAGTGGGAAGTAGTGGAAGACCCTTCTTAGTGTCTCAGGACAACTTATTTTTCCTTCAGTAAACATTCCTCTCTCTCTCCGTCTCTCTCTTTGGCTTTTGATCAACACAGCATGAAGTGGAGACGCGAACTTGCTACAGCCTAGTTGCAACATCCATGAACACGAGAAGTGGTTGTGCATTGATCGCCAGTGGCGGGCGCGTGTCGAATTACACAAACAGCACTCCCAGATGGCTTACCGCCAACAAACGTAGCTGGGTCGTATAAGACTTAAGACATCGCCAAACTGCCTCCTTAGCTTACGATGCAATGTCGTGCAATTGGTAAAAGCAAATCAAGGGGCGAAACAGAGGCTAGATGTGGCCGAATAAAAAAAAAGGCAGCATCTCTACTCCGTGGATGATAGCGAGGGTGCAGAGAACGGGGAGTCGAAATCACATCCAAGTTGCGCCCCGAGTGACATCCTATTTGCGCCCCGACCGCCATTCGATTTGAGACGCGAGTTGCACCTCGATTATTCCCTAAATGAAACTGCAACTCACGGCTCAAATCAAATTTCGCTTGATTTTCGCTTGACGGTGGTGTGCGCCCGGATGGACAGCGGACGGACATTTGGAGGTCCTAAGGTACTCCGCACCGTTACAGGCAAGGTAGTAAGCCATTTGACTCTCGTGTTCTAACTCACGGTTGTAGCCCAATGGGCAAGACGACTGACACTAATTGTGTCTGGTCTACCAGACACAGGCTCTAATTCTGCCGGTGCCTGTGTGATTTTTTGCGATTGTAAATGCTGCGCGCATGAATGCGGACGGACATTGTGCGGTCCGAAGGTAATCCGCACCTAATATTCAGTGCCCTTCGACTCTGCGAAGAACGATGACCAGCGGAGCTAGCTGGGCGCGATCCAAGAAGTGCACGAAACAAACACGTTGTTTGTGATTTGCGGCTGAGTGTACTTCCTAGTTAACTGAACGAAGCCTGAACGGACTATAAGCGTACAAAAGTGGGTCGGTCCATTTCCTTTCTGTAGAAGTCCTTGTATTAACAGCAGACGGGACTACAGTAACATTTGCAATTGCGCTGTGTAATACTTAATTAGGAAAAGTAGATGAAACCAAACGTTGTTAGAGTCGTCCTAGCGGCTAATTGTCGTTTAATTTGTTTCAAGATGGTTTCGTCATTGCATTTGTTTCAAGATAGTTACGATAAAACAATTGACTTACAGACGTTTTCTGCAACCATACTGCCTCCGCAGACGGCCTTGTACTGGCAGCCGCCAGGAAGTCTATAACGTTTGCTACTTCACTGTGAAGTAACTAACTAATGACACGTAAATGAAACTCGGCATACTACCAGCTCATTGGGTCGTCCAAGCGGCCAGTTTCAGTATTTTTTAAAGTACCTACATTAGAGAGCTAGAAAGCAGGAAGTTTGCTTTGCCGCAAAAGGAAATTTTGTCGAAGCCACTTATTTCTGCGTACCATGTCGATGGATGTAGTTTTTGTCAGAACGTAGTCTACACCAGCTTCGCTGTAAATTTTTAAATTTTATTTCTTGGCAAAACCAAGGGGAGGCTGAGACTAAAGGCGGACGTGGCCTGACAGGGGCCACAGCCACCCGGTTTACAGCGTACATAATAACACGTCTGTTCACAAATTATCTCTGTTTGCACTATTATAACGAGTAGGTGTGTATAGATTTGCTTATTATGCATTTTTGTTCTAATGCACGGCATTACATGGGGTACTTGCTACATTTTTTGCGTGTTTCGGCGTATGTTTTTAAGGTATTCTTTGTTTTTGTCTCAGTCCTCTGAGGGTCTTGTGAATGCGGTGTGTGTAATACAGTTTTTGTTTTTTGCTGGTTGTTTTATGATTTATTTTTTATTTTGTTTGTTCTTTTTTCGAGTTGGACAAGTTATCTCTATGTACGCTACTATAACGTTTGACATGTGTTAACTTCGCCAATTATGAATTTCTGCGCAAAATGAAAGGCGTTGCACGATTCGTGTTTGCCCACGCTTTTTTCGGTTTTTTATTTTTGTCTGAATATTATTAGGGCGGTTATGAATATTATCAGTACATAAGTTTGATTTGGTAGCGTACTTTTGTTATTTTTTAATTTTTCAAATCAAATTTTTTTTCGACCAAATACATCTATTCACAGTATTATAACGATTACATTGTATGTGTTAGTTTCGCCAATTATGGATTTTTGGGGAAACTACGAGGCGTCACATGGTTGAGGCTGTGGGCTGCTCGGCGAAGAATGTTTGTAATAAATCAGTAAAAGTGATCGCATAGCGAACATTCCTCGTGCGATAGTTCTACGTTAAGCATATATACTTGTTCCTTTCATATTTTTATAATGTTTCGTGTGTTCACAGAAGGGGTCCCCAAATAATGTTGTTTCGATCCTTGGCTTTACCGCCTTGTGTGGCCGCGGTGAAAACAATGTGATTTGAATGGCGCACCATGTTTGGAATGACTTAGTTACAATATTCCGAAGCTTCGTGCCGGACAACAAACCAACAGAAACATAAAAGACATGGTCGAGAACGAAATGATTTTCGTTGCAGTTCTCATGTCGCTTTAGGTTAAAAAGGATTCACTTCCGGTTAAGCTCCTGAACGAAAAAATATATAACGGTTCGTAGTGGTTTCCGCAGAAGGTGCTGCTACAAATATTTTATAAAATTTAATAAATGGCCTAGTTTTATTGTCATCACACTCTAAAACATATACACCATTGCAATGAGCAGTGATAATGCAGTTAAAATTATGGAGGTGCATTCTGGGATGTTTGGTAGATATATTGTGTATTATGGCCGTAATTGGAACACCGTATCTATTGGCTTATTGAAATATACAAGTGCATGCATCATATGGGCATCAGACATCAGAAGAGCACCTAGCTGCAAGGAGATATCAACTGTAACTCGTCGTCAAATGTGCTTGGCGATATACTAGACTGTCGGACTACACAGACTAGCTTTAAAGCTGAGAACCCTAGTTCAGAGATGGCCATTTACTGGCGTCTATGCCAATAGATACTTTTGCGAAAGCGTAGAACTAGCAACAGCTCTCCCGTTTTTCCTCCCACAACTGTAATGCGTTAGTTCCCCTTAGATATCGCGGCTCCTCGTCAAATATTTCGAGTAAAAAGGCAACGCTTAATACTGCTGTCGACTGAAACTTTACTCTAGCCTGTTACCTTCCTTTTCCTTAAGAATCGTCCCCAGAGCGGCGTCAGGCTACCCAGTAACAGCAGCGTGCACTAAAAGAAGGCTTCTTCGTTCCTCGTCTTCAAGTACAGTTATTCGTTAATGGAACGGCAAGTAGAATAGAGGGTGATTTCAACAAAGAAAATAAAAAATTCGTATCTCTTTCTCTGGCATTTCGATTTCGCATACGTTTCTTGAACAAAAGTTTACAGTGCCAAAAAAAGAACGCAGGACGAAAGTGGTACGTGACACGGAGAAGCGCTTGTCCATGCCGCCACTTTCGTGCTTTGTTCCTTTTTTTTTTTCCTTTTCCTCTATAAACTTTTGTCCAACTAACGCTGTCAACTTTCCTCTATAAAATTTTGTTAAACTATCCCAAACTTTCTCGCATACGCTCCCTTAAAGCAGACACGTTTTAGTTTCCGTCTTCGTTTCAGAAAAGTTACAATACCCTGGATATAAGGCATAGGTCAATCGCAACGCTGTCTAGGCGGAAAGCTCACTCTTCCGAAACGTCCCCGTAACCTTCCCTTTCGCCTTTCCGTACAAGGTGCCTTAGTATAAGACCAGCGACAAGACCGCAAGCATTTGCCGCGTTTCACAATAGCTAAGTAGTGAGTCAGAGTTGTTTGTCTACCGCTCGCCTTTCTTTTCTTTTTTTCTCCATTGGGAACGCTCGGCGATAGAAGGAGCAGGGGAATCCTTGTAGCAGCCACGGTCCTCCTTGGCGGAAACGGCCTCACACGTGCCTTTGGCGGGTAGCTGAACCGCACACTTTAACGACGCGGTTTTTCACACACTTGGGCTCGAAGGAAAGAACAAAGTTAGTTTTTTTTTACGCTTACTACCCAACAATAAAATGCAACAAACTGCCTTTATCCTTCCTCTTTTGCAACGGCAGGGAGCAGCTCAATCAAGAGCAGTTGCTTTTGCAGCCGTATTTGCATTATGTTTTTCTTAGGCCCTTACAGACAGACCATTAAATAAAGGTGTGTGTGCGTGTGTGTGTATGGTGCGTATGCGCGTGTGCGAGCGCACGTTCATGCGTGTGTACGTGCGTGCGTGCGTCCAGAGCCTGTTTGTATTCGGGCGGTCGCTCAAGCGCTTTCCGTCGAGTACGATGTAACTGAGACGTCGTGTTCGTAGTGACCGTCAATGTGCTTCCTTCCGGAGAGAGATGGAGAGAGAGAGAGAGAGAGAGAGAGACCATACAGTCATCCTTAGAGAAACCAGAGCCTAAAGGCAGTGTTGGGAGACATGATAAGAACAGTCCCTCTGTCGACACGACAGTACATTATCGCAGACGGTACCTTATCTGGTGTTCTCACAACTCCCTTCGTGTTCATTATCACGCAGCTTGCGCAGCGCGCCGTATCGTACCCAGTAAGCACACCACCGGCGCTTCCTGGTGATAAGGGCTTCCCAACTAACAAAAAATTCAACCGCCTTTTCGTCTGACGACTACGATGGTTGAAGCGGGAAGCTTTGTAGGCTGGGACTTTGATCGTTGGCGGCTTGCACTTTGATGGCTCCGGTTCAACCATCAATCACTTCATCCACGATCATCATCATCAACATTCCTTCGACTAACGACAAAGATGGCTCAACCGTCTTTCCCTTCAACCACGATCATCATCATTGTCAGTGAAAGTTTGCTTTCCTGCAGTGCGTTTTGGGGTTGGTAATCGCCATCAGTAAGACAAAGAAAGAAAGAAATGGTGGGGGGAAGGGGGTAGAAGAGTCCCTTCGAAGGTTGCTCAAGAGATGGCTTAACCTTGTAGTCTGTTCACCCGGGGTGATCGTATATTTGCTTACTTTAAAGCGAAACCCAAAAATGGCACTATAGTTACTCTTTTATCGCTCAGTTGCGCCTTGTTAAGTGCCCACTCCTTTTTGTCAAGAAGTTCAGCAGCCGTCATTCAGGCCCGCTCTATGCATGAGGGTGAAATAAATGTCGTTTTGTTGCTGTGATCAGGGTATTCTATGTCTCGCGCATATCGTAATCGAATTGTACATTACCCACTGTTGTTAGCTGGTAATCGAGGTGTTAATTTCCGGTTTAGTGGCTCCTTTCCACAAAGTTAGAACCTTTATTTCGCAGTATAGTCCCCGACGCCCCTTTTATGTTCAGGCAACCAAATCCTGCCCGAAGAGCTCCGTGCGTCACTCTCCTAGTGGAAAGAGGGACTTCCCCTCCATCTTGACTATCCGATTATCCTCAGAACATCTTTGAAGACGGGCAGGACTCGGCACGTGTAAGGGCTAGCAACGTCGAGCTAAATATAGTCAGGCAGGGCGTCTTTCTCTCGGTTCCACGAAAGAAAGACGCCTAGGGTGTACGTATTTCTTAAAAATCTAAAACCGCCTCAACTTGCTGAGTGCGCACATTACACTAAAAATAGCAACTGTGGACCAACCCACTCTGTGAAGGCTATTTGACGGCGAAGGAGTGGTCAACCGGGTAAGCTGACCTCATCATTTTCATCTGCATTTCGTGTGGGTGATATTCAAAGTTATGTGGGTTGGAGAGGATGTTGTTGTATCTCTAGAGAGGTCTATGAACTAAAACATCGACCCACGCTTTGATTTTGTTGTTTCAGGATGGTACCAGCAGCGCACGTTGTTTTTTCAGGCCATCGACGCTTCAAGCTGCACATTGATTTTGAAGTCATCGTCGATGCTTGGAAAGGACTGTCTGCCCTTCGATTCCCAATTGGCCACCTATATGTGACAAACGCCTCAGTTACATGAACGGAATCTGTGGTGCAACTAGACGTTAAACGATGTTCAGTGAAGGTGGGTGTGTGGGATTGAAGGATATATTCTTATGTAGCAGAGGCAATTTCCCGTTGAGTAGAGAAACCCTAAACGCACTGCACACTTCAATATTCATCACGCTGTCACTAGGAAATACATCTGACAACCGCTGGCTTCTTTCAGCTTGCTATCACTCACAGTCGAGGTGCAGTGTACAAATTTCTTGAACACAGCCGATCGCACACCGAACAAGTGTATCCAAATTTTACATGGAGGAATTTTTCTGAAATTCTGTATTTGAACCTTTGAAAGCAATGATTGCTTCGTACGTCCGCCGCTGGGATGCGTTCCCTACTGAACGGTGTTCCTCGTTCTGCCGCCCTTGCCGTCCTCCGCTGTGCTTCCTGTGAACGTTCATTCATGTTTCTTTCGGTTCCGCCTAGCTTTACGGAAGCGCACAGCTTCACGAGCACGATCTTGGTCCGTACCACGAGCACGACGTCATCGGTCACTTTCCCGCCTCTGTTCTCTTCGACGCTCTTCGTATGCACGTTGTTCGTGAGTGGGCACAACACGTGGCCTCTTCATACCGCAGTACACACACGCGCACACACAGTACTTGGTGATGTACAACCTTAACATTAAACATCGTCGCTGTAAAAGTGACTCACGATAAATACGGGAAATGCTGGTAGTACGGAACCAAAAGAAGTGCCAAACAGGCATTTTATGAAGGTGAGCTTTAGCGTAGCTAGTGAGTTACTACAGGATGTAGGAGAGCAGTGTCAACTCGAACAATTACGCAGCAAAATCTGAGCCACGAGAGAGAATTTCGGAGAAAAATCCGCGATATTCGTGAAGAGCTCATGCTTCCCTCTGCCAGTGAAAGGAACCCCAAACTTTTGGTACACTTCCCTTTCGTACTTCCAGTTTTCCCTCCCGGGCCCGTAACACGACTTCTTATGGAAACCTCGCCATAAAATAACTGCATTGCATGTAAACCCAACAGGCAAACAACACAAGTAACAGTGGCTGACGAGGGGTGTTGGGGGAGAGAGAAAATGAAAGATAAAACTGAGTGAGGCAAACTATACATGGAGAGGTGAGAAAACGTAACTGCGACGAAAGGGACGCATAAGAAGGACGCCGGCGGCCAGACGACACTAAAAGAGGACTTGTATTTCTGTAAACACCCCGCGTCTGATTAGGATGATACAGCTGAAGAGAGAAATTCGACACGCACGCGCACAAAACAAAACGGGAACGCCTGTAATAAAAACAAATGGAAGTAATACTCTGTCCGACCCACGGTTGAGGAATTTAATTGGCAATAAAGCACCGATAATTACTCGCCGTCCTCTCTCTCGATGTCTTCAACGTACTCCGCGACCGGGGAGAAATTGGCTGTCTTAGCACAGAAACAGCAATGCGTAGGAATTCACCCAAAACGAGAAATAAGGTGGGCATCATGTCGATAGATGAGAACCCTGCCAATAGCATGCACTTGACCAGTGACCCTGACCTTGCATGCACTTGCTGAACAAGGATAGGTGTATCCGGTCCCGCCGTATTAAAACTCACCGCTCCATTCGCATGCGTTGCATGGCGTAACCAAACGGATGGCGTAACCGGTTTTTTCGCAACTTTGTCCACCAAGTCGCAAAGTAAAATACAAACTTTTTATGTGCCAACTAAGGTGCTGAAGAACCGGTCGAACTGAGCGGAAATTTCCACCCATGCGCATGGGCATATCGGCGGCTAGAACAAAACGGCGACTGTCCGCGCTGTGAAACTACGTCTTGTTGTTGTGCGGAAATCTTCCATCTTTTCACTCATCACTCTTATAAAACGTCATGGCACTTACTAACAGAACACGAACCGGTTACTTGTCACAGTATCTACTACGTAGTTAGTGCTTCTACTAACATGCCATGCATAACTGAATAAAAAGCTACGCGTGGCAATGCGGATCGGTTGAGCTCGCAGCACGACATAGACACATTCAACACGCACACATCTCGCTTAGACAAATAAATTGAGCAAGAAAACCAACGGTGTTGCACGAGGAGAGCGAGTATAACTTAGTTGCCCTCGGAATACACCTGCTACACTCGCTTTTATAGCCAGCCGCGGAAAGTCCTCTGCAGAGTCAGTTGGCTTGTCGCAAAGATCAAATATTTCAGCGATAATTTTAGAAGTGGTATGCATTTTAATATGAGCATATACAAGACAGCACGTGGATTTGCAAAAACTTTTTATACATCATTTGGAGTAGGAAAAGTGATGTAGTTATGATATTAAATAATTCATCTAATTTTGTTACTATCTTCGAATGTTAGTATCAAACAAGCACCAGTTACTAAGTGCACGGTCTAGACTACTAAGGATATCATTTAGGTTCCATATGTACCGACAGGACCTACGTACCCTCTGGGGGTAGTAAACTTCGTAAGGAGTTAGTAAGTACAACCAGTTACTACCTTTTTACTAGCATGTTTTGTTGTGATTTTTGTGTTCCTTTTTCCTTTAAGGCCCACCACGGAATATGCACGTATCGCCAACTGAGAAGGCCGACACGAAGGCGCCGAGCTGTCCACTCCGCCGTGTCGAAATACAGAATATGTATAGGGAAGCCCCTCTTGATACATGTGGGACCTATAGGAGCGGTGAAATCCGAGAACGCCTACAGAAACACGTGTTGTGAAGGCAACACCACTACTGTCCAACTGAGCGTGTGAAAACGGTTTGCTTCGGCCTCGCTTCATAGAAAGGATTCGTCTTTTGAACCCCCAGACGATTTGCTCCACCATCCGCTCCACCTTGAGGCGTTCGAATGGCTTCGATCTCTCTCCAACGCGTTGCGCCGCTGCTCGTTTCTGCCTCTGTGTACTGGGAGATTTAAAGACGATGGCAAATTTCGCTGCCAGTCTGTGCGCTCGTTTGGCTGTGTTCTTTCGCTGCCTTACTTCATCTGAGGCGCACTTGGGTAACGGACCCGCCGCGGTGGCTCAGTGGCTAAGGCGTTATGCTGCTGAGCGCGAGGACGCGTGTTCGATTCCCGGCCGCGGCGACCGCTTTTCTGATGGAGGCGGAAAGCAAAAACGCCCGTGTGCACGAGATTTCGGCGCACGTTAAAGATCCCCAGGTGGTCAAAATTAATCCGGAGCCCTCCACTACGGCACGCCTCATCGCCTGCGTTGCGTCGGCGCGTTAAACCCTACAATCAATCAATTACTTGCGGTAACGGTCGCGTTTCGTTACTTCCGAGTTTAGGGTCGCGCTGTGGAACGCCTGACGCTTTGGAACGCTCCAACGCCCACGCCCGTCTCACCGCTCAACGGGCCTCTCACATGAAAAGAGACAAGCTCAGCCATGCGACTCACCCGGTTGAGCGCCGCCTCCTGCGCCGCGGACAAGTCTCCGACGTAGCCGCTCATAGCTGAGCCGTTCGCAGCTGCCCCGCGCCACGGCGAGATGGAAAGTGACACCACACGACGCCGCTCGCCTTCGCCGCTGTGTTGGCGTCCTTCGGAACGGCCGCTTCAACGGAAGCGAGCGAACGACGATAATACGCTCGCGCGCCGGTGTGCCCGGGTCTCGCCCCGAGGCGCTGAGGTTTACTCAAGGACAACGAAGCGCGCCCCCTTGCCCTCGTCGGCCGCCATTGTTTTACGGTTTTCCGCCTTAACTTACATTGTGTTTGCGGGCTAAGGTAAGGCGCTTGATTAGCGCTGTCTCCCTCCTCTCCGCACTATTCTCATCTCTTTCCGCCAGCCGACGCAAAACGGACACGCAGACCGTACGTAGCGAGAAAGAAAAAAAAATGGCACTGACACTCCGAGAGTTGTCTGCTAATGCGTTAGCACACTACGCGCCTGCTCGTATTTTAAGTTTTTCTAATTGCAACATCTGCCTAATTTAGGCTACCTTTCGAGGTTTTCAGTTCGCGTTGAGCTATACGGGCAATTTTTCACTTCCTTTGGTTACATTTCCTGTTTTTTGTATTTCCCTGCTTTTAACGACGATTCACATTTCCATATTATACCAATTAAATCCGTCGGTTTCGCCAATTATACATTTTCGTGCAGGTACATAGCGTTACGAAGTGTTTGTTTTACGATTTTGTGGTGTTTGTGTGCTTTTCTACTCGTTCTTGATTTTGCTTTAATGGCGTGAGGCATGTGGATTTTAGATAAGTTCTTCGGTATATCGTTAGT
This sequence comes from Haemaphysalis longicornis, assembly GCA_013339765.2. Taxonomy (NCBI): domain Eukaryota; kingdom Metazoa; phylum Arthropoda; class Arachnida; order Ixodida; family Ixodidae; genus Haemaphysalis; species Haemaphysalis longicornis. Next base: position 24,749,849 of record CM023456.1, read on the forward strand.
GCCCTTTTTTGTTTTTGCATATTTTTGTATATTTCCCTCTAACAATAATCTGTATTTGCGCCATTATAACGAATAAATCTGTTAAATTCGACATTTATGCATTTCTGTGAAGATACAAAACGTTACACGGTTGGTGCTCTGGCTACTTGAAAAGAATGCTTTCGCATAGCACGAGAACTCCCCGGTGTTTCGAAATTCGGGCGTACGTTAAACATCTCCAGGGAGTCTAAATTAATCAGTAGTCCTCCAGATGCGGCGCGCCTCGTATCCCATGACCACCTCGTGAAACGCACTAAACAGCATATAGGCCTTTCAAATTCAAATTCAGAATTTATTCACGAAAGTACAAGAGTGTGTTAACATTGGGTACCTGCGGTACGAACAGTTCATGAAAACTTTCTTCGCCAGAAGAGAGACAGAGAGAGAACCATTTTATATACAGCTGGGTCAGAGAAAGGGGGTGGCCTGTTGGGCCCCGGAGACGAGGGTGGTCTGCGTCTCCAAGGTCGAGCTCCGCAGGGCCTGCTCCCAGTGGGTGCGTGTGAAAAATGAGGGAAAGGGGAGTGCGGGCAGTCGCAGAGGGAGTATAGCTGAGTGTCACTGGGGGGAAGCGGGAGGAGTGAGGGAAAAAGGTGGCTCTGCAGGGGAAGCAGTGCGTTTGTAGGAGGTGCCAGGTTCTGGCCTCCTCCCTTTGGTGAGGCTGGAGGGGGGGAGGGGGGTAATGTTGTGTGATCTCCTTGTACGGGATCAGAACGTCGTGGGAGCTGGGACGGCCGTCGTTGGGCTCCGACAAAGGGCCTGCTCGGGTAGCCACAGCTCGAGCTTCTCGGCTGGCCGCATCATTGGTCGCATGGGCGGGGACCCACAACAAGACTACACGGTGGGAAGGTGGTTTTCGGGGTAGAATTTGGAGGGTAATTTTAAATATCCGGCCAGCTTTGGGATTTCTTAATGCGGCTTGCGAGTCTGGCAGGATGGTGTATGGGCAGGGGTCGTGAGCTAGGACGAGGGATATCATGGCCGCCTCCCCCGCCGTTGTGGTTGAGCTTGTGAGACAGTGAGAGTCCCGAGGTGTGCTATACACGGAGAGCGCTACTATGGAGGATGCAGCTTGGGAGGGGTACCTAGCAGCGTCTACGTAGAGGGAGCTAGTAGCGTCTACGCTGCCCGCGCCGGTTCGCTGCGCGGGCAGCGCGCCTGGCCGCGTTGCAGTGTGAGGTGGGAGCTGCGAGGTAGTGGCTTGGTCCGTATGAGTTCGCGATTTTGTCTGGGGATGGGGACAGAGGTTGGGGGGGGGGGGGGGGCGATAGGTGTTGAGATGGAGTGGCGAAGGAGCATGGAGTCAGGCTAGTCGGTAGATTTGGGCCGTGGGGTGGGCTTCGATGAGTTCAGACGTAGTGTTATGTGCGCCAAGCAGAACAAGGCGGTCGGTAGGGGAATTGGGCGGGAGCAAAAGAGCAGCCCCATAGACTTTGCGGAGAAGGCAGTCTGGTTCGGCTTTGTCGGTCACGGTGAGCCTGCAGTAAAGGGGGTAGTAGCGAACCTACGGATTACGAAGGCATGGAGCAGCCGAAGTCACTCGGGCTCCGTCAGGCTGTGGTGCCGAGATGTAATGCATCTGAGGAGTCCTATGATCTGAAGTGTATGTGAGCGTAGACGTTGGAAGGTGAGCGAATCGCCGCGGTTAGCTTGTATCGAGACGCCAAGTATGCGTATGGAGGGGACGATAGGAACTCGGGTGTTGTCAATCCAGAAGGTCAATCCAGATGGCGGTGGGGGCGCAGTGAGTGGGTGTGAACGGGTGGGATGTAGGATGAGAAGTTCTGATTTGTGGGGTGAACATGATTGACCGATTTTGCGGGTGACCATGCTCAGTTTCTGCTCCTAGTTGCAGCATCTCTTCGATCTGAGCGTCACTGCCACCGGTCATCTAGAGGGTGATGTCACCAGCGTATGCGGAAGTGTGTAGGCTGGGGATGGTTAGTAGGGCAGAGGCCGCAGGGATCATGGCAAGGTTAAAGAGAAGGAGGGATATAACCGAATCTGGGGGGGTTCCGACGGGTGGTAAGGCGAAGACGTCTGAGGTAAGAATCCCTAGGCGGAGGATTGCTGGTCGATTACTGAGAAAGGAGGCGACATAAAGTAGTAAGTGCGTGATGCCAGGTTGAGGGAGTTTAGAGACCGTAGGATGGCTTCGTGAGAGACGTTATCGAATGCTTTGTGCAAGTCAAGGGCTCGGATAGCCGCACTGTCAGTTTGGATGGGGTAAGAAGAAGGTCATTGTTTAGTTGGAGGTTGTTGGGACCAGGCTTCTTACGGCGGCCTAGCTCGATTCTCGAGATTCGGCCGCAAGGCTAACTCCGCTGAACACCGCCACGGATCGCCAACTTGGCGTAGCGGCAGCGAACAGCAAGGAACACAGGACACAGAATTCGCCCACTCCGACGTTTATTGCAATGCAATAAGGGGACGTCGGGCGCGTCGCTCTACACCGCCAAGACCACCTTAGCCAGGACGGGAGGGACAGGCGCGAGGGCGGACAAAGGAAGGCCAAAAGGAGCAAGTCGTACTTACGGCCGCTCCCGACGATGGTTCGCATCCAAAAAGCCTTCCCTTCGTCGTCCGCCTCGGACCAGGCCGCCGGAACTTCTGGGCAAGTCTGAGGGGTTCGGCCGCGCCCCCGCGCTCTCACGGGCATCCTCCCGGAGGGGGAAGCGCGCCGCCGCGAAGAGAGAGGTACCACCCTTCTCGCCTCCGCGGCGGGCCGAGAGAGATAGGAAAGATGGCGGAGCTCCGCAGTCCCCACAAGGTGGGTGTACTGAGTGGAGAGGCCGAGGCGGAAGCCGGGGAGGTTGTGAGGGAGAAGGTCATGATATTCTAGGTAGGTTGTGCGGTCGGTTGGGATAATGTGTTCAAGGAGTCTTCCTAGAAGGATATTGGATGGAGGTGTTCGATTTTGACGGGTTTATTGTGCTTGGGTATGAGGGAGATGTCAGCATGTCGCCAGGAAGTGGGAAGGGTGCCGGATCGCCAGTGGTGGTGGAAAGGTTCAAGATCGTGTCGAGGGTGCATCCGTCTAGCTAGGTTACGTATGCTATAGAGTTTGTTAGCTGTGTTATCGGTTCCGGGGGCTGTTTGGCGCCGAAGTTGTGTGATGGCATGTTCGATCTCTGCGATGGTGCCGTCGGTGTCGAGGGTGGTGTTAGGCAAGCCCGTATGTACCCGTCGGGGTTGATATGGTAGCGAGGGGGATGTTTTAGGACCAAAGTTCGGAAAGCAGCTGGGCTGCGGTACCAGGGTATCTGTGCATGAATGCGGGATGATGCGTATGTTTTGATAGTGATGGCTCGAGTAAATATCGTAGCAGAGCCCACGTGCGTTTAATGGAGAGCCCGCCACGCATATCGTCGCATATTTGGTACCAGTGAAGTCGGGTGGGTGCTGCTGCGTCTTCTTGAATTCACGTTTAAAGCTGTGCAAGCTTGAGGTGCAGAACGCGTCTGTGGGTGCGACACCTACGTTCGATGCTACGATAAGCTTCCGAGAGGTGCCATTCGGGTGTCGGCAAGGGCAGGGCGTATTTCAGGGTCGACGGCGGTCTCATGGGAAATCTTGACGCGGCTTATTGTTGTGAGCCATCGGTTTAGGTCCGATTCGGAGAAGGTTTCCGAAGGTGGCAGTTTGGCACATTCGGCACGAAAGGCGTCCTAATCCATAACGTGGTGTGGGGTGATCGGGGATGATAGGCGATGAGAAAGCTGAAGTGTGGTTTGGATGATGTAGTGGTCACTTCCCAGGTTGTTTGGGGTGGGCAGCCAGGTCGTATGTGTGGGACAGCCGGTGAGTGAACAGGTCTGGAAACGGCCGGAATCGACTCTCTTCCTCTCGCGCGGGAGGCGGAGAGTCGAGTCCGGCCGCGGTCTGGGGTGGTGTTTCGTAGGGCGCTGTTTCCGAGGCGGGTGGGGGTGTGGAGATTGGTTTCGAGGGTGAGGCGGAGGGATTGGATTGCTTTTCAAAGTAGGCTCCCTTCGCGGGAGGTGTGGGCGTATCCCCAGGCGGGGTGTGGGGCATTAAAGTCACCTAGTATGAGGAGTGGGTTTTTGTCGGAGGCATGGAGGGCTGGTTTGAAAACGGGGATGGAAGTTGTGTGAGTGTTGTTTGGGGGCGCTATAAATGGTGAGAATGTACATAATGGGCTGTTTGGGTTTGGGTGGATAAACTGCTATTATCACATGTGGAATAGGAGAGCTAGTAAGGGTGATGAGAGCTGTGCGGAGGTTGCGGAGCACGAAGGTGGCGATAGAGGAGAAATGAAGTGATTGAAGTGACTGAAACCCAGCGAGTTTGATTTTGTAGAAGGGCCTGTTTCTGGGAGCGCGATGACTACTGGGGCGTGGGCAGGGTGGACATGAGGGTCTGCAGGGCTGCTCGTTTGGGGGCCGAAGCCTCTGCAATTCCATTGCCAGATGTGGCACGCTTCACATACCTTGTTCCAAGTCATCGGCGTCAGGGAGAGGGGTGAAGAAGGTGAGGTCAGAGAGCGATGGAGCGAATTTGGAAGGTAGTAGTTCCTTCATGCATGTAAGGAGTTCCATATTGAGGGCAGTAATTCAGTCTTACATTGTTTTCTGGGTGGTTATGATGGTTTGGTGGAGGTTTAGGTACTCTTGTCGTTGTGCCTCAGAAGCTTGTGCTAGATGGGGGGGATTGTGGCTGATTCGTCGTACCCCTCGTCTGACGAGGAGGCTTTGCATTTGAAAAGTGCCGTTTGGGTGGGGACAGTTGTGGGGTTGAAGGTGTGCTGGGGGGGGGGGGGGGAGTGCAGGGGGTCAGGATTGGCTGTGTAGTGCTGGAGGAGTAGTACGCTTTTCTTGTCGAAGGCGGGTGACCTAGGCTCGAAGTGACTGGATTGTGCTTCGTATTGTGAGGGGACGGTGCGTGTGGTAGTTGTGTTTGTGCGAGGGGGGCTTGGGGAGGGGAGCAGACCCCGGGAGCTCACCTGAGTTGAAGTGCAGCTGCTGGTGGGTCCTGCTGTTGATGTGAGGGCTTGACTGCAGTTCTTCGATGAGTGGGAAGGGGTGAGGGGTGTCGTGCCGGATGCAAGTGGGGTGTACTTGTCTCGACCCGACTAGAAGTTCCGGATAGGTGGCGGTTTCTGGATGCGTCGCGGTTGGAATCTTTTGGCGCAGCCTGTTCTTCCCGTGATGTGGGCTTCTCCGCAAATGAATGCATGACGGCTTTCGGGGGTGCTGTTCGGCCGGGTTGGTGGTGCCGCAAGTGGTGCAGCGCGGGGTAGGTGGCAAGTTTGGGCAAACGTCTCTCCTGTGTCCGGGGGTCCGGTGGTTGAAACAGGCCTCGGATTTGCGTTTAAAGAGGTAGCAACGGGGAAGAGCGGCTTTGTAGCGTACCAAGTAAGGAACCAGGATGCCTTTGAAAAGTATTTGAACGAGGTTAGTGTTGTGCAGGCGTTCGGCGTCGACAATTTGCAGTGCCGGGTCCACAAAGCTGGATAGGATGGTGTCCGGGTCGTCGGAGTGCGGTACGTCAAAGGGCACGCCGACGGTGGTGTTGGCGGGGGGAGGTATACGGTTGGCCAGGGGGCACGTGGCTTCTTAATAGAGCAGGGAGGAGAGGGCCTCTTAGGAGAGGGCCCCTTATACTCAGCACCCCTTTCCTCCGAAGGGGTGCTGAGTATGATCAAGTTAGAACGGTGGTGTATCAGAGTTGGTCTTCTGGTGAACGGGGTACCTGCGCCAGTTTTTGGATTAGGTCAGCGAGGTATGGTGCGGAGATGGCGCAGTGCGCCAGGCCTCCTTGGGGGCGGAGTATAATCTTGATGTCGTCCGCAGGAACGGGCCATCTGGTTGAGGTAGCTTTGGGACGGGTCACCGTTTGCGGTGACGTGGCGGCGCACCGCCGCTAGCGACGTTGAGAATTGCTTGGAACAGCCACAACTCTCGTGCGAACGCCGGCTCCTTAACTTGTACAAAGGTAATAGGTTTCTTTTTTAGGAGCAGCAAACTTTTCTGAATATTAAAAACTACAAGCATCGAAACTTTTACAAAAATGCTTTCGAGAAGTCCGTGTCCCGCTGTAGTTGGCGGCAAATGGCAAATGTACTCCCCAAACCCCCTCGACTGCGGGTTTGATTTCTATTTATACGCGCTGTTTTATTTCGCCCAAAACCTGTTTTCAATAACTAACGTTCCTTGTTTGCCATGTAATTTGTAAACAACGAACCGCGCAATAAGAGGTTCGTTGACAAAAAACACAATTTGCGCAGCCTTAGGCCCGTTTCGATCCTACGCAATCCGGTTCCAGAACTATCCATTATTCCCATCGAAGCGTAAGCGCCGTCTCGAAGTTCGCGTTGACACTAGCGCGAGCTTCCCCTCTAGTTATTATTGTATGAAACTCTATGACACAGGAGTCCGTATATTAACGTGCTGACGCTGCGGGGTGGGTGCGTGGAAAGAAAGAAAGGAGGCGAACGAAAAAAAGGGAGAATATTGCCATGTAGCAGCATAGTTTTTCTTGCAGGTTCACCTAAATATCAGCGAGAAAGAAATAGCATCTTCTCGTTAACCACCTGAAAATCGCAGCTTGGGACGTTCTGGGGGCGTCATGTACTCCCCAAGAGCGGAAGCGCACTTCCTATCCGGCGTAGTAACCAACATCATGATTTTGCACTGCTGCATGTGCGGTGATGCAACGATTGACGATTGAAACGCTCCTCTCTCTCCTCTCTCTCTCTCTCTCTCCTCTCTATCTCCTCCTCTATCTCTCTCTCTCTCTCTCTCTCTCTCTCTCTCTCTCTCTCTTCCTATCTCTCTATCTCTCTACTCTCTCTCTCTCTAAATAAATCAATCACTCACTCACCGCCACCACAGCACAGCAGAGAACCGGCGCTGTGTCAGCAATATTTTATAGGCGAAGCTTATATGGGCTAACTCCGCCAAGGTCTTTTGGCGCAGATTTTTCGGTGCCCCAACATTGTAGCCGATTTGAGCTCACTGGTATGTACGGGACTGCTGCACAAAGCGCCTCGGCAGCAACAGTGTCTATGAACAGGTGTTTGACGTGAATTGACGTGGGGTTAGAATAAATTATAATCCCGTGTTGAATTTCCCGGTTTGAATTTTCCCGTTATGAAATAAGTGATAATAGTGTAGGTTAGAATAATGATAGCATTACAATGTAGAGTGACGTGAACATACCACCTTATTTCTAATTTTCATTATTTAAGATACAATAGCTATCTCAGGGGTGAATTCAGCTCGAAATTTCGAATCGGTAAGTGCGTAAAGAAAGCTTTAACGCAGCAGCTTGGAGTAAACTATTTTTCACCGTTTCTTATAAAAGCCACCAAATTCGGGCGGACGGCTGCTAAAGTGCATTAATGAAATAATGTTTGACTCAGCAAGCAATCTCACTGGACTCCTTACAACGTCACATGGGCAGCAGCCGTTCTTTCTTCCCATATGTTTTTCCTTCATAATTAGGGGCACCCAAATGGCACATCTTTCACTGCTTTGCAGCATAAATTCTGTACCGTTCAAACGATTCTCGCTGAACCTTTGGTTACTCGGCATATATGTTCGTGTTGTAAAACCTTGTAAGTGCAGACTGCCAGCTAAATTCAACCGTTACGAAGTTATTTACGTTTAAATTTATTAATATTATTTCGGTTTATTTATTTTCTCCTTGGCAGCCCCCCGGGTGCTTCATCAAAGATGGGGGGGGGGGTGGAGGTTTTTCTCCTGGCACCCCGGGTGCTTCATAAAGTGGGGGGGGGGGGGGTGCTCTGCCGAAGTAGTCAGCGTACGAAAATCGCAAACAAAAAACAATACAACTAGAAAAAATGCAGCAGGATTAGAGAGGTGAAATACAACTCCTGTGAGCAAACGGTGTTATGCAAACTGAAGCGTGGGGGTGTATTATGCAAATGCCACTAAGAATCTGATAATTTAGTTTTTCCGCAAGCTTAGGTTTTCCTATAGAGTTTCATACTAATATATACTAGAGGGAAATCTGGCGCTGCATTTGCGGGCCGCCTTGGGCGGTGCCATTGCAGCTAGCGACGTTCCTCGCCTCCTTGGCTTGGTTAGCCACATGGATTCTTCTTCGTCTGGAAGCCAAAAGGGGTAACATTGTTTTTTTTTTGTTCATCTTCCATGAAGATCCCTGACAAATAAATCTTTCTGGAGCTTTAATTTTATAATAACAGAACAAATTCGATTAATTTTCTGCAGTAATATTGTTGCATTTTTGCAGCCGAAGCCAACTTTTCAGCCTGCTGTTCGTGAGCCATGCCAAGGACAAGTTGAACGTGCCTGCCCGGTACATGGCGGAACGCTCGCTGAAGCGCGGCTCCCCAAGACAGTGGCGCCAGATTTCCCTCTAGTATATATTAGTATGTAACTCTATGGATTTTTCTATTGTAACAAAAGGTTGTGTAATCCATTGGTGTATTTCAAATTGTTATCACATGAAGAAAAGAGAAAGTGTTCTTTGAACATTTTTTTACTTGAAGTGACAAGTCGCCAGCGCCTTTAATCTAAAGCTCAGAGCGGGAAAACTCCGGGTAGAAACTGTAGAATAAGGTTCGCTTTAACCGATGTTAACTCTCGGAACGGTGGTTATGCGTAACCATGGTTTACACCGCCTGTGTAACAAGGTCGTTAAGGGTGGTTTTAGTGAAGCGTGTCTTGACTCTGGATGATAGGTAAAAAAATACCATACCTGCCTAAAAAAATTAGAGAAGCCCGAAAGCTTTGCAACATCAAAACAGCGTTAAAAGTGCGTCAAACCTTGGCTGAAAGTGCTTCCAATTGCTCTGTCAAACCTGCGAAGACCCAAATCGCCGACGAAGAACGAACCCATGCAACGATTATCGCGCACTAAGTAAATGCATCTACGAAGGACCTAAATGTATACCGATGCGTGGTTTATGGGATAAAAAGGTATACTATTGTACTCCTTCATGATCGATGCGTCTATTGTATTATCTAGAACCGTTCCTTTTTTGCTATTTTTAAGTAACCCTTTTGACGCTGGAAGCCTGTTTCACGCACGCGCTGTGTGTCCAGAAATCTTATCAGAGCTTTTCGGTCTACTAAGCGGTCTATGTGGAAATGCATTAGTTTTTTGGCACTACTCTATTCGTCCCACTAAGAAAGCTTTCGCTTTAAAAGTGTGAAGTTGACTTTGGCACGAACTGCTGTTACATCACGAACACAATAGCGACACAAGCGCATTGCCGCGAGATCACGCAGCGGCAAGAGAACGCTTACAAGCCTTCCTAATCAATCCCTGTCGCTTAGCATGATGTCTACGCTGCAGAAACTGGATTTTCTGCGTTTCTGTCGCAGACTCGCAGCCATGTAACCGCGGCTACAGGCGAGAGATAATGCGACGACTCGTGGGCTTAGGAATGCCGAGGGATTGTTTTGAGTGATGTGGCAGCGATTGTATTCGAGTACTGCGAGCTGATATAACGGATGGCATGATTTTATATCGATTCCATATCCCTGTAAAGATACGATAGTCAAGGGTTTCAAAGTGTGATGTGTACTTAAAAGCTGTGGCCGAAGGTATGTTGGCTAACTATAGGAATTTTTTCCTTGATATCCGAAGATGCGGTCTGAAGACTGCGACGCCGAAATCCCAGCGTGCGTGAAGTGTCTGAGCAAGTGAATATACCTTTTCCACGCAGAGAAAACCGCTGGTAGCGGCCGATTACAAAGAGAAAATTGCTGGCTCTTTCAACCAGGTTTGCAGTAGCGCCTTGCCCTTAAATGGTAATCACGAGGCTGGCCCTTGGTGATTGCCAAATAGATTTCCTTAAGAAAGATGATGAAGCGTACTGTGCGGCTGTAGTTATTTCGCGCTCCATGTTATTTTTCAAGCTCCGTATAAAATTCCACATCTTCACAAATGTTCAAACGTGCACTGTAAATCAAGAGATCCTGTATAACTCTGGGAATCAAGGAATAGCAGGTGAGAAGCTTCTAAGTCCTATATTTTTTCGTCGCCACGGTGGCGGCCAACTGAAATCATCGGCATGAGCCTTACGCTCGGCTGACGGTACTCAAAACGCATGATTTCCACTCGTAAATGCGCTGATGACACTTATGTCAAGGAACAATTGAGTCATGGCATAACATCACCGGCGTTTGTAATTCGTTCTTCAAAAAACGTACATGCCTGACGACATTGCAAACTCGAAGAAGCCATGCTTAGAAGATAAGGATGGTTCCCTAAAAGCCGGCACCTCAGCTTAGGTTTCAAGAGAAAATGAAGGAATTGATCCCGGGGACAACACTAGCACTCTTGCAACTTACAAGAAAAAGAGGATAGAACGTATTTCGGTGGTGTTTAGGCCGTTGGAAGTTTGAAGTTTATTAGGAAGATTGCATATAATACAGTACATACATTGGTAAAGAATACAGAAAGAGGTCCCATAGTTTATCACTGTGGGGGGACCTCTTGTTAAAAAATACATAAAAAAACGGTAAAACAAGAGCAGTCAGAACAGATAAGCAGAAATATAATGTAGATTTATACACAAACGAAATGGACACGGTATAACGGTATAATGAACAATTGCGATGATCGTTCATTACTGATTAGGCCAAAATTTCAGAGCGGAAGTAAAAAAAATGACGCTTCACTGGACATCAACAGTGTCGAAATATAGAACCAAACAGTTTAATTGTGGCAAAACAGCCTAGGCTGATTTGTTCAGCCTTCATAAAGAAAACAGAGCATAAAAACAGAATTATTGTAAAATAATATTACACAATAAACGCATTACGGGGATCAATCAGGCAACATGCTTTCACTGGGATGGATTTAAAAAAAATTGCAACACAGAAATCAACGTCAGTGAACTGGAGACATACATTTTCCCGGAATATATACGCTTTCCTTGGAATTATAGGGTGAGAGTGAATGAAGGACTATTTAGAAAGAAACATTTAAAAAGTTGGACACGAGTAAGATTTTTTGGCATGTCAACCCTAACCGGATCGCTTTGGAGATTGTTTCCACCGCAAACGAGAAGGTGCAATCCTTCCGAGTTAATAAGGATGGCTCATTTTCCGTCTGTGTGGCATCCATCTCTTCTATGAAACACTTGGCGCCGTTAATTTCTGTAGCAGGACTAAGAGTCAAGCCATCGATTCCGGAGTCTTACACTCGCATTGTCGGTAAAATAAATTCCGTACCACCTCAATACACCGATCATCAACCCCTTTACGGCTGGAAAGACTTCGGTGTCCCGTCTGTTCGTCGGCAAAAGCGGACTGCCACAACAGTGATTCTGCAGTTACGGCCTGACCGACCACAGGGGGTATTCCTGGGATTTACTAGTCACCCTGTGGAGGAGTACTCTGGGCCTGCAGTGCGCTGGCCCAAAGTACTCCTCCAGAAGTTTGTCGGAGGTATGTCCAAATGGCTAGGAATTGTCGCCTAACGCTTCGATGCAAGATCTGCGCCCAGGCTAACGACCACAAGCATTGTAATCTGTCTCGACAGCCTCCCTGCACTAATTGTGGAGGAGATCACGCGGCTTCGTTTGCTGGTTGCCCTCAGGAGAAAGCAACTTCACAACTTCGTAAGGATGAGCTCATTAATGGATCAAGACCGCGTTTTAAGATGCCACCTTCCAAATCCCAAAATAGTCAATCCTGTGCAAGTCCCCTTCTCTTTAAGCTACAGATCTGAGCCGAGCTTCGCAAAACAAAAGCTACGAGGCTACTCTTCAGAACTCACACCTTCAGCGTTCCGACAATCAAAAGTCCTCCCGCAACTCACTGGCTATCCCAGCGAAACTGGCGAAAGTGATCACACCACCACCCATCTCCCCAAGGCCTCAGGTTGCAGTTATGCCTGGGTCGGGGTATACTGGCATCAACGCCTTTTAATGTATGAATTGATCTTGCCAATGCTCCTGGCCGTCGTTCGAGCCATCGTGTCAGCTGTGCCAGAGGCAAGCAACTCCTCCGAGTTAGTCTCTTCTTGCTATGTAACTTCTGGTGTGTCAGCTACATACCCCCGCTAGCGCGTAATAGTGACTATGAATAACTGTCACAATAACACCATTATATTTCATTCGAGTGCAAACAGTTTGCGAACAAAATATGCGGACTTAGAAAATCAGTTGCTCAGTTCAATTTTCCCATTCTTAGTATTAAGGAACCTGCCGTGCATGACACCTTTCGATTAGAAAATTATGTGATTTACAAATCTTCGCGATCTGGAGAAGTCAGCAGAGCAACGTTATGTGTTCGAAACTACAACCCATCTTATGTTCTTGAGATCAGCACATCAGACGTTCTTGACTACGTTGCCTGCAATGTATCTTGCGGTAGCATGTCTACTCACGGTTATGCGTATATACCCCCAGGGTGCCTACCGTGTTACTGTGGACACATTGACGCGGAAATTTCAGTCACAGACTACTAATGTAATAATATGCGCAGATTTTAATGCCCATAATCCTAATCTGGGGAAGTGTTTACTGCGATGTCCGTGGATACAGTTAAACCTGGATATAATGAAATTGACAAAAATTCGCAATTTTTGTTACATGCAGGTTTCGAGTTAAAGCTGGCGTGAATAAAGTATAAACTAAATAAAAATGCTGGGCATCAGTGACGGTGAACTCACTCTTCAAGGATTTATTTTAGAGTGAAAAACTGCGTGACTTCCGCCTGCTGCTCTCCCACAAGCTTAGTTTCTACGCGGCACTCCAAAGAAGCAACGCCACTTACCCCCGTATTCACAAACGTAACTTAAGTATCACTTCTGGTTTTGTCACTTTTCGGTGCCTTAACGCGTTTCAAAGACCAAGCTTATGCTGAAAGGACGCCTTTTTGCGAGCATGATGCTCTTTTTCGCACTAAAAATTGGTGAGAGAATTCTAGGTCGGATACCGTACCGGGCGTCGTCGTTCTTCTTTCTCGCCGGCGGAGACGGCATTTCAAATTGCGATCTTGTCTTGGAAAGAAAAAAATTGGCCGCGTATCTGCTCCTTTCGTTGCACATGTCGTCAAAAGACGAGAGTCTTTGTAAACATTTGCCAAGGAAATGCCCCCCTTTGCTTTCCCGCTCACCTCTCATGCTGTTCCTGTACCGTCGAGCTCATTCCAAAGTAAACGCACTAAAGGCTTGCGCAAGGCGATTTGAATTTACCGCGTTCCACTGCTACAGGCCGGGTTCCTCGATGCCAGCGCTGCAGTACGGGGGAGACGCGCGTGAATGGAGGCGGCCGACTAGAAGGTTTATAGAGCCGCGTGGCCGTGCTCCACGTGCGTTCCAAGCAGAACGTGGAACCTAGCTAGTGGAACCTTTCGTTGCTGTTGCCGCGTGATTTTTCATATGCCGCCAGGAGGCGGCGGTTTTCTCCGATATCATTTGCTATCGAAAACCATATCGAATATCATTTGCTATCGAAAAACCAAGCATCCATAATTTTTTTAATAAAGGAACACTGTAAATATCCCTTGTGTACTAATTTCCAGTCTTATATTTGCGTAATACCTTGTTCTTGTTCAACAAAGTTGACAAGTATGAACATATAAACCGGGCTTAGACGTTTACATGTGGCTGTGAGTATATAAGACTATTGCGCAATATCAATTTTACTTTGACAAGGTGGCTGAATCGTGTCACAGACAGACAGACAGACAGACAGACATACAGACAGACCAAAATTTCTGGGTTTAAGTAGCCCAAGAAAGACTATCGTCTTTAAAAAAATTTTGTTTTCTGGTGGCACAAATCATCAGCGACGAACCGGCGCCACAGATAGCAGCGCAGACATGCGCGACTACACGCCGACAAGCAGGTCTAGCACCTAGGGGACACCGCACTCACACGTGGAAACGCACGGTAGTTTGCGGTGCGGGTGAAATTCGCTAAATTAGTGCATTTTTCCATCTAATTTTTCAGAAAAGCGCAAAATCAGGCGTAGCGAATTGTTGCATCGAGGTTAACCGTCGCAATGCCTTTCGTTACATAGAGGTCTACAAAAACAGGGTTTTCGATGCGGCTGGCAATGGAAATAGAAAAACTTCGTATATCCAGAAATTCGTTACATAGAGGTTCGTTATACCCAGGTTTAACTGTATGTCATTGAGTGTGCCGTGGACAGGGTAATTTAGCAGTTCTAAATGACCGTTCCCCGACATTCATTCGTGGTTTCCGACACTCAAACTCCATTGATATAAGTTTGTGTTCCCAGGACATCTTGAACGGAATGGGCTGGACAATATATATGAAAACACGGGCAGGGATCATTTCCCTATTCTAGTCAAGCATTCCCAGCTGTGCACTACTGCTCTCAAGCGGTATACTAAGCTCACAAACTAGCAGCTTTTCCGTCGTAACATCACAGCGAACCTTGGTGCAAATATGGACATTGAAACTTTCCCACAATTCTTACACAAGAAATGCGGAAGTGCACGCGTGCAGTCACCGTTCCAGACCATTGTGCTTCTGTTTATAGCGAATGTGAGCGGATGCGCGCTCTTAGAAGGTGCGCGGAGCGATATTATAGCCCAACTGGGATCGTCGAGGCATACAATCAGTGCCAAAAAATTCCAACCCTTACACGGCGTCACATTCAAATGGTAGGAAGAAAACGGTGGGGTGATTTCTGCAGCTCGTTATCACCAATGACCCCCTGTCACAAATTTTGGTCAGTTATAAGGTCCCTTTGCGGTCAGTAGCTCAAAGCTACCCTTTCAGAGCTCTTGCCCATGGGGATCCAGAAAGAACTGTAGCTGATGAATTTCGTAAAATGGTAATTCAAACAGGTGTCGAGACAAATTGCCTGAATACAGAACCTCAGTCCAGTTGCCAAACCACAGAGTGCGCGAAAAGCTTCAGCTCCAGCATCCGTAACTAGGATGCACTTTCACTATCAGTGAATTACAAAGTGCACTCGCATCCTGCCGTAACAAAACGGCTCCCTTCCCGGAATGCATCGCGTATGCCATGCTTAAGAATACTGGTCCAACGGGTACGTCTACCTTGCTAGCTTAATAAACATTTGTGAAACCTTCAGAAAGCGCAACACTGAAAAAACGCTAGACCAAGAAAGGGAACACAGGACGAGCGCTCGTCCTGTGTTTCCTTTCTTGGTCTCGAGTTTTTTCAGTGTTGCGCTTTCTGATGGTTTCAAATGTAATTTCACCAACTAGCCCCACTCACCATTCTGCTGCAGCTTATTCAACACTTTGTTGATTCGGGAAGCTATTCCGGTTTCTTGGAAGACAGCGCACCTCAATGCAATCCTGAAGCCCAGCAAGATACCACTGTCGCTTGAGTGTTTTCGTCTAGTAAGTCTGACAAGCTGCTTGTGCAAAGTTACGGAGAAAATTATTGCGGCAAGGCTTCACTGGTGGGGTGACGTGACGCAAGTGTTCCCTGAATGCATGTCGGGATTTCGAAAGAAGCGTTCTTCAATGAACGCAGTACTTAATATTGTGACATGAGTCGAGCATGAGCGCATTCGTGGTAACATCACAATTGCGGCTTTCTTGGACTTGGAGCACGCGTATGACACTGCCAGTCACATTCCTATCCTGAAGCGTATGTTGGAAATGACATACATGGATGAGTATTGCGTTGGATACAACAATTCCTCACCAACCGAAGAGTTTTTATGGAGACGTCTATGGTCGTAGGGCCCAGCACGTTCCTTCACAAAGCGTTCCACAGGGTAGTGCCCTCAGTCCTTTCAAACTTAATTGTGCCATGGTGAACTTACCGCGCCGCTTGCCACCAGGCTTGCCGTTTTACATTTGCGCCGACGATGTCTGCACATGGGCGTCGGGTACATATGCTCTCTTCCTTCAATCCATCTTGAAAGAAGGTTTAACTAGCATGCAAGAATTCCTAAAAGAGTGCAGGATGACGTTATCATATGCGAAAACAGCTGCGTTGCCTTTCATAAGAGAGCACCTAAAAGCTTTCGGTCTCTTACTCGCTGGTCAACCAATCAAAACTGTAAAAGAGCACCGCTTCCTGGGCGTTGCACTGTATCGGCAACTTTCGTGGGCTCCACATGCATCAAGGTGCTAGAAGAAAACGTCAATACAACTTTTAATGTTCTTCGTAGGCTTACAAACACATCGTGGGGTGGATGTACATCATCCCACATGTTTAATAATATAGCGGGAGCGACGACCGATCGGCATGTCAGCGCCTTATCACGGTGTTCAGCAGCAAAATAGGCGAGAGTATAGGCGCACGCGCATACCACTATCGGCTTTATGAGTGTCGTCTGCTACGCTGTTTCCCCCGCCACTGCATCTTAATGACTTTGTTCACGAGAAACCGGAGTTATTTGAAGCGCATGAGCATATCGAATGCGCGTTTGATTTTTTCTTTCGGGTCCTTGCCCCGCACAGCGTGAGGAATGCCACTGAAAAGATAAGTAAAAGTAGAACAGGACCGGTTTTATGGCCGGAATGGCCTTAGGACGCTGCGCTGTTATAATGCGATAAATGAGAAATCTGATAAAAAAAAATCACAGCATATCCACGGGGTGAATGATGATGAGTGGGCGAAGCTCCTGAGGGGAAATCATCGGTAAAACCGTGACTCTTCAGTGAAAGTTCGCCCACTACATCTGTGTCCGAACGTAACGTCTAGAAAGTCTCGCTTAAACCGCGCGTCGGCACCTTGGGGCTGAGCTCGCCTGATGCGTTTTGCAGACGCCTCACGAGCTCTCACTGCATCGGGGTCTGCCTGCCGATACGCGCGCTTTCTCGCCGCTTCCCGTTCTCTGACGTTTTGGAGATCCTCTTCGCGCCGCAGCCGTGCCGCTTCGCGTACGGCAGGGTCCTCGCGCCGTTGCCGTGACGCCTGGGCCTCTCGTTCTCGAACGCTGGGATCTTGGCGGCGTCGTCGCGCAGCCAGATGACACGCTTCGGCCTCCCGCTCTCGTACGGCAGGATCTTGGCGGCGGCGTCGCGCAGCTTCACGGAGCGCTTCTGCCTCGCGGACTAGCACATCTGCAGCCTTATCCATCGGGCGACTCCGAGCGCGCGCCAACAGCGAACGGATTTTATTACAATGCTCCCCGCCATCTAGTAAACAATCCAAGAACTAAACTAGAGGTAGCCACGCCATCTAGTAAACAATCCAAGCGCATCTTTTCATCATATACAAGTACCGCCATCTAGTAAACAATCCAAGAACTAAACTAGAGGTAGCCACGCCATCTAGTAAACAATCCAAGAACTAAACTAGAGGTGGCTACATACATACGTCGAGGATGGACAGACCCACGCCCTAAGGAGCTTCGCCCCTAAAAAAAAGACTTGTGACCCTCGCTGTTTATAAGCTTCCTTTGACGGTAGCGAAACGGGCAGCAAGATAAAAAAAACCGGGGGGTGTGTTGCCTTGAGAACAGCGGAGCACACGACGCTCCACAGAGTAGATAGTGCTATGCGCGTGCGCGTACTCTCGCCTGTTTTGCCGGTAAACACCGTGATAAGGCGCTGACATGCAGATCGGTCGTCGCTCCCGCTATATTAAAAATATGGGAGGCTGTACATCATCCCTACTAAAGGTTCACTCTGCACTAATTAAGGCAAAGAATTGCATATTCAGCGCCAATTCTGCATGGTCTCTCGAACACCGCCGAGCAAAGACTTCAAAGAATGCTGGCTGGGAGTCTGCGTGTTTGCTTAAGTGTTCCTAGACTATCATCAAGTTCTCTGGTAATTGCTGAAGCTCGTAAACCTTCCTTCCCAGTGATGCGAACAGTAGAAACGCGTGCCGGCATTTTTTTTTTTTTGAATATCAACCCAGCATGATCGCCACCATCTTAAACAAGGTTTTCTAGAAAGAAAATGTTTTATGATGCAGAGGACGCTAAAAGGCAATAAAGGCATTTTACCTATGTATGAGGTTTGGCCAGGTAACCCTGCGTATCCTCCGAGGCTTCTTTCAAGTCCTTTAATTGAGTTGTTTGTGCAGGCTCTAATTCCGAAAAGGGGATTTACCTGCAGCCGCCGCGCAGCAACTGGCTCTGTGTCAAATGTACGTGCACTACCCCGGCTTCACTCGTGTCTACACAGATGGGTCTTGCCTATTAAACTCCTCTACGCGTGCATTTTTAATACCTAAATTGCATTACAAACACAAAATTATGCTGTCTCGTTGAACTTCGTCAACCACAGTGAAACTTTACGCTGTTTTGTTAGCACTGTGGTTCATCTGCAGTGTGGCATTTCCTGAAAACCGGTTCGTTCTCTCGGTCTCCCAAGCACCGCTAGCATCTATGAAAAACACTAGCAGCGCTTTCAATGATTCAATAGTATATAGAACTTTAAAAGCATTGGCTACAGCCTCTCACATGCACCATATGTTTTTCAATAGATTCCTGGCCACTGTAATATTCCCGGCAACGCGGCGGCAGATGTGGCAGCTCGCCAAGCACATCAATTTGCAACCACGGACAACTTGCCCCTGTACATTTCAGACTTGCGACATCTTCTAAAGAGAGCTTGTGATAGCATTTTTCCACTACGTGGTTTGCCGAACAGTCACAAAGCAGCCTGCTCTTTGAGGTTGATCCTTTATTGCGGTTCAAAGTTCCAATACCCACATCCAGTACACCGTCTGCCTATTGGCACTGCTTATACAAACATTTTCTGCACAAAATTGGCAAAGTTCAAGGCGTATACTTTTTATGTGGTCATCCTGATGAGACTATCGTTCATGTCTATTCAGAATGCTCCCGTCATTACGCTATGGGCTCGGCGTTTTAAAAGTGTCCTCATGTCTTTAGCCAATGTAGGCCGTTTAATCTTGCGAAAGTCCTTGGTCGTACGGCTGATCGTCCAGCGCGTCCCTGACGACAACAGACCCACGCAGTTGCTGAGGAAGTGGCCAGTGGCCCTGGCACTCGCACAGCCATGCGTGCAACCGTGGTCACCGACTCAATGGACAGAGTACGGAAGCTTCCGCAGGGGTGGTAATCTCTTCCGCGGCCCGAGCCATTCTGTCCAAGTGCAAGCCACCGGGAAGAGCCATGAGCTCGTGTGGGTCCGGCTCACTCGAGGGTAGCAGGGCAACACCATCGCCGACTACCATGCCGAGAAATGTCAATCCGGGCCGAGAACGAGCCGGAAGAGCTACCCGCACCGGTTACCAGCTTTCGGGACATTACCCGGATGTACCGAGAGGAGAGGCGCAGACTGCCGGAACCGCACCCCAAACTGACTAGGCAAGCAACAGACGATCCGCGTCGAGCGCAGGCGGGATCGCTTGCGCATCCCGTTACTGATGAACCTCATGTACCCTGCGGAACACGATACGCTCTGTCCGTTTTGCAAAAGAGAGCGCCTTGGTCCGTAGGTCAACACCGGGTCAGTAAAGGTGTTCGTTTCTTGCCCTTAAACTGTTCCTAGAGTCTAGTCACATTGTAGGATATTATTGGTTTTGAAATGGAGCTCTATCTTATCCCTTAGAGTTTACAAACACTACTAGTTACCATTACTCTTTATTGTGTTCGTCACTGTGCAGTCTCTTTTCCTCCTCAATCCGTAATGTATATCGTATTTTATCCTGTGCGTACTTTGTAGTTTGTATCAATTTGTGATTTGTTGCTTTTATACGGCCTCACTCTGATCTATTTCTTCCTCTTATCATTCGAACTTATATCCACTCACTTGCTTCAAGGGACAAATTGCTGTATTCAGTGTCCTGTGCGCACTTTGCTGTAGCTTGTCCGCCTCTCTAAGACTATTCATAACTCAATGAACTTTGTAAAGAATTTATAAGAACCGTTCACCTTTATAGAACTGTGCAATGACTAAAGGAGCGTTGCAAACTCATCATAAGAACATTTACCTTACGTGAGAAGGAGTATCCGGCGCTCATATATGGCGTCAACCTCTCCTTTTTTCATGTAATCATGAAAGAAAGAAGGCGGCTTGCGTAGGGTGCACACCATGCTTCGCTTTTTAACCTCGTGCGCGATGGTCGCTCTTTGGGTGCGCGGTTGATGAATTTTAATAGGCTTACTAATGCCGGGGATGGCCTGTGTAATAACTTAGCACTTTGGCAGCCGCTACCCAATGCCAACCGGGATCCGAAGTTGAGCCCGCCGTGCCCACCGCATCCGTTGGGCACTCACCGGCGACTCGGATAGGAGCGCGCTACCAAAAATATAGAAAGAGCCTGAAGGCTCTTGCACAGATAGGCGTGGTGGAAAAGTTCCATTCTACGCTTTAGCGCGCCAACGCAACGCAGGCGATGAAGCGCGCTGTAGTGGACGGCTCCGGATTAATTTTGACCATCTGGGGACCTTTAACGGTGTTGGAAAAATGAAACGCGTTTGCTTTCAGCTGGGATTAGTGGCCTCCGCGGTTTATAACACCATGACGAAGAGACGTGGATGAAGTGCTGCGGGGCGCAGTTACGGGTATAGAATTGGGTTAGATTGTATACGAAGCAGTCGTCGGTAAATAATCCTAACTTTGCGTTATTGTAGGTGGGAAAACCAGTTAGGTGAAGAGGATCAGCAAAGGGGATAGACATGCGCCCTGAGGGACTCCGGATGATACGCTGTAGGTGAGATGGGGGTGCTCTTATTGCATGCGGCCATTTGGAAAGTGTTCGAACTAGGTTAATAGATTAGAAGGGATATCGAGGGTAGACAGTTTAAGCGGGAGTTAGTTCTGTGGAACACGATCTTTATGGAACATGATGTGTGAAACATGATGCTTTGAGAAATGTTACAATACAGCGTCGCCCTACATGTTATTATCCATGCTAGTGATATGTGTGTACACTCAGCTAGCTGAGTCTCACATGACAACCATATACTGGTGGAAACTATGTTGATGAGGGTGAGAGAAGTTCATTGATTAAAATTACGGTATTATACCTGACGCTACCATCTCTTCGAGATGCATATATTTTTGCATAGGATGATATTAAAATATATGGCGCAATAGTTAGAGGGGACTGCATGGTTACCTAATTTACAAAGCGACAGAATTTGGGATATTTTTCATTTGTCGGCCGTGATGCTGGAATCTGAAGATTGTTACGAAGTATCTGACTAAGGCCAGTGGTGTTTTTCTAGTCGCTTGCTCTTGATTTGATTAACACTGGCGCAGGATGGCATTCACCTTGGGGGCAAAGCGCTCACAAAACAGGGACGAAAGAAGAAAGACGGCATGGTGCTGACTCGCATTAATGAAAGCGCATACAAATATACAATGAGTAAACCTCACGTGATATTTTCCTCTCACCCAAGATAAGGCCACGAAAGGAATTTCAACAGCGATTATACACAGTGAGAGGCACACCTGGCAAACAAAAGAAAAGCAAAAAAAAAATACAAGACCTGAAAGATCACTTCACTTTTTCCCAACGCAGGAGATGATATCTTTATGACTTGAATAGGCTGGAGATTTCTTCGTCTTCTCACGTTGGCCTAATCAACATTCCAGTGTATTTACTGCGTTTATGTATGTATTTATTGCACAAAAAACAAGAAAGGAAGGTCCACCAACAGGCGTAAATTGTCTCGCCTAGGGGCGGACACCGGAACGCCTGCTGGTGTAGGGGAGGTGGGATAGGGAGGAAAGAGTACATAGGAATAGGGGGATAGGGTATAGGGCTAACATAAATATATAAAACATGGGCAAGAATAACCTATATACAACGTTAGGTGAAAGAAAAAAAAAACAGAAAAAGACGAAACACTAGACAAATAAATAAATATCAAAATACAGGACACGAAGGAGTAGGACACCTGCACACTTACACACACACACAGGAATTCTACCCTAACAGCTACACTCCACTGCGACCCGGGCAGTTACGTAGAGTTGTAGCTTAGTGCATTGTGGAGCCCCGAGGCCCCCAGGTATGCTCCCAGGGCCTCGAGCACTTTGTCCCGCTCCCTGGCATTTCCTGGGGGCCAAAGCAGTTCCTATCCGTTTGCACAATTCTTTTGTGGTGTTCCTCGCCTTTATACCTAACCCAGTAGCATATGACAAGCAGCAGGCGATCACTACTGAGTTCTTACGCATCATTTAGAAGGTTCCCAGAGCAGCGTCTGTGTAACTTTTTTTCCTGGTGTTCATCGTACACGCCTGCTTTATCAATATGGGCCAACCCGAAGATAAACATGCGGCAAGAATACTCGATAAAGAAGGTGTGCCCCCGCCAACTGCACGTCAAGGACGGCGCAGTGGCCGCATCCAAGGCGTCGATAGCTCGCGCCGGCTGTCGACGCCTGAAGCGTGGTTAGCGTTACGCAACTTCTCCGCTTGTTTGTATTTTCATCGCTTTTCAAGGAAAGCCCAGAAGTTAAGTAACTGGTTAGTAACAGGTTATGTAGTACAAAGTGGACTGAGAAGAAAAAAATTGGCCGCGTATCTGCTCCTTTCGTTGCAAATGCCGTCAAAAGACGATAGTCTTTATCGGCTTTTGCAAAGTAAATGCCTCCCTTCGCTTTCCCGATCACCTCTCATGTTCGTCCTCTTGCGTCGCGCTCCTCCCAAGGTAAATACGCCAAATGTTTGCTTAAATGATTTTAAATTTCCCGACGTTCCACTGCTCCAAACCGGGTGTCTCGATGCGAACGCGGCCGTACGGTGAAGACGAGCGTTCATCGAGGCGCCCTACTTCAACGTTTATAGAACCACGTTTCCCTACTCCACGTGCGTTGCAAGCAGAACGTGAAACCTACCTAGTGAAACCTTGCGTAACTGTTGCCGGTTGATTTCTTAAAATGGCGCCAGAAGCTCTAGTGGCGCGGGCGACAGCAGGCGACGGCGGAGTGAATTCTTTTTTTGCTGTTGATGAAGTATTTAATTTCGCAAAAGTCAAGCATGTTTGATTTTTTATAAAGGAACACTGCAAATATCACTTCTGTATTGATTTGTTGTCTCATATTTGCGTAATGTCTTGTTCTTCTTCAACAATGTTGACAAGTATGAGCATTACACCGGACATAGACGGGTAGATTTAGCTCTGACTATATAAGACTATTGCGCAGGCATTGTTTTGCTTTGGCCGGGTGGCTGAATCGAGGCACAGACAGACAGATGGACAGACAGACGGACAGACATACAGACAGACCAAAACTTCTGGGTTTAAGTAGCCCAAGAAAGACTATCGTCTTTAAAAGAAATGGCCTCCATCCCGCCCTGTAAATTGAATGTCCAGCGAAGCTGTTGTAAACCGCTACACATGTGATGGGGGAGGGTATGAAATGTCCCTGTCGTCTCGGAGGGTTTGTCGCTTGCGCTCGGCTTCACTGGCGGCAAAGCCTGACGCGTGCGGTTTCCCTCGAATGATTTCAACCCCCTTTTTTCTAGATCAGCTGCAAACCTAATCTTTACCAGGAACACATGAAGGAAGAGGAGGGGGGGGGGGTCCTATTGTTCACAGTCCTCTTATCATCCATCATGCGTTTTCGATGCTCATTTTGTGTTTTTCACACAAATTTGGACTGTGTGTTTTGGAACATCTTGATGGCAGCGCACATACACGCGGAAACTAAGAAAAGAGACAACAAACCTGACTCAAAACTGATTTTTTTATTAGAACAGACACACATTTAAATACTACATCCTAAACCCATGTGACCACACATCATAAATACGTCACAATCTATCGAATGTTTTCCAAAACGTGACAGGCGTGAACAAACTGTGTCGATGCAGGCGCGTTTTATATTTACGCTAGAGAGCCATTTAGAAACTCAAACTCACCGTCATGTAAATGAATCGAAGGCACACTAACGCACCACACCCCTTTCTTCTTATATGCCTCGGTAATCTGGCGTGTAAATATGTCCCTGTGCAGAGATAGTATCACTGTTTCCTGGAACGCAGGCTCGCATTTGCACTCTGAAACGTGCTGAGCAACGCAACGCGAGTAGGTGTCCCCTGCTAAAGACCGTTTATGTTCTAACAGCCTAACATTAATACACCCACTTGCCTGTCCAATATACACTTGACCACATGGAAATGGTATAAGGTAGACAACAAACGTTTTGCATGGTACAAAAGGAGACACGTGCTTTACCTCGCAACCCTTCCGTGTAGGTGCACAACCATGCGTCAACCCGCAGCCCATGCTTCCGGGTGTAAGTGCGCTACCATCAAGACGTTCCAAATCCAATACCAACTAGCCCTGCTGTCACTTATTCTGGAGCTCTATGTTGTATGCCTGATCAGCCTGACGAATGCGGTCTGCGTCCTGGGCGAGAATTGCTGGCTCGTGCATCGGTTTTCTGCTTACAACGACAAAACTTTTTTTCGACTAACGAGAGGCTAACAGCTTCGCTTAAAAAAAACCAGCCGTGCAAAGCGACGCACAGCTGCCTTCGGGGCGTTTCAAAGTCCCAAGGCGTCATGCAGGTCAGGTTATAGCACACCGCCAAATTACCCTTGCTACGTAATTTAATACGATTACTCATTGCCTCGCTCAAAAACCTCAATAAGTTGCTCATTTGCTCTGCTTTATACAGTGTCCAGTAGAGGATCTTCTCACTAAAAAATGGAAAATGAAAATGATGGATGGACGTTTCCCAGATGACCGTGTCTTTATTTAGCGAAGAATTGCGGGAGCGTCCTTCCTTTCTTGGTCATATGCATAAATGTGTGGCTCAGCGCCCGTGGTCTCTTCTTGCCTTGTCCGAATTAATAACCGATGCACTGTCGAACGTGCCCGAGCTATCCAGCATGCGCGTCATGGGGTAACGAGGCAGTTTGCAGGAGATGAGCCGTGAGTGCGGAATATCCCAACAATCGGGGGCGGAAGAGTTGACTTTTTGCTGTAACTTAACACTTCAAATAATATAACTACATTGCTATTGCTTGAAAACGTTGCTGTGAAATTGTTTTTTTTTTTTTTTAGGATTCCGGCAGACAAACGCAGGTCTCCTGAGAGGTAAACACCTTTAGAAGGCGGCTGCATCTATAGTACAATGTGAGTTATTGCTTATTGTAACCACCGGGAAACCCCTTTCTTGTAGTCATGGGGCTACTGTCACGCGCAATACATGACAAAGAGAGAGAGAGAGCAGACAACACCGAGGACACCTATGAGCACTTCTTGGTTGCGAATGACAAGGATTGAAGTCCAAATGAACGCCTGCAACTCTTTCGAGAGCCTGGGACTCTCAGACACATAGTGGGCGGCGGTGACAAGTCTACCCTAGACCCCCCTAACATCCACCTTTCCACAAAGCTTTGGAAGAGGGCCTTGGCCAGCTCAGGCCTCGGAGATCAGCTGCGCTTAATTGAAAGGGCTGCCGACACGGCCCGAGCTCAAGGCATCCTGGAGTGAGGACGCCTCTCTGAAGCATTTCCTTGATTTGATTAAAGTTTATTCTCTCTCTCTCTCTCTCTCTCTCTCACCCTCTCCCTTGCGCCTCGAGCTGTCGAAGTGCTTCGTCCTAGTGCCGCTTGAGACACTTTGCTTCCCGACCGATCTGCTTCCGCCTTAACGCTCCGTTTCCTAAGCGTTGCGCCGCTGCTCGCTCCCGCCACCTGGTATTGGGCAGTCTTGGGCAGTAACTAGTTACTAGTAACACGTTACAGGTATCTAGTTACATTTTTCAGCAACGTGTGACTGTAACTAGTTACTTTTCAGTTAGAGGAACTTGTAACTGTAACACTGTTTCTTTTTTACCGAGTAACTGTGACAGGATATATCGTTAGAGTTACTTTTTTATACAAAAGTATCCATTAGGAACACACAGGCTGACGTACAAATTGCACTTGTTCGCTTTTCGGACTTCTTTCTCTCCACCTTTCACTTTTCGACAACACGGCAGCTCTCGCAGTTTGGGAGAGGAGGTGGCTACGAAGATGGAGTAGTAGTAGTATGAAACTTTAATGAGCCTTATAAAGTAGGAGTGGTTCCCTAGTCCGGGAATCCAAGTGACGACCGGGCGACCGACACCCTAGATGCCAGTAGTTGCTGGACGTCCAGGTGGTCGCTGGTGATCAGGTTCTCCCACAGCTCATTGAGGGGGAGGGGGGAAGGAAAGGGTGGGAGGTCAGGGTTATGCGTACACTCTAATAAAATGTGGACGAGTGTGCCAGGCTTAGAGCAAAAAGTGCATTGGGCGGGAAATTGAGTGGGAAACATGTGGTGTAAGCGAATTGGATGGACGAAGAGTCGTTTCTTCTGATTTGGACAGCTTGGAGTGAGGTTGAGGGAATTGTTGCCTGTCGAGTCGATAGTACTGTGTAATGTCTTGAAACGTAACCAGTGGTGTGGACTCCGCTTGTTCTTCTGGGGCCTGGGAGGAGAGTGCGCAGGCTTGATGGTGGGCAAAAGTATTGCCTGTCAATGTACAGTGGGCGGGTGTCCAGACGAGGGCGACGTTTCGTTGTGGCTGATGTTGCGAGAGGAGGCGGAAAGTTGGTGGGGCCACCCTCCCCGCCAAGAAGCTCCGACAGGCAGCTTGGGAGTCGGTTAAGATGACCGCGCTCTTGGTGTGAACAAGTGCGAGTGCGATCGCCAGTTCCTCAGAAATATGCGTGGATGTCGTGGTAATGGAAGCACAGGTTATAAGGGCCGATTTGGTGGTGACGGTTGCAACCTTGTGCTGCCCGCCTGGATACGAGCTAGCGTCTGTATACACGTCGTCCAGACGGTTCCCATATATAAGAAGCTACGAAGATGGATTATTTTACCTGTGGAAGACCGAGATCGGAGGTCGGTCTTATATGTGATTTCTAAAACTATTCTTCCGTCTTGAGCGAGCAAAAAGAAGAAATAAAAGAAAGTGCAAAGTAGACCTCTGAAAAGAAGGAAGCTCTCGGATGCCAACTTTGGGAAGAGCTCATCCCGGGTTAGAGTGAGATTTGCAAATAAATTCCCCGACACCAAGGGTTCATAAGCCAAATAGGTTGATGCACCAAAATGAGGCGTACAGAACGATTGTTGTTGCTGGGCTTGGGTGCACCCTTTTTAGGTTCCCTTCATCTGGGGTTGTACCACGCGCACTTTTGACTCCCCGCACTCCTTCGTGCGTTAATACTAAATAAACTCGATCATCTGTTTTGCGATCCATTACTTAGTGTTATACAGTAACGAAGAAGTACGGACATTACTTTTTTACAATAGCTCTAACTGTAGCAAGTTACTTTTAAAAGTTCCTTAACTGGAACTGAAACAGAGTTACTTTTTGGGGCTTTGGTAACTGTAACACTGCTACTTTTTGCTGGCAACGTTCCCATGACTTGTATTGGGAAAGTTGACGAAAGTGGACAATTTCGCTGCCTGTCTATTCACTCGTTTTACTGCGTCCTTCCACTCCCTCACTTCATCTTCCGAGTACAGGAGTGGCCGGCCATCTTTCGCTGCTGCCAAGTTAAAGATCGCGCTATGGTGCGCACCGAGCTATGGAACGCTCCTCAAACAGGTCAGCTGAGCTGTTTCAAGGCTTCCGGTGCTTACGCAGACGCCGGCTGTATGGGTCATTTAGTGTTTTCGCGTTAAAACACTGTGTCGAAGCGAGCAAGTTCCGTGCTATGGAGTGCAGGAGAGACAGCCCCGTGGGGGCGGCTTTAGTCCAAGATTCCCTGCTCCTGGTTGGCTTCCTGAGCTGTAGCGACAAATTCTTGTAGCGGCTCAAGGTCTGAGCTGGTCAGCTGGTCTACCCGCTGCTGTATAGGTAGTGGTGGGAGTAAGAAAGGCTTTTTACCACTTGGTAGATGAAGGCCTGATCACCGCAAGCATTGATAATAGCGGCGAAAAAGGTGAGTTCAAAAGAGACGTGAATGTGAACGCTCCAGTTCCTTGGCCTAAAGACACATGCCACGCCTACACTGTCTGAATATTGGGGCTCTTTCAAAAACATGTTCAGGAAGCTTTCCAACTATAGCGTCTGCATAATATCGCCCGCAAGAGAAACAACAAATAGTCAACAAAAACAGGACACCAGACATGTTTTGCTTCCGTTTCATGGTGCCAACGGAGTGGAAGAGAGTCGAACTGGCACCTAAAGCTACGCCTGGCTTTGGCGTATACAGGACGCCTCTTCCTTAATTGCACTCCACACAGTTTTAGTTGGGCCCATTGTTTGCCTACATGTCTCCGTTTGAAAGATAATTAGGCGCTAACGTAGCGAAGTGGAATACTGCTCATGCGTGTTTCTAGCTACACACTTCGCCAGACGAGAGTAAAGACATGCTAATCCGCCACGCGCCTTTTACAACCGCTCAGCGTCGGCCAGGGTAACCAGCGTCACACACACAAAGTAATTCCCTCAAGTCGGCATCCCCACAACGCTCCAGAGCAACAAATAAAAGGGACAATTGAATGAGTGACGAAGCCCAGCATTTTACTTGCATAGAATCTGCCTAGAGACACAGCGTAGTGCCGAGCGTCATTCAAGCCTTGCGTGATGTACCTGGTCTGACCAGTAAAACTAAATTCTGGGCCTCACCATTAACCCAGTTTTCACGTCGACCGAATAATTTGTTGTTCTGGCGCATTGTGGTGAAGTTTTCCGGCAGTGAATTATTAGAGCAAAAGCCGTGGGACGTAACTACTCATTCAGCGCCGGCTGAGAGAAGCGAGCGCTCAAGAAGGAGGGACATAAGCGGGTCACGTGAACTGTGCCCCTCTCAGCCGCTTCTGCGCGCCTTCTTAACGGGCGCTTTTTCGTGCGCAATGTGGACAGAAAGACAGCAGCCCTACAACTGTGTGGACCAGCGGACATTGATATCTTTTCTATGAAGCTAGCTTTGCCTGTAAAGGTGGACGCTAAGTTGGTATGCATAATTGAAAAACATCGCAAACGGACGAATACACGAGACGAGGGAGGATACAAACACGGCGCCTTTGCGCATTTGGCTTTGCCGCAAATATTCCCGTGAAGGACAAGATTTTCGCGACTTGCGAACTCATAACATTAGCTCATAACTTACGAACTCATAACAGCTAAAACAGCGCTGTAAAAACGCTCCGCATGTTTATCTTGGGTATCTTCGTACTGAGACAATTGGAGGCTCAGCGGTAGCTTCCGGATATTTGCGGCTAAATTGGGAAAACGCATTCGTTCTCAAGTTATGTTCGCACCGGCTGAAATGTCATCGTCCGATGTGTTGGGTTCACACAAAGTCCACACTCGACCGGTCAGCAGGCATCGCTATGTTTCGGCGAAAGTATTGAAAAGCAAGAACAGATGAAAGGTGAATTATTCTCGTGAAGACTGTTATGGGAAGGTAAAAGGGTTGAAAGTTGGGCGAGTTGGTAATGATGCATCTCAAAAAACAAACTGCGCGCAAATTAACGGGGACAAGACACATGAAGAAAGCACAAGCGCGGACTGGCAACGAATTTATTATTACGCACATCAAGGCCTTAAATGCCCAAGCGCCCAATCGACACGCCCCACATGCGTCACAGTTCTCGGCGCACCCTGCCGCACGTACAGAAAACAGTAACAACAAGACCAGATTGTTTTTTTTTATATGTTATAGGAAGGATTATGCTATGCTAAGTAACGGTGAGTGCAGAATTTTCTGTCTAGGTGTCATAACCGCGCCATTTTTTCCCTTCCAAGAACAATGACTGTGGAGTGTGTGCGCGTATAGGTTTGTACTCTAATCTTCGCACCTCAACTGTCGCAGGCTCTACGCAGATGCGGCTCTCTTCCTTTGGTTCTGCTGAGGATTATCCGTGATGCCAAGGCGAGCGACGCAAGTAACTGTGTGAGTCCCTTGTTCAGTAGTGAAGCACACCAGTGTCGTTCAACCGAACGGAACGCTAAGCTCGCAACGGTAATAACGCTAAGGCTTTACCGCATATCCTGTCTAATATCAGGGTGTGTTAGACTTACAGCAAATATCCAATGTTCGAGTAATATACCACTTAAACACTCCAGCGGTCCTTTTTCAGTTGTCCTCCCTTGAGAAAAAGACAGCACACTTTGTTCGCCTGTAATAGCTTCAGTTCGGCCCATCTACGGTGAAATGAAATCATATCTGCATTCAAGACACAATTCAAAACTTCCCAGGCTAAAAGCTGCGTTACACAGATTGACAGGGCTCCGGAAGCCTTTGAACAGCAGTTTGTACACTAAGTATAAATAGTACTTCGTTATCGTATAGCAAGTAGAGCGCTGGCTTGATACACGGTGCTATGAATAGCCTGTCTTGTGAAAACCCGTCTAGAGTTAACCGGTTCGTGCTAAGCAGGCGGAGCAGACCGGAAAGCAAGGCCATACTCAATGTAGCAGCTGTGTAGCATATCCACGTGTTTAAGTAGTTTAGCTCTTTTCCCTTGATCCCGGCACGTTGGTGGGTTGAGAATGCCGGTGTGTTTGTACCCGTAATTGCAGGAAGGACGCTGTCTTCGTGTTTCGCGAAGAAGTTGCAACCTGCTTTTCCTGTTTTTTTCGGCGTGGCCGTCGATTTGTCCAGCACCCGGTTTCTTCATCGGCGGGCGTGGGAATGTGTCGATCGTTGCCAGAAAGTGATTCTCAAATGGACGCTCGGTGCATACTTTTGCCCCGCGTTGTGCTAAGCTTTGCAGTTACTTCGCAATGCCAAGCTCCCTGCTACGTGCACCATTTATTTATTCTTACACACTTTGCAATGATTCCGATATCGGCAAAAGTGTTGCAAGCTGGGGGGGAAGTTGGAACGGCATTCATGAGGGGAAGCCAGCGTGACGTAGCGCAGGCGGAACCAAGAAATACAGAGAGCCAGCGCCGTTCCTGTGTTGCTTTGCTCCGTAGGAGTTGCGTACCGCTGGTTTCTACTCAAGCATTCAGATATGAGATCGAGCATTCGTAAGCACGCACCTAGAAGCTGTGCTCTCTTTTAAAATAAGTCGCGTTATTTTAACAGCGGAGCTGTCGTAGATCGAGCCTTTTCGTAAGTCTGCTGTAGGTCTTGCGTCACGCAGGCGGCCTCGCAGATAAATACCGCTTCCCAGACCCACCGATAGATGGCGCAGTGGTCTCGCACGGCGGGTTCCTCCCCCTCCCGCTGTAGAATTGTAGAATTCGCGCAGCAACGACACCGGTGTTCTCGGGCGAGCACCTGATGACGTTTGACCGACTCAAGAGAACCACACCTTCAGTTCCAGCTGATTTCGCTCTAGGTGGAACAGGGATTAATTTTTTTTCTTCTGAAACCTAAGAGCGCTCTACGAATTTCATTAGAGCTGCGTTCCTACGTCCTTTAGACTACGTTGCCTATGGTACGTGTTTTAAGCTGTTGCTTGCCTACCTTCTTCACGTTATTTGTCTCTTAAGTAGCTGAACCTGTGTTCTGTATGCGCTGTATCATGTTTGGTCGACACCCAAAATTGATTTTATCTTGAAAAGCTATAACTTCCGATTTTTCGTACTCTGAAATTGTATTTAGGCTCCCTATGACTGTAGATATCCGTTCATGACTTCGTCGATTCTGCACACTAATACAACAACAGTCACGCTGCACTTGGGCCGTGTAATAAAAATTAGTGTTAAAGTCTTCTTTACTATCTTCATTTGTAGTTCTGTTACGTAAAACAACTTGCATTATATAGGTAGATAATAGAGTGCAGCACCGATAATATAATTATGCAACTCGCTGCAGCAGACATTCTTAACACCGGAGGTTCCGGAAGCATAAAAGCTGGCAGCGCCGCCCCTTGCATTCTGCGCACTATGACTTGTGACGTCAAAAATCGTGACTTGCGAAGCGAGATTAACGGAACTGGTTCAAGAGTTTTTCTGGATAGAACAGAAGTATCGTTGAACCACGTACGCGTAAAATAAACGTATCTGGTAGCTTTCATCGTACACGTTTTTTAACCCACAAATTTCAGCTGAGTAAGAATTACAAAACAGGCAACCTTCACGGCAAAGTCCATGTTCCATCGTGTCGTACAAACCTACTTCAGAATTCGTTTGTCTTCAGTACGCGTGCAAGCTGGAACCGCCTTCTTCTGTCCGTAGCTGAAATAGGCAATGGATTGCTTTTCCTGCAGCCATAACCGACCTGCTTTCGTAACAAGCTGTTATTCGTAACGTTTAGTGCTCTTGGTATCCAGGAAAAACCGCACCAAAAACGATAGGATAGGATAGGATCATGCATCAACTAGATAGGATAGGATAGGATAGGATAGGATCATGCATCAGCTAGCCCGTCTCACTTCACTTGTTGAGTTAATTGTTCTTCTTTCGCTGTTTTTGTCTGTATTATTGTGTATTCACACTCGCCTCTGTAACGCCCTCAGGCCCTGAGGGCAACGCAAATGAATAAATAAATGAAAAACCTCACTTCCTCACACTGGCAAGCTTTTTTTTTTCACGTTCAATTTCGGTCAGATGCTTTGTCTTTGCGGGAAAGTGTATTTAAATGACTTATTAACATTGAAGTGAGTATAACCGTCTGTCTTTGCCACCGGCGTTATTATTGTGTACGAGAGGCAGCGTCAAAAGTGGGGTGGTATTTGAAGCATCAGGAAGTCGACGAGCCTGGCTGTCAGCTTACTGTTGATTCTTCCTGGGGGGGGAAATCCGACTGCCACCTGCTCGTGGTCCCCCCTGCCAGCTGGCTGGGCAAAGGCGGTTTCGGCTGCCTAGCTTTGGTCGGTTGCTAACGGCAGCGGTGGGTGAGAGCCAGGACTCACCCGGGGATGCAAAACCCCAAGGGAGTGGCAGCGACTCCCTGGAACTGTATGGGCCAGTTCCTTGCACCAGAGCCGATGCTGGACGCGGAGGCAGGCCCGGACAGCCTGGGTGGCTACCGAGGTTGGCTCTGGGATTCTGGCATAAAAGCGGTGAAAAAGGATCCCTTATTAAGGGTCCGCCGCAGTCACCCCACGCGGGTACGACTGCTCGCTGCCGACACGAAGGTTCCTGGACAACAGGATCCAGGGCCTTCGATTAGGTGTTCATGATGGCCAATGTATCTGGCCTTTAGTAGCGACCAGTCTAGGAGGCGCGCACTTGCTAGGACCGAGGAAAGAGGGATTGGCTCACTTCTTAGGGAAGCTTCTCGTCCTCAGTATCGGGAGTAGGGCTGGTCGTACTCTATAAGGATTACTCCTTCCACCTGATGACTGCTGCCCGTATGGGGAGGGTTCCCTGGTGGGTGAGTGGTTGGCATAGGAGCACATTAGAGGTCCACCGAAACCCTATAAGTTACATAGGCCTTTCCTATGGAGATAGGTGATTCAGGTGCACATAGGGATCGACGGATGCATACAGGGTACAGTTACCCCGTCTGTCGGACAGTTAGCTTACCAGTATCCGAAACCGTCGAGACGAGGGGGATTAGTACCTATGTAGGCTGGGCAGGTGTCTCTTGAGTACTCGGGGGACCTGGTGGGTGTTAGCCGGGGGCTGGTTGTGAAAGGGGTCCAGAGATTAGGTGTCGTCACTCCGTCGCAGGTTCTCCCTGTTCTTCGATGTCGGGGCTCAGATGGTTGGAACCTATAGTGGGGTCCGCTGAATTCCAATGGGAACCGTCTGACGCCCATCCTGAGTTTTCAGGCCTATTTTTAGGAGTCAGACATCTAAGGATTAGAACAAAAACCTCGCTGTCCCCATTCCCACCCACGTTCCCATAACCCATTCCTTATTACCACCCATCCGCATCCCTCATCCCAACCTTTCCTGCCTACCGTCCCAGGTGAGATCAGGGGAGTGAGTCTCCCCGGGCCCGCTCTCCTGGCTGTGGTGTCGCTGTGTAGCATTTTTCCCTTTTATTTTCCACTTCGGTGGGTATTTCCTTCTCTTCAAAACTCTAGTTGACCTCGGTCCAGTTTGTTTATTTTTAATTGGCGTCACCCGTGATGCGTATGTGGTACGGGTTGGGCTTTTATTTTATATTATAGCCTTTAGCTTTATGTTGATTCTTCCTGCACCTTTTTCTTGATGTTAGCAGCTCACTGCTTGATAAACGTGTGGGCGGCGATTGGTCTTTCAAGGTTGTGACCCGCTTATCTATCTCGTGAAACATAGAACGGAAAGGGGCGAAAGGGGGAGGGCGGAATTCTGCTTATTGATCTAAAAAACGGCAAAGTACCTATTTGCCATTGAAGACAAGCTAAAAGAGCTAAAAAACATTTTATCCTTCCGTTAAAACAAAACGTCGTTTAGCCTCTACTGTCCCCTTAGCAATATTGGTGTTTGAATTCGGTCTTTGGGACGTTTCTCGGCTCACACTACTTAGTTGTTGCCACGTTATATGGATGTTAGCACCCTCGTAAATATCCATGAGCAAATATTTTAAAAATATTCATGCAAGTGCTTCCTTCCAAGAGTCGCATTGAAGGAAAGTTCCTTCTCACGTAATCTTTTGATAGCCTAACATTCCTGCTTATGACGACCTCATCTTTTCGGCGATATAACTAAATATCTAGCACAGGCCTAACAGGTTGTTTTTTAAAGCTATTGTCGAGTTGCCTTTGATTTGAAGCTAGATTCTCACACCGCACCGCCTGTAGGGGAAAAGAGGCGGCATGAGAGTTTACGCGTGGAATACGCAGGAAGGGTTACCAAAAAGCCATCGCCGTTTTTCCTTTCTACGAGCATGTTGTTGCAGTTTCGTGGCAACTCAAACAGTTCGGAACCTGCTATGAGTGTTGTCGGCCACTTCTTGTGCAGACCTGCCGTAAAGGAAAGATAGAATTCGAATGGCAAAGTCGAAAACAGCATTCGCCTCATTGTTTTCTTAAGCCTTATCTCCTTCCCGACAAGGCCACAGGGCAGGTAAAACAGTCTTATCTCTTGTGTCTTGATGAACTCAGGCCTTAACAAAACAATAGTGCGAGAGGAAAGAGCTACGAGACCTCGTTCGCGGGGCCTCGTTCACGTAGCGTTGGCCTTTGACAGGCCTCACGCTTGTATGTGTCTTCCACGGCTGCTACTAACATTTCTGTGCGTATGCCTACCTCTAAAACAGTGTAATGCGATCCCTTGCACACGGTGGTGTTACTCATAAGTGCGAATAGTCTATTCGGCTGAAAACGCAATTTTTGAACAAAATATAAACGTATGTGTTGGATTTTTGATAATGTCCGAGGAATAAACGCTTTATCAAAGGTTTTCGTGCCAGCGTTGCCTTTTTCATCAAATCAGTAGATTTAATAACAGCAATGATAATGTGATTGCCTCATAACAAAGAGAAGTAAATCTACAGTGACCGTTCTTACCGTGTATCTTGAATAGAATACGAACGAACAAAATCGTCATTGTCTATATGTTTGGCACTTTCTCTATAATTTTACAAAACAAGTAGCAAAAAGTTTCAGAATATCGACATCATGTTCTTGCCGTTTATTTGCCAGTTTTTACAGTTTTTTTACAGTTATTGCACGGAAACTATTCGCATGTTCTTGAACAAGCGAGTTCACCTCTCGGCTTATACAAATTCGACGTCGTTTACGTGGGACGTTTGCTTACCGTGCGTTTTCCTATGACCCAGAAGGAAATGCACGGGCTCTGGAACTTTTAGTGGAGTGCCGTATTCATATTTGACTTGAGCAGCATCATCGCCTGCCTAGGATTTGGCCCCGGGCACCTAGCACATAGAATGTCAGATGCTTAAGATGGTGGCATGCAAGCCCGAGGCTGGAAGTCCTGCAGTAACAAGCCGAACAGCAACAGCGGCAACAAAAATGCAACAACAGAAGCAATCGCGTCGCCGTAGTGGTCCTCGGTCGAATTCTGTAGCTGTCCCCAACTGTCCTGAGCGATCAGCTGGCCGGTGGCGGTGGCTGTTCGACGTGCACCTCGTACGCCACCTCCTTGCTGGTGACCCAGCTGTACGAGTTATCAAACTGCAGAACATCTGCAAACCGAGAGAAAAAAAAACATATGCCGTGGTTAAACGCGGTTAACAAAAGTTTGTCGAGCGATAGCTCGGTTTTCGAGGCCAGAACACGCAGTGAACGCGCACACAATTAATTTCACTTCAATGCAAAACACTAACGCTGTTCTGCTCAGCCGGCGGTGTAGGTGCGATCGTGCAGAGAGTTCGGATGCGGTCAACGCCTCCTTGTAATTATTTTCTGATTATACGTGTTCCTTTCCCCCTATCCCTCTCTCCGCACCCGTCCCCTTGGAAGCGCACGAGCGATTAGACGCTTTCACTGCGCAACCGCACGAGGCGCTGGCTGGACCTTGGTTGAGCTTGAAGGTCAGACTGACGCTACGAGCAACAAGCCGCCTTCTGGGTTTGTGCCGGGAGTAATAGAGCTTTCGCTCTAAAAACGAGGCACACTCAGTAGAAAAGTACACACAAGCTTACCGGTCGTCTTCCCATCTGGAAACGATGTTTCTACTGGCTATGGCTACGACATAACGCACTGCGCAGGTTGCGTTTCCTCTCTTTGTTGGCTATGGATGACGTTGCGAAGGTCACGAAATGTCGGAAAAAATTAATAAATTTTTCGATGCATGTATAATCGCCGTGTAACTTCACTAATTCACAGCATCCTCGTTTCCTAATTTGGTTTTCACAGTAGCCACATAAAACCGCAACACCGCTGCCTGGTCCGCTTGCTCCGGATTGATACACTTCAACGCTGCGCTGACCAGCTCGGCCCTGAACGACCGGCTTATGCTGATCGTCAGTTCTCGAGCTACGACGCAAGACTCTGGCGCCTTGGACAAGGGCGCCACCACCTCAGGAAACAAACAAACCTTTGCTCTACTGCAATAAAAGTTATTCATCTCTGGCTTGATGCGAAGGGTCTCAGTTTGCTTAACGATCCGCAGCAACCCACACACATTGGAAACAGTGTTAGTGGGGACCCGACCCCTGACTTGACCTTTGAAAAAAACATGCGTACGGAAGCAACCTGGCTAAAGACTCAGGAAAACCTTGGCAGCGACCACTACATCGTCGCTATTGGGGTCGAATCTGGGGTAGCCAAAGGAAAGTCCGGTAAAAAACTACAGCTCATCGACTGGGATGCATTCCGCGCGCTTAGAGCCGAAGAACGAGGCCCATAAGTGCGGGGGGCGGTACTTCTGGGGTCGGCATACCAACATTGAGAGCTGGGCAGAACAACTTCGTGCAGACGATAAATGGGCCACTAGGGTTGTACCGGCAGAAGCAGAGCTCCAACAGGCCGACGCTAAGTTGTTGCTACATATGTGGGAAGCTAAACACAGCTTGCACACACAACTCCAAAGCAGAAACTTTACCCAAACCTTCGGCGACGACTAGCGGCCCTCAACCGCGATATAGAAGCGTACACACAACTAACCCGTCAAAATGGGCATAGCACATGCGATCGCATGGACTACGAAATCGGTCTTCCCAAAACCTGGAACATTCTGCGCTTTCTCATTGACCCCGAAAATATTGTTCTTACTTTCGGCGCTTCATTAAGAACTTCGCCGATGTTGCCCGACCACTAACGGACCTACTGAAACAGAACGTTCCCTTTTCCCTCGTTCCCTCGTAACAATATGTACAAAGACAAAACCTCAGCATTCTTCACAAATTTCAGGGAACAAACCCGGAATTGCTCAAAACCATTCAGGGCAGATACATTGGCGGCTGCACCCGCGAGGCACTTCCTCCATACGTGGGCAATGACAATGCTCTCCTTGACCATCCCATCACTGTAAGGGAAGTTAGGGGAGCTATCTTGGCACTGCGCGCTCACTATGCTCCTGAACTGGACGGTATTACAAATAAAATGCTGAGAAACCTAGATGACGAGTCCGTTGAAGCCCTCACACGACACATGAATGTATGCTGGGAGACTGCGCGACTACCAGCTCAGTGGAAAACGGCCAAGGTCTTCATTACGCCAGGCATTTGACAATGTAAAGCACTGGGCAATCCTCCACAACCCGGGCCTACTTGGCCTTGGTAAACGCGTATACAACTACGTTAGCAACTTTCTCTTTGGACGCACAGCTACTCTGGACGTAGGGGGGCTCCACTCACATGTGACTGAGCTTGGGAGCAGGGGGACTCCCCAGAATTTAGTCCTGTCCCCACTTCTCTTTAACGTAGCCATGATGGGGCTTCCCGAATACTAGAACGGATCGGTGGCCTCCAACAAAGCCTATACGGACGATGCCACGCTTTGGGTCAGCGGAGGCAGTTACGGGCACATTCAGGAAATCGTATACAACCGGGCATTGAGGCGGTCGAGCTGTACGTAGGTCCCCGGGGCCTCAGATTCCCTCGCAAAAATCAGAACTGTTGCTCTACAGGACTACTACTTGGGAAAGACGCATAGACCCAAACTCTCAGATGTGAAGATCTTCGCGAATGAAACGCAACCTATCCCCACATTGTCCAGTATACGGGTTCTCGGTATCCGAATACAGGCCATTGTACGTACCTCAGGGACCATCCCCGCAGTAGAAAAAAGCGTCCATCAGACTACCCGACTCGTATCGCGAATCGCTAACCGACATCACGGTATGAAGGAGTGCAATCTCGTGCAATTTAAGCCTTCGTTCTCCGTAGGATGACGTACGTCACCCCTTTCCTACACCTCAAAAAATACTAAGGACCTTAAATTGACGCCCTCATTAGAGGGGCCTACAAGCAGGCCCTACGCACCCCGATCGCCGCTCCGACCGAACATTTCGAGGCACTGGGCTTCACAGCACCCTCAGTGAACTGATAGAGGCTCAAAGGCTAGCTCAACGGGAGCGGCTCAGCTACAGCCAGACGGGTCGGCATATTCTCGGCTCCCTGAGGATCAACTACCCTCGAACCGGTACGCACAAGGTACTCTTGGCTGCCGAAGTGCGCGAACAAATTCACATTCCACCGATCCCTAAAAACATGCACCCGTTCACAATCTGCAATGCAGACAGGCAAAGGCGAAAGCCCTGCAAAAACGATTCGAAAATTTAGAGGACGTGGTATACGTGGACGCGGCCGATTACCCGGCTCACGATGTCATGACCCTGGTGGTAGTAAATCGGTAGGGTAATTCCATTAGCACCGGGTCGGTCCGCACGAGCGAACCGGAGGCAGACGAAAAGGCGGCCATTGTCTTGGCAATGATGGTCTCCGCAAAAATCATATACGATGGTGAGCGACTCAGACTGCTATTATAAATTACGCAAGGCGGCGCATCTCCCCAGAGGCGTCCGCAATTCTCAGTATTGGACTTAATATTCAGCGGTCCGGCAAGATATATCTAATATGTGCACCTGCACACTCCGGTTTGGGCGGGAACGAATACGCGCACAACGCAGCTCGAGGATTTTCAATGCGAGCTGGTGATGACCACAGCGCTCATTCCTTCGCTGTTCGGGCAGGGATCGGCTCGTGTTTTTTTAGAGACATCACTCATCACTACAGGCTAGAGCGGGCCTGCTTCCCCCTAGCTCATCCTACCCCCAGTAAATTTCAACCCGTGGCTTGGCGAACTCCAACCCCAACCTGGTAGCGTACAGTCACTGCCACCCTGGGCAGTATCTGAAAAGTGCCCCCGGTGTAAGGACAGGGCAGACCTAGCACACATGCTGCGGGCCTGTCCACAGGCGGCAACGTTATATCGCAAAATCGCTAGTGTAGAGCAATGGGGGGCCGTATTGCTCAGCTCCGACCCAGCAGATCAAGTATGCGCCATTCAGCTAGCCGAAGACACTGCCAGAGCTCAAGGGCTCTTGGCCGATGTCTAGGGTAACTGGTTGTCACGCAATAAAGTTATTTCTCTCTCTCTCCCCCTCCTCTCACTTCGCGGGACTCACTGAAGAGTCACCTTGGCACTGATTTATAATATCACCCGTGGAGAGTGAACACTTAGTGCGTCGGTTCATTAAGATATTGCAGTCACGTAAACAGGCCCGCCTCACTTCTTGAGGCACTTTCCAGTTCCCCCATAACACCCGCCTCCACCGAAGTCAGGGCGTTAAGTCATGATACACGAAGGTTCCTGGCAACTGCCCGCATGTCCGACCTTGACACAAAGACCATTTATCTCGAAAGCGGAGCCCGTCGTCTCCTGGCTGAGGAAAGTATCGAGTGATACCGTGCAATCACGCATGGTACTTAGGGAACACTTGGGCTACTGCCCTTTCGTCTCCGTACAGCTGCAAGGTATACCGATTCGAGCGATGAGGCCAGAGTAAGCGAACCATGAAAGCAAGCACGGCAATTTTGGAATCGCCTACGCAGTGGCGACTGGAGGAATGAACACAAGCCTCTTATGCATTTATATGTGTACGCCACCCGCCATCATTGCGAAAGAATACAATCTACATTTGAGTGATCCGCGTTTGGGGGATTTATATTTTCGCGGCTAAAAACAAAAATCAACACCCTTCAACGCTACCCCTTCTGAGTTTTTCTTCTTTGCATTCCTTGCTTCAAAATAAGTCCCCAGGGAACGTCGCGTTTTAGCATCTAGCTACTATTTACGCCATAAAGATCAGAGCTCTTTTTGTTAACTGCAAGGCGGGTTTTTTCGCGCAACACAGCTATCAAAATTGCAACATTTTTACAATATCACCATTGGCGAGACTTGCACGCAGTAGGTTTCAAGCTGCTCTTTAAGTGCACGTGCTAGTCTTCCACAAAGATCCTACCATAAATTTTGTTTTCACTGCTTAAAAAAAGTGTGCGTCGAAGGGACTAAAGAGCCGTGTGGGGAAAGTAGCAAGCTTAGAAATTATTGTACAACGCTGAAGCGTAACTCAAAGAGATATGCACAAGAGAGCCGCAATAGATGCCCCAAGCTTTCGCACATATATCTTATTACTGGAGACGACATAGTCTTGCGAAGCGAGTCTGCAGAACATCTGCGAGAAATGCTTGAAGAAATAACCTCAGAAAGATTGGCCGTTGGGCTAAAAAATGTGAATCAATCTGAAGTAATGATGAATAAGCATGCCGAAAGCGCTCTGTTTAGTGTGTGTAACGAAACGTCAGAACAAGTAGAAGATTAGAACTACTTCGGACAGGTTGTCTATGCTGATCCGAACCACGAGAAAGAAATCCGGCGACAGAATAGGTATGGGCTGGAAAAAAGTAAGCTGTCACTGAAAAGAAGGATATACAACCAATGCATACTGCCGGTGATGATATACGGAGCTGAAACATGGCGCCATACTAAACAACTTGAAAGAAAACTTAGGTCGGGCTCAACGGGCCATGGAACGAATGAAAGGAAACGGGCTTCCTGGATCAGAGAACAAACTTGAATAGGAGGAGCAAAACGAACCCGAAGGCCGAGGCGTTATCCAGGCGTAAAGCCTGAATCGCTACTCGGCACTGGGGGAGGGGATTTCTTGGGACGAAAAGGAAGGCAGGAGAAAAAGAGGGGATAGTAGCGAGGACGTGTACACACTTTAGTCCCTTTTTTGGGCACTATAGTCGTTCTTCTAAGCTTGTCTTGTTCAAAAAACGTAGAAGGCTTTTGTTGCTTTCTGCGAAGTCGATGGTAGGGATCGATGCCCGAAGATGGTCTCTACTGTGAACGGTTGATTGTCCAATCGGCTGAGTTCGGCGGCCAACACGCGTGTTTCCCATGAATAATGGGACCCCCCAGGCGTCGCAGTGGGATCTACTGGAATTCCGATGAGGGAGGGGTTTGCTTTCGTGAAGGCCATTCCCAACCACAGACTACAAAGTAATGTTGACTGTGATCGACAGCCCACACGGGAGGCGGCACTGAAACAGAGGGACCTGTTTGGGGAGGCACGGATGCACAAAGTCCGGCGTATTCCATTGCCTAATGGAGGTCTTACCAGCGAACTGACGAAGCACCCTAACGGCATCGTAGAGGATATCATTCTTCAAATAAAGAAAAAGAAATGGACTTCGGCTGGCCACGTAGTTAGGTGAAATGACAACCGGTTGAACGCCAGGGTGACAGAGTGGGTACCGGAAGATGGGTTTAGAAAGAAGGGAAGGCCAATAACTCGATCGAGGACGAAATAAGGAAATTAGGATGGAAAGAATAGACTCGAGCAGCGTAGGACAGAAGCGGTTGGAGGTCGACGGCAGAGGCCTTCGTCCTGCAGTGGACCTTGTAGGCTACTGTTGTTGATGATGATGATGATTGTGATGGCGACGATGACGACGATGATACTGTTGCAATTTCCATTCAAAGTACACGGACTCTAATTCACAATGACGCGTTTGTCGTGAACCTGGCTAGGAACTAATCGGTATCAACCAGGTCGTTTATGGTTTGCCCTTCATGCAAAAATGATCTCCGAGGAGCTGAGCGTTTCGGTTGCATGAAGAGAACCCTTTGCAAAATCATTCGCAAAATAACTGCGCTGACTGGTGGCACGTCTTCAGGCAGCGGCACGTAGGTGACTCCGTAATTTCGATTAAAATTGTAAATGCAGCAAAATCGATTTTCAAAATTAACTGCTAGATAATTTTTTTAAGCTGACAAAGCCCTCTTGCGAACTGCATTGCTTGACTGTCTTGTCTTTTTGCTAGCAGCCGCGCCCAAGACGCAAAGCTTACTCATTCTATCGGCAATTTTGTTCACCTCGCCAACGGAATTAGCAATGGTAACAGCGCAGGTAAAAAAAAATGGTGCACGGGGGGTTCTGTAGAGGGAGACTAGCAGAGAGCACAAACAAAGCAAGCATTAGCTTCAAGGTCTATGTCCCGTACAGAGGGTGCCGTCTTGCTTGTATCGGGGAGCAAGCGCGCCTTGCCCTAGAATCCAACGTGAAATGCTCACAATTTTATCAGATAAAGTTCTATGCTTCAAGCTGCGGCGCGGCTACAGTAACGCCGTTTAAAGCAGTGTTAGGGCAACATGACAAATGGTCTATAGTATACGACACCGTGTATTTCCCAAAAATGTGGTTGATCCCTCTTTCATAGGAATCGGCAAAACACGAAAGTGAAGGGGTCTTCACAGGAACGGTTGAATGTTGAAGGAATTTCCTTCTTGTGCGAAGGGTTCGCGAGCCTGACCCCGCCAGACGAAACACCGACACGCAAGAAACAAAAAAACAGGGGAGGTCGCCTCAATTCACGCGCGTCCCCTGTACACGAAGGCGCCGGCATCAAGGCGCCAACTGTCGGCGCTCATTAGCGTCATGATGCGCTACTTCGCTTCGCCTCTCCTAGACGTCAGCACCATTTGAATAAGTCAAAGAAAGGACATAACGCGCGTTCGTAGAGCTGCTCACGTCTCTGGTCATATAGCGCAGTCGGTAGAGCGCCACGTACCTTCCGCTGCGGCGAGAGAGTCGTGGGATCGAAACCACGCGCCGCCGCGTCAATGGCACTTTTTTCTGGCGACGTCACTTCCGTGACGGATATCACGTCACCAGAATGTTTGTGCAGCCGGGCATAAGACACTTTCGTGTTAAAAAAGAACTGCCTGTGTGCAAAGAGCGTTTGACACGTAACTACGATGTATAACAAAGATCTATCGCCTTCTTCAGTTGCTCTTTATGTACTACATTTAAATGTAATTGAGGTCAGGCTGGTAAACATAAAAAAAAACGATGTTTAGCTGCGCGAAGTGGCAGAAGATAAGAGCTGTCCTCTATCGCAGGTTCTTTTTCACACCTATTCGTTTAACCCGCAACTTAAGAAGCTGGCCGCTTACATGTTCCGGGTCGGGAGCAAACGAGCGATCCGTGTTCCGGCACCAGACTGCAGGAAGGCACGCGGTGCATCTCGAGCATTTGCTCCCCCGCGGCCACTCCTCCTGCGGCGACTTTGAAGGGCTCGAAGCGCACCCCGAAGGCCAGGTCTCCCTTGGCCGTCTGGAAGGACCATCGAAGCCGGGAGCCGGCCTCTTCCACTCGCAGGGGAAGCTCAAAGCGGCCCCTCCGTTCGACGCTACGCTTCTGCACACCCTCGCGGCCCCAGAGCTTCTTGGCTGCCAGCTGATCGCGGTACTCGTCCGGAACCTCGCCGCCGGGACACACCAGTGAGGGCAGCGAGGGTCCCCGTCCGGGCCGGTTAGGGTGCCGCCCCAGTGGAGAGGCAGGCGGCTCGCGTCCATGCATTGTAGCAGAGACTCCTTCCAACCCTCTGCGAACGGGTGGCACGTGCAGAACGGCAATCAGCCCGGAGAATCACGAGGTACTCGCGAGCTCGGTGTGACCTACAACTCTTACTACTAAGAAAAACAGCTGCAAACGACAGGACGAAGAAAGGGGTGACAAAACCACAGGCGCTGACGAATAAAGCGCTCAGTTGTTCGTCAGCGTCTGTGGTTTTGTCATCCCTTTCTTAGTCCTGTCGTTTGAGCTGTTTTTCTTAGTGTTACAATGTACCAACTGTCCTGTCAGAACCGTTCTACAACTCTTGTTAGTATTCAGGCGATAAAGTCGTCAAAACGATGACACTGCGCTTGAAGATCTGTATCGAGTACGATACGTCAGGAGGTTATGTTTGAAATGTGTACTACCTTACCTAGTATGTCTCATATTGCTCAAGGCTAGTTCTTTTTACGCCACATTGGACAGAACGTGGATGTGCCACGTCAAAGGCTGGCCCGCCTACTTTCATCCTGGAGTTCTTCCCTTTTCTCCGTTTTTATTAGTGCCGAGCGTTCGTACAGTGATCGAAAAAAAAAATCGGGTTTGACTATTAACGACACCAGTTCATGGCGAAAAGTTGTCGTTCTTTTCTGGAAGCAAAGCTTAAACGCTAGCGGCGATGGTTAGTGTGGGTTTAACAAATTATTTATGGCGAATAAGTATTCTGTGAATACATCCATCAGCCACTTGCTGTATACACACTCGTCAAAAGTGTTAACCACAG
Organism: Haemaphysalis longicornis; assembly: GCA_013339765.2. Classification (NCBI taxonomy): domain Eukaryota; kingdom Metazoa; phylum Arthropoda; class Arachnida; order Ixodida; family Ixodidae; genus Haemaphysalis; species Haemaphysalis longicornis. The sequence continues at coordinate 24,794,545 of CM023456.1, forward strand.
CAAAGAAGCGGGTGCCAGATTGTTTGCTCCAGCGCATGCGCACGACCTCCCTGACTAGCCCTCGCACTATCGTGAGTTGCCGTTCTGTGCCAAGGATGCCCCCTGGTTCTTTGCTGTTAACGCTTTTGCCAACCTTACCTTTTTTTCAGCGCATAAGGCAATGTTCAGACTACCGACACAAAAGCCGTATCGTGATCTATGGACGTAACAAAACGGCGTGCCACGCAGTCCGGTTGGCTGACACGTGAAATGACGTCATTCTTTAAAGTTATTACCACAGTTGTGGCAGCAGTCTAAACCCGGCCTAAGACAATGAAAGAAGAAGCATGCCGTCCTTTACTCCTTTGCGCCATGTCCCCTCGTTTTAGTCACAGTAGAGCACTAATTTCTCGCCTCATTAGCATGCAATTTTTCAGCGAGTCCAACCTAAAGGAACCTGTAATGTTGGCAAGCGCCTGGGCCGAATCATTCGTTTCTCTTCGTTCGGATTATCGCCGTTTCTGTCTCGCGAGGGGTGTACTTGCGATCCTGCCTGTTTCGCAAAAAGACGCTCAACGCTCAGTGACTGGGCCGCCCAATACACTACGCGTGTCTACTGCGCACCCATCCCGGAAAGCAAACATTTTAAAGGTTTTGCAAGAGTGGTGATACCTTTGCCGAAGATGCCCACTTTGTCCACCGTTCGCTGCGTCAGGAGCGGACTCAGGATCTTCCACAGGATTGGAAAGAAACTCGGCACTGCGACGCGGAAACACAAAACGCAAAAAGGTTACAAACAATACCTTCACGTTCAGCACCTCTACAACTGCCAACAGATACACCTGCCTACCTATACAACTGCCGATCGATTAGGTCCATGCGCTTTCTTTTTTTTTTTCGGATCATGTTATATGATGCACGAACCATTACGAAAGAAACCGGTTGATTGATCACGGGGATTAACGCGCCGACGCAACGCAGGCAATGAGGCGCGCTGTAGTGGAGGGCTCCGGATTAATTTGGCCCCCTGGGGACCTTTAACGTGCGCCGAAATCTAGACGCACGGGCGTTTTTGCTTTTCACCTCCATCATAAAACCGGGCAGCAGCGGCCCTGGAAATCGAACCCGCGTCCTTGCGCTCAGCAGCACAACGCCTTAGCCACTGAGCCACCGCAACGGGTATAACAGGAAGAAACTCGCTCGCTTCGACGAAAGCCAGCACTGTTTTTCTTAAGCGCACCTCACCCTGACAGCACGTGTCCGATAAGTTTTTCCACTTAACTATACTACTATTGTTTTTACTCGCTGTGATCCACGGTTTTCTGTGCGTCGTTCATTCATCCTTCTACTGACAGGAGAAGAGGACGGAAGAAGATGGCATATTATCTCCCCTTGCTCCCCGCCCCCCTCGGCAGAATTCTACTCCACAATATCCTCCTCCCCTTCCTCCTCCTCCTCTTTCTCCCCCCTCTCGATGATCTTCCGAAACAGCCGACTTCTTCCGATGTGGCGACTTCACAATGCATGTGAACACTGTCGCATCCTGATGCAAATTGTTATTGTCTAAGTATGGCCCAGGTAATATTTTCTCCCCTGAATTGGTAACGAGTATAAAGTTTAGACCTTGTTTTGGGGCGTGTTAACCGCACATGTTTAAAGAGGCAGACGCGAAGCGCCAACACAGAGCAGCACAGTATCGACAGAGCAGCAGTGCGATGTTGAGCGATGCATTAGCTTGCGGCTCTCTTTTAAATGACCGTGGCGCCAACGTTAGAGTCGGACAAAGATCTGGTCAGAACTGATGTCATCGCACGTCACGCATCTGTAATATGCCGTCGGGGCGCTTCTAGCAACCACCCGTAAATCTGAAAAAAAAAAAACAAAGCTGAAGGAAACGCACGAAGCGCTTTTCGCGCGCGAAAAAGCCGGCCGTCTGCACATCGGCACTCAACCTCAGTTAACGTTCGTAGAAGGAGCTCATAATGACGCGATGTCGTTCGACTGGAAATAATGCGCCCGCAGCGTGTGCTTTACGGTAATCAACTGAATTTTTGCAGTTCCGTTCTATTATTGAACCTAGTCAGAGGAAATAGTCCGCCGGTCTCTCTCGTTTATAAAGATTTCAATGGTGGCACATTTACCGTTGATCACGAATGCCTTCTCGAGGGACTCGGGGAAATTAGCCTCGTACATCTTGAGCAAGTCCGTCAGCAGACCGATCACTGCAAATGAGAAACAAAAATTATCACAAAAGTTGCTTACAAAAGCGTTCTGTTTGTTGGGCATTTTTAGCAACAAAATTTGAAGCCATCAATGGTGACTGCGTTCAATGAATGACGGGATATTTTCCATTGTTCCAGTCAGCCTCTGCGCTACGCATCTTCGTGAGTCTCAAAATTTCTCTAATACACTTAAGGCTGCTTACGTGCCTTGAAGGTACAATTGTGTCTGGGTGCCCCATGTATACACGTCCACCCGTTAACAAAGCAACCATTTTACAGTACTTAATCCCTGCTTCTGAATCCTCATTATCCATCACTAACCAATCTTAATTCATCTTAATACAACTTGCTAATTTTAACCATCAATCAATTTTTACTCATTGTACTACGGTAATCATTAATTATTTCTTTATTCACAGCTGGCCCACTCTGTCTGGCTTCTGGCCTTGGCTTTGGGTTTCTGTACCCTTCGTGACGACGCCAGGGTCGTCCAAGTTCACCTTGCAGTGAGACATGGAAGGCTTTCGGCTTAACAATTCTCCTTCAGAAGCTTATGGCGGCCCGCCACATTGGCAGTGGTCGCTTATTTGCTTTCAAATTCAAATTTTTAGGATATACATTACGTGACCAAGATACACGTGGACTATGAGGAGGGCCGTGGTGGAAGGCTACGGAATAATTTCGAACACCTGTGGACTGTCACCATGCGCCAAAACGTCATACTGTACGCCCCTCCAAGGTGATGTGCAAAGATTATCATTTCCAAAAAAAACAATGAGATCAGCTCACATTTATGCAATAATTATAAAGGTCGTTGCAGCAGCGACAAGGAAGCAAATCGGTTGCAATCGTGGACTTAACCTTTGTGATGGTCGTGAAGGCTGCGTACAGCATCGCTACCTGCAAGTCTTACGCGTTAGTTTTTTCGCTTCCACCAAAAATGTAGCAGTGGCTTAGCACGGCTATGCCAGGATATACGTAGCGTGAGCTAAGGTTCAGCTGGTTATTCTTAGGCTTCCTGGTTGTCTAGGATTAGCCGATTATCATGCTTTACTGCTGCTAAAATGATTTCCAATCCAATCCAATCCAATCCAATCCAATTTAATCCAATCCAATCCAATCCAATTCATTCGCGGCGGTGGCGGCGGCTCCGGCGCGCCAGCTGTACGCCGTGAGACGTCACTGCTCTTCGCGCATGCGCAGCACGGCTCTCCAGGAACCAGGCGAAACTGCTCAACCTCGGCCAGTGTAGCTCACGCTACAAAAAACGAACGTCGCGTCCGGCGATCTAACCAGCATCCTTGGACTCAGCGACACAGCGCCTTCGCCCCTAAGCCACAGCGGCGGTCACTTATTTGCGTACCCACACTAGCATGGCTGGCTAATAAATCACTACCGACTATGTGAGCTTTCAATTAAAAGTGATGATTCTTTGTTCGCAATTTTAGCGCGAACGCTTAATTCTCTCAAGCCTCATCAATAAAGATAGCGGCATTGTATATTCCAAGAGAAAAATCCCGTGCGTTTTCCCTCTGTGAAAAAGGATGACCAGCGAAGCTGTGGTAGCCGAGCCTCACCGTGAGCGACAATATGCTTTTCCCGGGGCGTATATCAAGAAGTGCACGAAGCAAAACATGTTTATTTGTAATTCGCGATTAAGCATGCTTTTTATTTAATTACCTGAATGAAACTTGGACGTACTAGAGCTTTATTTTTGAGACAAACATGGGACTGTTCGTTTCCCTCCCGTATAAACCTCATGTATTGACAGCAGACTGGCATTCTATAATATTCACAACTTCACTATGAACTATGTAGCTTTGAAAAATAAATGAAATGTGGCGTAATGTTTAATTCGTCTTAGCAGCTCATTGTCATATAATTTGGTTTAGGAATATTTATGATAAATTAAGAGTTACATCCATTTTCTGTGACCATACTCCCTTCGTCGAGGTTATGCATTGACATCAGACGGGAATTTCACAATATTAATAACTTCACTATGAAGTAATCACGCCAAGTAAATTACACTCGGCGTAATGAAGGAGTCATATCAGTGGCTAATTTCCGTATAATTTTTTTCGAAATAGTTTCGATAAAAGCAAGAGTTAAAGCCGTTTTCTGTAATATACTTCCTCCGTAGCGGGGCATGCTTCACTGTACAACTCTTAGTGTGGAAAAGCCATCTTCCAAAAACCTAGCTTACACCGATCCGCCTGAAATAGGCTGAGAAAACATATTTTAGGCGGAATTAAGCCATCACATCAAAATATGAAGGCGCTAGGACGTATTTTTATTTCTTATAAGTCCGGTACGCTGAAAATGTGGCGCACAGTTTTACGATCCCGGGGATTGGATTTGAGTGGGCGCCGCAAGGCGGCGCGACGCTCGCGTGCGATTCTAACGAAGCAGGGCAGGGAGATATGGGCTGGGCGTCGTTTGAAGTTCGAGTAGCGCAGAGTAAAATACGTTTTGAGAGGAGGCTGAGAGCAAGGGATCAACGTAAGTGGACAGCTAAGGTTTTTAGGTACCTATACTTCAAAAGCGCGGACACCCAGTGGCTAAGGAAGACTAAAAACCTAACGATGAAATGCGGAAAGAACAGTGGAGAATCCAAAACAGCCAAGGTAACCAAAAAAGAGGCAAGGCAGATTGAAACAAATAAATGGAGAGAAAAACTGGAAACTAAAACGTCGTTAGAGATGTACAGGGCCGAGAAATTGAACATCAGAAAGGAAAATTTCTACGATAATTCCCAGGGCAATGCTTTGCTTTTTGAGGCTAGAGCAGGTTGCTTGCGAACTAAGAGCTGTGTGGGGAAGTATTCACAAAATGATGCGGTATGCGTGGTCTGCGGAAAAGAAACAGAAACTACGCGGCACATAGTGCTAGAATGCGAGGTTATCCATCCAAATCTACACGAGGGAAATATTCTGCGTCCAGGAGCCCTAGAATTTAGGAGTAGCACAGAGGGAGTTAACTTCAAGGATGTCAAGGCGACGAAAAGAAGAGAGGGAAATATTGCCTAGGACAGCTACCACCTGTAACAGAAAAAATAAGTATTTTGTGCGTAATGAGTTTGTTGTGCCTGCCCTAATACATGAAAAGTACAAAACATAGGCACATTAGTTTTTTTTTTTATAAGATGACACGTCATCACCCCGCTACAAAGGGGATACCAATAACAATCATCTTAATCATCATCATCATTCTTGTCTACATCGCTCTGTAGTCGGAGACGATCTGCTGGATCCTCTCCATAGACAGCTTCGCTGTAACAGCGTCGGCCAACAATACTGAACGGGTATCTACAGCAGCAGCTGAGGTCCTAAACCTGTCTAATGACAAATTCGTCTAAGAAGCACGTACCTTGCCAGGAATAGAGCTGACGCACCGAGAAGTGCTCGAAGTCCATCACCACGTACTGTGTCTCGATCGGTCTTCCCAGCTGAAAGAGTGCATGAAATAATAACAATAAATAACAAATAACAAAGAAAAAATAACAATAAAACGCGACACGTGACATGATATCTATTCCTCACTTAGGAAACCTATTTCGCGCGGCGAAAGCCGGATTGAAGGTGCGCTAGTTTTCGTGTGTGTTTTTTTTCGTGTCCATCATAAATAACCGCCCCCTTTCGCATGATAATAAACAGTTGATAGTTTGCGCCTCACCTCGCCTGTTTCTGTGCAATTCCACTTGTTCTACGTCTACGTGTCAGGCAGCGCAACCTCTGCACTTCAAGAGGTTAAAACACCAACTAGCCCACTCCCAAGCCTTGCTGACCAAATATAATACAAATGCCAAGTGACCTGGCTGACGACCTTTCGAAGAAATCGTTGACTAAAATACCAGACTGGTTTCCAGTAGTTACAACTAAATGAGTAGCATCTGTTACAGATTTACGTTGGCTGTGGGGCCACCTATATTCGTACACTTTAACTACCCATAGCTAGTACTAGCGAGTACCACAATTTTTTCTTTCCTTGCGCCATGATATGAGTCCCGTCATATGCATGCACTTCACTAGTAGCGCTCACTACCAACTTGCCCCTCCGTGGCCTGTCTGCTGATATGAGCTGCAGCTACCATCACAGCAGCGACGACAACAAAAATTTTTCGCACGAATGCGGCTGAGCTCACTCAAAATCGTTTAATGTATCGTATTATATTAACCGCTCACTCCGAAACACCGAGGTTGCAGTAAGGCTTGCCAACGCGGTTTCCGAGTAAGTTCAACCAGGTGCAATTGGAAAACCCAGATTGATAATAAAAAAACTTTAACCGTAGTGATTACTTTACCATTGTACAGGTGACTTTCGCAACAGCGAATGATGTGCTAGTAACACCAAGCTGCTTTCTTCTCTGTCACTGTCGTTTTTTTTTTTAACACGAAAGTGTTTTATTCTCGGATACACGAAGGTTTCGCTGACGTCATATCCGTCACGGAAGTGACGCCAGAACAACGAAGCGAGCGGCCTGTAAAGGGTGCATCCCTGCACACAGGGTCTTCTTGCGGGGAAGCAACCTTTACTACTAAAGATTACGTTATACTTAGGGTTATTCGTTTTCGGGTTTCGTATTTTAACACGAACGTGTTTTATGCCGCGATACCCCGAGATTTCACTGAAGCCATATTCGTCACGGAAATGACGCTAGTACACCTTTGCCGAAGCGACCCGCCAGCAGGACATCGCTCGCCAAGCACACCCACAAACAGCCGCCGACCCGTAAATCACGCTCAGCTGCAGATTTCGCTGCACATTTCACTTTCGTGTTTTACTGATACCTATGAAACATAAATAAACCACAGTTTTTTTTTTTTTTTTTTTTTGTCAGGGAAATCTTATCGCGCTTATTGAGAACGTGTTGCTAAGGAAACGGCTCGGACCACGTAAAGCTCCCGTGGCCTATGCGCTACATTCCTTTCTCAACTGTGGGCTGTATACATGGGGTTAGAGACCATAAAGACAAATAACAAGTTAACTAATTAAAATTGGTGTTTCATGCCAATATAACAACACCAATTTTATCGTGAACTTCACAGTAATAATCGAGATATTGAAGAAAACATATTCAACAGTGGCGACTTCCTAGCCGCTTTCAGGCAATTTTCTATGACGCCACAGAATCTTATTTGGTGCCATTGGCAGCCGCCAACCCAAGCCACAGCCAAGAACATCACTGGGAGATCGTAGTGGGACCTCTAGTGATGTTGATCGTATCACTTAAATGTTTACTCGAAATTAACGCAATGATAAAATGTTTTTATTGCCGTTCCATACACGTCACTGCTGCCAACATTACGTCATTGTGGCACGAAATTTGAAAGTTGTTCAATATTTCTTGCATTTTATCGTTTCAGAAAACGTCTTTCGCGGCTGGAATTGAGCTGGTTGAGCTACCAAAGTCTAGTTCTTTAAAAAAAAATCCCGGGCCATCTCCACTAACGTGAAACCTGGGGAGGGGCGAAGCATGCAGTGTATAAGCGTATTCTTGGCACCTTGGCGTTTTTGCCAACGGAGATGAAACCGTTTGGGGGTAGAGGTATACAGCTTTGCTGTAAAGGTCTCTTGTCCTTGAAGTACGGAGCTCCAGCGCGAGGCGTGAACGAGTGTCCGGTGTTTTTTTAGTACGCGTTACGAAGAACTCCAGCGCGAGGCGTAAACGAGTGTCCAGGTGTTTTTTTTTTTTTAGTACGTGGTGAGTTCTAGCGCGAGGCGTAAGCGAGTTGCTTGGTGTTTAAAACCGTGACTACATGAGATGACGATTACGACGACGACAGGATACGCCAACAGCCCAGTCCATAAGGGGCTTCGCCCCTAATAGAACAAAGTTTTATTCTGTCTCCACGGCCCCTTTAACGTTTTCCTTGAAAAGCATATAATGGGAGCCTTTTATCTCGCTAGCTAAATAGTTGTCCCTGTTCTACACTCACGAGGGCCGGGAGCTTATTGCTGAGCACCGATAAACTTGGAAACGGTGAGTTGCTAACATGACGAATACTTTCTCATCGTGTCATTCAGGCACGTGTAGGTTTCTCCGCCTTGCTAGCAAATGCATCAAGTTCCGCGTGATTGTTTGCTACTCGCCGCTTACCTTGCGGGACATTTCCTTCTTCATGTGCTCCTGGTTCTCGAGCAGGTACATACAGTGGCGGTACAAGTCCGTCTGGGGCACCACCTGCAGGAACCCTGCGTGCACCACACCACCGATCCGTGCTATACACTCATACACTGGTGCAGATGAATGGGTAGCCTAAGCAACACTGCGGTAAAATAAACCACCGGTTAAAAACACTGCCAAGTAATCAAAAGTGAGCTACCTCTATCACTGCAAAGAAGAATCTACAACCAATGCGTCCTGCCGGGGATGACATGCGGAGCAGAAACCTGGCGCTTTACGAAACAATTGGAAAGCAAACTTAGTTGGGCCAAGTGACCTTGGAACGAATTATGATCGGGGTAACACTTGAAGGCAGCAGGAAACGAGCTGCCTAAATGAGAGAACAAACTAGAGTTGACGATATCAGAGTTCAAATAAAGAAAAAGAAATGGACTTGGGACTTGCGATGCGGTGAGATGGTGAGATAAGCCGACAACCGGTGGACAATTACGATAACAGAATGGACATCAAGAGATAGGTCTAGAATAAGGGGAATGCCAATAACACGATGGAGGGATGAGGTGAAGAAATTCGGGGGTAAACTGTGGACTCGAGCAGTGCACGACAGGAGCGGTTGGAGGTAAATGGGAGAGGCCTTCGTCCTGCAGTGGACCTCCATAGGCTGTTGGTGGTTATGAGGAGGAGAAAATAAGCTAGCGCCAATATTTAGCAATTAAATTCAGGCTTGGATGCCCAGCCCCCCGCCACAATTCTGTGGCTAGAAGTCACTGCTCCTGATATTACCATCTCCTAACAGTGTAATGACAAAACTTTACGTGGCGCCTTGTCATAATGGAACTGCTGTGGATGCTAATGTGTCAGTAAGCTGGCCATATTATGTTCCATGTGAATTCTATGCTGATGTTCTTTTTTTTTTTTTTTAAAAACCGTTCGGGACAGTTCTAACACTAAATGCGGATCACAAATGGTACCCCATTGATGCTACTGGACAAAAAAAAGGTTTTTATAATTTCTTAAGAACCTGCTTCAGGTTTTCTTTTATGAATCTGTAAGAGGTTTTTAATAGGGTATTCACGGCTCTGTCAGGAGCATGGTTTGACGCTTCGCTTTAACTGCAAATCTCAGTATACGTAAAAGTGTATTTTCTGCCAATAAATCGTAGTGCATTCACTCACATAAAGCAAAACCACATAAACGATTAAGCATGCTTCGAATTGTTCAGTAATAACATCCGCAGAACATTTAAACTTCCAGCGTAGACGCATGTAAAAGATTGTGACGTATTCATAAAGGACGATCGTTTTTCTCCGCAATTAAACGTGTGGACCATGGAGCGGTATTGCTACTTCTGGTCGTGCCGTCGCCGCATGTTATGAAGTTCGCGTCGGTCATTATCCAATCAGATCCTAGCAAATAACGGTCACTTTTCGAGCCATTCAAAGGTCATGCTGATTACGGGACAAACCATCCCGTCAATATTCTAGTCTGCACACGCGTATATATTAGAGGAACAGTGAAGGGAATTCGTCAAAGTGTGATTTTCGGCTGCATTGTGTAGTTTGACCCATGCCATTCGTTATTTGACTATTCATCCGAAGCACAGGAATATTATTTGTCTGTAATCGGCCGCACAAAAAAACGCCGCGCGGGTTTTGCTGCAGCTACGCCAATTATTACAATGACGTCCCAGTTACTTGCGATATGATTGTATGCTAACTTGTTCTTTAGAATTTCGCTTCCCCTCCAGCAAACGATTAGTATCTATCTTTTCTTCTTCTAGTACAGGTTGTGTAGTTCACACCCGCCAATATCGGCTGACTTTATGCTCGCAGAGTGGTGAGTGTATCGGCATATATTTGGCGTCAACACATCAGTGGAGATGGTGGGGAGAGAAAAAAGGCACTGTCGCGCGCAGTTTTCTGGTCAGAAGTGTGCGTAAATTATCTGAGAAAACTCTCAATATCTGCCACGCATTATATACTTTGATTAGTTTAGTTAGATAACGTTTACAATTCATCCAACTACGCCGCCGATGACCCTAATCTTCCTCCTGCAGTACAACAATTTACTACATGTACTACACTCGCCGCGGTGGCCCTTTTTCTAATGGAGGCGAAAAGCAAAAACGCCCGTGTGTACGGGATTTCGGCGCACGTTAAAGATCCCCAGGTGGTCAGAATTAATCAGGAGCCCTCCACTACGGCGCGCCTCATCGCCTGCGTTGCGTCGGCGCGTTAAACCCTACAATCAATCAATCAATCAATCAATCAATCAATCAATCAATCAATCAATCAATCAATCAATCAATCAATCAATTGCATGTACAACACTCAACCGTCAACGCCTCAATAATCTCACTCTTCAAGGCCACCTCACCTCCTTTCCCAACCTAACATGGCCCAAGGAATATTCCTCAAAACATTTTTCACCAACAGATCTACTGCATCAGAGACCATCCGAAAATGGTGTTACTTAAGAAGGCCATCATACACCGATCACCGCTGGCCTCAACAACCTCATCTGGCACTGCCCCAAGTTTCCTCGCTTCCGCACATTCACCCCCACCCCTTACCTCAACACCGAACCTCGCATTCATCCAATAACGCTCTATCCGCCAACACCGCATTAAAATTAACCATTTGCACGAGTCCTTTACCCGCGCTATACGCCACAAACTGCGCCTTTATTTCACCTTTCTACGAATGATTTATCAAAAGGACTACCATACTGACTGAAGCCAATGCGCACCGAAGTTCCTCCTACCTTATTTCCCTACTCCCGCTGGCCACAGGCGTCCCTTCTCATAAAGGCGTGCCACCGCCATTATTTTATTTATTGGTACCCTCAGGACCGTATGGTATTACAGAGGGGAGTGGTTATAAACAGAAACAGAACAGAAGTAGTGCATTATACGATACAAAAAAATTTCTTCCTTATACAATGTTAGCTAACAAACAGAAACAAAACAGAAATAGTGCATTATAAGATACAAAAAAATTTCTAGCTTATACAATGTTAGCTAAGGCGTTCTTAAATAATTGGCGATCTTGAATGGTGGCCGTAAGAGCGGGAAGGTGGTTCCATTCAATGGATGTACGAGCTATATATACGACTTAAAGAAACTGTTGGTTCGGCCCGATGGCACTGCTACTTTATGAGCGTGATCTAAACGAGGAGATGTATACTGTGGAGGCAAAATGAGCTGGTCATGTATGATTGGATGGTGAAATATTTTATGAAAGACGCTGAGGCGAAAGATTTTGCGTCTAGATGCTAAAGATGGAAGGTTAAGACTAGATTTCATTGCTGCTATGCTGTCTGTTCGATTATAGTTAGTAAGTACAAAACGGACCGAGTTGCTTTGGATCATTTCAAGTAAATGTGTTAGGTTATGTTGGGCTGGATTCCAAACGGAGGTGGCGTATTCCAGTTTCGGACAAATTGGTGCTTTATATAAAAGGAGTTTTAATGAGGAAGGGGCTTTAGAAAAATTACGGCGCAAATAACCCAACATCTTGTTGGCGTTATTAATGGCATAATCAATGTGAAAACCCCAGGCCAGATTGGAGGTTAAATGAACACCTAAATATTTATAACTGTTAACAGTATCTAAAACAACGTTATTAAGGAAGTAACAAGGCAGAGCGTTACAAGTTCTCGATACTCTCATGAATTTACATTTGCTTAGTGTTTAGTTGCATTGACCAATTAGTACACCAGACAGAAATTGCATTAAGGTCTGCTTGGAGGGCGGCTACTTCATCATTAGAGGTTATTTCACGAAAAAGAACGCAATCGTCGGCAAACAAATGCATGTGCGAAGATATTTCAGAAGGCAGGTCATTTATATATTTAAGAAAAAGAAGAGGACCAAGCACGGAACCTTGCGGCACCCAGAACGAACGGGTATTTGAGGTGAACAAGTATTGTGAGCTGACACGTACTGGAAACGATTGCTTAGAAATATTTCGAGCCAAGTAAAAAGTTTGGGATGAAGATGTAGTTGGTGAAAATTAGATAACAATAACTTATTGCAAACTTTATCGAACGCTTTCGAAAAATCAAGAAATATGCAGTCAGCTATTGAATAACGGTCAAGGATGATGTTGAGTTTGTGCGTGAAAGATACCAGTTGTGTTTCACATGAGTACGTCTTACGGAAACCATGCTTTGTGTTCGTGAAAAATGAATTTGACTCAAGGAAATTAGCAAGATTAGAAAACAAAATGTGTTCAATATTTTGTATGGTATAATGAGATACAGGGCGGCAATTCAAAGGAGAGTGCTTGATACCTGATTTATGTAATGGAACCAGCTTCCCGACCTGCCAATCAAGAAGCAGGCAACCATATTTTCGAGGGACAGCTGAAAAATCATGGCAAGTATAATAAACGAGTAAACACAAGTACTTGTTAAAAACTTGGGATTAACGAAATCACTACCGGGGGCTGAAGGAGGTTTTAGCGACTTGATTAGGGCAGCAACGCCACTTGGTTCAATAATTATTGGGGGCATGCTAGGGTAATTAAATTGTTGTAAGGAAGGTCCAATATTACTTGAATGAACTGAGAAATTCGCTGTAAAAGCATCATTAAGTATAGTCGCACAATCATTCGGGTGGACTGTATTTCCAGCAATATCAAAAAGCGTTATAACGTCATTTCCGGTTTACTATATATATTGCGCCATTTTTTTTAATATCAGTTGACAACATATATGGCAACGTATTCCGTAAAAAGTTATCTTTGGCAGTCTTTATTGCTGTTATATATTGATTAGAAGCCGATTTGCAGGCAGCCCATCGATAAGCGTTTCCAGATTTTTTCGCTAGTTTATATAAGCGTTTTTTCTTGTTAGAAAGAAGCCTTATGTGTGAGGTGTACCATGGTGCATTGTGGTTAGCGATAACTCTGCGCACAGGAATATATCGGCTAGATAAGTCATGAACCGTCACAAGAAACAAGTCCCAGTTAGACTGCACGCTGCGCTCATCGAAACCTTCTAAGAAACGGTCAAGGAATGAACATAGCTCGTTCTTAATCGCTGAGAAGTTTGCCTTCTTGTAATCACGAATAGCTTTTGCTTTTTAAGAGGCTTTCGGACGGGATATGTTGATGCGGAAAGATATTAATAAATGGTCGCTCTAGTCGGGCAAGAATGTCATGTCCGAAACGATGTCAGGCCTAGATATTAGGGTGGATCAAGAATGTTTGCGTCGTAATTTGTGTCCAGTCTTGTTGGCTGCGTAATCACTTGGGTGAGGGAAAAAAGAGAACAAATGTTTGGAAAATCATTGCCTAGTGTTGTAAACGGATGAATAGTTGGAGGCGTGGTCGCCCATGTTATGTTTGGAATATTGAAATCACCTAGCAAAAAGAGAGGCAAGTTTGGATAGAGTAGAAAAACCGGGTTAATTGCGTCATGAAGCTCGTTGACAAAATCAGAAGATTACTAGGGAGGCGGTAATAAGCACCGATCAAAGCTTTTTGAAAACCGAGTTCGGCAATAGCCCACACGATTTCAAGTGAAGTGTTGACGTGAATACAGTGAGATTGGAAATCTTTTTTAAGCGCCAGAAGGACCTCGTTACCTCTACGTGAAGTGCGATTGCGACGATAAATCGAAAAACGGTGCGCGTGCGATCGAATTTCATGGTTGTGTATTTCAGGTTGCAGCCAAGTTTGAGTTAGCATTAGGATATCAGCGTTACAAGTATTAATTGCCGAAGTTAGGAAATCACGCTTGTTCATTATACTTCGTATGTTAGTAAACAGGACAGACACATGAGATAAGCTTGATCCACTGCCCCTCGCGCAATCCTAGCATTGGCACTTGATCCAGAGCTCGACTGATTGTGATCCATAACCTGTATAGTGTGCTCTGTTACGCTTTCGGTTTGCGGGTCATACATGTATTGTTTTTAGATGCAAAGCATCTCTTGCTCTCGGCTCCGTCGTCCGTCGTTCGTCCGTCCGTCCGCATCTCTCCAAACTCTCCCCACGAGCTGTGCGATAGCGCGCGCGCTGCTCCTCCTCTCCCCTTCTCCACGTTAGCTGTGCGATAGCGCACGCGCTACCCATCACCGCAGCTGCGCGATAAGCGCGCATACGCGTCTCCTATCTCATATCCTCCTCTCCACTCCATCTGCTCTGTATAATAAGCCCGGTCCGGGCGCCGCTCCCTCAGTTGCTGCTTCGGTTGAGTCACGTTGCGCCGTCCGGAGTGCCGTCATTTTTCGTTATTTGGATACCCAATCTCGTAAACGTTTCGGAACCTCCGAGATGCTTCGCATCAACTCAGGGTTCCCTCGCCGGAAGGTGGTGTCATTTTTTTTTATTCAGGACTGGCTTATTATACTGTAGTTATACTGTAGTCTTATACTGTAGTCTTTAGTCTGTTATACAGTATAGTCTGTTATACTGTAGTCTTTCATTTTATAGGAGGTGAATTTAACTATCATTGGACGACTCTTGTCTCGGGTGTGCACTCCGAAGGCCTAACGTTGGGGTCTGGAGTGTACGGCGCGAATCGGTACCTGCTGCTTGGCGTTTGATTCGGCCATGTTGAAATAGAGTAATCGAATGTACGCCGGCTTCAAAACACGATAGACCCAGGTTCGATTCCGGCAACGGGAATTTCTTTCACGTCACCTACGTGTTATTTATGATCATCACCAGAGAAAGTTGGCTTTCCTGCAGGACGTATTGGCGTACAACGGCACCAGTAAAAACACTATTATCCTCGCTTAAAAATGAAGTTAACTTCACGGCACAACTTTTGTGTTTTGCGGGAAGACATTTTAACCACCGAGGAGTGTTGTTGCACGACTGAAATAAACCGCACAGCTCGCGTCGTGCGAGATACGCACAGATTCCTTCATGTGAGTATGTACAGACCAGTAGTAGCAGTCTGCGTTATATAACCGGGATTTGGCGGTAGCCGATTACCCCAGGATGCTCGCATGACATAGAAGCACGCCTCAACTGTCACATATTTCGTGAATAGTAGAGTTGGCAATATTAATACAGCTCCCTGTCATTGCTAAAGGTATAACGATGCAAGAGTTCTAAATTTTGGAGCGATAATCGGATACGAAAATAAAAATATGAAGGAAGCTCACATTAACGCCTAAGACTTGCAGGTAGCGTAGCTGTACGCAAGCTTCACGACCATCACGAGAATTAAGTCCACAAATGCAGTCTATTAGCTTCTTCGCTGCCGCAACGACCTTTACTTCATGATTGTTGCGAAAAGTGTGAGCTTCTTTAATTTTTTTAGCGGTTATAATTGGACATCACCTTGGAGGGGCGTACGCTATGACGTGTCTTTCTCGTTCCGTGCAAGTGTTGCCACGATTACGGCGAACACTGCAGTTTTGTGTATTTGCTTTATTTTGTTTTGTTTTGCCAATCTTGGCCAATCTTCCTAAGTGGTATGCTTCGCTTGACAAACGTGCGCAGGGGGCGCTGGGCGGTCGTCGCGGGGCGCGCACACACGAGCGCTCCGCATTTTCTTGATATTTTTAAGTGCAGACACTAAAAATTACGATTGTCTAAACAGCGTCGCTGTTAAAAACTGAGTGCTAATGAAATCGAGCATTACCGAATGCGAATGTCTTTGCTGTAATATTGTCACGCGTTTAGACGGTACCGGATCTCAGGCAACGCTTCTGTGGCTTCTCTTGACCTTGTAGGATGGGGTCGTGGACTCGTTACGCGGCCGCATAATACAATTATTTCAGTTGCGCAAGCCCGGCTGTACCTGGAAGCGTCGAAGACAAGCCTACAACCATAGGCGCAGTCATTTTCGTTCTCTGTGCGTGGCTCGGCTGCCGCTAGAGACAAGACACCAGTGACGAGACAAACGCGACATAGATTGTCCCCCACTCACCTTCTCCGTCCCTCGATTTCTCTCTTCCTATCTTTTGAACCCCCCCCCCCCCTTCCCCTCCCTGGGCTGGGTTGTATGAGGGTGAAATCCCCGTTGAGTTCAACAATATCCCCAGTTCTTTTCTCTTCCTCTTGTCCTGCGCTGCTACCCTACTTGGCTCCTCCACCTACTGAGACATTACCATCAGCGATACAGCTTCTACGTTACAAAAAGGGGAAAAAAAGACCGTCTCAAGGCCCTGACTCCAACCACCTTTTTATCCGCTCTGCCGTCGCTCCCAAGATCAGCCGAAATCTTCATAAACAAATATTTTGCCAGTGCTCGCCTTACCCCACAGACCTTCCGTAAATGGTACAACCCATCTCTGCCGCCTGAATGTCCCTTCTGCGCCTCCCCCATGCCCGCCAATCTCCAGCACCTGATTTGGCACTGTCCGAAGTTCGCGCGCTACATAACTTCAAGCCTCCTCCAAATACATCCTCTCTTTACATCGACCCTCGTACACTGGAACCCTCCATGCTGGATTTACTTGCACACTTTTCTTTAAAAAGCGGTCTAGCGCGAGTGGTTTAAAGTCGTGTGCCTGCTCTCCTCAAACCCACGAGGCTTCTCCCGCCTTCTCAAGGAGCCCAGCTGTTTTGGGTCGAAGTGTCCGCATTTAAGATGTCCTAATCTATAAACACCCCACCTTTTACTCCCACTTCCCCCACTTGACATAGAGTCTTCCTGCCACAATAAAGGCTACCTCCTCCTCCTCCCTGCTTTTTAGATGCAAAGCATCCCATGCTCAGGGCTGTTTCCCTCCCTCCCTCGTCGTTGTCCGCCCGTCCGCACCCCCCACTGCGCATGCCTGGCCAAGCAACCGCTGATGATTATTGTAGCAGGATGCCCCTAGTGATTGGCCAACCAAAGAATCCATCACGAGATAGCTTCGCGTTCAACCACCGTCGTAATCTTCCCGTAGGGGAACCCTAAGTACCACACCCCCCCAAATGCGCATGCCTGATCAGGCACCGCTGATGATGATTGTGGCAGGGTGCCCCTAGGGATTGGCCAACCAAACAATCCATCACGAGATAGCTTCACGTTCAACCACCATCGTCATCTTCCCGTAGGGGAACCCTGAGTAGTATGCGAGGTATTCCTCCTCTCCTCTCCGACGCTCCTCTCCTCTCCGGCATTCCTCTTCTCCTCTCCGAAGCTCCTCTCCTCTCCGGGATTGCGCAACGAATGGCAACACCTGCGGCTCCGCGCGCGATAATGCGAAGCAGCTTAGGGTTAGAGACGCGACGGTAGCCGCTGCATACTCCGCTGGGGGCGCCACTGTAGCTCCGCGGTATAAATGACGCGCGCGCGCGATCCGCTCCCCTCATTCTCTTCCCGCAACACAATCCCGCAATTATTCTCTCCATCAAACCGCTGCCTCGTCATCCATTGGTATAGTTCGTCCTCGTTTCAGTGCGCGTATTCGCGAAAACGCAGCCGCAAAAAAACTGGGCCATCGCCACGCCGTCCCCCCGTCCCAAGTGGACCTCCCAGGCGGCTGCTTGAAACGTGGATCTCGCTTCCGGTCGTCGACCGGCAACGGACCAGCGTGCTTGAAACACTCTCGCGGACTTCATCACCTGCCGCACCAACTGGCGCGCACCAACCCAAGTCGCCGAAGCAGCACCCGTCGCGGGGCGTCAGAAGGCTCGGCAGGCCACCAAAGACTCCCTTGCGGTGGGTAGTGCTCCGGCGTTTGTCCCTGGACGTTAAAGGAAGAGGTGGAAAGCCCGTTCCTTGCAGCCGGCCAACGGGACTTTTCGCTGTTGTCAAGACACGTTGAAGAGCGTCTGGGAGAGGACGAAGCCATCCATGGACGTGCGTAGGGCATCCATGGCAGTTCTAGCAGGCACCGGTTGTTCCGCCATAACCAGCGCTGCATGATTCGGGGCTGCGGCTGAAGGTGCCATGGACTATGACCACGGGCTGTCTTCGTTCCTGGTTTGGGGAATGGCGGCAGAAGCGGGCGTGTACCAGTTGTGTCGCTCAAGAGTGGGCGCTGTTCAGTGCCGAGGTCGAGCAGGTAGCGCCTGTAAGCCGCCCTGTCGTTGTTCGAACGTTGCTGTGATTCCGCGCGAGCGCTGCCCACGTATGCTATCCTCGCCTTCTTCGCGCTGCCTGTTCTCGCTCGTGGCGCGTGCTGCGGGGACCCACGCTTGACGTCGCTTCTGACAAAGCACTTATTCCTCGGGGACAGCTCGTAGCGTTGAAGCGTCCACTTTGGTTTTTGAGGTAGGCGGTAACAAAACGTTTATTTTTTTTTCTTACGAGCCTTCTGCAGGAAATAATAATAATCGAAAGATACTGTACTACTACTAGTGATGATGATTATGAGTATATTGATACTGTTGATGATGACTTTGATGTAGACGGCTCGTACCCATAAGGAGCACTGCCCAGAGCTTCCCCGAAAAGAATATATGCATACGTACAATGGTGGTCCCCTCAGCGGGTATCTAAACGCGATATAGTGTACGGTGCATGACTGAGTGTCATTACGGAAGGGGCGCTTGGTTTAAATGCATTGGAGACCAGGAGCATCTCCAGGAGCGTGCACTAATTACCACAATGGCGTCACACCAGCTTGCGATGTGTACTGTGGCCACCTCAGCCTTCGAAATTGACATTTCGCTCAATTAAATGATTAGTATCGACTTTTACACATGAGCTGAATTAGTCTATGTTTCTTTAATATTTTCCATACCCTCACATCAAAACTCCCGAGGTTCCGCGTGTCTTTGAAGCGCAAGGCGTTCCTTAGCGCAAGGCGTGCAATGGCACGCGCTTTAGCGTGGCTGACGAGCAGCGGCACAACGCGCAGGAGACATATCAAAGCAATTCAAAACGCGTAAGGTGACAGCGGATTGCGAAGCAAATTGTGTCACGTGACCAGAGAACAAAGCACTTCGAGAAGGCGGGGCGGAAGCAAGACGTTTCAGGTGTTCGATTGTACATTGAGGCTTTCGTATTCTTAACCCTTAAAAAGTGCTAAGGTTTCTTCGGATTGTACTTGGACCGTGGGTGAGTTGCGATGACACTACTTCTGTGGTCCTATATACAGTAATCTCTGGTTAACTCAAAGTCGTAAAATCCGCTGAAAAGTTCGATATAGTTGCAGTTTCGATTTAAACTAAATGCCGAAAATTTATGGCCACATCACTGAAATAACAGCTAACGCCGGTAACAAAAGCTCCGCGGCACAGGTGAGCATTCGTAATTGCGGCAAAAAGTTCGCAAGAAAAACGAATTTTTATTAATGCGGAAGAAAGAACTGCGTGATGCTCGCCTGTTTTGCATTCGCATCTGGTCCCAGCAAAGCGGTCGCAAGCTGCTCTATGCATAGCATCAATTCCTGGTCGGCACCGCTACATTGCACCTTGTTGCGAAGCAGGCGCAGCATCTTTGTTGTTTCTGTCGTTGTAGGCACTTCTCGAGGCGCCTCTTCCTCCTCGTGATCGGCTGCAACGTACACAGCTCTCTTCAACAATGTAGGCGTCGGGAAGCATTCCGCTAACGGGAACATCGGCCTCGTACAGCGTACATTTGCCGTTCACGACCGCGTTCGTCGCATAATGGAAGGAAAGGGCTTGAACAAAGACCCCATCAGCTGTCTGTAGCGGAATTTATCTTGCGTCCACTCTGCCAGTATTCCGACTTCCGAGATATCCGCAGTCCCCTTAAAAAACGTTTCGAGATAAATGGGGGCAAAGACATGGCGCCTATGGGAGGTAAATGCGCGGCGAAAAAAAGTTTCGACTTAACCAATATTTCAAGATATCCGAGTTCGAGTTAGCAAGGAATTACCGTAGTCGGGGGTTTCAACGTATATGAGTCGGTATCCGAAGAGGGAGGGGATTAAGCGTTTCTGTTGGAGTCATTTGGCTCGCGATGGCACACCAATCCATCCAAACTGACCACCCACAGGCGTACGTGCATTGATTTGAAGTTATCCCAGAATTTGACTGCAGTTGAGAATACAGTCGAACCTCGTTATAACGAAGTAATGATTGGGGAAGTATATCAGTTCGTTATATCCCATATTCGTTGTAACAGTAGAGGAAGAAATTGGCTTAATAATGGGAAATCTGGCTCGCGGAAAAATCCTAGATACAAAATCGTATTCTTCTAAGCTTCGAACCTACTATAAACGAGGTAAGCCTTACCTGTATTCTTGTGGCACTTCAAACAAGCTGGACCGGACCATTAGAACGTGAAATTACAACAGAACAAAGTTCTTTGACAAACAGGCCTGTGAATTCTTATTTATGTGAAGAAGGATACAATCTTCCTCAGGTGGCTTTTTATACAGCACTGAGCGGGATGAACTTTTCCACAGCGTACACGAACGAAGTGGCCTTTTCTACTTCTACTTTGCTTTTTTATGCTAGCTTTTGAGCTTTGAGCCTCGCGCGAACCAGATATTTCATCGTAACAATCGATATTACGCGCGACTCTCGAGTTTCGGATTTGTTATATAGATAATAATTCTCACTGCAATGAAGCGGGGTCAACCAAAGTTCGTAATTAGTTCACTATAGCCGATAATTCGCTATATTAGTGTTCGTTATAACGAGGTTCATCTGGATGCCGATCAGTGTACAGTACACTCCCGTTAACTTGAAGTCCACGGGTACCGCAGAACATTTCACAGCATTTAGCTAAACAAAAAGCACAAAAATAGCACTTGGATTAGTCCTCAACCCGTGCTCGGCTTTCGTCGCCAAGTCAAGCACACCAGAGTTACTCGGAAGCGCACGACACGAGTTGCCCTGATAGTTTAGACTTATCGGTGAAATCAAAGCCTGAAGCGTCCATTACACAAACTGCTCGCACGGCGCTGTGTGCCATAAACAAGGTTGAGGACCTCAAGAGAGAGGTGCATACGCTGACGCGAGTCTCGACTGGCCAACCGCTTTATCACGTGTGTGCTGCTTCAGTTGCGATGGCGCCGATATCAGTAGGGAACACGGCGATGTTCTTTCGCCGCCTTCCTTATGTTCTTATTGAGAAATGACAGTCACCTCGACGCTTTTTATTCCAACTATCTTCCAATTAACCCATATAGTTTTAGCTTCGAATTATCGAGCAATTTCTCCCACTGGATTGTATGCAAAATTGGTGGGACCAGCAAATTACTTATAATTAATCAAAAAGTTCAATCCACCGAATTTTAATTATTGAGAGTCGACTGCACATCATAGCGACAACAAAGCAATGGGACCGTCGTTACTAAGTGACAATAGAGCTCCACTGGTTATCCACATTCGCTGGGCGGGAAGACCCTGAATTTCTTTTTGTTTCCTCATATTGTGCGGCTTAAATGTGCCAGAAATCCGCTAAATTTATCATTGTCAATTGGCCAGTTAGTCGGCATAGCCGAGGCCAACAAATTGACGAGGAGGGTGATCAGAGGAAAACGGCATTTTTTAGACGTATTTATCTGCATAAATTATATTAAACTAGCCGAAAAAACTTTCAGATGCACGTTACGCACTATAGCCTTCGAGTAAGGTAATTATACATTTACAACTCACCTTAAAATGAAGCTAGGTACCTTCTTTTTAGGGGAAGGAACACTAAGCAGTGTCCGTCGTAAAGAAGTAGCTTCACTGCGCAACTGAAGTCTGCTTTAAGCGTGTTTAGGCAGACGAGTAGCAGTAGCCTGCGTTAAACCTCATAAGCTGTGACGTTATATCATTATATATTCAGATATTCGCACTGCATAGAAGTAGGCCCCACTTATCGCATTTCGTTCGTTACGGCATAGACGGTTTTAGCGCAGCTTACCGTAGCCACTATATGAGCGCGACCGTTGCAAATTGAAGGCGATTAATAAAAAACGGACAGAGAATCAAGTTTTGTATTTTTGAAACTGAATATCCTTGCTGTAAAACGTATGGAGCTAATACAAATAGCTACAAAAAGAAAGACGATCGAGTGGTCGGCACTTTCATAACGTGTGTTTACGGATCACAGCTCGATAAGGAAATCATACAACAAATTACTGACAAAATAGCATGACAAGGGGACAAAGCGCAGAATAAAAACTTTGTGGACATTACCGCGAAGAAACGTGAGCTGCATAACCTTTTTTTATTTAGATACACAGGGGAAGCTTTGCCACAAGTTGCAATCCTTCCAAATAATTTTAAAAAAGGCTCTTTCTTGGTATGTCGATGCCAGATACCGCATTCAAACCAGGCTTCATGCCCGTATTGTCAACGAACATTCGTGGTTTGTAAATTTCACTGGGGAACATCGGCCCACTTTGACATTCACGAGGGTAAGCACATGCTTGTTCCGTAATAAGGCTTTCTTTCCTGGCTTTTACGTAGCGCAAGAAAAGCCACCTCGTGAATAGATTTACCGCAGTGAAACTTGAAAAAGGTACATGTCACGCGATAAAGCCGAACTGTGCTACTTTATTATTAGTAAGATTCGAACGTTAGGAAAAAAATCCAATGTTTCTGAGGGTCGCTGCGAATGAAAAAGAATACAACAGCGAACACTATTCTCGAAACAGTCGGAAGTTCGGAATATTCGCACGGCTCTACTACCCCCGCCACGCAGGGCTTTTCAGCAAACGCCGCAGTCAATGCGGCAAAGATCGCCTTTACTGAGTGGCCATGAACATACCAACAAAGAATACACCCAGCGAATGAGTGATCTACATTTTACGGCGCGCCTACGTTCAACAGTTCATAGGAAGTATTTTCTCTGGGTAGATGGTATTTTTTTCCTTGGCAGAAGCTATTTTTTCAGGT
The DNA here is from genome assembly GCA_013339765.2 of Haemaphysalis longicornis. Classification (NCBI taxonomy): domain Eukaryota; kingdom Metazoa; phylum Arthropoda; class Arachnida; order Ixodida; family Ixodidae; genus Haemaphysalis; species Haemaphysalis longicornis. Next base: position 24,817,572 of record CM023456.1, read on the forward strand.
AGAAGGTACTTTTCCTGCTCAAACTGAAAAAAAGAAACGATAAAGTGGGCAAACAAAATGAAAAAAGGCAGCTGGATGGGTGCTTCTTTTGGTCACTTCAGCTGTTCACACTGAGCAGACCTAGTGCTGCGCAGATAGCGGCTCTCGGGCAGCTCAAGAGATGCGCCGTAGAGCAGCCCGGCCTTCGAAGCGTGTTTGAACAGCGGCTGCGTGTACGGTCGCCCTGAATGCCTGAATTAATGATAGAGTTGAATGAGCCTGTCAGATTTTGTCCTAGTAGCCTTCGCTGCTACTGACGCAGGAGCTATTCGAGCGTTATCCATCACAGTTGCTTATTCGTAGATTGGCAGTAATGCAAGACAGCAGATGTTCATCAATAAAACCAACATCCAAGGCTGTCGTGTCCACAAGGTATGGGCTGCTGGCGTAAGGCCAGCTGTGGCCAACGATTTGTGACTGACCTTTTAAAAATAAATTTTTCAGCGGAAAGATGGAATATAGTGATCTTCCCCGTGCATAATTAGGCAAACGTAAAGACAGTGACTGAGTGAAAAGCCACACATTTTCATTTGACTCTAAATCCCTGATTAGGGGGATGAAGTCTTCAGTTTAATCCCTTGGCACGGTTTTTCTGATTAAGGCAGTTAACGAGCACGTCGTAAATGTGCATACGAACTTGCGTATCACGTTAAAGATATCCAGGGGGACGGAGTCAGTCTGTAACCTTCGAATGCTGCGTGCCTTCTATACCCGGTGTCACGTCGGTACGTTGAGCTCCAACTGGCAGCAGTCACTGATCGTCCTAGATTATTTGAGAGACGACCCCGTGGATAAACTAAGCGATCGTAAAAATACGTTCAAGAGTTTTTAAATTTTAAAGCACTGCTATGAGGCGAATGAATGGTGCGTGCCAGGGATCACTATGTTTTTTTTGTTTTTCTTTTTTAACATTTTCATTCTTATCGAAGGAGGCTCAAATCTAGCGTAACATATTGAAATAGATGTACATTTTTTATTTCAGAATTACAAGCATGTATGTACAAAATGTTCTTTGGAAATAGCAAATGGCATTTTGCCAATGCTTGTATGATCAGTCTACCTAGCCTGTGTACGTTAATGAACAAATGAAAGGCGTACAACAAAATGCACTAGACTCGCGGTGGCTCAAACTCGGATAATTCAAACTTTCGCTTAATTCGAACAAATTTCAAAATGTTGGTTGGCCCGCTATTTTTTCAATGTATTTTAAAGCCTCTTAATTCAAACTGCCCTATATTGCGCAAATTCGGTTAATTCGTACTTTTTGCTTGTCCTTGCCGGAAAATATCTGCTGAATTTTCCGCTTCTACGTGCACATTTGCGTCATTTCAGCAAATTCTGTAGTTTTTCCTTCCCCTTCTATTTCCCGCAGTGACTCGATCCTTCCTTACGCTCCCCTAGACTTTTGACTTCGCTAAACAGGTATCGGGTCATACATTCGCACTGCTCTCAGTGCAGCAGCATTTCGCTTTTACGGCAAGTGTGCTCCGCTCAACTACCATGCTCCGCTCCGCTCAATTGCCTGTAATTACCTGTGCATAATGCCTGCGAGTAAAACTCCAACCACGGTGTTTGCTCCTTCACTTTGAAGTCGAAAGGCGGTGGATTAGAGATTAAAGATAACCGCGCGAATTTAGAGTTGTTGCACTACGGCGTTAAGCAGCCTAACACTTACGCTGCTTCTACCGTATATTGCTAAATGATACTAAATCTTGATAAGCCACTAGGCCATTGACAACTCGGTTCTAGTGCACTCGCTTCCCGCCGCTTTAAGAAAACAAGGTTTTCCTACTGATTTCAGTCGCAGTGGCGTGTGACTTGACCTCCCCAAGTCGCGTCAGAGATCGCTACAACAAGGACAAGACATTGACCTTCGAGCGCCTCGTAACGACACCTAAATCGAGTTGCATTTCAATTACGGCACGGTGCCGAACGTGTTTTCGTACATCGTGTCTGATAGGAATCTACAAGCCTTCCCCGCGTCATGGCCGCCGATACGAGACGTACGACCGAAGTCCGGAACCGATAATCGCTCGTCCTGCGAAGGAACGGTACCCGGTGACGGCCAGTCTTTACACAACGATTGCGCGCTATTTTTATTGCGTCCGCCGAAGGGACGCCAGGGGTTACCCCCACGGGAGGTGTGCTCCGTCCTTGTTTTTTTAGACTGTGGAGGTCGCGCCTCACTTAAAGCTACTGCGTGTTTGGGGAAGCTTTTCTTTCAAGGCTGTGTTCGTGCTGCCATTGCAGGCTTCCGACACGTGCTTGCCTAGACTGACGTCATGATTCGGAAGCGTCCTGTTGTTGCTGCTACGCACAGTGCTGTTGGTTCAAAACGAGGCCACTGCGGCCGTTTGACAGCTGAAGGAGACAGATTAAAACGTCTGTGCAGTCGGCGAGAAGTGGAAGGGGCGAAAGAATTAAAAAAGAAAAAGAAAACCGGGACAGAGAAATGCCGGAACCTGTTTTCCGCACGCGTCATGTAATGACATGGCTTATAACGAAAAAGTGGGGACGTAGCCTTTCGTAAGGGTTGCAGAGCCACGTTATTACTTCATCGCATTAAAGACATGCTGCAACACTTATTTCACTCTTTCCTTCGCGTCTAGAAGCACTGCGAAATCTATAGTTATCAACAGCACGGAGCGGCACTGCGTGATTTGCTCGTGGCAGCAGAACTATCCGCCTTCCTGCTTTGCTTTGTGGCTTTTTTTATAAGTGGCTATCGAATGCGTTTATGCTACAACAGAGAAGAAGCGGCCAATAGCCACTACATTGCTTTAATGTAGTAATTCAAGCGCTCAAAGAACGCCAAGACTCGGGACAGAGAAAAATCTTTTGAGCAGGTTTTCATGTTATTTGATGGGCATAGAGCAGCAATTTTCGGCTGAGGTACTTTGTGACCCCATATTTTAAGTACTGGATGTGTTCGTTGACTACGTTCTGAAAGCATTTGAGACCTAGAAAAATGTTGAAGAAATGTTGCAGGGTTCCTTTAACACAAGCACGGAAACGTTCGCTCTTCCTGAGCTGTTTTCATTCGATAGCTTCGTTTAATAATAGTTATGTAGTTGAGCACCTGATGCGCGTTATCTTATTTTCTTTTTCTCCTTTTTTTTCCTTCTTTTCCACAGGAGCATAGGTGCGCAAATAATCACATTATCTTGTGCAGACCAATCTCTTGAAGAAATGACGCCGGGGCTTCAGGGGACAATGGAAAGTATACCGCATACTTCCAGGGTCTCGATAATGTCCCTGAGCTTAACGCTTAACACGAGCGTTAAGCGTTAAGCAGACGCAATGTCACCTTCACGGATCAATCGATAGACGCCTGGGAAACATGGGCGTATGAGTTAAATATGCCTAATGCCCTCGGCTAAACTTCTGGCGTGGAAATGAAGAGAAGTTATCCGTCGAATCTAGTAGAGTTTGTCAACTGTGAACACGAGGCGTTCGTTCATACAACCTGTGAACACAACCTATATGACGGCCTTAGCAGCCTTTACTGGCCTTCCGGCACCCGCAAGGGCAATTAGGATAAATTGCCCTGGCCGGTAATTCTAGGCGGCGTCAGTTCATATACAAAGTAACGACCACCACCGCACAGAAAATGCAAGTGACGGCTCAAAACGAGTACACGGCGAAAGCTATCTTATCGGCCCCAACGTTTCAGCCCCACCGGCAGTGAGCAGGCAGCCATAGCAAAGCAACGACGTGTGACATGATGCAACCCGGGCGTGCATAAGTGTATTTCCTGGCGAAAATATGTTCTTAAGGAAATGAAGCCAGGTGCGGCATAACCAAATAACAGGATGGCTGCTTCAAGGTGTAGTACAGTTAAGAGCGTAGTGAAACGGGTTCTGCTGTCGTTGAAGTTGGTCGGTGGCTTGTTCTGTCTGCAATAGCGGTGGTGTTTGAAGGGGCAGAGTTTCTTACAGCGGGTGATGTAGGTTTCACATATGTATAAGTGTATGTAAGCAAAATTGGGGTAATAAGTACAGGTATACTCTAAGGTAAAATCCTTCCCAGCCGGCACAGGTATTTTAGATTCGCACGTTATTCCTATGAACAGACGGCGCCTATACACCCGCCCAGGATGTACTCCTTTCGTCGTATTGTGGCGTTCGCCGTTCTATTTCAATATCCCTCTCTCAACCAATGAGGGCAAGGACATAACTTCGTGATCTTTACGGGTTTGCTAATTTCTTTACTGTTTTCGCTCAAGTTATTTAACACTCTCACGTGTCGTCACTGCCAACAATGAAACTAACGAAAAGAAGTCTATAGACACAAATCCGTCTGCAAAAGGACACAGTTTCACATCCATGCGAGAATACCCTGCATCCGAGGGACCATGATAAAACAATTTTGCTCTCACCTTTGATGTCAACACATCCGATGTTGATTAGCCAGAGTGGATTTCCGTTGGGACAGCAGTTGAGAATGCCACCCGGAAAGTGTTCACGCACCACCTGCAGGAAGTCCCGTCTCTCATTTTCCGACTCAGTGATCGCATTTAGTCAAAACAGGAGTGGTATCCGTCGTATACACAGCACACGGCAAAGGAGTTATCAATAAACTGTGTATTCTCAATCTCGACATTGTAGTATGTCGGGATTGCCCTGACACGTGTCATATTCCGAGGTCGCGATTCCATCTTACGAGGACAAGATGAACCAAAAAGAACAACAAAACCCTGTCAACAAAAAAGACGTTGGTGAATCTGTCTTGTGCTATTCCAGTAGTTCTCGGCCATGACTGCCCCGGGGAACCCTTTTGGGCTTGCGAAAGTGATGGGGGACCCCACGATGGAGCACATGTTGATCGGTGTCATAATGTCAAAACAATTCGCACTTTCAGCTTACGTCGCCCACAGACTTATCCAATGCCTGCCTTTTCTGCTGTACATTAATGACGATGCGCCTCATAATGTTAAACAATTTGCTCTCGAATCTAAAAGTGCTTTAAACACCTATATGCTGCCTTTTCTGTGTCTGCTGTTTTTTCTTCTCATAGCTGGCGTGTTTTGCAGAACGCAGATGGTAAAATATGTGCTACGCAGAGAAACTAAACGCACATGTAATGCGGTGAATACAACTTTTTTTTTCGCTATTGCAAGCAAGTTGTGGCAAAAATCGAGAAAGGTGTAAAGAAAAGGACAGGAGAAGAGAAGCCAGAGACTGGAGGCCACCGTTCCAAGCTGCTGCTTCTTTTTTCTCTACTAAATCTTTTTCTACAAAAGGAATGGCAGAGGGGAAAGTTTTGAGGGAGGCCTCGCGGACCCCTCAAATGCTCTCGCGGTCCCCCTGGGGTTCGCGGACCCCTATTTGAGAACCACTGTGCTATTCAAATGCACAAAAGGGTTCCAAATGAGTTTAGGGGTATCGAAAAGTGATTTTGCATCAAAAGTATGGTCGCATCAACTTGCTTTACGCGAGGCCCACAAGGTACAACAGACTTTCCTCTTTTATAACCTCACAGAACTACGGGAGCTCTTTTCGGCGTCCCTTTTAAATCCCACGTTGCTTTTCGCGTCTTTGTGTGAGACAAAGCCGCCTAGCAAGTACAAAACTGAATCGACCTTGGCTTAAAACGTGAGACCCTCTCTGTGTGTCGTATGGTCATCACACGCGGCGAACCGATCTATCCCTGACCGCGGTGTCTGAGACGTGTCTTCAGCGTGTCCTACGTACCGTCATCGGTGAGTCGGCAACCGGTATGATATCCCTCGTGAGTCAACGGCACACGTGCCGCTGACCAACATGTTTCTGTCACTGCACCCGTTACTTGTATGGCAATTTTCGCAGAGGTATTAGCCTGCAGCCCATGTCTCTACATAATTGACAGACACGCGTTTCCGTCGGTTACAAGTTCTTGCCCGCGCCTCGATAAAGGGTATGCGACTGTCCGCACAATCGCAACACATATGCATGCTGCCACGCGTAACTTCCTGTCGACCAAACGCAGCCTCTGCGTCTTTGCAAATGCAGTGTGTTGTACCTTATTTTAATCTCGGCACTGAATTGTGCCAATCAAAGGCATCGCTGTCAGGTGTCATCGCCAGGTAGTGACGTACGCAGGATTTCATTTCGCTCATACCCGCTCACACAAAGGCGGCCGTTTTCACCCGTTACAACTCTCCGCCTGTGCAAAACTGATGGTCCGGCGGCCCGTGAAATTACCCCGGAAAAATGCACCCTGTGAGCACAAGATTCGACTTGATTTTGGGGGTTTAACGTATACCGTTGCTACACCAGGGACGAAATCCTGAGTTTGTCCGCTTCAAAAATGCCTATTTCGCTTCCGTTTCAATCGTGACGTAGGTGAACTTCCGAGTCCTCTGACCAATGACAAGCCCAGAGACCGACCCCTCGCCTTGCTTGTGCTGCGTCATACCTGATCGTTTGCTTTCAGCCAAATCAGGACTCTCTCGAAACGGACCCTTTAAAACGGACATAAAGTGGACAAAACTGATAATTTCTACCCTGAGCTATGAAGCGCTCCATAGTGGAGACCTCCGCATTAATTTTGAAAACCTGGGGATCTTTCGCGCACACGGAAATATCGACACGCGGGCACTCACAACAGCCGGGATCGAGTCCGCGCGCTTGGATACAGCAGTACAACGCCTGGTCCCTTGAGCCAACGCTCTGGTTGAGCGCATGCAACATTCGCCACGCAGTACACTGCAGGGTTTACATGAGGGTTCGAACTTGCCTTTGGCGCCTCGTACTCGGTGACGAGGTTGTCCACGTTGTTCACCTGGCGCCAGCGCATGTGCTGTTGGGGAGGAAAAGAAGTCCGCCTGGTACCGGGCCTCACACGCCGGCCGCTGGCAGTGCGTGCGTCTCACCTGTCGAAACATGGACTCTGCCCGGTCGATGTCGAACTCCCGGGCTGCGAACGGTCGAAGTGATAAAGGGAAGACCGTAGAACATTACGTGATGTCAGAAGGTGAAAGTTGAATGACTACAGCTAGAGTTTAGTACTACCATTTAGCTATTACTCTGGCTTTGTCTTTCTGATCACCCTTCAAGCTTGTGTCCCGCAGAGGAGTAAAATTTAGACTCAAGCCACGGCTTGTTATCCCAGAACATCAGCGCAAGCAAGGAAAAACCGCCACTGCACACGACGGGCTTTCTACGCTTCGCAAGCTCCGCCTAAGCCGTGAATGCATCCGAGGCAAAGTACGAAAGTTGCGAATGACACTGCAAATCCAGAAAAAAAAAATACAAAGGAATGAGAGCTTCCATATTTTTTCGCTACATTCCGTGCCAAATGTCAATAATTGACACGAACATTCCCTGCGATTTCATTATTCTCTTCAGAAGTCGCAAGCGCCGACCATGTACTTAGACGCTGTCGGCGGATTGAGCAACTACAACTGAAACGTGTCTCTTCGCAAGCTCTATACAGAGGTCATTCAGTGCAGCCGGTCTCACCTCGCAGCCATCGCAGGAGGTTGGCGTCAGTGTGCTCCGGCCGTCGGATGTCGTCCACTGCTTGGCGGAACTGCCAAAAACAAGCACACAGCGCATGCGCATGAAAACGGTAGAAGCTGAGGGTGAGGCCCACATTCCCGGAAGTCTTATCATACTCATCATCATAATCATCATCAGCAGCAGCAGCAGCCACCACCACCACCACCACCAGCAGCAGCAGCAGCAGCAGCAGCAGCTTGTTTGTGTCCACGATAAATCTCTCACCAGATCAGCCATTACATACTTCTCTGATCGTCCGATTTGTGGTCACCGCCATTTGACATCTACCCCGGACGTACATCCAGTCGTAAACCCGCTAACTGGCATAGCTCGTACATTGCGCGTGTAAAGCCGGGATAGTTGATTCATTTGCTTGGCGGAAAAGCAGTGAGGAATGGGTTATAGAAAATAACAGCGATCGCCGACACGTGCGCTGAATTGACCGGCATTGCCGGTGGTTTACATATATGTGACTCGATGCCAGGCGATCGGCATGCAGGTTTCGTTTTTCCTGGAGCATCGCTAATAGTTTTGTGGCTTTGAATGCTGGCCGTTGGGTGTTTCTTCGCCGTGGGCATCCGTACAAAGCCGGTTGTGAAGAGTCGCCTGAGCGAGCACGGCCAAATTGCGGGGAATGATAAAACTGAATTGGAGAAACGGCAGACGATTCCCTTTTCAGCGGCCTGATTTTTTTAAATGTCAATAGCAAGTACTTTTCTAAAGGGACATAATTAGCAGTTCTTTAATTTCGCTGCAGCGTTTTTTTTTAAATAGAACATCGGAGCGACACCGGGTCAAACAAGGCACTTCACATTCTTAAAAAGATCCCCCAAACTTTTTTTTTAAAGCAAAGCTGTACTACTTTCGTTCAGCGATTTCGCGGAGGATGTGCAAGGTGACCTTTTGACCAGGGGCACACCCACGGCGACACACCCCTTTCTTTTCTTTTGAGGTTTTGAAAGGGGGGGTTGGGGGGGGGGGGAGCGGAGAGAGGGAGGAGAAAAGTGCCGAAACTTGACGAAGCTTGTCGACACCTCATCGGTCCCAAGGGGGATGGGGAAGGGGATTAAAAGGTTGGAAAGAAGTGGAGAAAGAGAAGTGTTTGATTTGGTATTTAATTAGAGTGCGAGTGGCCGAATTGAGGGGCGGCAACCGCTATGGGTGTGCTCGCGGAAGGAAAGCGCCGTGTAAAAAGGGTGCATTTGCGGCGGGGGAGGGAACAGCGGCGACTGTAGTAAAGTGGGATGGAGGGGGGAGAGGGGGGGGGGGGGGTGGCCTCAAAGCGCATCGCGTGATTCACCGGGCCCGCTGTCGACGCTGCGCACAAGTCCTCCGTTTTAAGTTGTTCTGCGGCGGCGGCCGCGATGGGAGCGGCCCGCTCAGCTGATCGGCAGCCGACCAAACCATGCATTCGGCGCTGGGTTGTCTCGGGCAACGTGACTCGTCTCGCGCCCGGCGAAAAGGAACGGTGCGTTCGCTGTGAATGAACGCCGCGTTCGCCCCGGCAAATGCCGTGTTCGCCCGGCCTCCTCCTGCGTGCGTTGCACGCACCGAACGGCTTTGAGACATGGTCGGCAATACAGCTAAATCAAAGGGTAACTAAGCAAAACCAAGACTCAACCAGACTAAGCCGCCAAGCTTTTGCTTTGCATATTCGAAGTTAGCTGAGCTAAGCCGCAGCCATTTTTTTTTTCTTTTTGGGAGGGGGAGAATACGGAATAACCATTGTAAGTGTTGTGATATTGTAATTGCTCGCCAATTGAAGTGTTATTTAAGAGAGGGAAAATATTTGATACGATTGCAATGTGGAGAAATCGGTCTATATACGCTTACGTCTGTGTCACAGACAAGTGCCGCGAAGTTGGTGTGGGATGTAGAACAGGCGATAATTTCGTAGCGCTAAAATTTTTTTTAACAATGCCTTAGTAAGGACCGTTTACTCAGATTGCCGTAATACGGGAATGCGCTGTGACGTGTGTGAAATAGAGACGGAAATGTGAATCATTTCGAATAGCTGGGGATTGCTCAGTCGTTTTTGAATGCATACGCAGTGCATTTAAAAATAGTTTGTCATTTTATTCAATTTAACCTGCAACGACCTCCTTACCAGTGGCGGATCCAAGAACACGGAACAGGTGTGCGATCAGTTCCTCAGCAAGCAGTGAATGACAGAAGAGCGTACTTATTTAATAACAGCCCTGCGTGTCAATCTGAAACCTTGCGCGATCCGTAGGCTGGCGCGCGAGCCCGTCGTGCGTTCACGATCAGCGAGCTGCAGCAAAGTGAATGAATATTTGCTGAGTTACTCTATGTCAGCAGTGCACGTTACCCCCATTTTCATTCCCTTGGCCCATAAAGTGTCCATTTCCTCCTATAGTTTTTAACATGAAAGTGTTAAAAATGCCCGGGTACACCAAGCTCTGGACGGCGTCATATCCGTCACGGAAATGACGTCGCCAGAAAATAGTTCGGTTGACGCGACTGCGCCCGGATTCGAGCCATGAACTATTTCGCCGCAACGGGTGATACACAACGCTCTGCCCACTGCAAACGAATTTTCAAGCGCAAATACGTCTACGAACGCGCCGCCTTATATCTTTCCCACTACTTTCTTCATTCAGATGCCATCTAGGAGATGCTGGCGTCTAGGAGAAGTGAAGCGAAGTAGTTCATCATGACACTAATGAGCGCCGACAGTTGGGGCCTCGATGCCAGCGTCTTGGTGTACGCGGGACACTCTTCGCCACCTACTGCTTTCGGTTTCGCTTTCGGTTCCGTTTCGTTCGCACGGTTTTCAAGGGGCTGTGGTTTCAGTTGGATTTAGGCAATGCTCCGGCGCGTGCAATCCAGTGCCTAACGTTGATGCGTCTAACTGTGCCATACCGACATAATATAAATAGCGACGTGCAAGTTACTCATATGGATGCACAATAAAAGCTCCTGTGAAGGCACATTTCACTTTCGTGTTTTACCGATTCCTATGACAGAGGCATCAACCACATTTTTTTTTTTCATAAATACACGAGGTGCAGATTGAGCTTTATGAGCGCTTTCATTAACACTTTTTTTTTAAACAACAGTTTAGCGTTCATGGCATGATGTGAGTTTTCCCTCAGTAGGACGTCCTTATTTATTTCCACCAACACATCCGAATAAAAGAGACTCTGAATGAGCTTTATGGACATGTTCATTAACGCTATTCTTTCGGGAACAAGAATCGTCCTTCGATGCCATGATGTGAGTTTCACCTTAGGCGGATGTCATTATTGATTCCACCAACACATCCTGCGCATTGTTCCTGGAGTTCTATGTGTCGCACGCCGACCGCGATTCTTCTCTACTTGTAAGAGCTCCCGCATCGGATCTGCACGCTATTTACGAACACCACCGCCAGCCAAGAGTAGTCTCTTTCTTGCAGTTATGCAAATAGCCGATCCCTTCCTCGATAGACATGACATAATCGGTCGCGACAGCTTCGCGGATCTCGGCCCGTTAAGCCACGCGCCACAAAGACACCTCGTCCTTGTATATAGAAGCGGGTGGCCTCGCCAGATCGCGCCTCCTATTTGAGCTCTCGCAGACTACGAAACACGTCTCCCTGGTCCCCGTCACTGCCGACCATCCACGCGAGCGGAAACGTGGCGCTGCTAGCGAACCACGAGAGTGCGACGAACTCTAATCTGCCGTCCTGAAATCTGTCTGCACTTGGATCTCCTCGATAAGTGCAACCCTGTAAACATGAGCGACCATCGCGCGCGCTTTACGCCACGAGGAACTGCAACCTCCATGTTCAGTTTCTTGTTGACAGCCGTGCCTCTTACTGTATGGGTACGAGAACCAAATTGATTGTCCGAGTGGCGGTTACGTACAACCGACCCTTGCTTAAATTTTTGAACACAAATTTAATTCAGGAAGTTTGTAAGCCGATGACACACATATTCTCGCAAATGAGCATTTACTACTTGCGCATGTTAAACCAAGCTAACGCGGAACTATCCCTCCGCTTTCGCATTTTTCTTGCCCTTCCCCCTTTCTTCAAGGTCGGCAACTTGCGGTGGTGTGAGGGGATTTTCGTGGCGTTGGGCCAACAAAGCGTACAGTTGGTTTCTACACTTGCATAACCACTTCAACCAAGTGCAAAGCGGGTCTCATCATTAGCTGCCTGAACACGTGAAACCTTCCGTAACAGCTGCTTTTCGCGAAGGTTGCGGGACACAGACGTGTACTAAATTGAAAGTTCGAAATTTCAGCCAAGCTTTTCTAATGTTCCTTTTAGTATTGCTTGCAGTAAGATTAACTGGTTAGAGTTCCACAAGGAGTACACTGAGGTTATTTTGTTTAACGCTGTCTTCGGACTGTGCCGGAGCACCCAAAATTAATCGTTCACTGGGCGAAACCCCGTACGTCGGCTTCACCCCAACGCACCAGAACAACGAATCAATACGACAGCTGGAAAATTCATCGGATGACCAGCAGGAGTCTATTGTATGGACCTGCTTACACAAAATTAGGATCAACCTGATTAGAAAGGTTGACTAAAAATGTATGCTACCCTTGGCCATCGATTCCTAAATCGCACCTGTGTCCTACAGCCCACAGGAACAAAATGAGCCTTCCTTTCCAAAACACAAGCTGCCTCATGTCAGGTTTTCCTTTTTATTTTTGTTTTGTTATGTGCGGAAGCGCCACGAGGCTTGAACATGTCAAATTCGTTTGTAGTTATGGGCCGACGACGCCGGAGCGGCATGTTGCGCCTCCGCAAGACTGCTTCGCTCTGACGCGTGAGGCGTGAAACAACAAAAACAATACAGTCACGACAATTTTGCGGTGGATTCGTTTGGCGCGTAAGTGTGGATTCGTTTTTGGAGTTTTGTTGAAACACGTTGATATGTTTATGGGACTTCTTTGTGTTCTGCTTAGATACATTTGCTTGTCTTATTCTTTTATGCCCCTTCACCCAACGCGACGACCCTAGGAACGACCTTAAGCCAATGCAGGTAATAGCGATGGGAGAACGTAGTATATGGTTGCTTTGCGTGGGCATGTCATCGCTGTTATCGGCGATACGTGGCGCCGTCGTTCACAAGCCACGTATTTCTCTTGTTTTGACCAAGAAAATGGCCACAATTGAGAGTCTTAGAGTATAGCATCAATAAAAAGATTCAGGTTAGAATCGACACTTCCAACTCGCCAAACAGAACGCCTAATTGGTTAGAATCTACACTTCCAACTCGCCTAACAGAACGCCTAATTAAACTGTGCAAACGTTGTCCAACTTCCTCTCTCTATCCTGTCCTACCCTATATCTCTATCACCCCAGTGTCGAGTTGCATGCGGGTGTACTCCCAATGGAGTTGAATAATATTCTCGTCGCATTTTTATGAAACGCCTCCTCACCCCTCCTGTCAGAGCGCGTCAGCAGCCGCCGATCGCGCCGGGGCATCGAAGGTCGTGGCTTTTTCGAACGATAGGTATACGGCGCATGCACGTGCTCCCTGGGGCTATTGAAGAGCGCCGTGGCCAAGGGCAGTCCTTGGGGCGTGCCCGCGCAACTTGTTACTTGTGTACCGAACAGCATCTGAGTTTACTGGTGTGCATGCAGTTCACTAATTTAAGCATTTTAGTTTTATGTCGCCATCAATAAAAGTTCCCTTCACAAAGGAGCTTCGTCTGTGCGACATTGTTACCGGTATGCCTTTTTGCGGGCTCTAATCATAAAAAAAACTTAATTATATTGCTTTTTTGGTTTTCTTACACCCCTGGTAACAAATGTTCAGACGGCGCTTCGAAATATTATTTCGGGTGAATCAATACAAAGAACTAATTGTTATGGGTACACAGCATGATTGATATTACTCCCTCGAATATTTGATTGATTGATTGATTGATTGATTGATTGATTGATTGATTGATTGATTGATTGATTGATTGATTGATTGATTGATTGATTGATTGATTGATTGATTGATTGATTGATTGATTGATTGATTGATTGATTGATTGTGGGGTTCAACGCGCCGACGCAACGCAGGCGATGAGGCGCGCCGTAGTGGAGGGCTCCGGATTAATTTTGACCACCTGGGGATCTTTAACGTGCGCCGGTATCTCGAACACATGGGCGTTTTTGCTTTTCGCCTCCACCACAAAAGCGGCCGCCGCGGCCGGGAAATTGAACCCGCGTCCCTGTGCTCCGCAGCACAACGCCTTAGTCACTGAGCCACCGCGGCGGGTCCTTGGAATATTTAAAGCATGCACCTCAAGAAAAGCGATTTCATATACGACTGATCATCCAGGTCTCGGCAACATGTTTGAACAAGGCTTATATCTAAGACAGAAGAATAACAAATAACGATACCTATTCTCATCCGCTTCGCATGTTAGTAAGGAGTGGTAGCAATGCCCTCTATAGATCATCATCCGGCTCGTCCTGCCACCGCTAACTAACGCCATAAGGGGGATGGAACATCACCGAGCAGCGAGACGGAGCCCCACTGTCTTTCAATGAGCAGAAAAAATCCCCAGGTCATTCGTTACGCTACTCCGCAGTAACGACTCAAGCTGCATCCGCGATATACCCTTCCTCGCCTCGCTGGTCACAAGGGCCAAAGCCGGCATAAAACAGTGACCAATAACGGGCAGAAAACACCATTCCCGGACGGTGGGTAATCATCCGAAATTAGCCACGCCAATAGCTGCCAAACTCGCATTTTTAATGAGTTCTTTTCCGAAACCATTTACAACTCTTCGGCGCATTGAGTAAAAGGGTTGAAAATTGGGCGAGTTGGTAATGGTCCATCTTGAAAACAAACAACTGCTCGAAATATAACGGGGACAAGAACGCATGACGACAACACAAACACAGTGTCCTCATGTGACCGCAGTGTGCGCTTGCGTTGTCCTCATCTGTTCTTGTCCCCGTTAATTTGCGCGCAGTTGTTTTTTTTTAAGATGGCACATTTAGTGCTTGTTATCCAGTCCACGTTGATCATTGCCGGAATAGGTGGCACAGGAGAGGGGTGAAGACTCACGCGATCCAGGGCGATCCGCTGGCGTTCGTCGAGATCGTGTATGTAGCCGCTCATGGCTCCAAATGTGAACTCCTCCCACCGAGTCCGCGTCCACACTGTCGGACGCCGCTGTCGCCGGCGCGGCTCTGCGAGGCCGCAGCCTTGATTCGGCCGCCGGTTCCACGTGCTTCTCTCTCCCTCACCCCTATCGCTCCCTGTCTTTGTAATCGGGCAAATACATCGCATCTGAGAGAGGGGGAGCGCCTGTTACGCCATCGAGCCTTCTACCTTGGGTGAGGGGGGACACGTCATTCAGTGGCGAACGGCAGCCAATGCGCGTATACGCGAGGGTCGATGGGGAAGTCGCGTTCGGAGGCGGGCTCTGTTTACATACACGCTGCGAGATTCAGGGCCACGTGCGCTCAGCTGACACACAAACGTCGCCATTGAAAAATGTAGTTCGGCACTTAGCGCACTCAGACGTGCATGGTATACGAGAAACAGGGGCGCATCGAGGCGTGCAACTCGTTGGAAAGCTTCAATGACTGGTGAAAAGAAATGTGTGAATAATAAGCGTAGGCACGTTTCCTGGCTGGTTTCCAACAGAGCCCATAGCGACGAGGTGTTCAAACAAACGCAACGAAGTATGCTTGAAACCTATAGGGAAATTAGGGTTGAACTTGGCGCTTCGAACTAAATGCTCGGTGCATTACTTGCTATGCCGGTAGGATTTTGTTGGCTGCGTCTACGTTTGTGTATGTCTAAGACTCTGACACGGAAGCATTCATCGATATTATGTGAAATTCGGAGTAAGAACGAGAATCTTGAGCGCAAGGAAAAAGAGAAAAAAATTGGCATAAAGTTCTTTTTTTTGTATGTGTGTGAGGTTCGCTCACAAGAGAACAAGACTAAATTTAGGCTAACATCCGGCTCATGAATGCGAGAACTGCGTTGTTCTAAATAAGAAAATCGGCAGTAGTCACAATTTTTCGCCTTTTCCAATGCCGTTGAGGCGCGATTGGGGTCATCCGGTCATCCCCAGAGAAACAAAAGTTTGGTAGGAATTTCGGGTTTAAGGTTGCAGGCCTGAATCCTCGCTTTGCTTCTGTGTGCGGAAGCGGAAGTGACGTCGCCGGCAACCACAGAGCACTGGTACCTCCGCACTTCCTCTTCCCAAGACGCATTACTGGGCGTGCGCTCTCTTAACAGGCGATATAACGTTTAGAGCAACAATTTAGTGCCACAAACAAATATAAAATCAAGAAGTGTTTTTTTTTTTTTTTTCGCGTGTTCCGTTAAGTTGTACGAGTCCTGGGCCCCCTGACGTTCTCTTATTTCGAGCAACGGCGAAACCAGAAGCGACCTTGGATAAACCAGCCCTCGCCCATCCCCCTTTTGCCCCCTTCCGCACGCACATCCGTATTTTATCGCGTTTCCACGGCCATTCTCGCGTGAGCCCTGAGGCTAGCGGTACAATCGTACCCAGAAATCTTACAGCCCACGCGCCTCTTTAGTTGACCCGTTGTGTAACCTCCTCGTATCGCCCGCTGCAACCCTTCCCTCCAATCATATCACCGCTGTCTTAACTTGGGCACTCTTACCAGTTTTCCGCGAGACAGCTCTGAGCTAAACCGCAGCGCATGTGTGGTCTATCCTGGCTCAATTCCAAAACTCCTGACGATAACCCTGCCGTTTCTCTGCACAGGCACACTCGCTACGCCATCCTTCGGGCCTCCGGAGTTTTGCCAAAGGGTAGATTGCGATGATTTTTGTTGTTGTTGTTGTTGTTACTGGCAGCCCTAGGTACGATCAATGGCATCCTGAATGTAGGCTGAGAATCCGAAACGACATTAAATTCGATGTTTTCCGGAAGAGCACGCTCTTTTTTCCCTCAATTTTACTTCCGCTTTGTTCCCTTCATCTAAAGGTAACTTTTTTATTACCCACGTATTTCAGGTCTATACAGTAAGGTCCAAGGCCATGTGGCCAGACTTTGCATACTACATTCAAAGCAAACCGGCCTGCCCTAGCGCACCCCACACCGTAAACGTAATGCTATCGCATCGCGAGATACCTGGTATTTCAGTCATCATCATCATTATCATCATCATCACCATCATCATCGCGTCGACATCCTGGGTGACAAACTGGCATTTCCAGGGCAGTGAAAATAGAAAGGGTTATTGTATTTACGAGAGTGCCTGCTCCCGGCATGTCCCCTTGCCAGCGTCCTTGCACAAGCATACCTTCGCGTTCGGGCGTGACCAGTTTAAGAATATGCCTGATAAACAGAGTGCCCCCATGTCTAGCACCACCTCCGCTTCCCTTATGCCCGTGTGCCAGCGTGCTGAGGGCTAGTGACAGTTCTCTGTAATTCGTAATGGTCAACTTGTGCTCAAAATAATTTGCTACGGAACATATTGCGCAGATGCAATGGTCTCCAGAAGAATGTTCAACCAGAAACGGAGCATTTGAATTCAACGCATCCCCTGTCGACAAGTGAGAAAGATAAAAGCCTTTGATAGAAATACAAAAGTTCAGCCCTGGTCACGGTTAGACTTTGCTGATGTGTTGAAGCAAAAACTAACGAGTAATCACAAGGTGTGTGTGTGTGTGTGTGTGTGTGTGTGTGTGTGTGTGTGTGTGGTGTGTGTGTGTGTGTGTGTGTGTGTGTGTGTGTGTGTGGTGTGTGTGCGTGTGTGTGTCGTGTGTGTGGTAGGGGTGGTGTGTGAGAGTGAGAGAGGAGAGGGAGGAGAGAGAGAGGAGGAGAGGGAGAGAGAGATGAGAGGAGAGGGGGATGGGGAAGGAGGGAGAGGAAAAAGGTCGGTGGAGAGCCTCCTCTTACATATGCACGGCCGTAGATGTTGCAGGGACATAACGCACGCTGAGCTTTTAGAGTATGTAACTGAGACCAGACTACTAGCGCAATCGCTACGCGGCCTTTGTGCCCACGGCCTGTTTGCTCTTATCCCATGGTCCAAGAACGTTTTGCTCGCTGCAGCTTCTTCTGCCCAACAGCAGTCGCAGCCCTGTTCAAGCTGACGAAATGTGGACAAATTCACAAGGTATGGCTTATGTCGTCCAAGACGGCACATACAATTTGCACATATGGAGGAGTCGTCACGTGCAAGCTTGCAATGTAAATTGCCCGCGAAGGCAACGTTCTGGCGCGAACTGTGCATAACGCACTCGAGCGTCCTGTTCTGATCTTGAGAGACACAAAACGTCTGTTGTGTGTCCACAGCGTAAAGAGAGGCGCATTAAGGAAGTGGATCGCGCCAACCTGACAGCTGTGAATCCCACTCCGGCAAGTTAGCGGGTAAGCTCGCATCCTCTCGAGAGAACGTGATTGAAGCAATGCATTGTGTGGCATGGCTTTCCTTAGTGGCCTAGTCGTCAATGGCGTTTGCCATTAACCCCTCAGTGGTCAGGCAAGAATTTCTAGGAAATATAAGCCACGTAGCAGACTTCATGCGCGATGCGTTCAGCTCGCAGACACGCTACGCTCGCAATGCTGAATACTTTTCATGTCGGAGTAGCTTTAAGGGAGAGGAAGCGAGCTTCGTGGATCAGAGGACAAACTAGAGAAGAAGATATCATAGTTCAAATAGAGAAAAAATCCCGGGCCGTCTCCACTAACGTGAAACCTGGCGAAGGGCGAAGCATGCAGTGTGTAAGTGTATTCTTGGCGCCTTGGTGTTTTTGCCAACGGAGATGAAACCGTTGGAGGTTTTTTAGTGCGTGCTACGTTTCAGCGCGAGGCGTAAACAAGTTTCCCGGTGTTTTACTACAGTGACTACATGATACGAATGACGATTACGACGACGACAACAGGAGACGCCAACAGCCCCAGCCCTGTAGAAGCTTCGACCCTAAAAGAACTGGACTTGGGCTGGGCACGTAGTTGGGCGAAATGACAACCGGTGGAGCATTAGGGTGACAGAGTGGATACCGGAAGACGGGTTTAGAAAGAAGGGGAAAGCCATTAACCCGGTGGAGGGGTGAAACAAAGGAATTTCGGAGGGAAAGAATGAACACGAGTGGCGCGGAACCGCAGCGGTTGGAGGTCGACGGGAGAGGCCTTCGTCCCGCAGTGGACCTAGCGGGCTGTTGATGAGGATGATGAGTGTCTTCCGCGCCGATCGTACGTCACACAAACAACACAGAACTGTGGAGCGCGGTAATAGATGGGAAGATGAAACTTACAGCATCTGCAAGTTCACTGGCAGTGGGCGAGCTTCCGCGCCTGGTCCTCAAGACAGATGCCCTCAGATGGGCTACAGATGGGACACCAATGGTCGAGAATTCATATGTTACTGGTTCGTCGGTGCGCACATGCGCGTGCAAGCTGCCATTGCACCTGTCCATGGGCTCATTCCAACGCGAAGAATATCAGCGCCGGTAGGCAACATCGATTTTTTATGCGAAAGTATTGTTTCACTGCTTCCCGCGGTTTGTTTTCTATATCTCTGGTCTGGAAAGAAGGCACAAAAATCCTGTGAATTATCCAATTACGCGCCACTTCTCCTTTTCACCAACCTTATATGTTTTATTAAGGAACACGTCGACCGCCACAGCTTTCTTTTCTTCTATTTTTAACAGCAGAGCTGTTTAGGCCGACACAAATCAGCTCTTCGTAGACAAAAAATTCCGAAGCGTTAAGAAAAAAAAAAAACATGGTTAGGGAGGTCCCGGGAATCGAACCACGTAGCCTGAACGCCGTGAAACCGGCAACCCAACCACTGGGCCACCCCAAACGCCCGACTGGTACGGGATTAGCAGCGGGGGGGGGGGGGGGGGGGGGGGGGGGGGGGGAATACCGGAAAGAAAAAAAGTGCTTCCCCTAGTCGGAATCAAACCTGGGTTCCACGAGTTATGAAAGCAGCGTCTATCAGATTCAGCTGTCATCACATTCCGGGCACAAAGCATTTCGCCTTTGGGATCGTAGCGCGGGCGTTGGCTTTGGACTTGGCCGCCGGTTCTAGCACGTGCTAACGTGATCCACTTCGGGAGAGATGTGAGAGCCTGAGGACGAAACGATCCGGGCCTGCGGAAACCTGGCGCCTCACTAAACAACTTGAAAGCAAACTTAGGTCGCTTCAACGGGCCATGGAACGAATAATGATCGGAGTAACACTTAGAAACTGGAAACGAGCTTCCTGGATTAGGAAAGAAACTAGAGTAAAAGATATCATAGTTCAAATCAAGAAAAGGAAATGGACGTGGGCTGGCCACGTAATTAGGCCAAATGACAATCGGTGGACAATTAGGGTGACAGAGTGGACACCGAGAGACGGGTCTAGAAAAAAGGATGGAGGGACGAATCAAGAGAGATAGAGAGAGAGAGAATAAACTTTATTTAATGAGAGGAGTCAAGCGGGTGGTTTCCTCAGTTCAGGACCCCGTCGGAGCGTCCAGCCGCCTCAGCCCGGTGGATCAGCCGAAGCTGCTCTTCGAGGTTAGAGCTGGCCAGCAGGTTTGCAAAGCTGTTCCGCAAAACACTAGAAATTGCCAAAGGAAGCACATTGGTAATCGTAGGGGACTTCAATGCTTATCATCCTGCCTGGGGATACAAGCGGGAAACGATAAAGGGAAGGAACCTTTGGCTTGACGCGCAGCAGGAGGGCCTTACCCTAATGACAGACCCCGCACACCCTACGCGGACAGGAAACAGTGTAAGTGGAGACACATCACCGGACCTCACATTCACGAAAGGTACACGAACAGACACCACATGGCTAAATACACATGAAAACTTAGGCAGCGACCACTTCATAATTGCGACCACATTTGAGGAAGGGGTCGCGAAACACAAAGGGGGGAGACGACTCAAAATTATCCACTGGGATATTTTCCGTCAGATCAGAACAGCCTAACTTGACTCAAGCGACAGCACTAGCACCCAACAGAGGGATATTGAAGATATCGAGGAATGGGCGGCACAGCTACGTAGTAGCGTAGCGCAAGCAACTAAAGACATACCAGAAGAGGCAAACCTCAGTCACGCCGATGCTAGGCTACTGCACATGTGGGAGGCCAAGCAAAGCCTACAAAGGCGACTAAAAAGACAAAAGTTAAATCGTAATTTACGCAGACGTCTGGCAGCCCTGAACCGGGAGATTGATTACTATGCAAACCAAATAATACGGCAAAATTGGTACAGTACATGCTACAGCATGGAACCCCAGATTGGCCTCGCAAAAACTTGGAGCATTGTTCGCTGGCTTATTGACCCGGAAAATAGCAAGAACACTCAAAAGCACAACCTGAGCATCTTACTGCACCGATTCGAAGGTTCGGACGATGACCTAATAGAAACACTTCGGGATAGATATATAGGGATGAATGCCAAAGAGGAGCTTAAAACATACACGGGCAAGGAGAATGAATTCATGGACCGTCCCATCACGGAGGGGGAAGTACGAGGTGCCATTCAGGACCTCCGCACCAGATCTTCCCCGGGCCCAGACGGCATAACGAACAAGATGCTGCGCAACCTAGACGACGCCTCTGTCGGGGCCTTGACCCGGTACATGAACGTCTGCTGGGAACGAGGTCAAATTCGGGGCAGTGGAAAACAGCCAAGGTGGTGATGATCCCGAAGCCCGGTAAAAAGTTGCAGATAGAGAACCTCAGACCCATATCACTTACGTCATGCGTAGGTAAACTAATGGAACATGTCATATTGAAAAGGCTTAATAGATACGCAGAAGAGCAAGGGCTTTTTCCCGAAACGATGATAGGTTTTCGCCCAAAATTGTCAACGCAAGACGTCATGCTCAGGCTTAAGCACAATATCATTGACGGAGATAATTGTTCCCCTTTTGATACTAGGGCAAGTGTTGGGCTCGACCTAACCAAGGCCTTCGACAACGTAAAACACTCGGCTATATTAGAGAACATGGACAAACTAGGAATAGGAATAGGAACTTCCTTACGGATCAAACGGCTACACTAGGGGGGCTCCAGTCGGCCACTTTGGAGCTCGGGAGCAGAGGTACGCCTCAGGGGTCTGTCCTATCGCCCTTCCTTTTCAACGTGGCCATGATGGGTCTTCCAGAAATCCTAAATGACATAGAGGGACTATATCACAGCCTGTACGCCGATGATGTCACGCTCTGGGTGGCCGGGGGTAGCGACGGGCATGTACAGGACACTCTACAAAGGCCGATTGAGGCTGTAGAGGGGTATAGGACCGAGAGGCTTGAGTTGCTCCCCACAATAATCGGAGCTGCTCATATACCGTCCGACCAGCAGAGGGCGCAAAATCGACTCGACCACTTCAAACATTCACCTTTTTGCAGGTGGTACTCAGCGTATCCCTACAGTTCAAAGTATCAGGGTTCTGGGCCTCAGAATTCAGGCCAATGGGCGCAACATAGAAACCATACGCGCGCTGGGAAAAAGCGTCCATCAAACAATTCGGCTCATCTCGCGCATCGCAAACAGGCACCACGGAATGAAAGAGCATAACCTAATAAGATTGGTGCAGGCTTTCGTTTTAAGTAGAATCACATACGTTACCCCTTACCTGAACCTAAAGCGGGATGAGGAGAACAAAATGAACGCTATGATAAGGAGAGCGCACAAACAAGCCCTCTGTATACCTGTAACTGCATCGAACGCACGCTTTGAAGCGCTCGGCCTCCATAACAACCTCAGTGAGCTCATAGAAGCCCAGCTAACCGCCCAAATAGAACGGCTTTCAAAGAGTCAGACAGGGAGGAAAATACTAGATTCTGTCAACATAAACCACAAAGGAGCGCAAGGCGCGAAAGTCGAAATACCAGAGGAGATAGGGACCCACATACATATCCCTCCACTCCCTAAGAACATGCATCCGGTACATAACGAGGAGCGACGACAGGCCAGAGCCAGGGCTCTGCACAAAAGATACGCGAAATCCGAGGACGTTGTGTACGTGGACGCCGCTGAATATACCAGCCGCGACGCTATGGCCTTAGCGGTGAATCGAGATGGCAATGCATCGCCTCCGGCTCGGTCTGGACGACGGACCCGGAGGTTGGCGAGGAGGTGGCCATTGCCCTGGCAATGGTCGCGTCCTCCAAGACCAAAGTTATAGTAAGCGACTCCAAGTCGGCAATACTAAACTTACGCGAGTGGCTGCATCTCACCCGAGGCGTTTCGTCTTCTAAAATCCGGCTTGACTATGGAGCGGGACGGCAAAATACAACTAATATGGGCACCGGCCCACTCTGGCCTGGCCGGGAATGAGTGTGCGCATGACGCGGCTCGAGGTTTCATTGACCGAGCCGATGTCGAAACTCCTGACACAGACGCGCACTCGATACGACGGTCAGGAAGGGACAGGCTGGTGTCCTACAGAGACATAGTTGACCACTATAGACTGGAAAGGGCCAAATACCCAGCCCCAGACAAGACACTGAGCAAATGGCAGTCAGTAGCGTGGCGACGGCTGCAGACATTGTTTACCCAATCCAGTGGCTTACAGCCGATGTTATCCATGGCTCTATTCAGATAAATGCAAGGCGTGCGGTGACAGGGCTGACCTACATCACATGGTATGGTCTTGCCCTCTCCGGAGAAATGACCCGCAAAGCAGTAAGGCAGGGCAGCCTGCACTCAGCATAAGTTCGAAGGAGCAGTGGGAGACCGCGCTACTCAGCTCCGACCCGGGTATCCAGACCCGGCTCGTCCAGATGGCCACGACCGCCGCCAGGGACCAAGGACTCCTGACCGACGGCTAAGCGACAAATCTGGGCAAATAAAAAGTTGTTCAATCCAATCCTCCCACTGCTCAATCTAGGGATTAGATATCGGGGAAAGTGAGGGGTTAAGCTGGCACTCCCACACCATCTGATGCAGGGTGCAGGGCACGTTGCAGAATTGGCACTGTGAGTAGTATATTCTTGGCCAGAATAAGTAGAGTTTGGTCGGGTGGGGGACCGTGTTAGTTTGGAGGAGACGCCAGGAGCGCTCCTCTGCCTTTCTGAGGGAGGGGTGGCCAGCGGGTAGCATAAGCCTGGTGAGCCTGTAGTATTGGGTCACCTCATGGTATGAAGTTACGGGGATCGCTGTCTCTAGCCAACTTTCTCGCGGCGCTCGGCTGGTTAGACCTCGAGAAGTCTCATAAGCAAAGACATTACCGCAGAGGGAAGCGTGAGCTGGTGTCCAGACAATCGACACCCTTTTCTTCGGAGGGTTCTGGGAATTTCGGAGGCAAAGAATGGACTCGAGCGGCGCGGTTCAGCAGCGGTTGGAGGTCGATAAGAGCGGCCTTCGTCCTGCAGTGCTGTTGTTGTTGATGATGATGATGAAACAGCCGGGTCTCCGACGACGGGAGAGGGGCTGCTAGCTCTGCTGTTTTTCACGCCCTGGAACACTAGTGCAAGCGGCGCCAATTTCTTTCTCGATATTTTACATTTAGTTCTATGAATGTGCTGGATTAGAGCATCTTTGGGATTTCGTTGGTTCGTTTTTAGTTTTATTAATTTTCACACGTTCTTTTTTTATTTCTACGATGAATGGCGGTCGCTATAATTGGCTATAATAACGAAGTTGGGCTTTTTCCCGTTTTGTTTGTGTTATATTTCTCGATGCAGTTTCATTGTTCTTATTCGTTCTTTCTTACAATGATTTCAACTTGCACTATGATAACAATTAAATGTCTCCACTTCGCAAACTACACATTTGTGCGCGCAGACACGGGATTACACTATTCGCGTTGCGCACTCGGCTACGCACTAAGAAGCAGTCGTCCACAAACTCTCATAAGTTGGCTCTCTGCCTCAGCCGAGATAGCCTCTCGCGAGTGACCTGCGCGCATTGAATTCCGAAAAAAATCCACAAACTGTGATTACGTGCTTTTAAGGCGAAAGCCAAGCAATTATCAGACTTCTTCACCCTACCACATCGTGTTTGCATCTTTCCTCGCTCGTCTCGTCGTCTTTAGAAGCGATTAACCCGACAGACGTACTGGTCCCACTTCGCGCGGCACCTTCCTCACAATCGGAGCTCTCCTCCACATCCACCTGTTCTACACATACCTGTTCACGTTCACCTTTCACGGGGCACGCGCCAGGCTTATTCTTGATCCCCCTTATGCAGGGTGTCGAGTTAGCCCAGTGGCAACGCACTTGTCCCCTGTATGGAGACACGTGTTCGAATACCACACGAACCAAAATGTATTTTGTTTAATTAAAGCGAAAGTTTTGGCGTCCTGTCAAGAAACTAATGCATTTCCCCATAGACCGCTTGGTCGAGCGAAAAGCTCTGAGAAGATCTGCGGACAGACAACGCTTGCGCTAAACCGGGTTTCCGTTGTGTCAAAACGGTTACTCGAAAATCGCGAAAAAGGAACGGCTTTAGATAAGACAATACACGCATCAATCATGATTCATTAATAAGGATTACAATAGTGCCGCGAACCATGCATTGCGTTTGTTTATTTATGTTTTGTTTTTACCACCCTGTGTGCCAAGTGAAGCGCTAGTTCTATTCTTCATTTTTATGCCGCATGTGTTATCTCTTTTGATAGGGAGAGCGTTTCGAACTAACGTGAACAGTCTAGAATAATCTTCTTTGATCTACAGTGTTCTGGATGTAATTACATGGTTCGAGAAACACTCGCGCCGAAAGATAAACGCCCGCAGGGCGGATGCTGCGGTATTCGACTCGTCGACGCTCGCCTGCACACGTCACTTTGTTGACTGCTGCTTCACCGCCTGTGTATTCTTTGAGTTATTAGGGGAGCATAAGTTTCGCTCCAATAAACTTGTTTTTCCTTCAAGACAACTGCGTCGTCTTGGCTTCGTGACAATAGCATATCTTTATCTTATAAACCGTGTATCGGTATACGTTTAGAGCGTTCGTAGATGCGCTTACCTAGTGCACGAAAAATCGTCGCATGAGCTCGTTTTTCGTTTGCGATTTTGGTTTTGAAGGTTTGACGATCGATTGGATGCACTTTTAGCGAAGGTCTTGACGCACTTTTGATGAGCTTTTGATGCTGAGAGAGATTTTTCGCTTCTTTCAACTTTCTTTAAGAAGGAGAGTTTTCCGTTTCCTCTTCACAGCGGGGGCCGTTTTGGTACCGTTCGTGTTAAGGACGACGCCGACGACGACGGTCCGCTTTTCGCGTTTGATGCGACATCTAGGGCTTTCGCGTTAATCTAGTGAGAAACTCTATGGCACCATTCAAACAGGAGGAGCTGCTGGAAACGTCGTGGGGCAGCTGCTCCCTCCCGTCCTTTGTAGCGGCCAATCACGCTCAGTGGTTCACTTCATGTTCATTTCAGGTGCAGCGATTGATACAATACATGATCGAAAGGGCCATGGTGTGCTCTCTGTTACATTGGCGAAGGAGTCCAAGAACTGACAGTCGTCATGTTGTGGTAGCGCGGTGGACGAGAAGCTTGCAGGAGGGTTGCCTTCGTTCCGAACGATGCAGAGCGAAAAGCGAAGCTTAACTTGTTTTAATGTGTAACGGGTAGAGAAAAGCGACGATACAGGAAGCAGCACACTAGAGTGCTTACAACTTGACAGCTCCAACGGGCAGAGAAACGTCTTCAGCGGTGGCCCAAGACGCACTGCTCGGCGTTCGCGGAGGCTGTTTATTTGTAACCAGAATTCCCGACGGTCAACAGGCGTTTGCTCACGGTACCAAAAGTACAATAACACAAAACACCCTTTACAGGTCCCGTGATAGAATTCCGGAGGGAGGGCGGGAAAGAAGGAGTCTACCGTATGGCGTCGATTGCAGAGATCGTTCGTTCGGGACGTGAGCTTTGCCAACAGCCGTGACTCACAGGCTTCGGGTCGCTGTGCGGTCGTCAGACTCCGACTTGACGATAGATGTTGAATGAGCTGGCTTCACCGTCACACGTGGAGCTGCTTTGCAATGCACAAAACACAATGCACAAATGCACTAAACTTGTACGATGCACAAATGCACAAAACAGGGTAACGGCGAAGCACTTCGCGCTGAATCGTAACATCTCGGACTGGGCTGTTAGTAGCCCATTGGAAGTAAATTCATAACTGCGTTCCTGAGGCACACACAAAGAAGACAACGAATAGTTGCGAACAGGGATAACCGTTAACCTCCATTTTGATTTTAGTGTACAGAGGGCGAGCAAATGTACTAATATTTATAATCAACGAGTGAAGAAATAGAGAAAAGACGAAAGATAGTCGCCTCCCGTTACACGCACATCAGGCGCTTCCGTGACCGCTTATTGTTCAAATACGAAACCTCAGGTTTTTTTTTTCTTTCGTCAGAGCTATTAAAGCTGCATTGACAGAATCAAAACACCTAATCTCCGACGCCTTCATGTATCAAGCTCCGATCGTGAAACAACACGGCACTTGTCGGAGTTGGACGAGCACCCACGTAATTTCTACACTCGCTGAAGAGCTGCCCAGCACTACCTTTTTTCCGCATTACTGTGGTGCTCATGCGGCCTTTAATTAATGCAACGGAGTCAATGCAAAGCGCATCTGGTTAAGTTAACCTCGCCGCATTAATCCCAGACTATGTGAGCACCACAGTAATGGGCAAAAAAGGTAATGTCGGGCATCTCTCTATTGCTTTATACATGTCTTACACTAACGTCAGCCTAGCTGCCGTGCCACCTACAAGCACGGCCAAAGGCTGCAAGCTTATGTGAGACTTATTTTTGGGAGCGCTGAAGAAGCTGAAAGTGGGTCACAACAAATGGGTAGGATGACGTAATGTGCAAGCCATCTACACATAGCGGCCTGATCGTGCTCCGCGAATCCTTGTTAGGGTTGCCACCTGACCGGTTTTGGACCGGCCTGAAAGGTTTTTTAGACAGCGGGCCTGTTTCCGGTCTGTACCTAAAACCGCCCGACATTGGCCTTTTTTTGTGTATGTGTGGTGTGTGTGTGATGAAGGCCGGGGGGGGGCATCGTGCTGCGGGTATTACTTTTTGGCCTTTTGTAAGCGTCAATACAGCAACTACGACGATAATTATGTGTCGACAAGCTGTGCAAAGGGACGCGATCCGAGAAAATACGTAGCCGAGCGCGATTCTTGAGATGGAAGGGGCCCGAAGTGAGGAACAACACAACGAAATGCCGCCGGCGCGGTAAGCAAGTGCCGTTACTTTTCGCTGCAGCACATTCAGAGAATTACCAAAATCTCAATAACTTTCAGTACAAACGTTATGTGGACTTCTCTATGGGAAAGCGCTACAATCAATGGCATTGCATGTAAGAAAAAAAAAAAAACGTGACGCTGTTGTTTAACACAGATTCAACCTCCTATATAGCCCCCCCCCCCCCCCTCCCCCCACTTCCTCCCCCCGAAGAGCCGGTTTTTTTCTTCGGGGAAAGGTGGCAACCCTAATTCTTGTACCGAATTTATTTTTGCTTGCTTGACTTTCTTTAGATTTTCCAACGCGGCTTCACTTTTTTTAAAAAAAGGTGTAGCCGCGTGTGAGGTGTGAGGGTAAAAAGCGCTGCTTTTTACTCTTACTTCCTGGTTTGTCGTCTGCTATGGGCCTCGTGCACTGCAGTTTAAAGTAAGCAGGTGGCGCCACCTGGGAGCGGCGGCGGCGTTCTTTCCAAAGAAGAAAATAAACATATACAGCAGATTGCTACAGGGCTCAATTACAACACCAATCGGGAAATTAGTATACAAGACATCACTGCGTTTTGTTACGTTTACAGTTGTTGTATCAATGTAATTATTCCTCTCACCAGTTGTGCGTGAATGCATGCTAAAACATTTTAGAGAGCTTCACTTCTCTATATAAGCAGACGACAGTACAAGGATGAGCTGCTTGCAACGCCGGCGTGCAGAAAGCACATAGCACCCGAGAGAGAGAGAGAGAGAGAGAGAGAGAGAGAGAGAGAGAGAGAGAGAGAGAGAGAGAGAGAGAGAGAGAGAGAGAAGAGAGAGAGAGAGAGAGAGAGAGAGAACATTTTTATTGAGCTTTATGTGGCTCAGGGGGCGGTTGTGGCCGCTGGCTTGTGCCGGGCGGCGACATCGGCAGCTCTGGTAACCAAGGAGGTTTGCACCTCTAGGTTTCAGCTCCCCAGTGCCTCCTCCCACTGCTCATCAGAGGAAATGAGGGGAAAGGGATCTTTGGGACACCCCCAAAAGATGTGAGGAATGGTGGCGAGGGATCCACATGCAGGGCATTCTGGGAAGGGTATAATGAAGGGTGGATTCGGTGGAGTATGGCGGGATTAGTGAACGTGTTCGTCTGAAGGTGACTCCACGTGTGTTCTTCGGAATTAGGTTGACGTGAGTCGGGGGGTCCCTACGGCGGTCAAGGCGGTAATGAACGGTTATTTCTGTGTACGTAAGAAGTCTGTCTCTGGCGGATCTGGCCCCGTGATAGGGTTCGAGGCTTGCCCCGGCTCAGATTGTGAGCCCTCGAGCCGTATTGTGGGCAGCCTCATTACCCGCGAGGCCAGCGTGCGCCGGAGTCCAGACAATTTCTACCTGGGAGTCGGGTGGGTGGCGTCTGAGCATTTTGGATGACTGTGGCGAAACGTGGCTGTTGGCGAAATTTTTAGTGGCCGCTTTGGAATCGCAAATTACTATCGAGGGGGTCGGCCTTTGGGAGAGGGCTAAAGCAATTACCGCCTCTTCCGCCGTGGCGGGATGTGAAGTACTTAAGGTTAGGGAGTCGAGAGGGGCATTCTGCAATGGCGAATGCGGCGCGGTGCCTGTATTCTGCAGCATCCACATAGACCACGTCGGATCGAGCGGGGAGTCGTTTTTGGAGAGCACGTGCTCTCTGTTCCCTGCGGCTCGCGTGGTGTATGGGATGCATGTTGCGGGGTATTGGTTTAATTACAAGCCTTGCATGGGTTTCAGAAGGGAGGAAAATTTTAGCCTCAGGGAATTCAATATGACCTATACCTAGCCACCTAGAATATGATTTCCAGTGACAGTTTTAGACAGACGGACGACCTTATTGGAAAGGTGGGCTTCTATAAGCTCCTGTGCCGCATTGTGCACGCCAAGGCCTTCGAATCTGGCTGTGGGTGTGTTAAGGGGGAGGTGGAGGGCAGATTTGTATGCCCTTCGTATGAACCGATTACCCTTATCTAATTCAGATGCAGACGGTTCAGGTAAGGCAGGGAGTACGTGATCCTAATGATAATGAGAGCTTGGATCAGTCGGAATCTCTCCTCCTCCTTGACACCCCTGTGGCGGTTGGAGATTCGTCTGATGAGTCCTATAGTTTGAAAAGAATGTTCTAATTTCCGGATGAATTGTGTGTTGGGCCGATTATTTTGGATAAGCATCCCCAGAATTTTAAGGGTTGTTTTCGGGTTGTTTTCTATATGAACGCTAATGTCGGGTGGTACCTTGGATCTCCTCTTCTGTGATAGGAAAATGAGTTCGGACTTACTGGGGGAGCAAGTAAGCCCCGCGTTGGCAGCTTCTTTTACTACTATTTGAACGGCCTCTTGTAGGGTCTCCTCTATATGGGAGTCGCTCCTGCCATTCACCCACAGTGTTAAGTCGTCGACGTAAAGGCTGAATTTAAGATTATGAATTTGCTGAAGGTGGCTGGGTATGTTAATTATGGCCAAAAGAAATAACAAGGGGGATAGTACCACTCCTTGAGGCGTGCCTTTAGAGTGGAGATCAACCGTGTCGGAGGTAATGCCCCCGATTTGATGGATGGCACTTCGGTTGGACAGGAAGCTGAGTATATAGTTGTACGTACAAAGCCCCGGGTTGGTGGATTCCAGTCCAGTCATTATGGCGTTGTGGGACACGTTGTCGAAAGCCTTGGTCAAATCTAAGGCAAGGATAGCCGCAGTGTCTTGAGAAGAAATAAAAAAAAAACAGATCGAACCGTAGTTTCATTCGCATATCTGCACGCTACTTGGCATGCGACCACTGCGAAAAAATGCCCCTCCGGGAAAATATAAAGACCGCCTTAAAACGAAACACAAGGGTCTTAAATGTTTACGCTACGCAGCTGCAAAACAATAAACAGATGGACACACACCAGCCCCAATTCGGAAACTCGCATATACAGCTTTATTGAGATGTCTCTCAAATATCTCAAACATATGGTCCTGTACGATTTGTAGTTTGCGTTTCTGCCACAGTAGGCCCAAGTAAACGAGTTGAAGTGGAGCTTGTTGCGTGAAATATTTTGCTGACACAGATAACATGCACGAGCACATGCAACTACGTACGTTGGCATGTAGTTACACAAACAATCACGTACGTTTCAAAGCTGATAGTTCATGAGCTATCAGCTTTGAAACGATCTCCATTATTCGAAATGACTTTTTTTTTCATCGGCACTACGAATGCGAGGGGAACCAGTCATGTAGAATCATAGCTACCGTTGTGCGTCCTACTATGCTCAGGCCCATGGTTATGTCTAGTAATAGAAGGGTGAACAAGTTAAACGTATAGAGGCTTTCTTGAAAGCTTCCTCACGCGCATCTACGTCCAGAAATACTCGCATGTTAGGTACGCGCTTATCAACATATGAACGCATTTGAAAAAAGGCATAAGGCGACATTTTTTTTTTAACCTATCCGAACTGAACACTCATCGTAGCTTCAGCAGTTTCAGGTAGAGCTTTGCTGCGCGATTGCATTATCAAAAAACTGCCTCTACAAACCTGAACTCTCTGCTCTTGAAGACGGATATCCTGGGTGTCGCAATATACGCACGAACATTTCGCCCGAAATTCCACACACACAACGGACATCAAATCACTTCCTGGCATCGACCAGGCACAGTGAAGTTTACACGGGAGACGTTCGCTTCTACAAGCACTGTGAAGTCGCGTCGCCGGTCTTCCCCTCACAATAAGCTGTCCACCAACTGCTGGGTTATGCCAAATGTCCTGACCGGAATCTAAAGCTCAGCAAATCAAATCCACCAAAGCAACTAAAGCATTGCCAGCGCCATTGGAACGTTATGCCTTTATTTCATGCTTTTCGGGGGTCATCGTCCCGCAAAAGTTTTTCTATTGGCGGAGCATTCTCACCTTCTCACACACACACACACACACATTATCGCTTCCATGGGAGGCGATGCACACTCACACGCACACTCCTGCAGTCCTCTCTTTCTCCTCGTGAGTGGGATCGCGGGTTTTCGTCTTTTTGTTATCTTTCATTTGGACGGCGCCGCTGGTGATCAGTTGAAGCCGTAACGCCATGACAGTGCGTCCACGCAGCGCGAGGCAGTTCCGCGCTTGTATACAGCTGGTTTTATTGTGATGGATCGCTTTCCTGTCGCCCTTGCGAACCATTTTCCGTTTATTAAGGTACCGTTCGGCTTTTTGCATCGCAGTGTAAAAGCATTGTGGCCATTTGTTCTTTCTCTTGCTGATAATGGTACAGCGCTGTATGCCATGCTTCGGGACGTCGCCTGCTCGCGGAATTCAGACGTTATGCCTTCGTTGTCCGCAAGATTGCGCTGAACTCAGCACATCAGTGAAAGAATCAGAGACAACGACCTGGGAAAAGAGGATGAACGCGAAGAAGTCGTTAGATATCTACAGGATCGGGAAGCAGGAGATCACAAGGGAAAAATTCTTCGATAGTACCAAAGGGAGGGCATTGCTTTTTGAAGCCCGGGCGGGTGGCTTGCGGACAAAAACACTTATCCGCGAGCCGGTACAGGAAGAACTGTGCGCAGGCTGCGGCAGGGAGCCAGAAACCATGCGACATATTGTAACGGAGTGCAAAAGTATCCGTCCAGTCCTCAGGGAGCTCGCCATCCAGCTTCCGAAGCCCGTGGCTCTAAGGTTAGCGGAAAAGTGAATTGGACAGCAGTAGAGGTTAGTAAAAGAAGGTTAGAATGTTGGTGGGAAAAGAGCAGAGAACAATCTGGGAAGACAGGCAAACAAAGAAGTCAGACTAGCACAAAAATTTCATAAAGGTATTTTTTATTTTATTTTTTATTTATTTTGTTTGTATTTTGTTTGTATTTTTTGGCGAGGTGATTGTACAGTGGCGTTACGACTAAGGCCGCTGTGAAACGCCACCCCATTACAAAGAGGAAGCCGCTAAGGTTCTTCATCATCATCACCATCATCATCATCATCCGTTGCGCCACCATACCAGCGCGCGAGGCGCATTGTTCGGCTTGTCGTCGATGTAATTCGTCTTTTTCTCAATTCGTTGCACTTTGCGGTTCAACCTGGGGGAAGTGCACATGTGCACCTTCTGTGGGCTTGGCGGCATGCTTCATTGAAAAGCTTTTTAAATGCGAAATCGTTACTTGGCTGGGTTGACCAAAGCATGCATCTGGCTGGCGTCCAGAAAATGCGCACCCAGATATCATCCTACAAAAGCGTCCACAACAGCTAACAATTTTCTAACGCGTTCCATAGAGTTCCATGCGTTACATCAGAAAAAAATAAAACGTGCATTAACATTCATGTCGGTTTGTTTCAGGGCGTGCGCCTAAAAAAATAAACACAAAAAAACACTTACCGCCCACTGCTACATAGGTTGCATCAGAAAAAATACAAAGCACGAATAAATTCACAGCACGTGGTCAATTCTTATTGGCTTGCGCCGTTTGTAACGCGTGCATCGCAAAAAACACGCGGAGAAACGCGAATGCAGCAGAAACCTCCTGCCGCATTGGTCACTTGGCCTTCAGGTTCATCCTAGACAGTGTCGCAACAGCATGGGTAATGACACTGAAACAAGTAGCTCCAGCGAGTCTAACGCCGTGGTTGTAGGCTATAGTCGGCATCGGCAGAAGACTCGACGACAAACCTAGCAAAAGAAACGCTTTCACGTTCTCATATCGCTAGAATATGCTTAGGGATTCGGTGTAGCATTTTTGCGTCATAAGTTCAGCAAACCCACCGTAGTACGTGATGGTATGTTGTTGCGTAGAGCTTAGCAAGACCAGCAGCCGTACGGCAAAGAAAATTTCCTTTCATCAGGCTCCCAATGCTTCGGTACAAGCGCCGTGGCTCAAAAAGATATTGTGAAGATTGTCACAGCCAACTTCGCCAGTTTTGGGCTTATAAGCAATCTCGAAGGAGCTGCTACAAATGAGACATAAATTACATGAAAGAGGCGCAGCACCTGACGAAGTTTGCGTCCGACTATAGTGCTGCCATTTCTAGAAAAACGTTTTGTCTTCACGCAAGGAGGACGGCACTGATTGATTGATTGTAGGGTTTAACGCGCCGACGCAACGCAGGCTATGAGGCGCGCCGTAGTGGAGGGCTCCGGATTAATTTTGACCACCTGGGGATCTTTAACGTGCGCCGAAACCTCGTGCACACGGGCGTTTTTGCTTTTCGCATCAATCAGAAAAGCGGCCGCCGCGGCCGGGAATCGAACCCGCGCTCAGCAGCACAACGCCTTAGCCACTGAGCAACCGTGGCCGGTAAGAAGCATGACATTGCCACGCATAAAATGGCCCAGTTGGAGCTGCTTTACACAGATTCCAGCATTTCCTGTCTGCACGTGCGTATATGACGAGCTTCACGAGAAAAGGCAGCTCCTCGACGTAAAGCCAAAGTCGACTATGTATAACACCAGTGTGGTTTAGTTGGGTAAGTTGGCGTCTTCATAGCCAAGAGGCGGGTCCGGGCTGTCGAATAAATTCTAGGTGCTGACTGGTATCGTAAGCACTGATCGGTAGGGTTTGTATTGATTGGTGCGACCGCTACATTTGACGCCAGCAGAGATGTGAGCGGCTGAAAAAAAAACAACAACAAAAAACTGAAAAAAAAACAGGCTTTCTCGTTTGTTTGTTTTTTTTTCAACCAGAATAACGTTAAAAGAAACAGAGCGACTAATCTGCATTGAGGGAAACGCTTTCTGAAATGAATGCCTTGACGTGAAATCGTGCGCAGATTTTGAGAGCGGAACCTCTGCTGCGACTTTTGTGATTCAGCATGTAATAATTATAATCTTTTCAGTGTTAATGGTAAAACTAATCGGGTAATTAAGCCTGTCAAGCCATTTGAAGGCGAAAGCCAGCGATTTTCGAAGGCTCCTTCCCTGCTGCATCGTGTTTGCGGTGTCGTCACATTCACCTATCATGCGGCACTCATTCGGGTAATTGTTCTTACATTCTTGCACTGTACCGGGTTAGCGCTGTAATTACCAAATTTGACTGCTGCTCTGTTGTCCTGGGTTCAACCCCCGGTGATGCTAATTGTAGTGTTTAACGCGCCGACGCAACGCAGGCGATGAGGCGCGCCGTAGTGGTGGGCTCCGGATTAGTTTTGACCACCTAAGGATCTTTAACGTGCGCCGAAATCTCGTACAAACGGGCGTTTTTTGCTTTTCGCCTCCATCAGAAAAGCGGCCGCCGCGGCCGGGAATCGAACCCGCGACCTCGTGCTCAGCAGCACAACGCCTTAGCCACAGAACCACCGCGGCGGGTGGTTCAAATCCCATTCAAACGCAAATGTGTTTTAGGCGTATTTTATTTACTTATTTTCTTTCTACAGCGGCAATAATTTGGTTCTATTCGTGTAGTCGACGTCAATGTACGAAGCACCGATTCTCACGTACCCGCCCAGCGGCGGTGACAGCAACCGCAAGAGGCTCATATGGCTGATTCGTTGATTTCCGTCGGTAGCGACGTCAACAAGCGCAGCCACACACATGCTTTCGCCACTCAATGAGTAGGGATACTCACGCATTCCGTCCGAATACGGTGAAGCTTAAGTGCCCCCGCATCTCTTTTGCCTGTAGGGCAGCACGAAATTGTCTGGCGGAAACTTTGGCTGCATAGTATGCGGCCGTTCCCCTTGCTTCTCATGGTCACTGTGATAACCTTGACGCGGTTGAGCTAGTGCACCTATTTGTTTGTGTGCGCTGGGGAAGTCCGTTTTGTCATTAGTCAGCCGTGGTGGCACATCGGACCCGCTCTTGTTCAAGCCCGCTTAAGTTGGCCGATGTACCCATGCCGCATCTATTATCGATCCCGGGTACAAATGCAGGTCAAACGCAGGGACTGACGACGGATGGCTTCAGTGGCGGTCTCTTAAATATTGTACGGGTTCGAACACCGTAATTCGAACGGAGGAAAACTCATGGTTGTCAAACGTGTTGTAGAGAGCCTTCATTCATTAAAACGCTCTATATATACATACTTGCGCGGGAACAGAAAGGCAATACAGGACAACGCACGCAGGAGACAGCAGCCAGGTAGCACGTGACAACTAGCGCTTTCACGCCAATGGGCTCTGATAGCTATTTAGCGCGTACTTACGTATCCTGGTGGAGGACAACCTCAGCTCCTGTGGTTACCAGTGGTTAAAAATTACGGTGGATGCTTAGAACTTTCCAGGAATATGAAGCCGTTTGACCTTCTGTTTATGTGATGTTGAACCTTTTGTTGAACTTTGAGGCCAAGGCCGTAACCCCTTGACCCTGGAAAGCACTCTCCGAAGCTTCTACGTTTGATCGTCATCTCCAGAAGAGAAGCCCCTGTTTGCCCCCGTCGGTATATACCGTCATTACTCAAGGCGCTTTGTAGTGCACTTGTGGCAGTGGCCTTCCCTCCTTCTAACAGCTGTCTCTTTTTACCGGCACGCGTAATGACGCCATTTGCCAGAACTAGAGCTACTAAATAAACTACTAAATAAAGCTACTAAATAAAACTACATGCTACTAAACTCAGAACCAGAGCCAGTAAATTAATTAGTGACGCCACTCAGAATCTTCCCCCGCCGTGCACGACGGGTTACATGAAACATACTGATCCAAGCCTTTCGCCTTAAAAATTTAGGAGATGGCAACGAGGCTAGCTCAAACGATGCGAGGCGTATCTCTTAGCTCAATCACGTGAATAGAAGCAGCCTTAAGTTATCATTACCTTGTTCCGTTTCAATCAAGCCAAGTGAGTCTCACGGCATGTTACCACTCGCAGGAGTGAGCTTTTCCAACTGTATTGTCTGCGATTTGTCCTTTTCACAAATAGAGGCCAAACTAAATGGCTTAATTGTCGCTGCTTGAAGAAAAAGGAGGACAGTCTACACTTTCTATGAAGGTAAAACACTGTATTTTCTTCTCCAAACTTCTCCAACTTGTAGTTGGAACAACCGTTATTGGTCAGGACACACCAACTTGGACACGGTCACTTAACGCTTGACTTCCTCGCTGTTTATGAAGAAACGTCGCCACTCAATGACGCGGACGTCAAGAAAACACTCGTCCAGGGACCCGGACTGCCAGTGTACACCAGGGGCCATAGTTTAGGTAAGGTCCTCCGCTCTCCAGACAAGATGGCGCCACTCATGATCGCTAATCGTAGGTCCCGCCAACGACTGCAAATACGCGCCATCTCCCTGGTGGCTGTCACGCAAGAAAATGACTTGTCAGCGTTTTCTTGGTCTGGATATTACAGCCTCCGTCTCAACCGTACGCTGGCTCTGGAGGCTCGCCTTCGTGACCAACAACTTCTCCATTCGATTCGTCGTATCCCCATGTATTAAGGGCTTGCATGAGGACAAAAGTTAGCTCGTAATGATTATAACACTGCATGACGGAACGCGTGCGGCGTGAAAGGTATATATACTCCCGAGGCGCGCCGGACAGACTCATGCAGGCAGCGTCATCTATTGGCACAGTAACGCTGCAGTAAAAGAATTCTGCGTTGCCATATAGCAGCCGGTTCCTGCACGCTTCGCTGATCATCGAATATCGTAGAAATTTACGGTTGGTTTTTAAAACGAAAGCTTTCTTAGGGGTACCGATGGCGTCCTGTCAAAAAACTAATTCATTCCCAATAGACCGGTTGGTGGACCGAAAAGCCCTGATAAGATCTCTGGACACAGAGCGCATGCGTGAAAGTGGCTTCCATTGCGTCGTATCGGTTGTATACGTTTAGATCGTTCGACTTAGCGCGCGAAAAACCACCAAGTTCGTTTTGCGGTTGTGGTCTTTGATGGTTCGATGGTCGATTGGATATACTTTCAGCGAAGGTCGGACGCAGTCTTAGCGAAGCTTTTCAGGCACTTTTGATGTCAGAAAGCTTTCCCGCTTCTCTCAACCTTAGAAAGGGATGGCGACGTTTTTGCTGTCGGCATTGCAGTACCATCTGCAATGGTTTTCCAATCGAAGAGCGCTCCATTAAACAGGGACGCCATTCTCAGTTGTGTTCGTTCAAAAAACGCCCGTTTCCTGCCCGTTTCAAGCCATGGTTGAGTTCCGGCTGCGGAGTCTCCGACATGCACGGAAACCGATACCCCGCCTTGCTGGTGACACGTCACTTCCTTGTCTTCGACCCTCAATGAAGGCTCGATCAAAGCAAACTGTTTGAAACGGACAAATATAGAGATAGAGAGGGAGAGGATGAGGGGAGGGGAGGGGAGGGGAGGGAGAGGAGGAGGTTCTTTAATGTGAACTGTTGAATTCAGCACAGGTAGCGACAAGGTTTGCTACGCCAGAAGTGGGGTGACTACAATGATGAGTGGTGAATATTAGACATTAGGGGTACGGAAGGAAGAAGACAAACAAGAACCGTCAAAAAACGAAAAACAATGGAATGGCTCAGAGTGCCACCCTGTGACTTCTATTCTGCAATCATCTAAAGCCACGTAAGAATTGAAGGCCGTTACGACGCCGACTCCCACATGAATGTGGAGAGTGAAGAGCCCGCACTTTATTGAAAAGCTGGCTTGCGCACTCCAGCTTAGATCGCGTAGTATCAGCGGGTTTATAAGATTGATATTTACTCCTTCCAGCCATAAATATAAAATGTTTGCCGACTTCGTACTCTGTGCATGGGCAGGTATATAAATACAAGTGTGAACTTTAAAGGACACAACCAACCCGGCTCGGGAGCCAGTGTCTCAGCTATAGACGTTGTTCTGCTGGGCCCAATGACACGGGTTCGATCTTAGCTTCGGCGGCCGTTTTTCTGCTAGTGGGGAAAAATAAAAACCCCCGCGCGTCAATACTTCGGAGAGAGCTGAAGTTTCCACGTGGTGCAAATTAATCTTATCCGTTCCCTATACGGTGCGCATCATAGGCCAGGTGTCGCGTCAACGCGTAAAACCACGATTTCTAGTTGAAAGATACAGCATTTTTCAATGACAGCACAAGCGAAAAAAAAAAAGAAAAAAAAACTCGAAAGGCATGGCAAAGCATGGAAAAATCGTCCGGAAGACAAACATTATTGAAGAGTCATCTAGTGGCGCCCCTTAAAGGGACTCTGCAACACTTCCGATAAACGCTTTCACTCTTTCCTTCGTGCCTGGAAGCATTGCCGAAGCTGCAGTTATCAACAAGCACGGAGCGGCACTGCGTAATTTGCTCTCAGCAGTAGAACTATCCGCCTTCCGTTTCTGCTTTGCTTTGGGGCTTTTTTGTAAACTGGTTATCGAATGCGTTCATTGCTGCAACGGAAAGGAAGCAACATTGCTGCAATGACGTAATTCGAGGGCTCAAAGAACGTCAAGGCTCGGGAAATCGGGAAAGAGAGAAAAATCGTTTGAGCAGGTTTCCAAGTTACCTGATGGACATAGAGCAGTGATTTTGGCTGACGTACTTCGTGACCCCTCATTCTAAGTACTCGATGTGTTTGTTGACCTCGTTCTGAAAGCAAGTGAGATTTAGAAGAAAAAAAAAGTTGAAAAACGTGTTGCAGGGTCCCTTTAACAACATGAACTTTACACGCAGCTGCCAAGTGCACGCAGTCTTCACCTAAATCGTATTATATCTTGCACTCACCTGGCCCCTTATTTCATCTAAGGTGTCCCGGATAGTGGTTACATGCAGGGAGAGGGGTGGTGGTGACAGAGGGGAAAACAGAGGGGGCTCATGCACGGTGGAAGTTTGGAGTT
Organism: Haemaphysalis longicornis; assembly: GCA_013339765.2. Taxonomy (NCBI): domain Eukaryota; kingdom Metazoa; phylum Arthropoda; class Arachnida; order Ixodida; family Ixodidae; genus Haemaphysalis; species Haemaphysalis longicornis. Next base: position 24,856,875 of record CM023456.1, read on the forward strand.
CATAAGCACCGCTTCACCGCTGTGAAAGACGTCATCGAGGTGACGTTGATAACAGTTGTAAAGATTGCGCGCCACAGTACATCACCATCTGTATACAAGTCGCGAAAGGCGGTGGGCATCAATAGCAATTATTTCACTATCAAAATACATTGAAATACAAACAACAGAGCAAGTGGGTTTCAGTACATGCTGCACATTCAGGCTACGGGGCGCGTATGCGCAGTTCGAATGTAATTTACGAGAGTTCGTGTCCCACCTTGATATAGAAAGATCATCGTTCGACGTGAGAGAATTTTGATTTCGCTCACCGCCACGTTTCGCGCCCGGTTCATGCTGTTGTCTAACTACATCGTGTGCCTTTTTAATACTGTGCAGTGACAGAAAACGGTAACATGAAAGGGCGCCAAACATGGCAACGGGCCAAACCACAATGCTCTTTCTATTCCAAAGTTGGACAGGTACCAACTCTCATAACTTTTCCGTACCGAATGTAGGAAGCCCGTCTGCAAGATGTTCAACATGAACTGAATGCCATGCGCTTGTTGTTCGCATTTCAAGTATCTTGATAGTAAGTACATAGCCCGGGACCAGGTAGACACGTTGCCTGTACTTTTTTGTTTGCAAAGGAAACATTGATGACGCCCCTTATAACGTCCGTGAGCGGTTTTCATATAAGAAGTCCCTACACCATCGAGAGCAATCACCATGCTTTATTTCTCGCTTGCGTTTCAAACCATTTCAAGTTTGTCTGCGCACTCAGGCTTTTTATTTTCCATAGTTCCCGCGCAGCTTAGTGTTTCGGAATGCGTCGCCTTCCGGTCGTTATCCTCGGCATATTGATGTGGAACTTGGTCGTGTACCTGCCAGCCGAAGAGACGGCTTCAACTGCGGACGTTAAAACGCTGGGATGGGCCAGATGGTAGCATACCACCAAAGAGACATTCCTGCCGGAACAAGTACAGCAGCAACAACAACAACGGTATCCGCGATAATAACAGGCGTGCAGGTAACGGTTCATGCGGCGCGGGCATGCAGCCATCTCCGGACGCATTCGGCGATCAGCTGGCCGGAGGCGGTGGTGGTTCGACGTGGACCTCGTAGGCCACGTCCTTGCCGATCACCCAGCTGAACGAGTTGTCGAACTGTAGCACGTCTGCGAGAGTAAAAAATGTATTGCACAATTACAGCAACCTTGTATTAGAGCTAAAGTACCGTTACGCAGGTACAAACCCAGAGAACACCTCGAAGCGTCAATCTGACCTTCAATATCAGCCTAGGTCGAGCCAGCGCCTTGTGAGGTTGCGCAGTGAAAGCCTGTAATCTCTCGTTAGTTTCAAGGGAGGATGCGGAGAAGGAGATACGGAGAAGAATAAGAGCACGCGCCATTAAAAATGATACAAGGAAGCGCTGGAAGCGTCTTCCCGAGCAGCGCCTCTATTTTGTCCTCCGGTGCAACAACGACGCTCGTGTTCACAAACTTGGTTGAACCGCGTTCAAGCACAGCAAACTTTTTGTGCCGACCTTCCAGATACTACATCGTGCTGCTTTGGCACGCCTTGCAGGGCGTTGATGGAGTCTTCTGCGGCGTCTTCTGCTGAGAGAAGCATGAAACTATAGGGTCAAGGTATGCGATAGGATGGTCCTATATAGTAGCGGACTATGGATGAATTTAAAGCTGTACTAGAATAACTATAGATAACGCAAGGTGCTCCATCGCACAGCGAGCTCGTTGGTGTAAAGCAGAGTATTCTATTCAAGGTGTCAATTTTCGGCACCGACATTCAGGCGCTCTAACGTCCCACCTTAGAAAAAACGAGGTGACCCCATGATGCCTTGCTAACAAAAGCCTGATGTTTGTCGTTGCGACGTGGAGTTCGTTCCTGGGTTCTCGAAGCTTCAATCCCACTGCGCATTTAGGGACGATGGTGTTTCTTTGGCTAGCTGAACGGAAAAAAAAATGGGTCCGTCAGTCCGTCTGCAGCTGGCTGTCACTCGGTTCAGCTACCCCGTCAAAGTGAAAAACGCTTGAGTATGCATAGGCAGGACCATTCCAAACTACCGAAACTGCTAGCATGGTCCATACATGTCCACTTATAACTGAAAAGAGCCAGAGAGGAGTCGAAGAGCGTGAGGGGTGGAAGAGGGAAAAAGGGAGAAAAAAATTATGTTCCCTGAAGAATGAAAACAACCTTCGCGTAGCAGAAGACGATGTCGTTTTTCGGCGACATTTGCAGCGAAGAAAGCAAATACGCGGCCAGTTTCTTTGTGTCCACCGTTCGCTTCATAGCGAGAACTGTTGCAAATAAAGAATACTGAGAAGGCCGCAGGCAGGCAGCGACAGCTGGTGGTGAAGAGGAAGACGAAGCCGCGCCCACTGCCTCGCTCAGAGGGGGTTCCGTGGATTCACGAGAACGGGGCGTTCGGGTCGTGCTTTCCCATTTGGATTCTCCACAAATACAACGAGGCGCACTGGCACGCTCGCAAGCGCGATTGATCGATTGATTTCCATTCGTACCACGAAGAGGGGAGCGTCGCGACCAGAAATACCCAGACAAACTATTGAGGGCTGTCAACATTAAAAAACAGACAGCAAGAGGGAGAAAAAATGCAATTGATCTGGGCATGTGATGCGGAGAGCGGACGACAAATGGACTCCACGAGCAACGGAACGCCTACAGAAAGGAACGTGGGTTGGGGGCGGGATAAATTCGGGGGCGAAAAACAGATTCAGATGATGGAGCAGGACTCTTGCGGTTTGGGAGGGCATTTCAACAGTGTGCAGTCGTGAAAAGTGTAAACAACAGTAAAGTAGCGGGTACCAGCCATCGCACACAGCGGCAGCTTACCATAGCCACCAGCGCGTCTTCGGCCGGCTGGTGATTGGTGCTCACGAGGATGACCTTCTTCACTCGGCTCCTCCGGCGCATGCGTACAGCCTCGCTGACGAGCCCGAGTATTACCGCAAGCTGCCGCCCTGTGCTTAGGCTGGCACCTCGGTTTATTGTTGCTAACACTTCTGACGACTGTACACCAGTAGGGGATGTCGGTGACTACGACCACGATTATGACGACCATAATCACCAAGGCTAAAAAACTCTGCCATTTATTCCTAAAGAAGTTGAGAGAAGCGCGAAAGCTTGCTCACATTAAAACCGCGCCAAAAGTGCGTCAAAATTTTCGCTGAAAGTGCGTCCAATCGATCGTCAAACCTTCAAAGACCGAAATCGCAAACGAAGAACGGAACCATGCGACGACTTTTCGCGCAATAAGCAAACGCATCTACGAACGATCTAAAATGTATACCGATACGTGGCTTATGAGATAAAGGTATACTATTGTACTCCTTCATGATGGATGCGTGTATCGATGATTAAGTAACCGTTTTGACACAATGGAAGCCCGGTTTCACACAGGCGCCGTGTGACCTGAGATCTTATCACAGCTTTTCGGTCGACCAACTGGTCTATGCATTCCCCCTAGGGAAACGCATTTGCTTTTTTGACAGGATGCCAGAGTTATCGCACTGAAAGCTTTCAGAAGGTGGCAACTTACACGTCCCGGGCCTTGCGCAGACGTGGGAGTTTTCGTCCGGCAAGAGACTGCAGGGAGGCACACGGTGTATCTCGAGCAGCTGCTCGTGGGCATCGCCGTCGGGGTCTCCAGGGAAGGGCTCGAAGCGCACCCCGAAGGCCAGGTCTCCCTTGGCCGTCTGGAAGGCCCAGCGAAGCCGGGAGCCGGCCTCTTCCACCCGCACGGGCAGCTCGAAGCGACCGCGCCGCTCGACGTTGCGCTGCTGCACGCCCTCGCGGCCCCAGAGCTTCTTAGCGGCCGAGGCTCTCCCGGAACTCGTCCGGGACCTCGCCGCCGGGACACACCAGGTGAGGGCAGCGAGGGTCGCCATCCAGGCCGGTCAGGGTGCCGCCCCAGTATTCGGGTAGCCGGCTGGCGTCCACGAACTCTAGCAAGGCCGGCTTCCAACCATCTGCGGAAGAGGCGTGGATCAGAAGTTCGGTGAAAAAAAAAAAAAAATGGCAAAGCTTGCACAAAGTCGCGCAAGGCTTGAACCATAGCGAAGTTCCAGGATTTCTTCATACGTGAGCACTGAAGGACGCACCACCACGCACTGCATTAGCTTTGAAATTGTTCATTTACGTGTTCCGTCGTCGCTTTTCACTGCGGTAGTACTAGTCATCATCATAGCCATCTATGTCGTCGTCTTCCTCATGCATGACTGGCGGGCCCGGATCGTTTTGTTCGCAGGCTATCGCATCTTTCCGAAAGTGGAGCGCGTCAGCACGTGCTAGAACCGGCGGCAGCTGGCTTCGCGAACTGGGCGTCTGTAGCGCGAGCTGTCTTCTGCTCCACCCTTGAGGCGCGGGCGCACGTGAACTTGCTTATTGCTGCGAGCGCCACGCGCAAGCCCGAACGACGCCGAGCGCTCCTCGTGAGGCACGCGCTCACGTATTCGGTGAACTCCGGGAGTAACTATAACCGGGGTTTTTTGATGACGCCGCCAACATTAGGGCCAGCAAAAAAGCTCCGCTGTTAAAAGAAGATGATTCTGTAAACAGGTAAGGTACGTTCATACTTTAGCGCACATACGGTTGGCTTCGCACCCAAACGGTACTGGATTTCCGGCAAAAATGTTGGCGTTTTTGCACAGCCTCGAAGCTTTGAGTGAGGCCAACGCACAATAGATGTACATAATATTACACCAAGGGCACTTTGGGAATAAGAACGGATTGCTTTGATTACACGTGTAATGTCAGTAGCACTCCCCCCTCCTTAAACACCGTTTCGGCCACCTAAAGATCTGTACTAGTTGACAAAAATTCATGGTTGAAAACCGCGGCTTTAAGTGATCTATGTCCAGCACGACAAGGAAAAGACGCACTACCCCTAAGACAGAGGTATGTGAAGAAAGTAATTGCAACCCCCAGCAAATAACTGTCGTTGAGCGAATGAATGAGCTAGGTTTGTTAACACGAAAGTGTTTGATACCGGGATACACCAAGGTTTCACTGACGTCATATCCGTCACGGAAATGACGCCAGTACACCTTTGCCGAATTGACCCGCCCGCAGGACGTCAATCGGCAAGCACACCCACAAGACAGCCGCCGACCCGCAAATCATGCTCAGCTGCACATTTCACTTTCCGTGTTTTAGCGATGCACTTTTATAAGCGACCCCAAAACCATTCCCACCGCCGGCTGGCGGCGGCTGTCCGCAGTGCTCCATTCTATTTAAAAATGAACACAGCATCCGGCGCCAGGGTTTCGATCCGAGGACTTTGCGGCCGCCAGCGGCGACGCTTCTACCGACCAAGCAGCCACGGACCACGACGCTGTATACAGTTGTTAGTGACGCGCCTTATATCTTTAACGCATTCAAACTACGTCGTCAGCAGCGTGCGTTGGCGACCCTCAGCGGCGTTATAGCGGCTGCTTGATAACTGCGTGGTGTACACGTGATACTACAAACCCGATGGAAGAGATGGAAGAGAAGGCGGCGAGGCGGTGGGCTGCGGGGGCCGAGCACAAGCGCCGCAAGCGGGCCGACAACCGTGCATTCGCACTTTCACATTCTCCCCCTCGGGGAAATGCGGGAGAATTTTTTTTTCAGGATTAGAAGACAAAATCCATTGCTGAGGTAGAGGGGTTAGGGGGATGGGAACACGAGGACTTGCAAGCAAGTCACCTTCATGCTAGACAATTCGCGCTAGACCCCTTTGAACAGCGAAAGTGCTAGTCTCTAGTATTAAAGTTTTGTCAAACCCCTTTAGGAATTGGCTGTGAGCTGAATCTTGTCAAAGGATCGGGTCGGTGTCCCGAGAAGTGCTAACGTGACTAAACGAGGTGACTAAGGTCTGCCTTAACTGCCTCGTTGCAGTAGGGGCATCTGTTTCTGAATGAAGGTGTACGCCGCATCGCAACGATACGGCTACGGATGGATAGGGTGGAAAGTATGGGAGGACGAAGAGGAGAATAAATAAGGGAGAAGAGACTCTTGCACGGCCATAGCCACATAAACGTATCCCCTTTCACCACTGCAGACCGATACGTCACTCGACAAACACATTATTTCACGTTACGTCTGTGCCATGCGGGGCGGACACTTGCGTGAAACATGTATAGCTGATTATATGTACAGCCTGAAGGATTAGAGTGTTGGTCGCAGAATTTAGTGGCTCTGTGAACGTGTGCTAAACTGTCTCATGACGAGCGGATCGGGATCCCGCTTCTCTTTCGTCATGGTCCGCTGCTGTTCTTCATTGGGAGCCGGACTCACTAACCGATAGAGAATCTGTCCTTGTCTTTGTCTCTGCCTGTCTCTCATAAGGAAAGGGACGACGGCGATCGCAACCGGGGACAAAGAATACATCGAACTCCATGGTTTGAATGAAACCAGTAGCGCATTTGGTACGTCGCTAGCAGTGCAAACTCCGGACAGCTAATGAAACTTACCAACTTCAGGAAACGTCCTCTGATTTTAAGTAAAAGACCGGGCGCTCCGACCACCGTTTCTCCTATGAATACGTGTGACTAATGCTCGGAAGCAGACTCTCGCTCTAGTATTGCGTCCGCCAAAGCTGCAGCATGTGGTATCGGAAGTCGACTGCCACGTTGTACCAACATCCCCTGCCGCACAAACTAAGCTCGCTTAGAACCACGTTGCGCCGTTCAGATTGGCGCGCGTAGTGCCAGAGGTGTGCCGCCCCAGAGGACTTCTCCGCTTTCAAGCACAGTGGTGTCACGAAGTGAAGTGAAAGAAGACGACGATAACGAAGACACGCTCTGCGGGGTACGAAACACCCCGAGGGCACCATCATCATCATCGTCTTGCGGGCTCACTCACCCCACACTCACGAGCCAAGCGTCCAATGAGAAAATTCCAGCAACGACGGAGGATTGCGATCACTAGGAGGAGGACGACTGATGTTTGGCCGATCCACTGATTGGGTATGTGCCATTAATATAAGGAACAACAACAACAACAATGCTGCGGTGACACCCAGCCATCGGGCGCTCGGATTCGAGCATGTAGCAGCGGTCATCTATGGATAACATCCGCACCTACCGTCAGCAGGTGATCAAGTCAAGCATCGGGTGGGACGACCATGCGTCCACGAGGATCGCGTTTGCTGCAACTGCGGAAGCCCGGAACACGGTGTACCACAGTGGACCTCCATGCGTGACCTGGCATCCACCAACGAATTCATGCCGCGACTGGCCCCAACCAACGCCGCCACGCCTCAACCTGACTAAAGGTGCGACGGGACTGGTGCAACTGTAAGCCGTGTGCTGTGTTACTTCGCGCAGTTTCATTTTCTGCCGGATCTTTAAGCTATCGCCTTTTGTTATACGTGTCTATTCCGTTGTTATACGTGTCTCTATTCCATGCGTCTGGCTTTGATTGACCGGTATATAAACGCAGTGTCTTATCCAGGGTGTTTCTCTCAATTACTTAGATTTGTCTAAGAACCTGACAGTGGACAACACCAGCATCTCTGCGAAGAGAACTTTTCTGCGAACTGAAGGCACCAGTTAATGTGGCCCATTTTACACGCAAGCGGGTGTTCCTAACCATAGTTCCCAACCATACCGGCGTTGGCGAACGGGAAACGGAGCTGTGCTCTGCTTGAAGCAATAGGCAACAGCCGTGGATCTCTGTTATGAGGCTGCTCACGCCTGCTCGTAGCCACATTAAGGCCCGGAATGAGCAAGTAAATAGGCATCCGTGTGCGTCACCGGCAGCAACAGTTGAAGCTTAGCAGTGCGGATCGTTGGACGAGTATGTGATGGAACTTGAAAAACTTGGCTGAAAAAATTTGCGACGAATGTGTAAAAGGAGAGGCGACATTGTAGTTGAAATTTAGCCTCTCCTCCTATGTCCTCACCACCTAGCGCTGGTATGTTTTCGGAGAATACAGAGTTCTTTGTCCTTTATGGCACACAAAGGAAGGTACAGTTCTCAGCACTCAGCACTGGAGAGCTGGTTTATCAGCAGAAAACTGATACGTGGCCGACTCACAATAGCCTATTGTGCTGTATATCGATTTTCATCGAATGCACTTTCCAAGTGCTGACACAGTGCTCGTAGGGGAATATATGTTGCATGGTAGAAAAGAGTAGGTACATCCTCAAGTGGAATCAGAAAGGACTGGGGAATGCTATTAGAAATTTTGGTGGACTGAAAGGTTGATTAGATGTGTAACGTGATCAGGCCATTATCATGTGCAAAATATTCATAGCAGGTGATCTGTGACTATAGCCAGGGGATAATTTTTGCGATGTTTGTAAAAATAAGTAGGGAATGCAGATTTTGGCCGTCGGTCTTCAAGTTCTGCGAGCTTCCTTGGCCGGCACAAAAAAAATAAAAGTGGTTATGTACCGTTTTCTTTTTTAAATATTGATAACCTCTTGGCATGTTCTGGACTTTGCTGCACATGCGCAGTGAGATAATTCTGTGGAGAGCGACAATACAATACGGGGCTACCGCAGCCCAGTGATACAATTGAATTCCCAGGGTGTAGAAGGTGGTCAAGGTATATATGTAGAGTACCGTTGGCTGTAGCGCTGTCGAACGCAGAAGATAGCTGCGCCACTTACTCAAAGATCCCCAGGTGGTCAAAATTAATCCGGAGCCCTCCACTACGGCGCGCCTCATCGCCTGCGTTGCGTCGGCGCGATAAACCCTACAATCTATCGAATATCGAAGTGAAAGCACTTAATTCCAATTGTGCTGACAGTACCTTGGGTACAAAAGTTCTACTCCGGTTCCTACGAGACTCTGAACTGGACAAATCTCTCTAGGTCATAGATAGAGCAAGTGTCTCACGATATGTACTCTTTCGCGCTGTGGCGTTCGTCTATTTTTCTTGGCCTGGAGTTGTTGTTATTTCTTTTTGCGTCGTTTACTTTTCATTTTGATTCGGCGTTTACATTAACGATTTTCTTTTCAATGGTATTTATATTTCCGGAATCTGCTGACAGGATTTCTTTTTTTTTTTTTACTTTTTTTAGGTTTCTTGTTCGTCTTCTTCCTGCTGTACCCCTAATGTCTAGTATTCGCCACTCATCATCGTAGTCACCCCCATCTCGCGTAGCAAGCCTTGTCCCTAGCAGGACTGACCTCACCAGTTCACATTAGAGAGCATTTCCTCCTCTCTCTCTCTCTCTCTCTCTCTCTCTCTCTCTCTCTTCCTCTCTCTCCTCTCTCTCTCTCTCTCCTCTCCTCTCGTCTCTCTCTCTCTCGACGTATGGCTTCCATGTGTGCGCAGAAATCGGGCATCCCAACGGGTTGCGGAATGTTTGCAAGAGGAGTTACCTTTGCCGTAGATGGCCACTTTGCTCACGGTCCGCTCCGTCAGCAGCGGCCTCACCATCTTCCACAGGGTTGGGAAGAAGCTTGGAACTGCGAAGAGGACACGCACCACGCGTTAGATATCAGTCCTGCAGGGATGACTTCACATGCAGGCAACCCTTGAAAGACCCATTTCAAGAGCCATGTACTGTGGCCTCGTACCGTTTACAAGAGCCACGAAAACAAAAGAGTTCGTTTCATCAAAACTACGGCTTTGTCCTAGTAACAATGATACTTCAAACATGTAATATAGATGCTACAGAAAACAGGTGAAACAGTGCCGACTCACCATCCGCTTCCTGCCGAGGACTTTATGACGTCAAAGGATCTTGTTTGTGTCATACACGGCCGCCGACCAGAGCCACCGCAAAGAAACATAAATGGGAGACCTTTCTGGTGCCTCAAGGCCCGTTTGGTAGTGTCGCTTGAATGCTAACATGCAATTGACACACTATACTACGTTTTTAGTGTTCCCTCTATTTCTACTGCTGACGTCATGTGGCGTAAAACTTTAAACGTTTTCAATATTTCTTGCATATTTTCTTTTTTTTATAAAAAAGGCTTTCGTAGCTACAATGGGGTTGGATGAGTTACCAAAGGCTAGTTATTTCAAACTAAACAAGGCCAACTTTGTTTTCATAACCCCTTTAACCACGCGTGCCCGCTGGGCTTGGCCACTGATGTGCCCTCGTTCCGGCGACATGTTACTGTTGTCCGTGCGTATTCTCAACTGTTTTTCACTATGCATTTAGGCTAACTAGCCTAACTCGCTGAGCTTATAAGACGTACATGCAGGAGGCAACTCACGAGCTTCATCGGTGGGTGGTTACCCGCGCAAAGCAACGCAATGGACCTCCCCGAAGTATCGGAAATGTTCAGATAGGTCGCGGAGAGCCGTGCGACGGCTGTAGCCACCCCTAAATTACAACAGCAGGTTGTAATTACGTAATTACTTTCGTTTGTAGATGCTACCTTCGGCCATACATTTATTTAAGTTTTCCCGCCGCAAAACAGCGACCTTCTTAACGCGTTGCCTTTCACTGGCCTATAATCACAGCAATGCCGAGAGGCCGTGCGCACGGACTCGGAAGGGCTTTTGAACGCTGCGCTTAACGAATTTTCGCGCGTATAACTCGCGAGAACGGCGGAAGAAATGCTACCGTACACTTTCGGTTGCGAGTGACACGTTATTCTGCCCGGAAGTGCAGCTTCACCGCAAGGTATGCCGCGCCGTGAAGCCTGCGTCGTGACAACCAGTGACAGACCCTGCGCCCGCTGGTTTTCGCAGCCTAAGCATCATTCGGTCTGTTTTTTTTTTTTTTTTTAATGCACGAAATGTATCTATGCATGTTGCACGACAAAAAAAAGCTTTAGCTCAAATCAGCATTGTGCGCTGTCGCCCTTCTTTTATGCCGTCGTACATTCTGCGTTATATGAAGCTTGATTATACATAGCTAGTCTGAACATAGCCGTAGGCTAGCTGTCGCCCTTCTTTTATGCCGTCGTACATTCTGCGTTTTATGAAGCTTTTATTATACATAGCTAGTCTGAACATAGCCGTAGGCTATATGTTCAGACTAGCGACGTAACAGCCATATCGTGAGCTGTAGACGTAAAAAAAAAACGGCGTGTCACGCAGTTCGTTTGGCTGAGACGTGAAATGACGTCATTCTTTAAAGTTATTACGACAGTTGCGGCAACAGTCAGAACCTGGCCCAACTCGTTCAGAACTCTGCTTTTAGCATTTCCCGAATTACGCACTGTCGGCGTTGCGTAGCGCGGAATTTGAAAGCCCATTAATTTTTCTTATCTCTTTGTGTGCGTAAAAACTTCCTTCGGTGCAGAAAAGAGCAGTGAATTACTGAAAGGGAACAGAACAAGTGCACATAAAACAAGGGTTTAGTTTGTTTTTATGGTACCTTAACAAGCGCGCTCTTACTATTAAAAAGTCAGACGTCGTGTGTAACTGAACATGTCGACGATGATCAGATAACAGGCAGTACAATGATCTGACAACAGGCTCCAGCATCCCCCCCCCCCTTTCACTAAAAAAAAAAAGAAAGGTTACTCCGACCACGCCTGACTGCATAACTGCACACATATCTACGTCTTCACGAGCACACCGTATTACAGGAACGACCGAAGCGGCGATAACACAGCCCTTACAACCCTCCAACTATTTATTCATGCGATACAATCTCAGATTAACACTTAAGATAATAGTTAGCGGCCCAGTAAGTCCGGTGCGGTGGCTGCTGATTATGCTCTCTGGAAAGAGCGTAGAAGCGGCAGCCAAAACACCGTCCTTTGCTGGTGGCGTAGTCTTACCGTTGATCACGAAGGCCTTTTCGAGGGACTCGGGAAAATTAGCCTCGTACATCTTGAGTAGCCCCACCAACAGGTTGAGTACTGGGGATAAGGGGGGGAAAAATGAAGCCGTTCCACTCAATGCGGAAGCTGTCGGAAGTGCAGAGCAGTGATTCGCCATAATGGGCTGTAGCGCCGTTATTCGCTCACTGCTACCACCCAACGCATTTCAAATTTCCCGCCTTCGTAGTGCTCGCGCGACCCCTGCCTGAAACTGCGCCAGCGGGAGTTCTGGTCTTTTTGTGCTTGCTTTAATTTCGTATGCTGTAGCTGTTTTGCGTCATTCCAACCCAACGGGCATTCTCAACTAAAGGAACGCGGGCGCTTCCGGTTAGTTGCGTATATTTTGCCTCAAATGTACCTAAAGTTTTCTTTGCGCTAAACAGCGGGGAGATAAACCACTTTATATAAACCACTTTATATAAACCACTTTATATAAACCACTTTATATAAACCACTTTATATTAACCACTTTATATTAACCACTTTATATTAACCACTTTATATTAACCACTTTATATTAACCACTTTATATTAACCACTTTATATTAACCACTTTATATTAACCACTTTATAAACCACTTTGCTTTCGAAGCCTCTGGGGTACGCCGCGAACGATAGCATTACCACGGGACGCCCTGTTGGGTCCCTTGGGTCCAGCGAGCAAGCTACGACGACAAGGTGCGGCGCTAAAGTGCTCTGCACTTATTAAAGAATTCATTAACGCTTACCAGTTCCTCCATATGTACCCCCGGCAGCATAACTTTCCAAGGTGCCTATTTTCCTATCCTCCGCCGTGTCGAGCCGCGAGCGTGATATTCACTGAAGATATGGAAGCCCTACGACTATTCTTGTTTACCTTCTATTTAAAGGTCCACCCGCGGCCGATGGCAATTTCGATTACAGATTCGTGGCCTCATTTTGGTGCTACGCGGGTCTGAAAACAGCACGTTTTTCCCCAACTGATCTAACTAATACGCGAGTGATGGTCACCCGTTAAGAGTAAATCCCCAAAATTGTGCTACCAAGGCCTGAGCGTGTCCTTAACCCTCCTATGACGAAATGCGCGTGGCAGCATTCTTGCGGCGACCTTGTGCAAACCTTTTGAGATGCAACTCTGAAAGGCCCGACTTTATGCTGCGACCGCAAGCTACACAGTGACGTTAGTAAAGTTGCAGTGACTTTACAGGGCACGGCGCCCAGTTCACTTGGAGCCAACCACCAAAATCACGCCGGATCCCTCCAAAATTAGTCCGGATGATGATGATGATGATGATGATGATGATGATGATGATGATGATGATGATGATGAACATTTATTAACTGATATCTCCACAACGGCGCGCCTCATTGCCTGTGTAGCGTTGGCGCCCTAAAGCCTCAGAATCAGTACCTTGCAATACCCTGTTAGGAGTTATCTGAACTAAATAAAATGCGCTATCTTCACTCGGTGAATGCTACCTATTTAATCCCAGCATAAAAACAATATGGCTCACGAACGCTTCAGTCATGAATTATAATTATGATTTACATTGTAGTCAGAAAACTAACCTGGCTATAGTTAACTCCGACACTTTGCATACTAACTACCATTCGTGTACTCCAAGTCCCCTCACTAGGCCAATTATAAACTCGTGCTCGTATTTCTATCTAAGGCGCATTCTCGACGAAACTGAACAAATCCGAGGTCCTAAGTGAACGGCGCCTGCACACGCACCTTGCCAAGAGTAAACCTGGCGAAGCGAGAAGTTCTCGAAGTCCATGATCACGTACTGAGTCTCGATCTCTCTCCCGAGCTGAAAGAGGGCGAAGAAACCAGGTCATGAAAAAGTGCACGGAAAGGCGCCTTTTTGCAGAACTGGGCCAGAGGCAAAACAATATATCTGGCACCATCAAGCTAAATGAAGCATAGTTTTAATTTAAAACAACGTTGAAGAATTTCAGCTTCCTTTACCGTCGTCTACGTGTTTTGGTTTCTAATGCACAAAGCTAATCACTCTGGTTTCATCTGACCCGGTCCCTTCCGGAAATAAAAAGGATATTGCAGAGGACTACGTCCCGCAGTGTAACTTGAGTACCACTGAATCATGCTTTCATGACATATGTAGCATCGGTGAAACTTCAACTGCTAGGCTCATCACTCTTGGACCCCGAAATGGACCCAGACTTTCCCCACTGGGGCACCTACCATAGCTCCTGCACACAACCAAACACAACCATCCAGCTCATCCATTTTCCAAACGCCTGGAAGTCAAAAATGCGAGGCTTCTTGAAGAGTATTTCCACAAAGTACTACTGCAAGACAGCGCAATAAGCGGGAACCAACAACTGAGCGTTCACAACACGAGCACTGTGTTTGTTCGTGTCGTGTAGTCTCAGTTGCTGGTCCCCGTTTTAGCGCTGCTTTGCAGTAGTCTATTATGAACAAACTGGCCTCACCTAAGACGTAATTTAGGTCTACAAAGACTGACCCTGGCAATCGCTAAAAATAGCATGCTTTCCCCGATGAACCTTGATACCTTTCCTCACATCCATTCTCGAAACGTTTTTGTCCACATCGCAGAATTCTACAGTTGCACAGCCGCGTACAAAAAAAAAAAAGGAAGTCGTAACCCACACACGTGCAGCTAGACCTCGTGTTTTCTTCTCTCAAAATCTGTCATGTGAGTGTTGCTCGTGACTCTGATCAAGTTGGCTCACCTTGCTCGACGTGTCCCTCTTGATCTTCTCCTGCTTCTCGAGGAGGTACATACAGTGACGGTACACGTCCGCCTTTGGCAAAACCTGTAGGTACCCTGCGCACACAGCAGCGGGACATCGTTTACAACTCATGTTACTGCCTTCGTGCCGCCACTGCGTTCACGTATAGTGCACAGATACCACAGTAAAACCGGTAACGGAAAGACTTCGCGGGGAGATCAGGTTACGGGGAAGTGGGAAGCGAAGCGGAAGTTCAAATTTTACTTCGGAAATTGCTTAAGAGCAAAAAGTGATCGTAGAACTTTACAAACAGAAGCACGTATTATGATACCACTCAGGGCTTAAAATGTACACATTTGTGGTTTCACGTGCACCACATTCAACAACCCGAATTAGTTGCTTCCAATGGGTCTCTCCGGCGTGAGTCAAGCGTAGAGCGTACAGTCCTGTCGGTATACCTCGCATCCGTGAGTTTACAGCAGCTGGAAGTCGAATGCGCGAGACTGTACGCAGAAGCAGAATTTCCGGGTGACAGCTTTAAAATAATTATTTTAATTAAGTGAACCATTAAGTTAACTAATCAGAATAACTTCTTGGCGCGCTTGGGAGTCATCCACTCCTCGCAGGATGGCACCTGTCTGGCGTGTGGGTCACAAAGTTGGCAGAGGCCCACACAATACCAGAGGAGGTCCCTCGTAACTGCTGAGTCACTGCAGTAAGGTCAGGAGTACGGATGGTAGGTGTTATCAGGAGTCGCGTCTGTCCTGGTCATTGTGCTCATGCCACCTTAACGTATTAGCGCCACTTGTGCAGCACATCCTCGGTCAGTGTGGCGCATGTTTGGGACTTGTGTAATAAACCTGAGCTCCTCTGGGTAGGCCTTTTGAAAAGGTCAAAGCTTGGCCAGAGTCCTTCAATAGATTTTGATGAACTCCGGAAAACATTGAATGACTCTGGTTCGGCTCTCGCTTCGCGCATGGCACAAACCCGCGTGGCCTACAGATCATGTGTTCGCAGCAAAGGACTGACTGCAAGCGGTGTCGTTACTTCTAGGCCGCCCCACGGGGAAATCAGCATATTGTCCGGCAAGGTAAACAGACTCAACGGTGCGGAAAGCTCAGTGGCGCCATACGCTACACGGACACTTTGTGAAGCCAGTAAACACTTCCTGCAAGGGCGAGCGGCAACGACGACAATTTGCGAACCGCCGAGGCGTAAACAAAGCGAAGAACGTTCACCTTTGTGGGGAGGGAGGCCTGGGCGAGTTGATTGCTCGTTGCGACATGGTAGCGAAGCGAAGACATGGCAAGGACGAGGGTGTAAATACAAAGTGACGATGTCGTTTGCGTGGTAACGTGCGTCTTTCCGTTCTTTGTCCGTCTTCCTGTTCGTTGTACTTTTCCCTCTCCTCTCTTTCTATTATTGCGGGTTATGGTCCGGTTCAGATACCCCGCAAGTTGGGAACAAAGGGGCTTTTCTTTGGAAATTTTTAATTCCTCAGTAAGTAACGGTCTCTCTGTGTCCCCGTCCGTCCGCTTGCTTGTTTGTTTGTTATGCTACACAAGGCGCTTACTAGGAACTCCCAAAACCACCTAGTCACCCCCTGCACCAGTGCACGCTTATTAGCCGCACGCAGGTCTCAGGACGGGACATAACAGTAAAATCGTGCTCCACCGCCCAAGATCCTACAGCGCGCTTGACCAAACGTTCTAAGAAACCCGGAATGTTACGACATGTCTATGTTTGCTTCTCTTTACAGTACAGTTTTTGTGTCAAGTGTTCGCAGCCTGCGAGGCTTTTCGCCGTTAGCGGCATAACCTAATGCAGATGTCGTGGGTTCATATGCAACCGACACGTCCGCAGCGAAAAGGTTAGTTCAGCATTTTGTTTTTCTTTTCTTTCTTTGTGCGCATTAGCAACGAGTAGCGCGCTAGACAAACGATTTAAACTATCAGAGGACGTGGTCTACGTTGACGCAGCCGAATATCGTGCCCGCGACGCCGTGACGGTAACAATAGTCGACCGTCAGGGACAACTACTCACTACCGCATCGCTCGCTACATTGCGACCTACGGAAGGTGAGGAGGTGGCCATTGTCATGGCCATATCCAACACTAGCGCGAAAATAATTGCTAGCGACTCTAAATCGGCCGTCAAAAATTTTGCAAAAGGTAGAATATGGCCTCGAACCACGAGCATACTCAAGGAAGCGAAATAAGTAAGCCAAATTTAAATGACGTGGACACCAGCACACTCGGGTCTGACGAGAAACGAGAGGGCCGTGACGCCGTCCAAGGTTTAATCGACCAGGCAGATGTCAACCCCACCTCACCTACCTCGTCAGATCGGAAGGAGATCGCATGGTGTCATACAGAGAAATCATAGACTATTACACATTGGCAAGACGAAACTGCTCCGCCGCGCACCGCAGCCTCACTAAAAGGGACTCGGTATAGTGGAGGCAATTACAGACGAACACGTTTCGAAGCCCGGTTGCGCTCAGTCGCTGCTACACTGAAATATACTCGGGAGTTTGTAAGCTGTGCGTGGGTCGGGCGGACCTTTAACACAAGTTATGGTCATGTCCCGCAAGCACGGAGCAAGACTATATTCTTGCTCCGTGCACGCAAGACAGAATGAAAATAGTGCAACAAATGCTGGAAGCAACTCGTTTACTGTAACGAACACGGAGCAATGGAAGACCGCTTTGCTCAGCCTCTACCCGGGAAGTGCCACTTCAGGCCGTAGCTTCAGCAAATATTTTTTTCCTCGTTCCATGTATGAGAGCTCGTTTCACCTATGCGCCCGCCATTACAGGAGCCCGCCGGAAGACGCGTCTTCTTGTGATGGTTACGCAATTAATAGGCCGAACTAAACTGACGTTAAACCATGAGGAATGTTTCAGAAGTACGACCGGCTTAATAGACAGCAATCAGTCCATGCTCAGCGATCTCTGTGTGCCACCAAATTTTCTGTTACTTTGGTCTCTTCCTTTTGTAATTCTGAACTGCCCCACAGCAGCTCCGTATTGCTTTTTCTTTTCGTTTTTGTCCGTAGAATTAAAATTGCGAGAGCAGTCCTGAACTTCCCACGAACAGCTCTAAACAGCTCTAAACATTTGATCCTCATAAGGCCGATCACCCGTTTCCGTCTGGTGTTCGTCGGCTATGCGCATATGCCCCGTCTGCCGCCGCTGTTATTCATTCTTTCTCTCGTGTCCTTACACTTTGTGTTTACGAACCACTGCGGGGGCGAGCACACAAGCTCGCTCCCCTTCGTGTTTTGATGTCTTTTTTTTTTTAATTTTTTGCGCCGCACTTCACAGTGAGTAGTACATTATCGTTTACGTGATAGTTTATTGTTGCGTACAGCTGGGCATGGTCAGCAACCGCACGGGAAAGGGAATTTATTTTTACCAGTTTCCCGTCACTTCGGAACGCGAGCTGCAGCAGATATCTCGAAGGTCACTACTGTTCTCATCGCAGGTACTGACAGGTTGACAGGGGTGGGCTGTCATGGAAAACTTTGCCATTTGTTAAGCTTGTAAGCCAATTCGGAGGAGCTGCTATAAGCGTCGCTCTCATTCTTGGGGAAAGCCGCAGCCGTTGAAGTAGTCCGTGTCTCCAGTTCTCTCTTCTCTGGCAAAACAAATGTTCGTGTGGGATTGGTCGGAGGGATTGCCACACACAAAATGGCTCTGTTGCAGCTGCGTGTAACATATTCAGGAGGCTCTTTTTGACAAATTTTGCACGTAGACTAACAGAGCTCCAGAGAAAAATAACTTTTTCCAACAAAAAGACAAACCTGAGGAATGCTCTGGAAATGAGAATAGGCGTAAACGCTCGAAAATAAAATTCTCTAGTCAGGCAAACGGATACGGCGCTAATTTGATTCAATTGTATGCATTGATGTTTTATGGCTAACACTGTAGATGTGGGCCGCTCAGTACGCTGAAGCATTCGTCGTTACCATATAGGCACTCGACTGTGCGCTGAGTAGTCGTCGCTGCGAGCGCTAAGCCCAGGCTAGCATGTCGCAGATCGCACTGCAAGCATAACGAAGCTGGTGAGGTTGATTGATAATTATTGGCTGATGATGATAGTTACTTTCATCCCCGTTGCAACGGGGGGACGGCGTGTGTCATTTCACCAAAGAAGCTGGTGTATCCATGTCGTACTACTATCCCTTCACTTTTAGCTCTGCTATTACAGGCAGGGTCGAATGAAAATTTTGTGCGTTACAGGTGGTAGCTGTCTTACCCTGTATTCCCCACTATGATTTCTCTCCACCGGCATTAAAACATTTTAGTAAGCTCTACAGCCTTCTAGTTCACTTTCTCTATACTACTTTTAAACCCCATAGCGTCAGTAAGGCGATTATTTTCCTCATACGGATTTACATGAATACAATCGCATTCCAACACAATATCCCGAATCATTTCCGTTTCCTTTCACAGACCACGCATACCCACCATTCTGGGTATGCTTCCCCACAAAGCTCTTCCTTCTAAAGCAACTTGCTCTAGCCTCAAGAAGTAAAGCACTGCCCTTGGAGTTATCTTTGTTCCTTTCTGCTATAAAGTTTTTCTGCCCTGTAATAGCTCAAGACGTTTTAGATTCCGTTTATTCTATGCATACGACGGGAAAAAGATGGAATAAATGTCCAGTTATTCGTTTATGTCTACCCTGCTCCTTTCTTGGTTATCTTGGCTGTCTTTGCTTGTCTACAGTGCAGTACGAAACACACTTTTCTACAACAGCGAGTTCGAATTCAAATTGTTACATCGGGAAATTGTCGCAACAAACGTTCTCCGAAAGCATTGGAAACAAACTGGGAAGGCTTAGACTTCATCACGCTGCTTCAAATCCCGCTCGGGCGAGGCAGCATAAGGCTGAACGTACCAAAGGCCGTTGTTTAATAGACGAGCATGTTGCCCTCTGTGTATGAAAACCACAGTCAGCCTTCTAGTCTTTCTTAGCCACTGCCTGTTCCTGCTTTTCACGTATAGTTTCCTAAACACTTCAGCTGTCCACTTACGTAGATCTGCTTGCTGAGGGTTAAGTTCCTGAAGTGCAATGATTAAATTTAGCGCCACCTGACGGTGCGCTCCTTCCTCGCGCAGCCAGTTCTCGGCCTTCTGGTTCTCGTAGAAAAGCGGGCTGGTGATGTTACCTATGAAGCCTGTCGCGTTCCTAAGGCACGATTTCTTCTTGCAACATCCGATGATAACCGAGAGAGGGGATCCAGCGAATTCCGTATGCTACATGTGTATATCACGCCACAGAAGATTGCATGCTAACCAGCAATTCACCCCCGCAAGTCAGCCAATCCGCACGGAAAAGCGAGTGCATGAATCGGCATTATCTCAGCTTATGGTAATTAGCAGTACGTATAACTCAGTCGCTTACCTTTGATGTCTACGCTGCCGATGTTTATTAGCCAGACCGGGTTGCCTTTGGGGCAGCAGTCCAGGATCCCTCCCGGAAAGTGGTCCCGCATTACCTGCCAGAGATCAACCACCCGGTCAGCTTTTTATTCACGAAGGGAGGACACGTCAAGCTCAGAGCCTGTGAGGCTGCTTGAACGCGTAGTAAACGCTAGCGCACGGCTTGGAAAAAAAGCGTTGTGTTTTGATTCGATTCGACGTCGCGCGTTACCACAGTTACCATTCCTGTAAAATTTAAATGTAACAATTATTACAACGCATTTACTCTAACTGTGTGACTTACCCAACTTCGTACGTGAATTGGCGGAGGTTTATTTTTTTTTATAATTAATTCTGCGCCCTCCGCACACTTCGGTTCTTTTTAAACCCTGCTTCAAAAAAAAAAATCGATCTCGGCGGCTACGCTGCGGTGGAAGAATATTGCTTTTCGACAGTACAAGGGCTCCTCAAAATGCGGCTTCATCGAGGTAGCGCATGTTAAGATGCACGTCTCGTTGAATAACGTCAAACATGCAAGCTGCACCCATGTGCGCTCTTAAAAACCCGTAAGCTGATGCGCCGCCCAGCCTGTTTTACATGCAATGCAAATGCAATCGCTGCTATCAGCTTCAGTTACGACAACTAAACTGAAAACGACGTGAGCTGCGTCACTAAGTTTCCAAAGAGGAAGTAGTCTGATTAGTGCTGACGCACAGGCGAACATATATTTAAATTTCCGCCGGGGCGGCCACGTGGGATGTTTTCCCGATAAAGGAGAAAGAGAAGAGCGAGATTCTGGCGCTCACGTGTCTTTCTGTCCTCGTTTCTGCTGCGCTGTGTTGTGTGTGTGTGCGTGTGCGTGTGTGCAAATACGTCCAACCAACACGCTCAATTAGCCACTTTAGTATGATTTACCCCCCGCGGTCTGATTTTTCTTTACTGCGCATTACAGCGCGCTTAATTCGTAGCCCAGGTGTAGATCGCGTGCGTAAAACACCGAATTTGAACTTACTTTTGGCACGTCGTGTACATAGTCGGTCAGTAGCTTGTCCACGTTGCGCTGCTGGCGCCAGCGTAGGTGCTGTCGGGGTGCAAATACGGGGTCGCATAAGACTGCGCCCGAGGCAGTTTGCGCCCAGAGTGGGGTCGCTTCTTACCTGTCGAAACATGTGTTCCGCCCGCGTGACGTCGAACTCGCGAGCTGCGAATGCAGAGTTGGGAATAAATGTCTAGGGCACTTGCACCTCGGGTTGCCGGAGTGAAGCTCCACACTTGTACAATGGTACACACGCAACACACACACGGGCACACACACACAATGTCATTATTATCAGATGGTATCGTGTCCACGGTGGGTTTTCCAACGGCTCATATCCCGAGTTTAGTCTCCGATTGTTTTTATATCTTACCACTATTGATTGATTGATTGTAGAGTTTAACGCGCCGACGCAACGCAGGCGATGAGGCGCGCCGTAGTGGAGGGCTCCGGATTAATTTTGACCACCTGGGGATCTTTATCGTGCGCCGAAATCTCGTACACACGGGCGTTTTTGCTTTTCTCCTCCATCAGAAAAGTTACCGCTATTGAGCTTTTTGCTTTCCAATAATTCGTTTCGTGAGCCTTAGTAGCAATTCCATTGACCTGTTCTCTCTGTCATTGATTATTTCAGGTGTCGCTTATGCGGTTTAACTATTACTTTTTTAAACACGTTGCATACAACAGGAAGTAGGCTGATACTTTTTAATTTAAGCGCAGAAGTTTAGCAGAGACAATTTTGGAGACAATTATCTCCTCCTATGCACGCTTGCGGGGAGTTGTGAGCAAAGAGGAACGAAGTGGAATGATGATCCCGGGACTGCCGGCCTCACCTCGCAGCCATCGCAGGAGGTTGGCGTCCGTATGCACTGGCTGTCGGACGTCCTGAACCGCCTCGCGGAACTGCAACGCAGATGCGAGAAATTGGGGTTATAATCAATCAATCAATCAATCAGTCAATCATATTATTATTTAACTAATTAATTAATTAACAAATCAATCAATCTTGACTTCAGGTCCAGGAACAACTCTAGGGTACTGGTACTGGTGCACCCATATAGAGAACATTCTTGAAAATCAAGACGATTCAACGCAGCAAAATATCCCACATAAGACAAAAACTTTAAAACAAAAAAATATCTGAGAAAGAATGAAATGTAATGATGGTGATAGATTCTAACTGCCGCGCACATTTGTGTACGCATTGCGAAGTTGAACACCGCTATACGGGAGTGTCGTGCGCTGTTTTCATTTGGGGAGGGGTTGACGTATTTCGAAATAGAGCGAGGGACAAACATGAAGAAATACAAAAACTAAGAAAGAGCGCACACAGATAAACACGAGAGAGGAGATCGAGAGAAGGGAAAGCGACAGAAAGAGAGAGGAAAAAGATCAAGGAAGAAGAGAGAGAGAGAGAGAGAGAGAGAGAGAGAGAGAGAGAGAGAGAGAGAGCGAAACAAGTACAAAAAACTAGAAAAAAAGGGAGTCGTGAGCGTCAAAAAGTATCTCTATTGGGTTCAACCCAAAATCGCCTATCGTCAGTGTGCGAGCAGACAACGAAGCCGCGTAAAGTTGTGGGTATCTT
Organism: Haemaphysalis longicornis; assembly: GCA_013339765.2. Lineage (NCBI taxonomy): Eukaryota > Metazoa > Arthropoda > Arachnida > Ixodida > Ixodidae > Haemaphysalis > Haemaphysalis longicornis. The sequence continues at coordinate 24,879,353 of CM023456.1, forward strand.
TCTACTGAAAAATGTTTATTGTAGCCGTTATTTAGTTAGAAGTGTTGTTATGGAAACCCCCTCCTCCATCCCCCCTCGAGCACTAAAATTTACGGTGAAGTGTGTGAGTGTGTATGTGGGGGGGGGTGGGGGGGGAGGGGGGGGGGAGTTGGTGCAAAACACGCACCCGTAGAAATGCATTGGCTAACGCTTACCTTATTACCTAGCACTAAGCCCGAACAACCTAGCACTAAGCGCATATAGTCGCTGCTGCTAGAGCCCGAGACCAATGCCACCGACTGTCTGTGGTGTAAACGAACCGTTTTAGAAAAGACAATACACGCATCCATGAATTAGAATGAGTACAATAGTATACCTTTATCTCATAAACCACGTATCGGTATTCATTTTAGATAGTTCGTAGATGTGTTTACTTCTTGAGTTTGACGTTTGATTAACACAATAAAAGACCACCACGTGATTTTTTATATTAAGTACTCAACAGCTTGTAACCGCTAAACTGTACCCTAAAAAAATGCATGCTTACATGGAGTGAGCGTCCTTGGAAATCCAGGCTGGTATATATCGGAACGAGCGGCGCAAGGTACGCATATTTAACACCCGAGCGTCGTTGCTAGGCATATTTTTGTCGTTACGCGCTCTTCACCTCGTGTGATTGTCTGTCTCGCACCAATGTGCACACTTACGACATAAACGGTGCTTTTCCAGTTTAACAGGCACACCACGTGCAGGGGGTTGCAGACACAAACGAGCGTATTTAAATAATTTTCCTTCTCAAACACCGTCCTTAATGTTCGCAGTGGAATTTCACATGAGGGTCGAATTTTATGATTTTTTTTTAACGACACAGGTGCTAGTAATGCCCTGGCTTTTTAGGAATATATTAACAGTCACGTTTTTACCTCTCGTATCTGAACTGGTCAGATTATTTTTTCCCTATGTGGGTACAGGGGGTATTGAAAGAATGACGAACAACGGAGCACACTGCCTCCGACGCATGCCCCACCGTCCGGCTGCACTGTCAGTAAACTGCTTACATGCGTAGTTCTTTCAGCGCGTTTGAGAGTGTGGCCTACTGTTGGGGGAAATTCTTGATAAAGAAGCGACGCCGGTAATTTACTTTGAGGCGACTTTTTACGCTCTGTCGCCACCGAGCATCCCGATATCTCCTACATTCGGGAGCCAAGCGCACAGCAGGTTGATTGCAACTAGCGCATGATGCCCGTCAACGATCATGCTGCTCAGGGGCGATGCAGCGCGAAACGGCGCCTCAAAATAAACGACCGGTGTCGCTTCTTGATCAAGCATTTCCCATAAATGTAGGCCACACTCTCAGACGCTGTCGAAGTGCGCATGCGCGCGGTTTACTGACTTTGCAGCCAGACGGTGCGGCATGCGTCGGAGGCTGTGCGCTCCGTTGTTCGTATTTCTTTTAATCCCCCCTGTACATAAAAAAAAAAACAAGGCTTAGCCTGCGATGATAGATGGTAACAGGTTTTTATTCAATTAAAAAGAAAACACTGAATTTCTGTATCCTGTGTTATATATAAAAATCACGAGCGATTCCGCACTGTGAAGATCACGATGACTCAGCGAAGCTATTCGGAGCACAACGCAGAGGCGACACAGAATTTTAAACAAGGGTGCGATCTCAATTCTTGTGAACTATTTATTGGGAAAAAACAGCGCGCAAAAACTGAACGGAAGTCAAGAAAGACACACAGGGGCGTTCCGCGCTGTTCTGTTTCTGTGTGCTGCTTTTTCGCCGTGAGCATGAAACCACCATGCCTGTCTGACCTTAGTAACTAATTACGAAAATTCTACAAAAGGTGCTGACAAAAACGGTTGTCTTAACTTTCCACACATGATGTTGTATATTGCTACAGTATGTCCTCCCCGCTCACACTGCGCCTATTACTCCTAAAGCAGCGCAGACCCGTTCAATTAAAGTGGCTTGGGGAACACTCGCCTGTCAAATTTACCTGCAACGTCCGTGCTCCCACGATGAATGGGTACACGTACACTAAATATCATTACAAAAGTATTTACGTACTGCAATATCTGTGAATGGTATCTCCGCATGTATATACATCGCATCCATTCACGGACAAAATTTGTTTGGTGACGAAACCAGATCCACTAAAAAGACCGTTTTAAAGCACATTTAGCCATCTTTCCGCCCTGCTGTTCATGCATTCACAACCTACCCCTTTCAGCGACTTTCTCGGAAAAAAAAAAGAACGAGAGGGGAGCACATTGATCATGGTGAAACTGTCTCAGCGAAGCTGACGATCACTTGATCGCACCATCACAACAACTTAATGGGTACATAATAGAAGGTGGCGATAACCCTACTCCCCACTACCGCCACTGCTTCACTCTTGAGGAGGAGAGTAATGACAACCCTTCTCCTCGTGGAGAACGATGTCACTGCTCTCCACTAACACGAGGAAGCGTGACACATTGGGGAGGAGGGCACTCGAATTCTTTTTTTCCCACAAAGAGGATGGAGGGCACGAAAGATTCCGATCGGCGTATCACTAACAGCTACGCGGCAAAATGTCTCATTACAGCTCAACACCTGCCGCGGCCTCAAAACAGATTCACATTCTTTTCCAAATCAATACATGAAAAGCAGGAACAACGTTTGTTTAGACTGTGAATGAACTAGCTGCCATTGTAAGCTAACCGCTGTTTATATTTTAACAACACGTGGGTTCGAGCTAGTTGGTAATCCATGATAAGACTTTAAGCGCCAAATATTTAGACAGGGGACGCAAAAAAAAACGTAAAGGCGCTTGAAAGTCTTATCATGTTTATATAAATCGGTAAGAACCTTCTTTTTTTCTGCCTCCTGCGATATTTTAGTTCATCTTTGTTCTCCTTACAAGCTTCGCATTGCGGATATCAATACGTCGAGCGATCCTCCCTGACGTCACACGGACAAGAGTCGCCGATGGCCCCGGAAACGATGGGTTGCGCCCCTGCCGTGTTTCCGCGACAAGTGGATATAGATCTTCGCGCTACTTTCCCGGTTCTTGTCGCCCCTTCTTTTTCTCTCCTTTATTTTCTTTCCTTTTTTGTTGCATATGCTTTAATAGATAATGTCCGCGCATGCGCGGTTACATATATCTAGGAGTGGCCGCTTTCGCTTGCCTCTGAATTTCTCCGTGTCAGGGTGCGCGCATGTTCCACTGCCGAAACTGTCGGCTAAATCAACTATTTAGCGGAAGGACAACCCACACAGCGTAGGGATGGAGACAGCAGAGTGTTGTCCTTCCGTTACATAGTTGAATTCACCAAGAATTTCGGCAGTGGAACTCCCTTGATCAGGGATTCTTGTACAATATATATGTAGGCGTATATACTATGTATGATGTGTCTGCATGTGTGTATGTGCGTGCGTGAGTGCGTAGACCGTGCATCACACGTGCACCACGCCTACGCACGCACCAGAATGTACCCCAACTCAACACACGCGAAAGGTAGTGGTCAGGCGGGCGGTGCTGTGCGCGATATCGTTGTCGGGATACATGAGGGGGTACATATAGTTGTGGGGTATACATGTGTTGTTACAGTGGCGGGGGGTGGGGGGGTCGCAAGCGGTACATTGAGCTCACACGGCTTCGACGTTCTGCTCCCACCCCGACGACGTGCCCTTCGCGCTGCCCTTGGAGGAAAACAAGAATTATGAAGACGATTCGGAAGATTACGTAGAGGGCCTCGTACATGACAACGAGGTTTCTTACGGCGACGCTTTCGCCGTATTCGTTAAGAGCAAGGAAAGCGCACATCTCGATCCGTCACTCCCCCTCACATTAGTGAATATTGGATCACTCCCCTTCCCTTCGCTCCAGAGAGAGAATGTCCGTTGTGATTCCTGTTCTCATGAAATTAAGAGGAATGGTGTATCTAAGGGGGTATGATGGTCGTTGCTGCCTTTTACGACTTGCAAGTCACGCCTCGCCAATCCGTCACTTCCCCTTACTTCTTGCCCAACTTGGCCCAACCCAGGCATAATCGTAGGTTGCTTGGCGCACATGTAAAAATTACTGCCAGCTGATTGAAATGTCCGAAGAAAGCGGTTTGTTCGTCTTTATTCACCGCTTCCGTAACTGCAGTGATTATAGCCCAATTGATGCGAGTACCAGCACTTCCTTCGCTCAACTCCAGGCAGAGTAAATTTGACGCGGTGGTTCGTTTCAAACTTACCCACGGTAGAATCTTACGCGCGGTGATCCCAAAACAGGTTAAGTTGCCTGTTTTACAAACGTCTGCAACAAAGAACGAACCCTTACGCAACTCTACCTATTGCGGTGGCTCTTGCTCACGTACGGTATACACTCACCTATAATAGTCACTTGGATAGCCTTGACGACCTTCATTATTCATCTGCTGCCTTTGATCAGAGCGTGACTGATGTAATGTAGTCATTCCTGTTTTTCCCTGCCGCTTTTGTTTGTTTGTTGTTATCAATGTCGCTCATTGCGCACTAGCACACTCTTAATGGCCGCTTCATTTAGCTTCTGCTTCCATAGTTTCGTTTTGTTCCAATACATACTCACATTCTTACGTTGGTCCTTATTCTACTGATTTGTAGCGATATTCTTTGCCGCTTGAATATCCACAGAAAAGAACAACGGTCTTACATCAGCGCCGCCCGAAATCCAAACTTCCGTTAACATCTACGTCACATTACCGCGTGTACATAAGTTACCTGCGCGTGCTCCGGCTCGAAGACGACGCGATTCTTCCAGGACACACCAATAAACTGGAAGAGTGGAGCTGATAGATTAATATTAAAGCGAAAGCTTTCTTAGCCGGACCGATGGCGTCTTATGAAAAAGCTAGTGCATTTCCCCGTAGACCGGTTGGTCGACCAAAAAGCTCTGATGAGATCTCTGGACACCCGGCGCGTGCGTGAAACCGGGATTCCGGTGTGCCGAATCGGTTACTTGAAAATTGCGAGGAAGGAACGGTTCTAGAAAGTAGTATACTTTCATCTCATTGAACCACGTATTGCTATATCTTCGGATCATTCGTAGATGCGTTTTCTTCGTGCGCGGAAAAATTGTCGCATGGGTTCCTTCTTAGTTTGCGATGCTGGTCTTTGAAGGTTTGACGATCGATTGGGCGCACTTTCGACGAAGGTTCTGACGCACTTTTGATGTTCGAAAGCTTTCGCGCTTCTGTCAATTTTCTTTAGGAAAGGATTGTAAAGATTTTGTATCATTATCGCAACCACCACCACATTATTTTTATTGTTATTGTTTGTCTTACTTCAGTGAGATATACTTCACTGCTAGGTATTGCTATGTGTGTATGAGTGAGTGTAAGTTTGTGTGTTTGTGCGTGTTTTATGTAAAAATGTGTAGTTTTTATCCTATGTAACCGCTACTATTCCCCTTATATTTTTTTTCTTTGTGAAATATGTGCGTGATGTCTCGTGCGTTCTCGTTTTTGTTTCCGTGCGCCAGCCCAAAGGCCCCCGGCTGTTCCTGGGCATGCAAAAAACTGATTGATTGATTATTATTATTTGAACTAATTAAGCGAGCAACTTATAAATGATTGACCCACAGCATATGCAACGCAGTCGCGTTGCTGATGACCTTCTCCATGCAGTCGACGGCCAAGGACATGAAAGGAGGAGAAACAACGCGCTGACTTACAAATGAGAGGTTTGCTGCGCAATACAATAACCACAAGGAAAAGAGTCGCGCGCCAGTCTTCGCGAATTAGACGGGATGCTTACCCGCCTATGGTCGTTATGTCTATCCGAGGATAGGCAATTTCGTTTCTCTGGTTTGATGCACGACTTTTTTTTTTTCAGACACTACACTGTGCGCTTCAAAGATTTTGTGCGCCTCACTACCTCAACAGCGTTTACTACAATTGCCTGATCACAGCCTTGTGTAATAAGCACAATTAGAGCGGAAAGTTGAGCGAAGGGATAAATGAGTGGAATTCACTGCCTTCTAGCATTGCCGCACACACTCAGCAATCAACTTTCCAAACTGCGTTACTTGCTTTTCTTGAAACCCATAACAATATTAGTCCTTTGCAATCGTTTCGCGTCTGTAAAACGATTAAGCCACTCTTTCCCAATGAGTTTGCTCTGTTAAGGTATTCGTTGCGGTTCTTTTAGCTGTATAATATATATATATTATATCTATATATATAATATATATAATATAGATATATATTATATATATATATAATATATATATATATATATATATATATATATGAGGTACGACTGATTATTTTGCTATATACCCTCGATATTTGAAACAATCTTCGTTGTTATTATTAAATAAATAATAAATGAGCAAATAAATATTCAAAGCGCACCACATTACCGAATGAGCCTGAAAGATATGTAGCACCCGTTACTAGCTGAGCCGAAAAAAGAACTGGCTTATCTTAAGGCGAATTGCACATTCTAATATGATGTGCGCAGAAGCGTGCGTGTGTGTGTGTGTGTTTTTGTTGGGGGGGGGGTGGAATCGCAGCTATATTTTAAGGTTCAATGATTTGTTTTTGCAAAACGAGGAATCGATGTTTAGCGACTGCCCCATCCTCATTGTTCTCCTGTGCTGCAGCCTTATTCTCGCGCTAGGAAAATATGCACAAGTTATCGCAAGGGACACAGTAATTTCAAGTCAGTTCTTTGTCTGTTCGCATATTTCGCTCTCTCATCCCTATATGTTTTGCTTGAGTGCGAAGAGCAGTCACAAACCAAGGAAGCGAGCTTAGCACATTTGTTGACTTCCCAAAACTGGTTCCCGAAATGTAACGCGACTTTTTTTACCTTTTATTTTGTCTGTTCGATGCCTATATGTCTCTCTCAACGCAGACTAAGCCATGCAGTCCCAAAGCAACGTTTCTTCTATCAGTGCATGCAGAATAGGTTCAATAAATCAATCAATCAACCTTTTATTTAGCCTTCTTTTCATAAAATAGTGCTCGGACAAGAACAAAAAGCTGCAGTGCAGCAGCTTGACGAGGTCCTTGCCCCTTGTCTTGGCAATGGTTGCAGCGTTTGACAATAAATGCATACAGCGTGTGGACTCTTTCATACAATATTACAACAAACGTGTAGCAGATACTACCGCACGAATACTATCTCATTTACACTATAGCTAACACAGTAGTGGTACGGAAAACAACAGTATTACGAGCATAACAGTATAGCAATATACATGTCGCTTGCTGCATCGATACAGTGTTTTTCAAACTAAGGGCAGAATTACAAGCACATACATTCTGCATAGGGTACAGCAATATTTCACGAAATATCAAGCGGTTCCGGACCATATAGGAATTTAGGCAGGCAGAGACGCGTACATGCAACGAGCACATTGAATACACTGTTTTTAGAGTGTGCACATTGATTAACCCTTCGATGCCCGAAAACTTTATTTATTGCTTAAGATCGCGAAAACTTGTTTATGATCGTTCATTAGGACAGCCACAATGAGGTCCTACAACTGGGAACTTGCTGCTCCATCAGTGAACAAGAATGCTACCTTGATCGACATGACTCATGGTCAAGCGGATACCATAAACGTGAAGTTGGCGTTGCTATCATTTGTAATAACGACTAAATTGCACAATTGCGATCACTTGTCACGAGATCATCTATCCGCCGGGCTTGACACGAGTGACAGGCATAAACAAGACTGCGCTTTTTTTTTTTTTTTAGTGGACAAAAGTACGTACTGCCCTGTCTTTTTCAATTCTTGAAGGTGCGGGTACCTCCGTCTGTCAACATATGGCGTTAAATTTACAAAACCCCACAAAACCAGGGAGAAAAAAAAATGCTGTTCGGGAATTGTTGCCCCTGAGCATCTCTGGGTATCAAAGGGTTAAAAGACACCGGAAGTCTCGATCAGCGTGACATTTTTTGCTTGTAACTTTCGCCAGATAGATTTTTTGCTAAGGTCACCGTTATTTCACCCTGCACCCTTTATCAGAAGACAAGAAGATAGGGAGAGAGAGAAACCAATCTGTAGGTACGGCCGTGTTATTTCATTTAATAGAGACCACCGATAACTTGTTAATTGCGACCCGGTAGGCCGATTACTGTTTGTGGCTTGTTTTTCCGATGCCAAGAAAGTTTTTATCTCCGTTTAGTGCTTTTCCGCGCAGTGCTGTCTGAACTACCCAGCCTCGAAAATCAATCAGGAAAAGGCCGCGCCTCTGATAAGAACTCCGCTGCCGCTAGCGCGTTCGTTCTTTTTGATGGCTCGTCAAAAAACGCTCGCGCTGTTCAACACGGTACCGACTACTATAGCATCGACAGCGTTGCACGCAACTAGCCATCGCGCTCTCCCGAACAGGTTGTCGAGTGCGCTGACATCGATCTCGCTGCACGGAATTAGTTATCGTCCCGCGGCGGCCCCGATCCCATTCGCGTCGCTCGTGGATTCTATTTTTGGACGCCCAAAATAGGGCCGCTTTCTATGCTCGTAGTAAAATAGAACGCGGGCGAAATATTTCGCCCCGGAATAGGATAGCTCGAGACAGACTGACCTGTTCCAGGGCGATCCGCTGGCGCTCGTCTAGGTCCGGCAGGTAGCCGCTCATGACGCCGACTGCACACTCCCTCCCTGGCGCGGAGTTCGCCGGCCGCACTGACCGTGGTCGTCGGCGCAGTTGGCGGAAGGCTCGCTTGGTTCGCCGAGCGGAGGCGGAATACGGGATTTTGTCTCTCCCGCCTCTCTCAGACCTTTTGTAATCCGGCCCGTCCGGGAGAGGGGAGTGGAGAGGGAGCTTGCTGTTCCGGCGTCTTGCCTGCTTCGCAGGAGAGAGAGAAAGAAGCGTCGCTCGCGCGCAGGCGCTTCTTGCCACCGCATGCAAGGAAACGCAAGTGGAAAGTTGGGCGGGTTGGTGCATATTCATCTTTGAAAAAGAAAAAAAAAAAAGGACAGCTCACGAAAGCGTGTACAAGATTGGCGGGAAGACAAGAAGCAGCGCTGTGTTTGTCTTCGCCTTCTTGCCTGCGCTTTACTGAACTTTTTTTTTCCCACATGTGGGGGCAGAGTACGTAGAATCTTCTAAACGGCCTACATAGTTAAGCTGTGAGTCACAGCAAAGAAGAAAAAAGAGCGATGGACGGTTCAAGGTTCACGTATCTTTGTTTGCCCCGTTATTTGTGCCCTTTTTTTTTTTTTACTGTGAACCCGCACCGACCCGCCCAACTCCGCATTTCAGTACACGCATTGGTTCAAATAAAATTGCAGTCTAACACATTCGGTCTATCCTGAGCTAAAAAGTATATCGTAGTCTCAGACCCTGAGGCTACGGATTAATTTCGGCCGCTTTGTTGTTTACCTGTGCATACTCTCGTTCCCGCAGACGTGTTTAATTGTATTCCGTGGAAATACAGCATAAACGACCAAAAATGAAACCCGCGAGGCGCCACTTCGTGTGTACCAGGCTCACGAATGACCGCCGTATTCCGGCCGGAAGAGCCATTTGTCACATCGGTGCGTTATACTTGGGGGTAGCCATTAAGCCGCACAGACTTTTTTGTTTGTTTTTGTTTTTTGCCATAAAACAAGATTATCTCCCGCCACTGTCGTCACTGGCTGTTATACAACTGGCCATATTCCGAAGGGCCCGTACGAGTTACCTACACCAATCGCTGGCTCTTTTTGCATTGAAGTTGTTCTCTGGATCCCGTTGCGGCTTCATTCATTTACGCGTAGTCCGTAAATCAAACTTGGCATCTGTAATCTACTGACCGCTGTCACCACAATACTGCGCAGAAATAATGTGACGTTTTGCACTCATTCAAGGACAGCTGTCCCGTTGATGCCCTCTCGCCCCACTTCACGTTGCCGCGCACGCGTGCGCATGCTGTCTTCGAATGCAACGAACGACGCGGGCCTTACAAAAGGCGATATGCCGTAAAAAATCGTCAAAATGTCAAAAACTGCTGTTGAATGTTATGCAGCCGCGCAACGAACGCTGACGGCCGTCGAATCCTCGTGGTGGATCATAGGCAGCCAAGAACAAGGGTCTGCTGTTGCGAGTACAGTCAAACCCGACTATAACGAACACGGATAGAGCGAATTATGCTATATATCGAACAAAAATAAATCAGTTACGGAAATACACGCGAAACATATTCCTTATAACGAACTTCACATCTGATATATCGAACTCGGCGTGCCTAGAATTGCCGCCAAAATGCATGGTCTCGGAGCGGCGATTGAGATGTTGATTGGCCGCGACCACTGAGCAAAGGCCGCGACTGAGACATCGCGTCTCGTACGGAGCGATATGACGCCCGAGACTTTTCGTAACTGTTTCGGACGCGCGGAACTCACGACGGAACCCGCCCAGACAGTGAGTCCGGACCAAGACGGCAGCTCGCCAACCTTCCCGATGCTGTGCCGAAAGGAGTGTCCTTAGAAGACTTCCTGAGTGTCTACGATGACGATGCCGTCACTGTAAGCCCCTCGGACGCGGGCACCGTCAGCAGCACCGAAGTAATGCTGATGAAAAGCACTGAGGAGGCAGAGGATGTCGCGAGTGAAAGCCGTCCGACGCTTAATGAAGTGCTTTCGGCAGTCGATGTCCTCTGCCAATATTTCTGCGATATTGAAGGACACGGACTCACACTGGTGCAAACAACGTCTCGTGTGAAGAATGCTGTGCTTGTTGACGCTGCCAAAACGAAAGGGAAAACAAAAATCACCGCTTGTTTTTTATGTATATAGCAGTTAAGGCGTCAAGGCTGAAAGTAGGTTTATTACAGTCGAGCCCGCTTATAACGAACCTGAGCATCACGTGGCCTCCATTCGTTATATCCCGAAGTTCCTAGTAAATGGACCAAAGTAAAAAAAGCAGAAGTAAAAACACAATTTATTTTTTCGCAATGAAGTCCGTGATGGCTGTTTTGTTTCTGCAGTGCAGACTTGATGAGGACGGTCTCCAGTTTATTTAGAGCAGCCGCATGCTCTTCGCGGAGGCCCTTGGCGTAATCAAGTCGTTTATGGTCGTCTATGTAGCCCATTGTGACAGGAGCACTTATAGGCGCAGGCTCAAAAGTTTCGTCGTCGTCCGCGTCCGATTTCTCCGCAGCAGTCTTGCCCCGCACTTCATTAACGATGCCCTCGTCCGTGCACGGTTCTGCAGTGTCAGCATCTTCATCGGCACAAACGAAATCGTCCGAGCCGATGTCATGGCCCCCCATGTTATGGTCGATGATTCGCTGCCACAAATCGCCGCCGGACTGACCATGGGAAGCATCAGGCTCGGCTTTAGGTTGTGTGTCGACGAAGCCGGCCTTGCGGAAACAATTCCGCACGCAAGTGGCTGTCACCTCCGACCAGGCAGCCTTCACCATCTCTACAGCTGAATACAGCGATACTCGAAGCGGCAAGTTGACTGACTGGCGGTCAACAGCTATGACCAAGCGCTCCACAACGCGGCGCCTATACGATGCCTTAAAGGCACGTATTATTCCCAAATCAAGCGGCTGCACTTTCGAAGTGGAAGGAAAAGCTGGGTCACTGCCGTCGGGGAAGTTTGCACGTGGTGCAGAGAGCTGCATCAATCACGAGCAGCACGTGCCTGCCTTGCCTCTGCATGTTACGGTCGAACTCGCTGAGCCACTCCGCGAATAAATCGCGCGTCATCCACGCCTGATAACGTTGTGCCTGTAGCGCACGGACACATAGCTCGTAGCTCGTAAAGCAACGCGGCTTCTTCGATTTTCCGGTGACGAAGGGCACGCGCCGGTCGCTGCCATCCATGTTAGTGCACAGAAGTGCTGTGACGCGCACTTCGCTATGCTTTTCGCCACTGCACGTGCCACCTTTCATAGCGTGCGTTTTATCCGGCAACATCTGGTGAAATACCGCAGTTTCATTTGCGTTATAGACGTCACGCTCCGTATAGCTTGAAATAACTTCTGTTTTTTTTTTTTTTTTTTCAAGCCACGCTGCAACATCTTGGTCACTTACGGACGCCGCCTCGCCGACAATCGACTTAAAAACAATGTCGTGCCGCAATTTGAACCGATGTAGCCCGGCATTGCATAGGAAGAAGTCGTGAAACTCCAAAATGAATGCGAAGTCTCTGGCTTTGCGTAGCATCATTCGGTCACTTATTGGTATGTTGCGATCCCGTGCGTCGATTGGATTGGATTGTAGGGTTTAACGCGCCGACGCAACGCAGGCGATGAGGCGCGCCGTAGTGGAGGGCTCCGGATTAATTTTGACCACCTGGGGATCTTTAACGTGCGCCGAAATCTCGTACACACGGGCGTTTTTGCTTTTCGCCTCCATAAGAAAAGCGGCCGCCGCGGCCGGGAATCGAACCCGCTACCTCGGGCTCAGCAGCGCAACGCCTTAGCCACTGAGCCACCGCGGAGGGTCCCGTGCGTCGACAAACCACTTCAGTAGCACGTCCTCCTGCGCCGGCAGAGCTGGGCAGAGGTCGTCATTTGAACACACATCGCGGCGCCGGCCGTTCGCTGTAATCGATCGGCAGGGCTCGAAGACGTTCGTTGTATGTGGGATTTTATGCCATTAAAATAACGTATATTTTGGCGGTCGCGCGGGTTTTGTTCATTATAAGCGAGAGTTCGCTTTTAAGTGGGGCCATTATATGTAGGCTAGGCTGTATTTGCAATCAACGATTTTGTGTATGGTAATGACATACTTCCTTTTGTTCGTTTCTGCATGCGGGCATGGCAAGGAGATTCCCGCGTATTGCGAACTCGTAACAATAAACTCGTTATAGGCGGGTTCGGCTATATCGAACTATTGGATATATCGAACTAATCATGACGCATATTGCAGTTCGCTATTACTGGGTTTGACTGTACAGTGCTTAGAGTTTTTGTCCACGGAAGCGAAATTTCCACGGCAACCTAGCCGTATACAGCTTCGCTGTAAAATGCAGAAGTACGCGCCATCGCGCCACGGTTCAGTTCCGAGAACACTCCTATGGACGCGCACCGTACGCGTATAGGCGTTTCCTAGTCAGCACAGCCAAGCAACGCATGGCGCCATCTAGGGGCATGTTCGAAGCTATGTCCACGTGCATGTGGCCCTCAATCTAATCGCTCAGAACCGCCTGATCTCGTAGTGCAGTAGTTCCGCTCCTGCGAAGAAAACATCCTAACCCTGTTTCAAAACCCATTACCACTTTTTTTTTCCTTTTCAAGGGTTTGTCATATTTGAATACTGTCACGAAGCCAAAGATGACGCTGTTGTCTCAAAGGAAAAACAAGTTTATTAGAGCGAACTTGTGCTCCCCTAACAACTCAAAGAATACAGAGGCGGCGAAGCAGCAGTCAACAAAGTGACGTGCGCAGGCGAGTGTCGGCGAATCGAATGCCGAGGCCTCTGCTCCGCGGGCATTTATTCTTGGGCGCGAGTGTTTCTCGAACCGTGAATTATATCCAGAACACTGTAGATCAAAGAAGATTATTCTAGGCTGTTGACGTTAGTTAGAAACGCTCTCCCTATCAAAAGAAAAAGAGATGACACGTGCGGCATAAAAATAAAGAATGGAAGACGCGCTTCCCTTGGCACACAGATAATACAGACCGGCGCAGCCGGGTGGTAAAAGCAAAACATAAATAAACAAACCCAATGCATGGTTCGCGGCAATATTAACATTTGTTATCACGCGTATAATCTATTTATGACATCTTATTCATTATAAATGGCATTTCAGGTAAATTTTCGTTGCCTTTTGGTCAGTTTCAGCTACTGCTTCTTGTACGTTTTTGCGGGTTTTCCCCTTTTCGGTCGGTTTCAGCTATTTCTGTTGAATATTTTTCTACGCCGTGGTTTTCAGCCATTGCAGGTCCGTTTGGCTGTTATTTATTTCAGTTAGGGTGGTTTTGTATGCTTTAGGTACGTTTATGCTGTGATATAACCCCCATTAGCAAGCTCAGGTGACCTCTGGCTGTACTGACTAGGAAACACATATACTCGTACCGTCAAGAAATGGCGAACTCAGCCAACCCTGCCTTCAATCCCAAAAATCACGGTTTTCAGCCGCTTCACAAAAGATTTTGGACAGGTGGGCTGACAACAGGAAACAAAGCCTATCCTTTAAAGCCCTGCTTATATTCCTTAGTGACTCCTCTCTGGATTCTCGGCTCTAGGTTGCGACAAAATTTAACAGACTGCGGAATAATGTCTCATATTTTTTTATGGACGATCATGTGCTGAAAAGTGGACTGTAATAACCAGATTCAGCGCCCCGTTGTATGTGAGACGTTTATTGGACCTACTACGTGTACATATATAGTTCGTTCGCCAATCTTTACTCTCCTTTGTCATACCTTCTCTGTTCATTCTTTTCTCTTTTTTTTCCCTAATACCCTCACCCCAGTGGGAAGTAGCAGGCCAAAGATCAGTTTCTCAGGCCGACCTCTTCTCCTTTTCAATAAACATTTACTCTCTCTGCGGTTTTCAGCGGCCGAGAAGACGAATGTAACTCGAAAGCAAGCAGCCAAAAGCAGTTTGAAGCCTGACATGTAAAGTATGGGATGAGTTCTTTTACGGCCCTGTTTGTATGACTGTAACTGACGTGTCACTGTCTGTCACGCACAAAGAGCAGTTAGAGAGGCCGCATCAGGGCCACGGCAAGGACGCGTCAAGGTCGCTGGCTCGAAAAGTTTCTGTTATCCACACGTGTAAATGGAGAGGAAGGGATTACAACTGATGGAATTATTTTGTGGCACTCGTTACGTCCCACTTGAAAGCGATGTCATCATAAGAATGGGGCCTAGAGTAAGCCCACTTCATGTTTGGCTGACGCATCCACTATACGCATCCACTAGGAAGATGAGTCAACAAAAATTTGACGTTGAGTTTGCTTCTCGCTGTTTTGTTACCGGCGGCTGGCCGCGTCACGCCTTTTTTATCTTGTGTTTGACGCGAAGTGCACGTTCCATCTTTATATATGCCGCTCCAGTAATCTTGTGTTGACAAGGAAAGGGTGCTGCTTTGCTGTTCTGGTTTAATCGAAAAGGTTATCGGCGTAAATCGGGGTTACTAGAAAGGAGACCACTTTGGATAAATGCGTGCAGAGAAAATACCGCGGGATTCAATTCGCCAACGGTCGTCTGGGCACGTCACTGTGTTGGCTGCTTCTTCGACGCTTGCGTATCGTTTGAGTTCTCTGCAGAGCTGAAGTTCGCTCCAGTAAACTTCGTCCCTGCGTCGTACTTGGCTACGTGACAGTACCATGCCTAAAAGCGTTGCCTTGCCCCAGTTGGCAGTGCACACACGCTTCAGAAACGTTAGGTTCTCGGGTCTAAATTTCACAGCGGATTGAGCTAATCTTGATACGACAACTGTGCGTTTCGGGCTGTCGGGTGATTGTTGGTCGTGGCGATCTTCGTCGCCGTATTTGGCTGGTAAAGCCCAATCTGTACTAGTAGTTGTGAAGACTTTATTTAATGAACGAAATGAGTCTTTTAAAAGAAGACGTCTTGGACAATAGCCCTCCTTCAGCCATCAGCCAGGATTCCTTGAATCCCGTGTAATAAATTCGGCCACCCGGACTTCTGTGAGTCATAGTTCTGGGGTGGAGCCGGGTGGAGCAGTCCCCCTTTGTTTTGTGGTCATAATATTACTGCGTTACTATTATTGACGTTTGTATCTTCTTCCAGGTGATGAAAAGGCTATATAAAGACTGAAGTATGTCTTAAATGCTGCTGCGCAGGATGCGGAGATTTAATAAAGATCTGGATAGGAAACGTGTTTATTTGCCACCGTCAACCAGGCAATGCCTCTTTTATGGTAAGAGTTGGGCAGGTGGTTTACAACTGACCTAGTGTTCACACCTGACTAGCGTGTAGTGGTCTACAATGTCTCTGTACCTGGCTAGCCTGGATTTGTGTGATCTAGTAATCTGCTCCATGAATACCCCCTCCAGACATGTTGTAAATGATTTTGGTGAGATGGTATTTCCCTGTCACAATCCCTTTCCTATCGGGAAGTTTTTACTTTGCTTGTGAAAGGTTATCCTGCCCGTACATCACTTATATATGCCTTCTTGAAGTCTTATGTAGCTCTCCTCATTCCCTGGTCTCTTAACACTTTCAACATTGCTGCGGTGTGCATTGAATCAAACGCTTTCTCATAGTCTATAAATGCCATGCAAATGGGTTAAGTGTATTCTGAGCAGGGCGCCGAACCGGAACCGAACCGAACCGAAAACCGGAACTGAACCGGTATTTTTGCCGGAACTGAACCCGAACACGAACCGTTAATTTTTCAGCACGCTGAACCCGAACCGGAACTGAACCGAAAAAAGAAATAACGGTTACCGGTTCATGCCGAGACGGTTCGACACTCCGTTGTTGATATTGCACAGTCAGTGCAATTCAGGCCTTTTTTTTTTTTTTTCTTTCACGTACTATCAACTTCGTACCCGCTCGCGCACTTTCCCCTCCAGACAATTGAACACTATCACGCTCTATGTAACAACAGGGGAAATGAATGAGCACTAATGTAGCAATGGTCTGTTGCTGCTGGAAGCGCGAACATAGTGCAAGCTGACCAAACGAAATGTCATTCTCGGCAGCTTGCAGGAGATATAAAATTACTTTGCCCTTCCCTAGCTGCGACTTTATTGGAGCACTCAGGCTGCAGGAGGGCTTGGCTGCGCAACAGCGAAAGCCCACATTCGATGTGTGCAAACTTTTTGTATTTCATAATTTGCTTAAAAGGTCGGACACCTGCAAACTGTTTATTCTTGCCACGTGTGACCGCAGGAGCTGCTCAGTGGCTAAGCCGTTTGCTGCTGACCACAAGTGGCCTTTGATCTCCCTTCCCCACGACCGTTTTTCTAAAGTAGATGGAAATCGACAACATCTGTGTATCGAAAATTTGATCCACATTTGATATCACGTGATATTAAATGTGGATCACCTATTTTAAGTGGCAGAGCTATTTTAAGCAGCTGGTACCAGCTGCTTAAAATAGGTCTGCCGGCCTACAACATAAGCTGCGCCTCGAAGCAGAGATATAGCACAGGGCATCAAATGCTCCAGTTTTAATTAAATGTATTTACGCGGAAAACAACAAGAAAGGTGAATCACATTGTTTTAAAATATTACGCAAAAAGTAAGTAAAACCGAATAAGTAAAAAAAAACACCAAAACCTGGATATTGCTTTATACTTTTCTTTGCCCTGCCTTTCACAACCAAACGTGTCATCAATGCGAAGGAAGTGAGTTCCGTGGTCAGTTTTTGAGGACAGTACAGTGGACAAGTTCCGTTTTTTACAGATACAAATAACAACAGATATGTCAGGGAAAACTGTTTTAATCCCTTGGCAAGAAACTGCAGCCCTCGACCTTGTCTTGGAAGCAGAAACAATAATTGTTAGAAAATGTAGTCTGGTTGGGAAGACCAAGAAATAGAAACAAGAAGCGAGTAGCCACCGCACGGGCAGCGAAGCTCGTGACATCATCATCATTCTCAGAATTGGACAGAATCACCCGTTGGAAGGTCACCAATAAACTGGTGCTCCTTTAACCACGTCTGCCTCCTGGTCTTCAACAGTATAAAGCAGATTGCACGTGCAGAAAGGTAGGCCGGTACCTCACACTGTCCCATTCGTCCAGCCATCATCTTTTCTGTTTGTTCTGCAGTTTTGTCGCTTTCATATCTGCTTGTTTTCGGAGGTGCACTTGTACTGACAGCCCAACTCGCTACATTACTTCTACTGCTACTCTTTCCGGAGGGGAGTACTGCTGTGGACGAATTAAAGAGTGTCTACACAAAAAGATCTCATCTCATGCGCCGCGCATCAAATTTCCCTTTCATTTTGTAACAGCATAATCTGTCATAAGATTCCGCAATGTAGCACACGGAACGATGACCGGGGGTCAGGCGGTACGATGACATACTGATTGTAATGTACACATCCTGTATAGCTATCGCAAAATGAATTGCATTGGTCAGAGAAATAATGCAGTGACTAAAGGTTAACCGAAGCTTACTTTTAACAAAAGTGTTGCTAACACATTCGATAAGGTGCAGCTAACAAATTATTCAGGGTGATCAAATAATCTAATTCATTGATAGTATTTATGTGCCTGTTGTAAGACTTTTTCTGTTTTGTTACAAATATAAAAAAATGTGCGCCATTGGTATTAAGCGCTGGTATTTGAACGCGCCAGTACGCAGGCTGTTACGAATCGGCCCCCCGCCGTACTTCCCCGCATCACTCCTCGGCTGTGCGGCGAAGCCACTGCGTGCACCTTTGAAAACAGGCACCATCGTGTCGGTGATTCATGTTTTCATGCCTCGACAAGCCCGGGCCAGACGCTTCGATTTCGGCGCGTTTCAAACTTCGGCAGTTGGCGGCGAGGCGCGCCGAGACTTGTTCAAGGACACAGAGGCCCCGCGATCGCAGCGGAGTCCTCCTCTCTCCCCTCTCTCGGACTCAACGTGCGCAGATGTTACCGACTGCTCACAAACTCTGGAAAGAGCGTTGTGTGTGTCTGTGACGTTCGTGGCGTGTTGCCGCTTGTTGGCGTTTTGACCGTTACCGCTTTTGGGTATAAATAGAGCCGCCCAAGCGCTGTAACCCATTCCTGTTTGAGCAGTGAATCCATGCTGTCACTCTGCTCGAGTCCTGTACTGTTACCTCGCCATTTCTTATTCTTTCGTTTGTAGAAGGTGTTCATTAGCCTCATGTTATTTCTCCCGGCAAATTCAGCAGTGTATCTCCTCGATTGTTGCGAGAGCCTAATCCAAAGTTTCCCACTGAATTCTCTCCTACTCATTTGGCTTCGGCTCACCTCTCGCTATGAAGTAAACAGTTACGTTAGCCTACGGCTTCTGGACTTATTCACGGCTGCAACAGCGGCTACCACGCTACCAATCGTATGTCGGAGACGACAAAGCTAGGCTTGGGTCGGCCCTCTCAGTCGCAACAAGGCCTAAATTTAAGGCTTCAAGGTTAGCGTGATGGGCGATTCCATAGCGACGATTGCGATTTCAACAAAAAAGGAAAGGGCAGAAAATATATCCCACCGTCATTTCTCTTGGCGGTGGCTTTATGAATAGTTGCTGGGCGAGAAAATAGGTAGTAAATCGTCGCCACTTCATCTGTTTTTCTAATATCTCGTAATTGTTTAAGTTTGCTTTGCAATTGCGCCACTGCCCTTGGGGAGCAGCAGCATTTTGAATTTGTGTTTGTATTTTGATTTGAACTGCCGTTTTAAACTACTAAATGTTTTTTTTTCTAATTTCAGTAATAAGTAAACTCATCGAACCGGTTCGCGAACTGGTTCAAGCACCCGAACCGGTTCGCGAACCGGTTCGGTACGTGATTTTGTCGAACCGGAACTGAAGCGGAACGAAATGATTTCGCCTGAACCAACCGTAACCAAACCGGCATTTTTTTCGGTTCGACACACTGATTCTGAGGATTTTTTTATCACGTGATCGACCATATGAATGTGATCCATTGCTCAGTATCCTTTCCCAAACCCAGCCCGCTCTCTGCTTTGCTGGGAATCTAGGCTGTCACTTATGCGGTTAACTACAGTGGAGCCCCGATAATACGACTTTCAAGGGGCCGCGTGAAAGCGTCGTATGACGGGGGGTGTCGTACAAACGGGTTGCGGGTAAATGCCGGCCTAGAAGACGGTCTCACGCGACAGGTGGGCTAAGATCCTATTAAAACTACTATATTTAGCGCCTTCTCGCGTGATTTGCGAACCTTTAGCTGAAATCCTAAGTTAAAAAAAGCAACGCCTGCGTTGTGCCCCCTCCCCTTTATGGCGTCCAGCTAACCACCAGCCAAGCGCCGCGCGCTACGCGATATAAGGTCTACTGGTCGAGCAAATTGAGAGGGGAAATGGCGAGTGTTAAACTGCTAAGGCCAAGCGAAACGAACGATAGTACAAGGCCCAGATGAACACAAGCAAAACTTTATTGCAGAAGGTATACACGTCGGTCGGCATGGGGAAGACAGGAAGGTGGAGGGAGAGTTTAAAGGTTACATTCGGCGGTCGACGCCTGAGGAGCGCGCGAACTCCCACAGAGAAAGCAACGTCTGCCGTGTAGTGGCGGGTTGTAGCGGGGTTGTACAGTCCACAAGCCACTGAAAGTTGAACAAAAAACGCCATTGCCGTACATGGTGCAGACATCTTTTGAACGGTCCCGTGCCATCGCTATTGGGTAATAGTGCTCAACACATAACTTTTATCGTTTCCCGCAAGACCCAGCAACGCAAAATAGATAAGATAATTCAACTTTCCCGAGTAAACCGTGTTGCGGCTAAAATTATAGCGCGGCCTTGCTACAGTGACTTGTTGCGGCGGCCAGTGAGTGACCCAAAATGGCGGTACCGACGGGTACGTGTCTCCATCCATCGCCTCCTGTATTTTGCTCCACCCTTGCGGCGGACGCGCATGAATTGAGGTACTCTAGCAAAGAGAAGAGCGGAGTGACAGCGCGGCTTTGAAAGACACTGATAAGCAGATATTTAGGGAGAAAGAGCGTCGTGAAAGGAAGAAACTTCGATCGAGCGTGCGGGGAAAGCGGCTGTTCGGTCATCGCCGTGGGGTTGCGTCGTACGTGTTTTCGCATTCGTCGGCGGCTAAACGGGAGCTTCAATTTCACGGTCCACCTGCCACCTGAACTTCGACTTCTCGCGGTTGGCGCACTGGCGTACTGCTGCCGCGTGGGGCCGTCGCAGGTTAACTCCCGCTCACGAGTGCCCGCCTGCTTGCTTGCGTCTGTTCGGTATTTGGTCTGGTCCGCCTGCTGACCTTTGCACATCAAACAGCGTCAAACGGGGGCTGACGCTGAAAAATGGCAGGACGAGGCGGCGAAGCGGTGTAAACTAGGGGAAAAGCGCCTGTTTATCCGCGCCAGGGTCCGTCGTATGAAGTGGACCACGTGAACCCAAGCGTCATATTATCGGCGTTTTTAATGCATTGTTTCTATGGGGAGTTTGCCGGGACCGCGATGATGCGTTGTAAGAAGCGGGTCGTCGTAAGTTCGGGGGACGTATCAGCGGGGTTCCACTGAACTACTTTGGTAAACAGCTCTACACAACTGAGAGTAGGCTGATGGGTCTGTAATTCTTAGGGTTTTTTGGTATCTCCCTCCTTGTGAATCAGACTTAATGTTGGCGTTTTTCCAGGCTATGGGCACTTTTAGAGTCCTTATGCATTTTGAAAACAGTTCAGCAAGCTTTTCGAGTACAATATCTCCTCCCTCCTTTAATTTAAAAGATCCACGGTTATGCCGCCGTCACCCGCAGCTTTACCTTCTTTCATGCCCCTGAGAGCCCCTCCGACCTCCTCTTAAGTTATTAATGGGACATCATAAACTAAGCTTGTACGATTAGCAGCTTCCCTTGGTCTAACGTCGCCCGCATATAGCCTGCAGGTGTCGAATCGTTAGGCTATTTCGATTATTTTCGCCATGTTGTGCGTAATGTTACCGTGCGTACATTCTATCTTTGCCGATAGGCAGCTTCCAGTTGCTTTTAAGCTTTCTCCTATTTCCAGCGTTTAGTCAATTACTGCCATGTTGTACGCACGAATGTCGTTCGTTTTACTTCTGTTAATCAATTTCAATAGCTCTGCTAATTCAATTTTATCTGGTGTACTCGACATCTTGATGTTCTTACGTTTCCCAATAAGTTCCTTCGTTTCCTGAGCTAGTTTTCCAGTTTGATTCCTACATGCTGTTTCTCCCACTGCTGCTGCTGAGTCTGTGATTGCCGAAGTTATGTTGTCATTTAACGTGTCTACGCTACCGTCGTTCCTCCCGTTTGAAATCGCGAATTTGTCTTGACCGGTTATTTAAATCCCCGCGTGCTGCCTCTGACTGACTCCATGCTAGGTTTCTTACTTTCCACGAGTTTCCTTCGTTCTCTTTGGTTAGGGATGCATGACCGGGGGGATATATCATTCTTTGGCACTTATAGTACCCCGTTATGTCCTGATACGTAACCAAAGGACACGCAGGAGCACTGCCTCCGGCTCCTCCAAACAAATACGTTTCCTCATCCGTCAAAACTTCACTTGCTCCATCCCACTCAGTACTTCCAGCTGTGCAAATTTTGCGCTTCCCCGGGCACCCTGTACCATATGGTATGGGAGTGTTCGGCAAGCCCCAAAATTCCAAGAATCGCGCACCCTTCCCGTGAGCAGTGGGAGAAGGAGCTGTCCAGCTCCGGTCTCGATTCCCAGCTTAGGCTGGTGGAAAGGGCCGTAGCGGCAGTGGTCTCCAATGGAGTCCTGGAATGAGGGCCCCACACCACATTACGATGCTCCCAATAAAGTTTATCCTCCTCCTCCTCCTTCGTTCTCTTTTGAGAGGCATCATTACTTTGCACCGAACCATCCTGTGATAACTGCTCCGAATCTTCGCTAATACCTCCACGTTCCGCACAACACCAGGGTTGTCACTTAAAATGAAGTCAACTTCATTTTTTGTTGTACCGTAGGTACTTTAACATGTTCACTTCTTATTCTTTCGTTTGCACAATGTGTTCATTAGCCTCATTTATTTCTCCCGGCAAATTCAGCAGTGCATCTCCTCGATTGTTGCGAAAGCCTAACCCAAAGTTTCCCGCTGATTTCTCTTCTACTCATTTCCCACCTTTTTTTTGCGTTAAAGCCTCCCACCACAATTGTGAACTGCGTTGTTGCTTTCTTCGTTGCTGATTCGACGTCTTCGTACAAACTGTCTACGGCCTGATCATCCTAGCTAGCTGTTGGAGCATAGGTTTTTACTATCTTTAGCCTGTATCGCTTATTTAGCTTGATCGCAACAACCCATACCCTTTCGTTAATAGACAGTTATAGCAGAACGGAGAACCGGTCCCGGTACGGCACCCGGTAAGTGCCCGGCGCTTCTGCACGTGCGCAGAGGCGGGGGAACTGGTTGTGCGCATGCGTAGGTGTACCGGGTATTTTACCGGGACCGGTTCTCCGCTCTGCTATAACTCTCTAATGCTGAAGGATACTTCTACGTTTCTGGCTATCTCCTTGTGAATCAAAAATCCCACTCCGTGTTCTTTCTTCTCTTGGGGTCCACTGTAGCACAGAATATGCCCGCTACTCAACTCCTTGAAGCCTTCTCCTGTTCTTTTCACCTCACTTAGCCCTATGATCTCCCGCTTGATGTCCTAGAGCTTTTCTACATGTGCACCTAAGCCTCCCTCGCTAGATAGAGTCCGCGCATTGAACGTTGCCAAATTCATGTTCCAGAGGTGACCTGTTCAGACACAGAGAGTCTCAGCAGCCCCTGCAGTATCGCTGTTCTGGCCGCCACCGTGGTCAGGCGCTCTACAGCTGCTTGGGAATGAGGGCCGAGAGTTGAGTTGGTCAGTCACAGGAGGTGGAGGTCAACTACACTGCACCAGGGTGGCCAGATATTTCTCTGGTGAGGGAGTGCTGTTTGTGTCCTGGGAAAATGCGGGGTTACGGATAAATGGAGAATACATGAACCATTTGATGTTTGCGGGCGACATAGTCTTGCTGAATGCATCTGCAGACCAACTGCAAAAAAATGACACCATCTTCCCGTAGGGGAACCCTGAGTAGTATGCAAAGCAGCCATGGGGTCGATTCAAGTGCCCCTTAGTTTTCAGTTCGTCGTTTCCGTTAGGTTGAGGTACGTAGCTACCGTTATATTTACAGTTTGGTTTCCACGGTAACAACCACACTTTTCACTTACCGGAACTACGAAATGGGAAATTGCGTTGAGCCCATGACTGTTTCGCATACTACTCAGGGTTCCCCTACGGGAAGATGGGTGTAATTTTATTAGATGCGACGGGGCTATGTCCCTCCCTTGTCGTTGTTGCGCCGTCCATACCCCGACTGCGCATGCTCGGCTTGCTGAACGCCCGGTGGTGTCTTATACCTGTGCTACACGGCCGTTTCAAAGGCCCTCCGAAGGCCGTTGAACCAATTGTCTATCGAGTGTCCCATTGTAAATGCACAGGGCGCACTTGCAGGCGAGCGTTCAATTGTCAATTGAAAGTCGCCGTGTAGTCACCCTTTAATGGCTCCTGGAGCGACAGTGTTACCGGCGTCTTCCTTGGCCGGCTCGAGATGAGCCGAGCATGCGCAGTGAAGGTGTGGACGGCGCCACAAAAAAAGGAGGGACATAGCCCCGACCATGAGATGCTGGAGCGACAGTGTTGCCGGTGTCTTCCTGGGCCGGCACGAGACGAGCACGCTTCCTTTAAGGGCTCCTGGAGCGGCAGTGTTGCCGGTGTCTTCCTGGGCCGGTGGATGGACAGACGACGGACGACAGACGACGGACGACGGAGCCGAGAGCAAGAGATGCTTTGCATCTAAAAATAATTGAAGAACTACGGTCAAAAAGCATCGCCATGGGGCTAAAAATAAATACGAATATATGTAATGAGTAATGATGACTAATGACGAGTAAACATGCTAAATGCGCCCTCTTCAGTATAGCTAACAAAACAAATAGAGCATGTAGAAGAATATCACTTTCTTGGCCATATGGTCAGCGCTGATCCCAACCACGAGAAAGAAATCCGGCGCAGAATGGGAATGAGGTGGTGTGCGTTTGGCAAACACTCACAAATAATGAAGAGTAAACTCTCTCTATCCGCAAAAGGAATAGGATTCAACCAATGCGTGCTGCCGATGATGACGTATGGAGCAGAATCTTGGCGCCTTGCGACGAAACAACTAGAAAGCAAACTAGGGTCGGAACAGCGGGACATGGAGCGCATAATTAAGGACAGGAAAAGAGCTTCGTGGATCAGGGAGCAAACTCAAGTAGAGGATATCATAGTTCAAATTAAGGAAAAGAAATGTACTTGGGCTGGCCATGTAGTCAGACGAAACGACAACAGGTGGACCACGAGGGTGGCAGAATGGATACCGGGAGACGGGTCTAGAAGAAGAGGGAAGCCAATAACTCGATGGAGAGACTAAATAAGAAAATTTGGAAACAGTGAATGGACTCAAGCAGCGCGGGACCGCAGCGAGTGGAGGTCAATGGGAGAGGACTTCGTCCTGCAGTGAACCTAAATATGATGTTGTTGTTGTTGTTGTTGTTGTTGTTGTTGTTGTTGATGATGATGATGATGATTAGTCATCTGCTCTTGGTCTTGGTCCTTCCGTGCCGTTTGGTATATGGGTATGGTGAAGGTATTGCTGTCGAACACCGCTCGCTTGGCGAGAGATCGAGCGGTTGAGTGCGCCAGTAGCTCTCCCCACCAGAAGGATTTTCCAATACGGGTGCGGGTCTACTTGGAAAATTCTTACTTGGAACGGTTGTTGTCGTGCTTATTTGCGGGGTCAACGAGCCCGAACCGATGTCCGATGGGGAGGCGCGATTGGCGGTGAAGGTCGAATAAAAGTGAAGAACTGATGGGCTTTTGTTTAGCGTTGTATAGCCTTTGTTGACATGCGGGGACTGCGGCGAATGCGGAACTGCACGCTGCGGTAAGGCTGCTTATACGGCGATTACTGATGCTTCGACGATCATACAAATGTGATGGTCGTGTGGGCAACGAGCGTGCAATTGTGGGCGCCGTGCGCGATGCGTAAGTGGCTGGAAAGCACAACCGCTGGGCCCTGGACATCGGAGGAATCGAGGCTACACAACAGGCTTCTTCAATTAGTCATTTTGGATTGGCCAGAACTGCCCCAGAGAGCAGCTCCGTATTGTTTTCGCATATAATTTTTATTGTGAGAACAGTTCTTGAGCTGCCCACGAACTGCTCGGAACTGCTATGGATTGGCAAATAAAAGAGACCATTCGTTTCGCCGGTTCTAGGGCGTACGTTCAAACGTGCTGAGTGGACGTGCATCTATAAACGTTGACGTAAAGTTTGTTATGGGAAATCTGCCGCAATGCGCAATTCCAATAAACGACTGCTAGCTGTATACCATGAAATATCGTCGCGCCACATTGTTACAGCCTTGCACTAAATATCGTTGGTGCACGTGTTCCCGTAGCATTCACGCATGCGGCGCTTTCAATCACCATGGCCGCACTCTGCCATACGACTTCAAGTTGTGAAACTTGCTTTGCTTATGCTATGATGCTTTCACCTTGCACTTGTTATCACAGTAGTTGTTATTGCATCCGGCGATGTAGAGCTCAACCCCGGCCCAACTAAAGTTCAGATAGAATCCATGTCTGCCGCAATCAAACAGCTCGATGAAACCATCCGAGCCACCCGCGCAGATATTAACCAGCTCAAGGCAGTGCAAACTAACCATGAAGCAGTTCTTTCAACATTAACAAACCGAATCTCACTTCTGGAATCAGCCCAAACCGAGCCATCCCTGAACACCGCTCCCGATGATGCAGTCAATATCAAACGTGAAATAGAAACAAACTTTAAAAGCTGCTAATACCGACGCCAATAATCGGCTGCGCCGAAACGATCTTCTATTCATGAGAACTGAAGACTCTAAGGAAACACGGGATGAGTCAGAGAACAATGTCAGGAAATTCTGCACCGACCAACTCGGAATTACGCTTGAACCAAATTCCATTGAGCGCGCTCATCGGATTGGAAAATTCTCAGCTGACAAAAAAACGCCCAATTAAAGAAAACATCTTATGATGTGAAACTAAGCTAAAAGAAACAACCTTCGCACTGGGAGAGGACTTCGCTGCTCCGGAGTAAAGGCCCGTTCACACTTGCGACGAAGGCGAAAGCGATCGCCACCCTTGCTGTTCACACTTGCACGCGAGGTAGGCACCCGGACGCCCGGCGAGTGCGGACGCGCTTCACGTCGGCTCCCGCTAATATGCCAATTATCGCCGCGCTAATTATCCTATACCGAAGTTTCATTGTTACCACAGTGGGCGGTACCATCTCCGGCACCGACTGACACCACAGTCGACCAAGTGGTACGTGAATTACTCGAGTTACGAACGATTTTCTTGTGCACAGCGTGGACGCCCCGCTAAGCCTAGCCGAGGCCTAGCGCGAGTACGGCCCCCGGGAGCGCCGGCACCGGCCGTTAGGCCTAACCGCTGCTCGGTATGGCCCACGCGGACACGGCGATGGATATTAGCACGGCACCGAAGGAAGATAGGGAGCTCGGATCTGCAGCTCGGCAGCCACGACGGCCGCACGAGCATCGGAGTTCAAGGCAGCGACATAACTCCCAGAGATACGGCGGGATGGACGACAGTGGGCAAGCGCACAAAGCCCGCCGCTGCCGCCGCAAACGCTTCGAAAGCCGGTGAGTCCCCATCGATTGAACATACGTCGAGAGCGCGAGAGCGAGCTAGTTACGCCAGGAGAGCCACGGCAGCGGCCACGAAAGCAGCACCATGCCCCGATACTGCCAAAGGACGATATCAAGATAATAGTGCGGCCACGTGGGGGCCCTGAACATAGCGAGGACCGAGGTGACGATTATCATGTCCGCCGTAGTCTCAGCGGCAGGAATCCCGAAACAAGAAGCAAACGCGGACACAATCTGCACTAACGTGGCCCAAAATATCATCGTTGTGAGCACCCCCCCGATCCCCGCCGAGCGGGGCTATATGTCACATGCAAGGCCTCTTCATAGGAGGCAGGAATTACAAGGTCAGCGCGTATCAAGCGGCACACGAAGACACCGTAAAGGGGTGTGATCAGAGGAATCGCGATCGAGGACTCCCCCGCCGAGATCAATGCCAATATCGTAAATGAGGCGAACCCTCTGGCATTACAAGCACACAGAATCGGCAACACGACAGCGGTAATCGTCCTGTTCGAGGGGCCCAAGGTCCCCAACTATGTGAAATACGGCCCGATTCTCCTGCTGCGGCCTGTATAGGAAGCACTTCGATGTATGCAGAAAATGCGGAAAAGTCGGCCATCGAAGCGACGTATGCCCCTTCCCTGACACCCCGAGTATGCATTGCATGCGGCGAGGCTACCCCTAACGCGGACCACGACCGCCATTGCACGCCTAAATGCAAGCTGTGCGGCGGCCGTCACGTGACCGGAGCTCGCGAGTGCACAAACAAGTTCAAGGTGCCCTATGTTGTCAAGCGCCGGCAGTGGAACCGCAAGATGGATGCTCTAGGCAGCCAACGCTTCCCGGAATACAACACAGCTGCCGATTTCCCGCCATTGCGCCCTGCATCGCCCGAGAACACACGAAAAAATCGCGGTCGCAAACGCGCGGCAACAGTGGACACCGCTCTACCAGCAAGCGCAGCACAAGTCGCGCCCGACAGCCGTCCGTAACCCGTGAACGAGTCGCCTGGGCCGATACCCTCAAAACACCCAAGACGCCTGTACGACCATCCCAAACGGAGGACACCGCAATAAAGGCTCTCCAGAACGAAAACGCCCAACTACGCCAGAAGATCACTGAACTTGAACGCATGAACGGGGACATCAACACGAAGCTGGACCGACTCCTCGCCCTACAGCAGCAAGCGCCCTCCGAACGGCACTCATCACCATCAGGCAACCCGCCGCCCGCAGAGGCAGCCGCCTTGGAGGCACGACCAGAACAGGACCCACGAAGTCAACAGCGGGAAGCGGAGCCGACACCTAAGCGCAGGGCACTCGAGGCCGCCAAGGAACGGAAGCTACTAGTACGGCTTGAGAACTTGGAGGAACGCACCGACGCCTTCATTAAAATGTCAAACGAGCGCAGCGCGCAGTTAGAACAAACGTGCTGTAACATGCAAACCATGATCATGAAAATGAAAACCCCAAAACTCCAAATGCTAATGTCGCACCTAGGCTTAGGTGGGGACCCTCAGCAGTTCCAGCCGGTTAATCAGCAACAAACGCACGGGCACTTTTCGCAATGAGCTCACCCGCACGAGACTTCTTGGTATGGCACTGGAACTGCAATGGATACGTTGGCAAGAAAGCCATACTACAGCAATACCTCCGACATCTCAGCCGTAAGCCCGATGTTATTATGCTACAGGAAACGCTCAGCGAGTCCCCGCCGCAGCTCTCTGGGTATCGGGCGCACGCGCGCCCCACCCAGTGCGCGTGCGACGTCCTGGGGGGCCGGCCGAGGGGTGTGCATTCTCGTGCGCAAAGACCTCATGTTCATAGAACACAGTCTCATCGAAAGCAATGCGATCGAACACTGCGCGCTGGAAGTGATTGTTGGCAAAAACGCAAAGAACGCATCCTTCTCGTCACGGTGTACAGCAATCCGACCCTCGCAAGCAGCGGTTTCGGGCGCTCCTCCATCGAGCGAACCGACTAGCCGCGGGTAGTACACTTCTGATCGGGGGAGACTTCAACGCGCCACACCAAGACTGGGGTTACCCGAAAACGACCGTCAAAGGCCGTAACTTGCTGGAGGACGCAACTGAGGCCGGGCTGCAGCTGCTCACGGACCCGGCGTACCCCACGCGTATCGGTACATCAGTCACCCGTGCTACTACCACGGATCTCACCTTCATTAAGACGGCAGCCCCACCCCGGGGGCGCGGTGGCAGAACACGGGCGAGGAACTCGGGAGCGACCACTACGTTCTCGAAGTGCGCGTTCCACTCCTGAACCCCAAGAGTGCGCAGAGCACCCGCACACATGAGCTCACGGACTGGAATAAGTTCAGGCGATGTCTACCTGAGGAAAGTGCGGAAATCGAAGACATCGAGGCGTGGACGGCAGCAGTCATGCAGGCCACGGCCGAGGCGACCCAAAAGATCGAGACTGACGAAAGCGTTAGCCAAATGGACAGCCGACTCGCCCACTTGCTCGAGGCCAAGCGTTCCATACAAGCGCGCTGGAGGAAGCAACGCACCAACAGGCGCCTCCGCAAGAAAGTCGCCATTCTCAACCAAGAGATCCAGGCGCATTGCAAATCGCTCAGCGCTCAACAGTGGCACGAGGTATGCAGCGAAGCCGATGGCCAGATACATAAGGGTAGGACATGGCGACTGCTCCGGCACTTGCTCGATGAGACTAAGACAAAAGGCTACCAACAGAACACCCTCGCTCGCATCCTTCACAAAGCCATCGCAGAGCGGGGCGAGTCCGAGGTGAGCAAACACCTAGAGGACAAATATCTCCCCGATTCCCCTATTGATCAGCACCCCGAATATGGCGGCGCTGCCAACGACGTCCTAGACCGGGACATCGAAGTCTGGGAAGTGCGGGCAGCCCTGCAAACTCTAAACTGCAAATCGGCGGCGGGCCCCGACCGAGTGACGAACAAGGCCCTTAAGAACCTCAATGATCAGGCTATCGTTGCGCTAACGCGCTATTATAACAAGTGCTGGCATGCAGGTCGCCTCCCGAGACAGTGGAAGACGGCCAGAACAGTCCTAATTCCGAAGCCGGGCAAACCGCCAAGTATCGACCATCTCCGGCCGATTTCGCTCACTTCGTGTGTGGGCAAAGTCTTAGAACATGTCCTCCTCAACCGATGGGCAGCGCTATCTCGAAGACAACGAACTCTACCCCGACTCACTCATAGGGTTTCGGAGTCACCTGAGCACTCAAGATGCCATGCTCCTCCTTAAGCACGAGGTCATCGACGACATGGTCAACGCCCGGGACAACAAGGCGGTGTTGGGCCTCGACCTCCAAAGTGCCTTCGATAGGGTGCGGCACTCTGCGATTCTGGCGCAAGTCTCTCACTTGAACATGGGGCGGCGGACGTACGCATACATACGGGACTTCCTCACAGGCCGCTACACGCAAAAGTGCGCCGGTGAGCTCCAATTACCCGAGAAGCAAAATTGGCAGCAGAGGTACCCCCCCCGGGATCCGTGGTATCGCCGCTGCTTTTCAACCTGGTTATGATTGGCGTCGCCAACCGCCTCGGGCAGGTGCCGGACGTTCGGCACACCATCTATGCCGACGACATTACAAATGTGGGTCACGGGAGGGAGCGACGGCCACATCGAAGATACTCTCCAAGCAGCAGTCGACGCTATCGAAGACCAAACTTGATGGCACGGGCCTCATATGCTCCCCCTCTAAATCAGAGCTGCTCATCCTCCCCCCGAGGGGGAGGCGCAAGCCGCAATCACCAAATTTCCCCTTACGGTGTGTACGACAGGGGGGCCCGGCGATTCCCGAAGTCGCACAGATACGGGTTTTGGGCCTCCTGATCGAGCGGAACCGAACCAACGGGTCCACGGTCAGCAAGATAGCAACGAAGGCGGCAGCGGCGGTCCATCTCATCCGGCGCATCTCCACGCGACATGCGGGCATGAAAGAATCCAGCCTCACTCGACTGGTACAATCGTTTGCCGTCAGCCACATCGCATATGTGGCCGCCTTCCACAACTGGCGGCAGTGCGAGCGGGAAAAGGTGGACGCCACTATCCGCAAGACCTACAAGACAGCTTTGGGACTTCTCCAGAGTACCAGCACTGCAAAGTTGCTCGCTCTAGGTGTCCATAATACCCTGGATGAGATTTCCGAAGCCCAGCGCACCGCCCAATAGAACGCCTATCTAGAACACGGACGGGCCGCTACATCCTCCACCAAGTGGGCCTCCTCCCCCGAGGCGGCCTGCAGGGTCCAAGGAGCAGATACCGGCAGACGTACGCAACCGTCTCATCGTATGTCCTATCCCCAGGAACATGAACCCCGAGCACAACCACGACCGCAGATTGGGTAGAGCGCGAGCTCTGGTGGACTTACATGCACAAGACACCGGCGCAGTCTTCGTCGACGCGGCCGAGCATCAGAGTCAGCACGCCACCTTTGCGGCCGCAGT
The DNA here is from genome assembly GCA_013339765.2 of Haemaphysalis longicornis. Classification (NCBI taxonomy): domain Eukaryota; kingdom Metazoa; phylum Arthropoda; class Arachnida; order Ixodida; family Ixodidae; genus Haemaphysalis; species Haemaphysalis longicornis. The sequence goes on from CM023456.1 coordinate 24,911,031, forward strand.
GGTGACGGCTACAACGGGGGAAATCAGGTCTTCCGCATGCTTCCGGGCTAGCAAGGCCTCACACGCCGAAGAGGTGGCCATTGCCCTGGCCATAGTGAATCCCCAGTGGACTACGGTGCTCAGCGATTCAAGAACAGCAGTGCTAAACTACGCTCAGAACAGGGTGTGCAGTGTCGCGGCGCGTGTCCTCCGTACAGCAGGAGTGCGTGACAGTGCGGTGTGTGTGAAGTGGTTCCCGGCACATATGGGCCCCAGTGTATCCCGCCGGGCAATGACAACCACAAAGACGGCCCATGCCGCCGCGCGAGGACTGGCCGACCGCGCGGTGGCTAGTGGTGTCGAAATCTCGGAGTGGCAACCCCCAGAAGGTAACAAGGACCCCCCGACCACCTACAACGAAGTGCTACAGTGGTACCGATTCAACAGGAGGAATATGCCGCCCCCGCATCCGGGACTTACTCGAGCGGAGGCGGTGCTATATAGACAGCTGCAAACTGATTCAATACTTACTCCAGTGCTAGCCAGACATGTGTGCCCGGAGGTATATGAAAGTGACATTTGTAGACTGTGCGAGCGGGAGCGAGCCACTACGGCTCATCTCCTCTGGGAAATGTCAACTACGACCGCGTGAGGCCAGCGAGACCACTACGCTTCCCCCCGCAGTACAATGCGGCGAAGAAGAGCAAGGACTATAACACCCAGCTACAGGCCGTCCAGCAGGTTGCGGCGGCCCTCGAACGGCAGCGGCCGGAGTGTGACGCGGGGAAGGGGGTACGATCCCCCCGACCTCGTAGAGCGCGCCCGGGTGCGGCTCAAGAGGTGCTATCGTAACGACGTCGCGGCCGCGTCACGGCACCTGGGCCCCTGTTAAGGGCCCCCACCGTCTGCAGGCCCAAATAAAGTTTATTCTCTCTCTCTCTCTCTCACTTGCACGCGACACCGAGAGACGGCGATGACGATTTTTTTGCTTTTCTTTTTATGGTCTCGCGCTCGGAGTAAGGCTTTGCGGGAGTTTCGCCGCTTGTGGAGACACAGCATCCGGGTGCTTTGGCAGGATATGACGTCAGGAAGTCTCGCCTCCTGCTTCCGCTTCAAAAGCGACGGCGCGACGGAGGCGAAAAAAAATTGGTCGAGACCGATCGCTCTCGTCGCGCGACGAAAGCGATGCTAGGCGACCCAAGCGACAGAAATTTTCGTCGCTTTCGTCGCATGTGTGAACGGGCCTTAACGCATCCTTACTCGGAGGATTAGGCCGATACGCACCAGAGAGTGGTCTCTACAAAGCGGTATAGAGCGGGCCTGACCAAGTGTTTTTTTAGGCGGCACAGAAAAACGAAGACGCCCACGAAAGGACCTATGATCCCACAAAGAAATTTAGTGGTATCCCCCTTCATCCCCTCCCCACTTACCTCCTTCCCCCCAAAGGGGGTTCGTGCCTCCTTTAATTAAAACATATTCATGCATTCATTCTTCACTGCAGCCACCCGCATTGCGCGTGCCTAGTTGTTGAAATTCATTCGGCCACAAAAGTGCGCGTTCCAGCTGAGGGTAGACAAGCTAATTGTCGGTAACAAATAATATTTATACGACCCGAAAATTGACAGCGTCAAGGAATTCGGCAACTCGCGCAGTAATACGTTCAAAACTAACTCATCAGATATCCCATCAGATGGCCGCACGTGACAGGTTTCTAAGCATTCCACCTCATGTAACCTAACACTTGTAGATATGAACATCGCATTCACTAAAGTACGAAGCCTAGCACCGAAGCGCGACGAAATTCACAGTTTTATAAATGACGTCAGTGCTGACATAGTGGTATTAACTGAAACATGGTTGCATGAAGGCATCAGAGATACGGAGGTGCTCCCTGCTATCTCGAATTACACAATTTTCCGCCGCGACCGCCAAAGCAAGAGAGGCGGTGATGTGCTCATAGCCATTAGAAATACCTTATCATCCTCACTCGTTCTGGTTGACAACAACATAGAATTAATCTGGACATGCATATCTACCGGAGCCCTGAAATTCGTTTTGGTGCCTGCTATAGACCGCAAGATAGCCAGCCAGGTTTCTGCGACCTCTTCCGTCTATCCCTCACTGCAGTAACAAATAAATATCCCAAGGTGCCCGCATTCCTATTCGGAGACTTCAATTATCCATTAATCAGCTGACCGTTGCTTTCAGTGTCGACGAACAAAAATCCCGCCTAACGAACAAAAATTCTTGAACACTGTACTCGACTTCGATCTTCACGAGACCATAATGTGCCCTACCAGAGGCAACAATGCCCTTAACCTTCTACTAACTTCCTGCCCGGAGAACATAAAAACCGTTAATACCCTTCCAGGTATTAGTGACCACAAACTAATCCATATTTGCATAACCACACCACGGACAAAGAAATCACCTACAAAGAAGATAATCACCGACTACAAGCGAGGAAATTTTGATGCCCTTAATGACGACCTAAGCAATTTTTTGAGACAACTTTAAAAACATGCATCGCAGTGTCAACGCTAACGGGGAACTCTTTAAAACAACGATTCTCAACATTAAAAACAGATATATCCCTACTATTCTTATTAAATCCGATACTATAACTGCCACTGGTTTAACAAACAGCTAAAATTACTCTGTAACCAAAAAAACGCCTCTACAGAAAGGCTCACCTAATCCAATGCCCCGCCGCGTGGGAACGCTATCGCTCATGCGCTAAACAATACCTAAATGAACTTAAAACTGCAAAAACCAAATTCTTTTCCAGTGACCTGCTATCAGTTCTTCAAATAAACCCGAACAAATTCTGGCGCATGCTCTCTTCTACGCATCGACCTAATCAAATAGATCTTGTAAACACTAATGGAGACCCAATCGACGCTTTAAACAACACTTCCCGTCCGTATTTTCCGCTGCTAACAACAACGCCACCGAAACATTGCCCAATCATGCCTCTGTAACAATGCCAGGAATCGAAATCTGCCCAGAAGGGATATATATATAAACTGATCAATGACCTAAAATTTTCATCCTCAGCCGGATACGACAAATAAATAGTAAATTGCTGAAAAGCACCGCATCAGCCTCTAGCCAAATATTGCACTTGCTCTTTACCCAATCACTACAACTGGAGACGTCCCTGACGACTGGAAGAAAGCTCAGATTATACCAATTTTCAAATCAGGCAATCGCGCTTTGCCAGCAAACTATCTCCCTATTTCCATAACGAGCATCGCATCCAATCTTCTCGCGCACACATCATTGCGTCGAGTTTAATGACCCATCTGGAATCCATCAATTTTTTCTATCGTCACCAACATGGCTTCCGAAAACTTTTGTCGTGCGAAACGCAACCGGCAGAATTCACGCACGATACACAACACTTCATGGACGAAAACATTCAAACAAATGCCATATTTTTAGATTTTTCAAAAGCATTCGACCGTGTCCCCCATAACCAATTAATCCTTAAGTTGTATAACCTTGGAATCCCTCTCAACATTTTTTCCTGGATCGAAAACTTCTTAAAAAACCGAAAGCAGTACACAAGCGCAAATAACTACGACTCGCCTCTCTCTGATGTAACGTCGGGCGTCCCCCAGGGTGCCTGCCTTTCCCCTCTCCTGCTTGTAATTTACATAAATGACTTGCCTACTAAGATATCAACCAGGTTAAGACTTTTTGCTGATGACTGCGTTTTATACTCCCCCATCCGTCGTCCAGACGACAGCACTAATCTTCAAAAAGATCTACAACAGATTGCAACCTGGTGTAACAAGTCACGCATGCCGACAAAATGTAAAGCAATGTCGTTCGCCCGCAAACGCAGCATAGCACATTACGCCTACAGGATTAATTCAGTTCCGATTAGCTCTACATATTCATACACATACCTCGGATTGCATGTGTCATCATCACTATCACGGGCAACTAACATACAAACTATCTGTTCCGAAGCCTCACGCACACTAGGATACTTGCACCGTAACCTAAAATTAGCCTCACCAGATATTAAAATGTTAGCTTACCAAACTTTTGTGAGACCGAAACTCGAGTATGCTTGTTCGATTTGGCACACCTGGCAAACAGATCTTACTATCTAGAAAGAATCCAAAACCGCGCCGCCCGTTTTATTTGTTCCCAGTACACTAACGATATCAGCGTCACCGCACTAAAAGAATCATTGCACCTACCGTCACTTGAATCACGTCGCTTAGTTTGTCGACTCTGCCTCATCCACGCTTTTTAGATGCGACGCATCTCTTGCTCTGAGGCATGTCCCTCCTGCGTCGGCGTTGTCCGGCGTCCGCACGCCAGCTGCGCATGCGCGGCTCTCCTCCCGTCTTCTCTCCGACAGCTGTGCGCGCAACGCACTTACTCCGCCTCATTATCATAAACAACAGCTGTGTGCGCGCGCTTCGCTCGCTTCGTTCCGCGCCCGTCGCGCAAGCGTGCGCATGCGCGACTCTCCTCCGTTGTCTCCTCTCCTTGAGGCGCTGTGAATATAAAGCGGGTATCGCGCAGCGCAGTCAGCGATCGCTCTCGTTCGACTTCGCGTCACTTTGCTTGACGACTGCGTGCTTGACTTGATTCTTCCGATGAAGACGTGATGGAAGCGACGGTCCCTTCATGAAAAGTAAAATTACGCCCATCTTCCCGCGTATGAGAACACCTGCATGTGATGGAATGCATCATACGCGTTCACAACACGTTTCACCCGATTTAGAGAATCAACCCAATGGAAACGCCAATTGAACCCCCCGATGCGTCGCATCACACCAGGGTTCCCTCACGGGAAGATGGCCGTAATTTTTCTATCGCCCACAATTACGGAACGTCATCTTACAACCATCTCACAGAACATCATCCCGCATAAACCACAGCCACCCTATCGCACCAATCAACGGCCGCACCGCAGCCATGAACAACTCTTTTTTTTCTCAATGGAATAACGCTATGGAACAACCTGCCTGATAACATAGTCACGTACGCCCACCGCCAGAACTTCCGAAATAAACTGAACAGTCACATGTCACAATCCTAGTGAATGCAGCAAACCTATGCCCTTGTAACTTACTCTGTTAGAGCCCTGTTTTTTGCCTTCATTTTTACTGCAACACCTTTTGTACCATTTTGTTTTTCTGATTTTTTTTCCCTTTTTTCTGCTGTTTATGTTCATGGTTGAGCTGTAAATCATACCTTGTACGCCCCCCCCCCTTCCCTCTTATGTAATGCCTTCGGGCTTTTAAGGTGGAAGGTGGAAATAAATGAAACATCCGTTAAATTATCGCTCCTGACTGTTTGCAAACTTGTTATGGTTGTTTACCTTGTGTTTGTGCCACGCATTGCGGTCAGCGAAGCTTATATGATCCTGTAACGCTTTTAGGCTTGAAAGTGCTGCACTTGTATGGACACTGAATTGAATTCGTCAAGCTTCTGTTCCTTCTAACATTGCGTACAATGACTTAAATAAACACACTTTCCATTGTATATCTGGCCGATAAGGCGATATTTATTTTATAACGACTGAAAAAGAAAAACTACCATGCGCTGTCTGTGGTGGCCGCGCCAACTAAAGCAGTGGCGTCCATACGAGGTGTTATTGTGATTGGACGATGCCCAAGATTATAATTCAAACCAGTTTTGGTTTCGGTTCTGTTTAACAACATGCTTGGCATCCGACGTTATCATTGCCTGGGCATTCTCGATATATCAGTAACCGGAATACCACGCTTCTGCCATCCTTTCGGCTGTAAAATGCGTCAGATAAGCCTGCCAGCATGGCTTGGAAAAGTAGCGATCACTAGCCGAGGCATACGCAGTGGATGAACGGCCGCCGCGTCACCGGAGACGCTCAAATGCGATGCACTCTTCCTCCACTTTTGGAGCTTTCCTGGCTCGTGCCTGTTTCGTAAGAGGCGTGTTCGCACCAGGCCAAAGGTCGGCGGATTCGGGACTGTGCCCGCAAGCAGTCGGTGCTTATGGCAACCCCACGCCAACGAGAACTAGCCAGCGCGTCAGTGTCAGTCTGCACGCGTTCTGCGAACTCGCTCGTGGAGCAATGAAAGTTACAGCGCAAAAAATGGTGAGTTCAGTATAAAAAAGATTGCCCAAAACAAATAAACCAACTCCAAAAACAAACAAAAACATGCACTATCGATTCGAACTTGCAAACTGCGATACAACGAACCTAATGCTCCACACTACTCAGCCACAAGCCAGTGCTGTCAGTAAGGGAGATGTAGCGAGAGAGAGAGGGGGAGAGAGAGAAAGAGAGAGATCTTTAATGAACACTGATGGAGATGTAAAGTATACTGTAAAGCCTGTTTACATTTTTATGTAGTTTTCACATTCCAAGCAGCTTAGACAGCTATTTTTTTAAACACTCGTGCCGTAGGCATCCCCCAAATTCCCACAAATATCTCAACTCTAGCGACTGCATACCTTAAACTGAAAAGAGATCGCAAATGTGTAGTCGTGCTGCTGGCCGCTGTGCTAGTTCACCCAGCGCAAAATGTGTTTCCCGCACCTTGGTTTTACGCTGTAAATAAAAGTTTCGGTTGATTTTAATTCGTTAGTACTTATATTAACAATTCGCTGACTCTTCTCCCGCACATAATTAGTCTTAGATTTTTCTAATAAAATACCAGTCAGCAAAGCGTCGCATGTGCGCCCACAAACTAGCAAACTAGAGGCACATTATTTCAGGCACAAACGCGTATTATAGTGGCTTAGTTTCAGCGGAACGAACGAATTGCGACGACCCGCCGGCGGCCGGCCGACTGATTTTAGTTCACTCTAGTCGGAGGGCCGGCGAGCCGTGCAGTAGCGCAGTCAAGCCAAGCCATCTCGTTTGAACGTCATACGAAACATGATATAAAATCGGCGAGGAGGATTCAGAGAGGAGGAATACACTTCCGAATTGATTTTTCTACGGAATAAAGTCGCGTAAACGCAGCGAGAGTGGATGAAACATGGCCTAGAGACTCCACACTACAATTTGCGCGAGTAGTCCCGCAATGTTTACAAATCACCTCAGTGCCCCTTTAACGGTCTTCAAACTTTCAACGCGAGCTGAGCTTAGCCGCAACGTCTTTGTACAAGCGTTTGCTCAATATCTTTATTAGCGCTTAGTTTTTTTTTATCTTGGTTGCACGCGGCATCGCTGTTCTTTTCTTCCTTTCTTCTTCAAAGTCTTAAATGTCAACTGCCTTTTTGTGCACAAGGCTTGAGATTGGCAGCTGTTCGGATCATGACCTCTTTATTGACCTTATTATGGAACTCCTAATTCGACTGACGAAGGTTCTCTACTTCATTTTTTACTTTTATACACTGAGAGCGGGAAAGCGAGAATTTCGGTCACCGGGTTAATATCCACACTCCACTCCGGAACGACTGCTGCACTGCAAATGCACTTAAACTCCATGGCGAAATTATAATCCCGGCTGGCGACCCGTGCATGTTCTCCCCAACCATGTAACGCCCTGTATCTGCACAAAAATGCATAGTTTTCGAAGTTAACGTGGCAGTTGAACCTCGATTTAACGAAGTCACCGGGACCAGCCAATTATTTCGTAAAATCGGGAACTTCGTAGAATCGAGAGAACGATAATTTTATTGGCTCGAGTAAAAACTTGTGATTTTCGCCTGCGCGCGGTTTGTGAGCAGCGGGAACACACACTTCTCGTTGCTCGCCAGTGAAGTCAGAGCGTCCGCAGCACCCTCGTGTGCCCCATCCAAGCGCCTCAAAAGGTCGGCGGCGTCCATCACCTCGCTTGATGTGGGTGGGCACGGGAGCTTCGACAGTATCCGGATCGTTCGCATCTTCAGACTCCTCTTGTGCGCCAGAAACAAGCTGCGCTATCTCCTCGTCGCCGAGAACTTCTGTTGGGTCAGTGTGCGCGTCTGCGTCGGCGTTCACGAAGTCGTCAAAGTTCTGATCTGCGGCCACCTCGGCACGCTGACGAAGCTCTTCCCAACAACTGGGCGACGTCTCTTCCATCTCGTGGCGCGGGCTTGGGGAGACCGCAACACGAGCACGCATCCTACTTGTCGTTAAGAGCTACAACACTGGAAGCTCGCACTGCGCTGGCAGCACACTGCCAGACATTCTAGACGCCATAAATGTGGAAAAAAAAAAAAAAAAACTCTTCCTATGCATCTTTTTTCCCGGAATGGGAATGCTTCGTTAAATCGGGTTCGGCGGCGAAGTTTGTTTCGTTATTTTGAGTCCGTAAAAGCATTAAGCCTATGGGCAACTGCGGGGGAAATCCGAATTTGTTCGTTAAATCGGGAAATTCGTAAAATCGGATTTCCTAAAATCGAGTTTCAACTGTATAATAATGTAAATGTGAATATTTGGTAAACCGAAAAAAAAAAGAAAAGAGAAAATTCCCAAACGAATCAAGTCGCTCAAAATACCCCCAAAAGTGCGAAATTTCTCTACTCATAAGTCAAATCTGGCTGTACAAAACCTTAAAGTGGAAAAAAGGAATGCTGACTTATTAGGATACGATTCTCGAAATTTATGTACATTTTAACTGCACTCGCCCTGCGGACACATTCAGAGTTGCATGGTTTAGTTTATCCATACAACGTTCCTTTAAGTCGGCATGTATATTGCGTGCACGGAATTTATGCGCCAGCTGTAAAGCCCCCAAGTGATGTAATTTAACCTGCAGCCTTTGCGTCATCGCGTGCCTCGTTGCGCAGGTTTGTATGCTCCCCCTGAGCTTCGAAGTATATTTTGGCGTATTTTCCGCACGTTCTTCGCAAACCCACGAAACGCAAACGCAACGAAAGCCAAGAAACTTGGCTTTCGTTGCCGAAAGCAGTTCACTGTCTTAGCCGGCCGAACATGTCGCCGGACGCGGTGATTTTCGCACTGGCCTTTGTTAGCGGAGGGGAAAACACGGGCAAGCGGGAAAGTGAGACAAGGAAGCAATTACATCCCAGAGAGAAAGCTCACACCAAGAAGGAAACGCGACAGCTAGAGACTACTGATAGAAAGAACGTTGAAATGGTTGGACAACAAAAAAGGTTGCATGCATGCCCCGCAGACACATTACTTAGATCAACGGACAATGCAACAACGTATTCAGTTTGCAATGCTGAATTATAACCAACACTCTGTGCACATTGTATGCTTAATCAGGGCACACACACGAACACCATAACGTGTAAAACGAGTGGTGTCTCCGGTACTACACAACGCATATGCAACGTGTGCACGTAGAGAGAGACGTGCCGGAGGAGATGGCCAGTTCTTACATTACAGCAGCGACAATGTCAAGGTTGTTGGCACAACAAACAGCTAGGCAGTAGAGAGGCGGTGTTGAAGTCGTTATTGCTCGAGATAAAAGGTCTCTCTCTCTCTCTCTCTCTCTCTCTCTCTCTCCTCTCTCTCTCTCTCTCCTCTCTCTCTCTCCTCTCTCTCTCTCTCTCTTTCATCTCTCTCTTCTTCTCTTATATATCATCTATAGTTCTATATATATATATATTATATATATATATATATATATATATATATATATATGAGAGAGAGAGAGAGAGAGAGAAGAGAGAGATAGATAGATAGATAGATAGATAGATAGATAGATAGATAGATCGATTCTCTATAGATAGATAGATATTGTTCTCGCAGAGGCTGAAATCTGGCCAAGTTATGTCGATTAACGGGTGGTGATGGAAGTTCGAGAAAATGTGGTGGTGATGGTGGCGGTGGTGCGGCGGTAGTAAGTAGTAAGTTTAAGTAAGTTGTAAGTTGTAATTAGCAAGTTGTAAGCTGCAGTTGCAGTTGCAGTTGCCATTGCAGTTGCAGTTGCAGTTTTGTAGTTGTAGGTTGTAGTTGTAGTTGTAGTTGTATAGTTATATATGTAGTAGCAGTTAAACGAAACTATCCATGGAGTATGAGTGGTTCCCTAACCCGGGAATCCAAGTGAGACCGGGCGATAGATGCCAGAACTTGCTGGAAGTCCGGGTGGTAGCTGGTAATTAGGTTCTCCCACAGCTCAGGGAGGGGGAGGGGGAAGGAAAGGGTGAGAGGTCGGGGTTGTGTGCACACTCTTAAAAAATGCGGGCTAGTGTGCCTGACTTATTGAGCAGAAAGCGCATTGGGTGGGAAACATGTGGCGTAAGCGAATTGGATGGACGATCGAAGGTATTCGTTTAGATGCGACGGATTGGATTCTTCTGATTTGGAGAGCTTGGAGTGAGGTAGAGGGAAATATTGCCAGCCGAGTGGACAGTACTGTGAAAATTTCCTGAAATGTGACGCAACAAGCACACGCCCCGTGCGGCGGATTAGCTGGGACGCTCGCCTCAAGACCTCGGCTGGGTGATGGTGAAAGCCCGGCAAATCGCGTCGACGCGAACGGTATAGGACAGGATAGATGAGTGTCACGGCATAAGCAAATCGCTTGTTCTTCTGGGGCCTGGGGAGAGAGTGCGCAGGCTTGCTGATGGGCAAAAGTTTTACCCGTCAATGTGCAGTGGGTGGGTGTCTGGACGAGGGAGACATTTCTTTGGGAGTAGTGATGTTGTGAGAGGAGGCGGAAAGTTGGTGAGGCAAACCTCCCCGCCAAGAAGCTCCAACAGGCAGCTTAAGAGTCGGTTAAGATCTTCCGAGCACTGGATGAGCCCGTGGGGTGGATGAGTGCGAATGCAATCGCCAGCTTTTAGCAATCTGCGTGGAGGTTGTGTTATAATTGAAGCATGCGTTATAAGGACTGATTTGATGGTGACGGTTGCAACTTTGTGCTGCCCGCCTGGCTACGAGCTAGCGTCTGTATACGCGACGTCCGGGCGGTTCCCGTAGATGTTCTCGTGGGCAACCATGACTCCGTACATGGTTGTCTTCTCCCCGGATGGAGATTAGGGTGCATTATCTTGAATATTGGTCGAACTCGTACGGCAGACCTCCAAGCCTCGAGGAGGACAAGATGAGCAGCAGGAGATGCCAAGTATGCGAGTCTTAGGTGTTTGAGTAACTTGAGTAAGGTAAGGCCCGCAGGTGTTTGAGTAAACCGGACACGCTTGACTGTCGAAAAGGCCTTCAATTCTGAAACTGTGTTACGAAGCCCTAGTTGAAAAATCTGCTTGGAGGTGTTTACAGGCAGGTCCAGTCTTTTTTTGAATGCCATGCGTATGAGTATGCCGAAGGTGCTCAAGTCTTCTTTTGGGAGGCACAGGTATGGAGTAGGTTACTCTAAAAATTAGCAGTGCTCAAATTAGTCTTATTATATATTGTTCTTTCAGGCCCCGATGGCCTTTAGTGATGGATTGGAGCATGTGCGTTAATTGAATTAATGTCTTGGATAGTTTGAATAAGGTTAGATCGTTCCGTGTATTTGCTTGTATGGTGAGACCGAGCATTTTGACTGAACAGCGGGGCCTGATGCCATGGCCATCCAAATGTAAGCATATGGGCTCAATATTTCGAGCTGGTGTGTGCTGGCGCTCAATTATTAGTTCAGATTTCTTAGGTGTGCATTGAAGATCCCCTTACAATGCGTAAGACTGCAAAGTGTCCGTGGCTTCTTAATTGAGAGCATCTTGTAGGTTTCCTATGTAGTATATAGAGTCTGTATCTGTCCATATGGTGATGCAATCTGCATATAGAGCACAATGTATGTTGTGGATATGACATCCAGTTGGTTGGGAAAGTTGAGTAAGGCAGATTGAAGAGAAGGGGGACAATACGGAACCTTGCGGTGTGCCTCGATCATCAAGGTATATAGGATCCGACGTGAAACCGCCAACTTTAAAGATAGTATGACGTCGGGTAAGGAAATCTGAAATGTAGGAATATACACGATGACCACATACAGTCTGACCGAGTCGGGGGTGAATAGCTGAATGTAAAACGTTATTGAAGGCGCCTATTGGGTCAAATGCTAGGATGGCCCCTGGAGAGTGACAGGTAGCCGGCGCCAGGACTTCTTCATTCAAGCGGAAGAGAATGTCGTTGGTACTGAGGTGTTTTCGGAACCCGTACATGGTATCGGGGCCTTTGTCCTTTGTCCTCAATAGGCCTTTGTCCTCAAAAAATGATTCAAAACGTCTCAGTATAAGTCGTCCTACTAGCTTACCCACACAGGATGTAAGGGATATCGGGCGCAAGTTGTCCAGATGAGGCGACTTGTTGGGTTTAGGGAAGAAAACTATCTCTGCGGTTTTCCATTGGGAAGGAAAGCAACCATAGACCCAGTAGAGTAGATGATCCAAAGAGTTGCCGCCCAGGCTTGCCAGAAGACTGTAAGTTACTTTGTCGGAGTCGAGAGCGCTGTTCTCCTTGCATTCTGATACAGCTGGTTCCAATCCATAGATGTAAAACCCCCTGTCGAGTAGATCATTCAGGATGTTTGGTGGTGGGGAAAAGTTCTTGCTGGTGTTGAGGTATCGATCTGCTAAGGTTTGTAGAAGGACCTTTGAGGAATCTTGAGACGAATGTATAGTCTGAAACTAGCTGCGTTGGGATTCACTCTGGCTGGAAGGGGGTTGATCAGATGTCTCAGTAAGCTTGCCAAGTTTTACGTGTGGTTAATGTCCCTTGGAGGGAGAGAGCGAGAGAGAGAAAGTAATGGGCAGGCGAGGTGAGCCAGGCTAGCCGCCCGACTTGCTACACCAGATTGGGGTGAAGGTGATATAAAAATATGTGGTAAGAACTCTCACTTACACATGGCTGCCCGAATACACAGACACCCACAAAAAGCACACACACAATCGTATAGCTGAAGCCAATTCCCTTTCTAGAGTGTCCTTGCATATCCAGCGGCTGTTTGATTTAGTGCGGCAATTTTATGGCGAAGCCGGCGATTGTGGCGTTGGTTTTTCCATCGCTTGACGAGGCTCCGACGGGCTTCCCAAATGTGAAGGAGTTTGGGGTCGATGCTAGGTGTTTGTTAGCATGTGGCGATGCTTTTGGTATGCGCCCGTACTGTTTGGATAAGGCCGTCAATCCAGGTTCTAAGGGGTTGAGCGGTATCAATTGAGCGGGAGGTGGTAGCCTTCCGGAAGGCGTCCCAGTGATACGGGCCACACTTGTTTTGTCGTTGTAATTTGTATTCCGGATGGTAAGTTGAACAATGACGTGATTAGAGCCCAAATTTTCATGAGTTGAAGACCAGATGACATCGAGATTCCCGGATAAAAAATACAGGTCGGGAGTTGTGTCCCAGTTTTAACTTTTGATCGCAGCGGTGCTATTTGATTTCGCACGAGGAAAGCTTCGCGTTAAACTACGTACAGTCGTTAGTTAGACGGAGGGGTGCATCATTTTCTGTCTAATTTTGCACGTGATGCACCGCTCTCAAAAGCGCAACTGCTTCGAGCCTGCCAGAACGGTGCGATCGTTTAGACGTCGGCTTCATAACGCTAGGGACCCAGGTTCGATTCTGACCACGAGAAGCATTTTTTTTTTCTCGTTTCACCCACCATAATAATCATCATCGCCAGAGAAAGGCGGCTTTCCTGCAGTGCGTTTTTGACGCGACGTACGCCATCACTGAGACGTAGAAAGTTTCGTTAGGTTCGCTTTTAAAGCACTTCAAAATTCAAATTTAATTTATTCAGAAAAGTACAAGAGTGTATTAACATTGGGGGAATTTACAGGAGGAGTAAATACAGGAGGCAGGGTAACCGCGGCACGAAGGCGCCAATCACTCCCTCAGGATACAGTCACTTAAGTGTGCCATCTGTAGCTTTTTGGAGCATCATCGTGTAACCTGTGCATGTGCCAAAAACACGGCACATACATGTGAGGCGTTTTTTTTTTTTTTTTCGAAATGAGCTGAGCCGGATAAAACTGCACTGACAAGAAAAACTCGGCAAATTTCCCCTTAGAAGAGGTGGCAAGAAAATAGTTGAGATAATTAACGTCCTGAAAATGTCTACGGAGATGGTAGTTCGTTTCAAGAATGAGCCAGATCCCGCGGTTTCACGGATCAAGATGAGCCAAATTCATTTTCCAAAGGGGAGTTTGCTTTTGGCTTGACTGTTTAACTGTTTTGTGAGTATGTCCGATTTTTTTTTTCTTTTCGGCGCCGGCTTATTATGAATTCAGACGGCCGTTAGAAGATCGGCAAAAGATCTGACTCCAGATGTCAATGACGAAGTGAACGGAAGAAAAAGTGAACGAAATGAAACTGAGAGACGTCAAACAGTGAGCTCATTTCATCTCACCCGTCCCTACGAAATACCTGTAATTATATTTATTTTGTTACTCCCATATTTACCATTTTGGTACTTAAATAAACAGCCGCCGCTTACAAGTACTGGAAAATCCCCCCCCCCCCCCCCCCCCACCTCCGTCTGACACTACGAACCACTTCATTAAGGTGAAGAAGAAGACACGAGCTGCCTTCTTTTGAAGCGTTTTGGAAATTCATGGCAATGCAATGAAGAGCTTTCTTACTTCATGAGTACCTTCAGGCGTGCACAAGAAAATTATCCCAGGGAAAAATTCGAAAAGAGCTGCTAATGGTGCCAAGAGGACTCACCTGTTCTCCTGGTATAGCTCTAGGGTTCTTGAAGCTCTGTTGCATGCATTTAGTGCCTTTTCCCCCAAAACAAAATCGTACCATGCTTGATAGTCAATTTACATGAAGTCTTCATAAGAATGCCGCATCAACTTGAATGTTTCAGTTCAATATGAGCCACGGAGCAAGAATAAAATATTCTTGCTCCGTGATATGAGCCAAGTTCAAACTTATCACCCCGACATTGTTCGAATTCGCGGCATATTTTTTAATTGCTTGTGGCCATAAACTTCCCCCAGCTGACATGCAAAATATATCATATAATAGCTTTGATGGCATTGCATTTAGGTCCGGTAACAAACTTCCGCTTGTTTCTCAAATTCGCGTTGGGTGGACGTGGCTCATTTAGAGAAAAAAGAACACCTCATGTGCCTGTGCGTGTGTGCTGGTGTGCATGCGTGTGCGTGATAACGGTACCTGCCTTGAGACGAGGATGAACCCGTAGTAACGCAAACGAGGACGCGGCAAGCATATGAATGCGGCAATTGCTACGCACTGCCCTTGGCCGCCACCTCGGCCTCTGCCTTGCTCCGAGGTCTCTCCGCAGTGATAATATCGCCGAGAACCGCGTTGTGGTCCAGCTATCAATTTGCATCTACCCTATTTCGATACTGCACTGCGCGCACAACCTTCGTTTAATCGCGGCAACTGCAGATGGCGTGTATCCGTCTTTATATCCATCTGAACACTGCTCCGGTGCGAAACCTTTTATCGGACCGGTGCTTCTCTCGATATGACGGCGAGATGTTTGAGTGGCGCCCCCTGGCTCTGCCGCCAGCTTAGGGACTCGCGCTGCTGTCGTCTGCTGCACTCCGCTTGTAAAGGGCAGCAGTGCCTGTGCTGAAAATCGTCTGCTTTTATGCTGTAGTGCATTAAAAAGCGTATTTCTAAGAATTCGGTCATTTTTGTCAGCTTCTGACACATCTGAATAATTTCAAACTGTATCCCTCACAAGTCTGCAACACACGAGGACAGAGAGATCAACTTTCTGCAGAGCATCGGTCAGAAGACCATGTGTAACTCGTCCCATCTAGCTTATTCGCGAGGTTCAGGGCTCAGAGCTCATCGATATGTGTTCAAAATGCGCAGGCTTCCCTACAGTATTTTTGAGACGCTCTTATGAAGACTCAACAGTGTAATGACGTACAGACTTGGTCAAAATTTTGTGGGCCAAGCCGGAAACGCCTAGGCAGCAAAAAATTCGACGTACAAGCTGACGTCGAGGGTGAGGCTGAAACTCTTTATACAGGAAAGCTAAAGAAAACACCTTTATTTCTTATTGCCTTCTAATATTTTTGTCACATTTAAATGTAAAGCCGATTCTTTGAATTCTTTGTTGTCGAGAAGGCTTAGGGTTGGCCCACAAAATTTTGACAAAAGGTGTACGTACCAAGCAGTGGGCCCCTATACGCGCATCGTACCGCAGGAAATAAAGCCGCTGTCTTCTATTTATTTTGTTGTTGTTGTTGACTTCTATAGATGAATGTTTTTTTTTCTGTTCCCAACACATTATTATTTCTGCGCCGTCCCAAAGGTCTCATATTTGAAGGTTTGGCCGGGGATGTTTGGGAGGCTCACAAAGATCATGTGGATATTTTCATCAGGTTGAATGGCATACATTTCCTTCTTCACAAATTGGCTTTTGTTATAGCTGCGTGCAAGAAGGTGCATATCCGCAACGTGAGTTATTTATTTACATGCAAATACAATAACAAGGTTTTTGCTACGCCACCGCGATCGCGCCCCAGGCAACGTTGTCCAGAGTAGTACTCGAAGGCGGCTTTTGTGCCCCCAATTTCTATCGTAACCATCATTACCATAACGAACTGACCTTCAACCCGATCAATTATGACATAGTTATGGTGTTCAAGGTTTGATATACACTCTAACGAACGCAATAAACAGTATACTTGCATATATTACAAGAATCGAAACCGATGAATATTTCCCCGCAGCTCGTCATTGTTTTCCAACCCTTCCAGGCGTAAATAACAGATCCTGGTTTCTCAGGATGGCGTCCTACGAACTGAAGGAAATTAATTTTACTCTCTTGTCCTGGACTGAGGACCCGGACCACTAATCCGCCCGATTTTACGGTTGAATAAAATTTTCTCCTACATCACCGCCTAGTCCTTCTCGGCGACTTTAACGCCCCTCATACTGCATGAGGTTATCCCAAAACCAGCAGAAAAGGAGCGCAAATGCACGACGCTGCCCAACAAGCTCACCTCACGCTCTGGACCGACCCCTAATACCCCACCCGCATCGGCAACAGCGTGGCACGTGATTCCAGCCCCAACCTCACATACACTCACAGTATACCCCGAGCCACTTGGACATGCCTCGACGAAACATTAGGCAGAGATCATTATATCATTGAATTCACGATCAATCACACCCGAATTCTTCACGAAATCGGCCATGCTTAACTCACAGACTAAAAATCCTTCCGTGACTCCCCTCTCCCCACCACAATTGAAGACATTGAAACATGGACCCAAGATATCCTCAAAACTGTCGAAGCCAACACGTGCACCCTAGCTATAACAGAAGATCACCCTTCGGTGGACATGCATCTCCTACATCTGTGGGATGCCCGCCGAGGGCTTATCCGCCGCTGGAAAAAAACACAACAAAAAACTCAAAACACGCATCGCCCACATCACACAACAGGCAGCCGACTATGCTCGCACCTTACACAAACAAAAAAAAACCGGACACAATTTTGTAACCGCCTTCAAGGAACTCTCAGCCTTAAGTCCACATAGAACATCCTCCGCTCCATGCTGGGTAATAAGCCCAGCAAAGCAGACACCGGCCACACCATCCGTCGCCTAATTCACAATCATCACCTCAATGAAACTCAGTTCCACGCACAACTCCTCACACAACACGCAGACCACGCAACACAACCACCAAACATTCCACCTCGCAATTACCAAGGAAAAGAAAATCCCGACCTTGACGCCCCCTTCACTCTCATTGAACTCACCTTCGCCATCAGCAACCGCACTCGTAACACCACAACAGGCAAAGACCGAATAAATCATTGCTGGACAACCAACTATCTGCCCCCTCAATGGAAACATGCCGAAATCACGCTCATTCCGAAGCCCGGGAAGCCAGTCACCCTAGAAAATCTTCGTCCCATATCTTTAACGTCTTGTGTAGGCAAGTTATTTAAACACCTAGTTAATAATCGGCTCACAGCGTACCTCGAAGGAAACAGCTTACAGTCAAACCCGGCTATAACGAACCCGGATAGAGCGAATTATGCTATATATCGAACAAAAATATTTCAGTTACAGAAATACACGGGGAAAATATTCCTTATAACGAAGTTCACATCCGATATATCGAACTCTGCGCGCCTAGAATGGTTGCCGAAATGCATGGTCTTGAAGCGGTGATTGAGATGTGGATTGGCCACGACCACGGAGCAAGAGCCGCGACTGAGACATTGCGCCTTGCACGGAGTGACGTGATGCCCGACACTTTCCGTGGCTGTTTCCGACGCGCGGGACTCACGATGGAACCCGCAAATTCCGCGA
The DNA here is from genome assembly GCA_013339765.2 of Haemaphysalis longicornis. Lineage (NCBI taxonomy): Eukaryota > Metazoa > Arthropoda > Arachnida > Ixodida > Ixodidae > Haemaphysalis > Haemaphysalis longicornis. The sequence continues at coordinate 24,929,119 of CM023456.1, forward strand.
GTCCGGACCAAGACAGCAGCATCGGTGAACTGTGGGAAGAGCTCGCCAGCGTTACCGATGATGTCGCGAGTGAAAGCCGTCCGACGCTTACAATGAAGCGCTTTCGGCAGTCGATGTGCTCCGCCAATGCTTTTTTATTTATTGGAGGACGCGGACTCGAACTGGTGCAAACAATGTTTCGTGCAGAGAATGATATGCTAGTTGAAGCCGCCAAAATGATAGTGAAAACAAAAATCACCGCTTTTTTGCAAAGTAGGCAGCTAGGCGGAAAGTAGCTTTATTATTTGCAATGAATGGATTATTTTGTGTATGGTAATGGCTAATTTACTGTGTTCGTTTCTGCATGCGGGGATGGCGGAGTTGGGAGGGGGGGGGGGTAGCTCCCGCGGATTGCGAACTCGTGAAATAGGTTCGTTATAAGCGGGTTCGGCTATATCGAACTATTGGATATATCGAACTAATCGCAGTGAATATTGCAGTTCGCTATAAACGGGTTTGACTGTACTACCTCATACCATGTTTGGCTTCCGCGCACACCTATCCTCGCAAGACGTCGTGTTACAGCTAAAAGACGAAGTCCTTACACCGCTGAGGTGCCAAACCAAACGCGCTATCCTAGCCCTGGACATTAAACATCCGGCTATAGTCGAAGGACTCCAAAAAACTAACTGCGGCACACGTACATACAATTACATACAAAAATTTCTTACCAGTCGCACAGCCAACCTCAACCTCGGCCCCATCCGATCCATCTCCTTTAGTGCCCGACCGCGTGGTACACCCCAGGGGTCAGCCATTTCCCCACTCCTCTGTAATCTCGCCCTGCTACAACATCTGCCACTTCTACAACAAATTCCACACATACAACACACACTTTATGCAGACGATCTCACTATTTGGACAACAGGGGTTCAATTGGGGAACAACAAGATGCCCTCCAAGAAGCCATTGACACCACCTTACGGCCGCGGCCTCAATTGTGCACCAGAAAAATCTTCCCTTCTTGTCCTCTTAACACGCACGCAAGGCCGTATATGACAACCCCTCCCAGACCCACAATTAATCCTACATGGCACTCTCATCGTAACCACCCCTAAAATTCGTGTTCTGGGACTTCCAATCAGACGGCGCAGGCATTAATCACAAGGACTGCTATTACAAATCACACACCTCATCAAACGCATTGCTAATCGTCGACAAGGACTGAAAGAAAATGACCTCGTGCGCCTCATTCAAGCCCTACTAATTAGCCGCATCACATACGGAACTCCATATTTGGCACTCAAAAATAGTGAAATCCAAAAACTCGACATAATCATCCGGCAAGCCTATAAATTAGCACTAGGGCTACCGCCGACAACTTCCACTGCCAAATTACTACAGATGGGACTTCATATAATACCTGGGACGAACTTCGAGAGGCCCATCATGTCAACCAGATCGAACGGCTCAAGCTCTCACGCACTGAATGTCACCTCCTCCGTCGCCTTGGCTACCAACTACCTGCCACCCATCACCCCCGCCAACGCATCCATCTGGAACATGATCTGGAACTACGCGATTACATCTCCGTCGCCCCCATACCCAAGAATGTGCACCCCCTTCATAACCAGAGTCGCCGACAAGCCCGGATTCGAATGCTTCGCGAGATGCTTTTTTTTTTTATTGCCGGTCTTCGACAGTGCAACACAACATAAAGGTACTACAGAAAACACAATCTACAAAAAGGCCGCCATGCCATGGTGGACTGGCGTTGTCATTTAAAATTCCCTAAGCATGGCGAGGGGTTCCACCCTTGGCAACCACTCAGGAACAGAAAACTTTGCTCTCTGAATTTCAATGAACTTGGAAACAGTTTCGCGGAAATATTGTCGCGTCAGCCGCGCGTCTACATCACAGTTGAGCCATGCCATGCGCGACCGCCAAATACTGTGCAGGCCCAACAACATGACGAGATCGTACGGCACCCCATCCTCTCTCTCGATACATAAAAACCGATGCTTCAAGTCAAGCCGCGAGACATCCGCTACCTTGACGCCGCCAAATATGCCGATAAACCAGCCTTCGCAATTTCAACAGTATACCACCGAGGAGTTCAACTGACTTCCGCAAAAGTAATTGGCAGCGACTCTATAACTGCAGAATAAATCGTAATAGCCCTCGCAGCCACTACATCTCAATACATTATCACAATAGTCACATACTCGCAAGCTGCCTGTCGCCATTACGCCACCGGTCACTTAGCCCTCCGCGTCCTAAAGTCCATCCCTAACCCTCCTTACCTCTACATTCTCTGGACACCGGAACATGAGTCTCTGGAATGAGGCGGCGCATGCTGCCGCCCGCGCGCATATCTACCGGGCGTTCCCCTCCAACACTCCAGCGTCACCGTCGGAAGAAGACCATTGTGTACCTCAAAAATTCAGTCATCCTCGACCACTACCGCCTCGAACGCCGCATCTTTCCCCCACCTCATGACAAGTTGACTAAGGAAGAAGCCACCACCTACCGCTGCCTTCAAACCAACGCCTACCCGCACTGCACCCTCCTCCACGCCATCCACCCCACCTCCTACTCCGCCACCTGCAAGTACTGTCCCCAACCCTGCACACTCTACGATATGGTTTGGGCGTGCTCCCACACACCATCCCTCCCCCCTGTTCCCTACCCCAACCAGGAGCAGTGGGAAGGCATCCTAGCCAGCCCGGACCCCGGCGTTCAGCTTCGGCTGGTTCAAAGGGCCCGCCTGGCAGCGACCGCCCAGGGACTTCTGGACTGAGAGGACCCCCAATTGCCACTACTCCTGAACTAATATAGAAATAAAGTTTATTCCTCCTCCTCCTCCTTCTCCTGCTCCTCCTCTTCGACGACGGATCTCCTATAACGCATATCTGAATATTTCGGAGATGTTGCGCTGTGACAAGAAATGTACCGAAATATCCCTCCAGGTTGAACAAACATAGTGTTACTGTATCTTTACCGTATAGATGTGACTTGTTTTGCTCAATAAACCTCTGTACTGGTTAGAAGCCTGGTAAAAACCAGCACGCGCCTGTACATAAAGTAAGTTATTTTGAACTCAACCTACATTTTTTACGTGCCATAGTGCATGTCGACATACTTTCATGCCATGGCAACGTAAAGTGGTGTGGAGCGTTCGGTAAGGTTGCGAAAAACTGTTTTACCTCCTATATGATTACTGGGGATCTTACTGCCCTCTGCCAAAAGCCGACTGCCCCGAAGGCATGTAATTTGTTTTGGTCTTGTATTTTTGCTGTTGTCAGTTAATAGCAGCTGGTTGTTCTTTTTTGTTCGAAAGATTGCTTAATACAGAAGCTGACGCCTAGGCTCCTACTCGCGCTCCGCACAGGACCGGCTTCGCAAGGAATGCAGCGGCGCCGACTAGTGTTTCTTCCGTAGCGGTATCCAAAAATGCACTTTAACTCACGCCTTGAGCTAGTGTGGGCAATTTGAAATCTATTGTTATGATAAAACGTTACGCACACGCAAAAGCAGGTGCGTACAACCATCAGACGTCAACCGAGCGCAAAGATACAGCAGGGAGAGCAAGCCCGAGTGAAGCAGACGACAACGTAGGTAAACACAAAGAATGGCCTATCCGGAACGGCAGCTTGAGAAAACGTTAGCCAAAATTGAAGTACCAGGTGACAATCGTCATAGTGACAAACAGTGACCATCGTCATATTAACTATATGGATTAAAACGTCAGTTATACCGCTAAAAGAGTCATGAAGACACTACGCAACTTTTAAATGCAGAGCATTTCAGTAACTCACTGGTTTCCCCGATCAACAATGTAGACTACGACAATCACCGGGCTAAGTTTCTCGATTTCCTTTGTTGTTTGTAGGAATGTATAAAGCATGAAATCATGAAGCATTTACTGCTCGCAGAAACGCTCAGCACGCACACCCGCCGCGCCTGCCCGCACGGCCGACGGAGCGGCTCGAGCCTCGAACTCTCGAACCGTCGCAGGTCGCGGCAGCAACAGCTTGTCGCCGCTTTTTCAAAACACACTAGTCGTGGAAAAGTAGTTCCACATTGGTGAAAGGGGATTTTAATGTAGTGAAAAATTGTCCTAGGCAGTGCCATCAGCTGCGGTTTTCAAAGCAATGCTCAAATATCATCCGCGATCTACTCCGACCGGCCGCGGACGTCGGTGCCAGCAGCGCCGGCCCGCTTACGCGCGGTGTGGCGAGTAGCCGAAGGATGGGGATACCTGCGCGCAAGAATCGGCCGAGGCCGTGACAGGTATCTTGACCGTCGATCGCTGAAACGGCAACCAACACGCATACAAAGTTACACATACGAGAAAAGGGGCGGCAGTGTGGTGAAAAGTTGTATTAGGGACTGTCATTCGCAACTTCAAACGATAGCGGCGATGAAATATCTGCCGCGACTCTAAGCCTAAAGTTCCCAACATTCGATTAGGTGCATCCGAAGCCGGCGGCGAGCTGTTGGAGAAGTCGCACGCGTGCGTGTGTTTTCCCCTAACTTCTTCGGGGTCCCAAACTCTCGGTTCTCCTATTCTAAAACTCCCCATTACCCCAAATCCTTAACGACGTGTTTCGCCTCGTCCACAGCCTCGCTTTCTGTTAACAGTCGTGAGTTTCGAAATTGATGCTACAGAAAGGCAGGCTCACTGTAAACAGACCAAAGCCCACGTTGAAATTATAAATTCCCACTCCGAGGTGTTAATTGAAACTAAAAAAATTGGGCCCATCTCCCCGCGAGGGGGACTCGAGTAAATGCGTCGCATAGGGGGTGGGTGTATTGCGTTAACGTTTAGTGTTTGGGGAGTTGGTGGTAGTGAATGCGTTGTATCAGCAGCTTCTTGACGTAGTTTGAATGAGTCAAGGATATAAGGGCGCGTTCGTAGCCTCCCATTCTGTGTCGGCTTTGTGGCGCAGTGGGTAGAGCACCATGTACATTGCGTTCCGCCCGCAGGGTCGAGGGATCGAAACCAGGCGCCGGATAGTATTTTTTATGCAGAAATGCATTATAGTCGGGGGTTGTCGTGCGTCCCTTGGCCGGCGTCCGCACAGGTGTTATCTCTCCGCGCGCTCCTCCTCGCCCCTAGCAACGGATGTGGCGCGCCTAGCAACCGGAGCAGGTGGTGAGCGGCGGAGGGTAAGGGAGAGAAGGAGCGCGCGCGGGCGTGTGAGGGCGCTCGCATCGCGGAGCAGCGGAGGGTAAGGGAGAGGAGGAGTGTGCGCGGTCGGGCGAGGGCGCTCGCATCGCGGAGCTCGCTCGGGCGGAGAGAGAGAACAGGTGCTGATCCATCAATAATAAATACATTATTAGGCTCACACTCTCGCCTCTCTCTTCTCCATTAATCGCATCACACTCATCGGTGCACCCAATGCATTTCTGCATCCTCACAATCCCCCTCGGGGAGGTGCGGGGGAATTTTTTTTTATATAGTGTAGAGGGAGGGGTGCGGACTACGGCTACGGACGTCAACGCGGGTGACATCGTGAGTTACTGAAATGCTCTGCATTTAATATAGCCATGTCCAAACCTTCTCGAAGGCGTTGAAAACTCGCGTTCATACTATTCATACTTTGCGGACAAGTTGTCGCGAAATGTAAACATATCAGCCGTGCAGAGTGCAGGCTACGGCAGTGATCGTTAATCGAATCCGGGCATAACTATAAAAAAACATTGTAGGGTAAATAGGCACTGCTTAAGCCAAACTGCAGATCATAGTAGCACTTTTACACGTGCGTGGCGACGCAATCCGATAACCGTTCTCACGTAGTCATTTATTTACGAGGCAATGCGAGAAGTATACGCGCGGTGAGATCACAAGTGAGCGGAGCGTTTTCGTCTCTACTACAAGGAGTTTCCTTGCACACACAGTCTCGTCACTAATATTTCATAATGAATTCATCGCGTACTTGTCTGGATCAGTTACAACGTCCTTGGCGTTAGCTGTCTGCGTACGAGCTGTGTCGCCGGTAAGAAGCGAGTCGCTGACTGCTGGCCTGGATTATACCGTCTGTAGAACACTTTTTAGGGTAATTTGCATCAAATCAACAAGGAGGGGCGAGACGGTGACAAAAAATTGGCCGCGTATCTGCTCCTTTCGTTGCAAATGTCGTCAAAAGACGATAGTCTTTGTAGACATTTGCCAAGGAAACGCCCCCTTTGCTTTCCCGCTCACCTCTCATGCTGTTCCTGCTCTGTCGCGCTCATCCCAAGGTAAACACACTTAAGGTTTTCTCAAGGCGATTTGAATTTACCGCGTTCCACTGCTACAGACCGGGTTCCTCGATGCCAGCGCTGCAGTACGGCGGAGACACGCGTGAATCGAGGCGGCCGACTTCAAGGTTTATAGAACCGCGTTCCCGTGCTCCACGTGCGTTCCAAGCAGAACGTGAAACCGAGCTAGTGAAACCTTTCGCTGCTGTTGCCAGTCATTTCTCATATGCCGCCAGGACGTGGCGCGGGCAACAGCAGGCGGCGGTTTTCTGCAGTAGATGTAGATTATAATTTGCTATCGAAAAACCATGCATGATGCCTCCATAATTTTTTTAAATAAAGGAACACTGTAAATATCACTTGTGTATTCATTTTCGGTCCTATATTTGCGTAATGTCTTATTCATGTTCAGCAAATTTGACAAGTATGAACATATAAACCGATCTTAGACGCTTACATTTCGCTGCGAGTAAATAAGACTATTGCGCAGTAGGCATTTTACTTTGGCCGGGTGGCTGAATCGAGTCACAGACAGACACACAGATAGACAGACAGACCTACAGACAGACCAAAATTTCTGGTTTTAAGTAGCCCAAGAAAGACTATCGTCTTTAAAAAATTGGGCCCATCTCCCCTCGAGGGGGACTCGAGTAAATGCGTCGCATAGGGGGTGGGTGTATTGCGTTAACGTTTAGCGTTTGGGGAGTTGGTGGTAGTGAATGCGTTGTATCAGCAGCTTCTTGACGTAGTTTGAATGAGTCAAATATATAAGGCGAGTTCGTAGCCTCCAATTCTGTGTCGGCTTTGTGGCGCAGTGGGTAGAGCACCATGTACATTGCGTTCCGCCCGCAGGGTCACAATCGAAACCAGGCGCCGGATAGTATTTTTTTATATAGTGTAGGGGGAGGGGTAAGGACTACGACTACGGACATCAACGCGGGTGACATCGTGAGTTACTGAAATGCTCTGCATTTAAAAGAAATTGGCCGCGTATCTGCTCCTTTCGTTGCAAATGCCGTCAAAAGACGATAGTCTTTATCGACTTTTGCGAAGTAAATGCCTCCCTTCGCTTTCCCGCTCACCTCTCATGTTGTTCCTCTTGCGTCGCGCTCCTCCAAAGGTAAAGACGCCAAAGGTTTGCTTAAATCATTTTAAATTTCCCGCGTTCCACTGCTCCAAACCGGGTATCTCGATGCGAACGCTGCCGTACGGCGAAGGCGCGCGTTAATCGAGGCGCCCTACTTCAACGTTTAGAGAACCGCGTTTCCCTACTCCACGTGCATTACAAGCAGAACGTGGAACCTATCTAGTGGAACCTTGCGTAAATGTTGCCGGTTGATTTCTTAAAATGGCGCCAGAAGCTATAGTGGCGCGGGCGACAGCAGGCGACGGCGGAGTGAATTCTTTTTCTGCAGTCGATGAAGTATTTAATTTCGCAAAGGTCAAGCATGTTTGATATTTTGATAAAGGAACACTGCAAATATCATTTCTGTATTGATTTGTTGTCTCATATTTGCGTAATGTCTTGTTCTTCTTGAACAATGTTGACAAGTATGAACATTACACCGGACATAGACGGGTAGATTTAGCTGTGACTATATAAGACTATTCCGCAGGCATTGGTTTGCTTTGGCCGGGTGGCTGAATCGAGTCACAGACACAGACGGACAGACAGACGGACATACAGACAGACCAAACTTTCTGGGTTTTCTGGGTAGCCCAAAATTTCTGGGTAGCCCACGAAAGACTATCGTCTTTAAAAAAGAAAACACGCTGTCCCATACGCACAGGAAATGTGTTGTAGCAGACGACAACGCGCCCCGGCGTCCAACAAGTGACGTCATTCGTAGGTGTCACGGTATGTCCTCGAGGCCAATAGTTGGTGTTGCCTGTACTCGCTACCCGCCGCGGTGGCTCAGTGGCTACGGCGTTGTGCTGCTGAGCACGAGGACGCCGGTTCGATTCCAGGCCGCGGCGGTCGCCTTTCCGATGGAGGCGAAAAGCAAAAAACGCCGTGCGTACGAGATTTCGGCGCACGTTAAAGATACCCAGATGGTCAAAATTAATCCGGAGCCTTCCACTGTTAATCCTCCCTCCTCGTACACGTGCTTCTACAAATCCCCAAATTGAAATAACGGTACAAGGTCATACAGTCCCTAAAGTCTCCCGCCTCAGAATCCTCGGCCTACTTATCCAGCAGAATCGATCCAATGCTTTCTTCATACAACAACTCGGATCTCATGTCGACCAAATTATTGCACTTCTTCGGCGGGTAGCCAACCGACACCATGGACTAGATGAAAGGACCGCCTCCACCTAGTGCACTCTTTTTTTATCAGCCGCCTCCTCTATACTCTGCCATATATACAAGCGTCCAAGGTCGAGCTGAACAAGATCGATGGCCTCATCCGCAAGGTCTACCGCGCCGCCCTGCAGATACCCCCTAACGCATCCACGGATCGTCTGCTCCAGCTCGGAGTTTTTAACACCGCCACCGAATTAGTTGAAGCCCATTTATCATCCCAGAGAAATCGCCTAGGACTAACAGAAACGGGCAAGTCTATTCTCGCTGCTCAAGGCATTCCGCTGTCCGAACAAGCTAAAAGTGCCATGCATATTCCACTTGAAATTCGGGAAAACATATTCACAAGGCCCCTCCCCCGACACATGCACCCCGTCTACAACTCAGCGCGCCGCCAAGCCCGTACACGCGCCTTGGACCGGGAACTGGCAAAATGGCCGGAAGCGGTGTACTGTGATGCGGCGGAATACCGCCATCACAACGCCTACGCTCTGGTGGTAACGCGCAACTCCGCTTGCACCCCCCTCAGCACGCTTACCATCTTAACTACCTCCCCCACGACTGCGGAGGAAGCGGCCATTGCGCTGGCCCTCACACAACGTCCAACCCCGCCCAAGGTAGTCACGGACTCCAAGCTTGCTCTGCTGCATTTTGTACGGGGGACCATCTCTTCTGAAGCCCTCCGCATCATCCAGAGTAACCCGCCTCAAAAGATGGTGGAGTTGGTGTGGGCCCCGGCTCACACTGGCCTGCCGGGAAACGAACTTGCCCATGCCATTGCCCGCGATCTCACACTCCGGGCTGGTGTGAGCATCGTCCCCCGACATGGCGCGCGCTCCTCCAAAGAACGCCTCATCACGTTCAACGACATCGTGGAGCACTACCGACTCTCTCGTCGTACTTTATCCCCCGCCCATTCCTCCCTCACACCTCACCAAACCCGCTATTGGCGACTCTTGCAGACAGACTCTTTCCCATGCAGAGCTCGTCTGCACCACATCCACCCCTCATCATTCCCGTCTCCCAACTGTCCCCAATGCGGCCAACGTGCCACTCTGGAACATTCCATGTGGGCTTGCCCTTACGACCCCTTCCCTCAAATCTCCAGCAGCGAGCTATGGAGAGAGGCGTTGGGTAGCTCTAGCCAGGAGATTCAAGAGGCCCTGGTCACGGCCGCTCGATGGACCTAGTTTCCATCGAGCGGCCGTGCCCTGGTACGCAGAGCTACCGAAGTCGCGGCTGGCCTCCGCCCAGCCGCCACCAACCCTCAGTAACCATGGTTCAAATAAAAGTTTTCTCTCTCTCTCTCTCTCTCTCTCCGGAGCCTTCCACTACGGCGCGCCTCATCGCCTGCGTTGCGTCGGCGTGTGAAACCCTACAATCAATAAACAACTTTACGTCACGGGGCGACGTCAGCTACTGGACTGTTCAGATGGGCTTATGCTGATAAAAACAAACGCAAAGTTTTCAAAGACGTGGAGCCAGTGGCCGTACGCAGGATTTTAGTACTTCGAAAGGATGGATAACATTGAACAGGAAGAAACAAAAAAGACAACGACATGAATTGATCAATCGAATATGATTGATTTATTGATTCATTCATTTATTGATTGAACCTTATTCTAATCAGCAAGCGTAGTGTTCTGGTGCCCGGCCAATGAGAGCCGCCCTTAATTCGGGATGACCTTGAAGTGGCCTCCTCGTGCTTCTCTCTTGCAACACCATGCTGGATAGAGCAGGTCGGAGCTGGCCAGCACTCCACCCAGCGGATGCAAATCAAGTTAGAAAAAGCTAAAACAAGAGCCTATCGGGACGAAATGGCGCACTTTATGTATTTCGTTCTTTTTGGTCCCGTGAAGGGAGGAGCCCGACCTGCGCATAGTCGGAGCGCGTAACGACAGGCGGCAATCGCCGTCGCGCGGGCTCGGGGGCCTAGAGTCAAAAGCGCTCGCTGGGCAAAGGGATGGGTCGCGAGGGAGCTTTGGGCGGAAAGGGCATGAAACAAACGTGCGCCTTACAAGAGCGGCATGTACGAACCGAGGACCGTTCAACATACACCGAGGAGGCCCAACGAAGAGCACGTTGCGCTGGCCAATTTTCTACGACGTTTGTTGGCGGCAAGCGAGATATCGGCGACCATATGTCTTCACCACAATGAGCTGACACTCTTTACCTCCACGCATGTCAACCCGCGTAATACTCCACTAGATCTTCCCCGTGTCCGTCACTGAATGCCCACACTCCCCACCGACGTTGCCACCCCAACCTAACACTCGCGCCCCGTCGGCCCCTTCCCGTGAGCAGTGGGGAGAGACTAGTGTCACTCAGGAGAGACTGCTGGACCAACTTCGACCACAAAGGTCAAGCTAGGCTTGTCTTGTCGGCCTGGCGGTCACGCGGGCTCCTCTGCGGAGCGTATCGTCCCGTCCGCGTGGCCTAAGTGATAAGGCAGTCTGAACTTCGGATCAGAAAGATTGCAGGTTCGAGTCCTGTCGCGGACCGTATCTTTTTTTTTTTCTTTTCATGGGAAATGTTTACGTTTCGGGTACCATTCCTTTCAAATTTTCGACAGACACCCATGTGTTTCGATATGTAGATATTGCACGCCACTCAACATGACCGTTGCACCACAGTTGTGGCCCCATCCTTTACGTGTACAAGACGAGCTGTAGCCACACTCTTAAAAAAAAAAAGGTCGGGGCATTCACTAATGGAAATACTAACAAGTTAACTTGTCCCAGTATACACTAGGTACTTAGTAACTGGAGGTAGTAAATGTAGCACTTGTCAGAATTACTAACCGAAGCAGGCAGTAAGCACCACTACTCCCACTAGTAAAGTCCCAGCGATAGCACTCTTCTGAGCTACATGCGTTTACTAACTGGCTATGCACTACCTAGTCATAAGCACGACCTTAATCTGAACCATACTATTTCCTACACTCAGTTAATTTACGAACCATGCAGTTGTTAGTGGCAGAGCCTACGTACAAAACCGCAGGGTAGTAAGGTTCGTAAGGAGTTAGTAAATACGGCCGTTACTACCTTTTTACGACCTTGTATTATGGGATATCTCCACCAACCGCGGAATCTCTCGCCATAACCCAAACTTCCCAACCCACCGCAGCCAACATCCCTCCACGATTATTACTATGTCCAGGGCTGCCTACACTACCGTCGAGGGTAAGCTCCTCTTGCAACAATCCAACTCCTCCTGCAAAAGCTTCGCCCTCAAGTATCACAATACCACGGCCGCTGGATGACGCTCTCATCTAGCGGCCCGTGACAATACTATGGACCGCTGCTCACAGCGGGGTGTTGGGGAATGACAAGCTCATGCCGAGCCCACGGAATCTCCAGCAGACGAATCATCTCAACGCTAGTCATCAACCAATCCCCTTAAAACCACTAAAGCCATCTTCACCCACTACAAACATCTCCGATACATGCATCCTCCACTGCGCCCATCCTTCACTCACGCACAAGAACATATCTGGCGTCGCCTACAGATACCTCCTGTTCCCCTTGAGCCCACACGCTAGTACTAGGGTTGCCACCTTTCCCGGAAGAAAAAAACCAGCCCAACAGGGACTGGGGGGGGGGGGGGGGGGGGGGGGAGTGGAGTGCTATATAGAGTATTGAATTTGTGTTAAAAAACAGACGCCAGGTTGTTGTTTTTTTTTGTTGTTGTTGCCATGAAATGCCATTTATTGTAGCGTTTTCCTACAGAGAAATCCACATAAAGTTTGTACTGAGAATGATTGAGATTTTGGTTATTGCTCTGAATGTGCTGCACTGAAAAGTAACCGCACTTGCTGACCGCGCCGGCGGCATTTCGTTGTGTTGTTCCGGCCCTTGGTCCCCTTCCATCTCAGGAACCGCGCTGGGCCACACATTTTCTCGGCTCGCGTGTCTTTGCACAGATTGTCGGCGCATACGTAGTTTCTGTATTGCCGTTTACAAAATGCCAAAAAGAATACCCGCGGCACTATGGCCGAAAAACCGGCCAATGCCGGCCGCTTTTAAGTAGAGACCGGCAACGCGCGCCCCAGCTGTCTAAAAAACCCTAGCTAGTACGCCTACAACTGTCAACCATGTCATACCCCACTAGAGGCACTATATAATAAACCTGATCTAGTGGCTATATACCCCACTATAGGCACTCTCCACCTTGTCATTGAATGTCCACACTCCCTTCCGGTACACCCCTACTAGGGTGGCTAGACACCCTAGTAGGGGTGTACCGGGTGTACACCCATTCTAGACACCCTACCCCTACTATCACGCACGCTGTCTCGCGTTCAGTGGGAGAGGCTGCTGATTAGCTCCAAGATCAAACTATGCTGGTCGACCAGGCGGTGACGGCGGCGTTCTCTCGCGGCCTACTGTACAAATGAGGCTGACAGTGTACCCGCCCCCTCCTTCTCCTTTGCTCTATAGTAAATGTTTATTCATAATAATCGGGGACATTGTAAAATGGACAATATTCGGGTTGAGAGCAGCGTCGAAGCCGCATAAGCATTTATTGCACATCGCGTGACAGAAAAAAGTCGTCATTTGATGATAAGCAAATACAGCGGCCTTGTCCGCACACTTCCCAAAAATCCTCGTACCTTACCCTCACCCAGCCACCCTGCGATTTCAAAAACGCTAGCCTTTCGAAGCTTCATTGCGTAATCACTAAGCCGTACCACTACCATTCGTTATCGTTAGTCACTAGTCACTACCATTGCCTAACGATAAAAAAAAATACATGTACATTCTTTATAACTATGTATACGTGGTGTGTAAATCTTCGCTGATAACCCACCTTCACAGAGTGGAATGGCAAGTAATTTTTTTCCTTGAAGTTGTTTTTTGCTGTAATATTAAAACTATGTTGAGAGTCAATCTCTCGAACGATGGCGACAATGTCTTATTGGGCCGGCGCTGGGACGACGAGGACGGTGATGGTTTTTATTGTCGCAAGATTCCTTGACGGAAAATGACTGCAGACGCGAAAACCCATACAATCGCTATTGCTACGTGGCGGCAGGACAATAATGAGACGAACCATCGGTGAATGCGATGTATTTACAGTATTTACATGGCGGCCACGGAAGAGCCCGCGCATGCTACGCGCCACACACACCTTTCTCCTCGGGCGTGGGGCCACAGCACCATGTTCCACTCGCGTCATCATCGCCTTCTTGTAACAATATGATAGAGCTTCGCTGTAAAGATATCAGTGTTCACATTCCCTTTTCGCAAGAAAAAGAAAATGCTCGGTGATTTTCATTTGGTTCGAATTTAAAATGCGCGCGCAAACCCGAAGAAGCAGAAAACTACTGCGTACAAAATAAATGTTCGATATTGCTTATAACATTATGTTACTACTGTTATAGTTAAGTGAAATTTCATAAAAAGTAATCTATTTATTGAAGCATTTTCTCAAGCTTACTACGAGACTACAGCCACTAGAGCTTCGACTTGCTGGCCGAAAGACGTCCAAACATATGACGGTGTAAACAGATCCACGTTGGCTGGAGTGATGTGAAATCGTTTGAATGCATTCGCAGGAGAAAATGTCATTCGGATAATGCAGATGGAAACGGATCAGTACGAGTTCGACTACGTGAAAAAGGTAAGTGTTGTTTAATGCACCTTTCAGTAATCTAACATGGATGAATCGAGCGTTTCACAATGACGGCCGTACTCGCAACTTGACACGATCGAGCGCGTGCTTATTGAACGACATTCCTGCTATTCGTAGCTCCCGTGCATTTAGATCCGTGTTCGCGGCTAACCGTTTACAATTCATGCACAGTTATTTATGCTCTCTTGCACTTTTGCTGTCGTGTAGTTGTATAACAGAATGGCGGACATTTCCATGCATGTAGTGGCAAGCTCGTGTTGTGATCCCTAAAAGTCCTACGTATCGCGGTTCATTGCACGCCAATAATCTGCGAGTTTCCGAGTCGTCGTGGTCACTCTCGTTTCTAATTTATAAATTCCACTGGCGTTTGATTGTGGCCGATGTTTTCTGTGGATGTCCCCCGTGAAAGTGACTATTTTTTGCGCGTACCCTAGGTCCGTGTTGTCAGTCATGTGGTACAATATTTTTCGGGTGCCCGAGACACCGTTTTTCGTTTCTCCTTGTTTTCGTGGCAGCGTGTGTGCTTGTCATAGGTTATGTCGTGTGAGTGTCAGTCATCTGTGGTTTGTTGTTCCAGTCATTCCGTCGAGGCGATTTCATTTGTTTTTTCCTTGATTCAACTCCGTCCTGTCCCTAGTTCCTAGGTACTTTTCTGAGCGGCACACAAGCGGAGCCTGTCGTCGGTTTTCCGTCACGACAGCTGTGCGTGCGGGAAGGCGTCTGCGCTAGTGGTGGAGCCAACTGTGATCGTAGCAATCGTAGACAACTCTGTCGCTGATCCCTGGTCATACCGAAGCGATCGGCGCGAATTTTGTCCCCTTCGCAGGAACAGTTGCGTACCTTTAGCTCGTACCTGCACGTAGCTGGACGTTGCGGTCAGCCTTGACGTCCCGTTTGTGTGTTGGCTGAGACTGGTCGCCGCACTTTTGAAATCGTTGCGTAGACCCTAGAAGATCGCTTGAGATTTCACAGTCTTGCCGTGCCCGTGACGAGCCTGCCAGCACACTACGTGCGAGTCGTTGAGTGGTACGAGACGGAGAGGTGGAGAGAGAGAGAGAGAGAGAGAAGCCTCTTCCCTAGCAGCCACTCTCAGGCCTGGCGTTCAAGCTCTGCGACGGCAGCGGTTTGTGGCAAGTTTGCAACGTAAGTTCACACGCTACTGTGCCCCGTATTGCGACGCGACGCTGTGTTGCCGCGAAGGAAACAACGCCTTCGACCAAAAGAATCCCGACCGTGTGTAAGTGGTGACGTTACTGTAGTACGCAACTTTGCAATTGCGGCGTAGTTTCTAGTTGCCCCTACGCGTCGGCAGCTTATTTTGCGTTCATATACAGCTTCGACTGGCGTTGTAGCGGGACAAACATGCTTTGAGAGGTCATTGGTACGTGCTGGCTCGCCGGCGCTCCTCAGCGGCCTAGTAGTGTCTGTAGTTGAGTGCACGTTCTTCTGTGAACCGGTCGATCAAACAAGCGCCGATTTAGGAAAGCAGACGCCGACATGACGCAGCGCCGCTCTTTTGCGCGTCACATCGCTCGTGACGCCGCCGTTCTTTCGGCGGGCCTATAAATTTTCGCCGGTCGCGCTGCCACAGCCCATATTTTGCGTTCGCAGCCCGACTCGTGTATTGTTGCCGTCAGCGATATTTCGCGCATATCTCGTTCAGAGATTTTCGGAACTGAAATTGCCGTTCACGCCCAAACCAGGGATGAAGCTTTAACCTCGCCAAATGACTTTTAATGTGGCAGGGAAGATGAGTTTTTGTAGTTGGGTGGGTGTTATAAATGCTGTTTCTTTCCGGCTACAATGTTGATCCTGGATTTGTTCCGTTCCCAGCGCACGATCATTTCGTTTTTCGTAGCGTACGTTATCAGTCTGCACTGAGCGCGCGTAATTATGTTCTGCTTTAAGACCTTTCCTTCAAGGTTATTTGGACGCTACTTAAAATCGTAACAGGGCAGAAATGCATAATGTTTTATTTTGGGCTGTTATGATGAACGTTGTGGACGTGGGCCAGACCTGTTTACTATGCAGTTTGAGAAAGAGTGAAGGAGATGAAATATTCTGGGGCTGCACATCTCACCATTGATGATAGTTCTCAGTATTCTGGCAGGGGCTGTTGCTTGTAACAGACAACTTGTGTGCATATGTGAAGTAACTCATGTATGAGGACATATCCATAACCCAACCAACAGTCAAAAAAAAAAAAAGGAAGAGAAAGCTCTTTTCATTTTGCCAGCATGGTGCTACAGACGCAGTCAAAATGATTTTCTCATCCTTCATTACCATCACGGCAGCACGTAACAACAGGTGGTGGCAACTATCTGGTGCTGCGAGGCAGTACAATAGCCGACTGATTTTTTTGGACCTAGAGGGTAACGAAAGATAGTCCAAATAAAAGAGCAGTCCAAAAAATCTGCGAGTCGGAAAAGCAACCTTTATTTCATTTAAATAGGACTGAACACAATCCTTGTGATGGTATGCACAACCCCGTGAACCACAATCACCATAATGGCTACCAATCAATAACCATGCACCCCCTGTCTAACGACGACGATGGTTGAACATGAAGCTTTCTCGTGATGGATTCTTTGCTTTTCGCCTGTGTTCGGACAGAGTTTAGACCATGTCGAAAGGGAGCAGTTAGATGGACACCGGCTTCATAATACGAGGGACCTAGGTTCGACTCCGCCCACTGAAACCTTTTTTTATCTTTCACTTCACCATTGATCATTCATAATCATTGTCGAAAAAAGTTGGCTTTCCTGCTGGGCATTTTTGCGTTATAGACGTCATCAGTGAGAACACCAAAGCTTCGCTTTCAAAGAACAATGTGCATGACGGGTGACACAGGACAAACCTGATTATGATGTTGCTTATAAGTCAGCGTCACCTGGTGCCTAAAAACAGTGACGTCTTAAAAATAAACTGCCGACGTATGACCCGTTTCCTGCTTTCTAGATTGCTTCCGCTGCAAACTAATGCAAAATTATGGCCCCTAGGTCAAAGTTTTTTACCTCGGCGGCAGTCAAGCCAATCCCCATCCAATCTGAAGCTAGACAGGTGGCTTAGGGTTCAAAATGGTGCCGTCCTGGAGTTGCACCGTGGCTCTGTCGCAGAAAATTTTGTCTGGAAAATCAAACTTTTAGCTTTATTTTGTCCGGATATCCGTTTTTCATATACGTTACTCCTATGGGATGACTGGCAGTTCCGAGGGAAAGCCCGGAATATCCAGCAAGTCCGAATTCTTGAATCTGAAGAAACAGTGAGCTGCTGTAGAAGCAGGTAGTAGCACCTGTTAAGGGGTAACCACATGGAGCAATTTTGTTAAAACGAGCAACAAGTGTAACTTGATAGTTTACAGTGAACTATTAGTGCGGATGACAGCGACAATCTGTTGCCCACGCTACATTATATTGCCATGGAGAAACATTAGTGCTACCAGAAATGTTTATTTACATGGGTGAACTTGTGCCCACAGGTGAGTTGCAACGTTTAGCCTTTGCCGAACTCTTGAGCTCTTCATCCCTCTCCTCTTCTCTGGCTCACCTTCGTCTTCATAAGTTAAAGTTTATTTGCCTATTTATACATTGATAACATGAAAAGGGCTGAGGAAAAAAGCTGCCAAAGCAGCTTGACGGGCCCACCAGCCCCTTGACTGCTACCCTCCCCTCCCCTCCCAAAGCTCAAGCAGATTATGAGCCATGGCAATATACTGCTGCCGGGCCTCCGTTGCTGTCGCTCACTTCTGGCTGGCCAGATGCAAGCAACAGTGATTTTCTAGCGGAAGTGGACTTTGGGCATTGTAGGATAGGAGCGGTTGGATATTCCTGCTGTAGGTGATGAATTAATGAGGGGGATGATGGTGGATTGTAATTTGTGTGCAAATGTACAACATATGTATGTATATGTTGAGGGAGATTTATATGGCAATCTACACAGTAAAGAGGGGGACGAGGACTTGCTCATCTTCCTGTGGTTAATGAGGCTATAGTGATTTCAGCAAATATTTGCTTTTTACCAGGCTGAAAATTTTAAATTAAATGGAGGCTACCAAAGAAACTCCTTAGTTTTTGTGGTCACCTGTGAGGGGATCACCGTTCCTGTTCATGTCGTTCATTAATGTTCCAAGTTGACATTTTCGTCGACTGACAAACTCATTAACACTGAAGCGCTTACAGTCAGAGGCTATAGTGCTTTTTTAAAACATTTTTTTGAATTTGTTGCTTGCAAAAAAAAATATGAAAAAAAGGTGCAGAATTGGAATCCAATCTCTGTTTCTGCTTTTCACTGACATGAAAAGCAGTGCAACTAGCCACTCTCTCTTAGAAGAGGCGGAGGGTCGTGATTCTACGTGTCGTTCCACATCTCGTGTTAGTGAGGAGCCGTTCATATTCCACTTTGGAGGGAGCAAATCACATTGACCGTGATGTGCCGTGATGTATGTTGGGGCCTATCATCATCACTGCCATTTGCATTCTTGTTCAGTGTTAATGGGCGGCAACCACTGGGTGTCATGTAGACCGATGAACTTGCTTGGAGCTGAACATACACACAGAAGTAATATTCTGTGATAAGTAATTATAGCCTGTTGCTTCACAATGGACTGGGTACGTGGTATGATGAAATGACAAAAAAGGACGGGATGAACGGAAAGAAAACACCACACAGCACTGTGTGGTGCCTTGCGAGCACCCCTGTTTTGTTGTAGCTGAAAGGCAAGTGTATTGGCGTATCACCTGGGGACAGAAGTTGAACTGTGCTGAACATTTACTTAATAACACAAGTAAATAAAATACAGCTTGCTTTTCAAATTAGGGAACATTAAATTAGGTAATGTTTACTAATGTTTTCGACACTTTTTTTTTTATGACTCACGGCAGCAGCCGCAAACTTTTGAGTACTACTTCAGCTTTTCGTCAGCAGATGACAGGCTAATCCACTTGCCCGTTTGCCGTCTGCGTACCCTACTAGAGACACGGGAGGCAGTTCTGGCCAGCTCAACATTTGGAGGACCAGATAAACTTGGTCTGAGGAGCTAGGCATGGTGCTGCTGAATCTGGAGCCCTGGGCATGGGGCCCCTCCCACAAGCCTCCCTCTAATCCTTTTAACCTCTCTCCTCCCTATATTTTCTAAAATAGAGTTTTCTACTACTACTACCGTTTGCCGTCTGCGCAGGAGGCCAATGGCAGACCTCTTTGTAACGTTGAGCCTATGTAGAGTTTCGCAACTGGTCTGTATTGAGTAACTTTTAAAGACGGCAGTGTGCCGTGGTGTGCATGGTTTCGTATCCTGGCACACTTCACCCTGTGCAGTAGAACGGACTTCTCCTCCTGCCGTCTTTCATCAGCTGTCGCACTGTGAAGGCTGTGTGAAGGAGGGTGCTGTGGTCGGGGTGCCGTGCAGGAGCGAGCGGAGGAGGAGAGTCGCGGAGGCAGGCGGGGCCGGCGCAGCTCGGGCAGCTCTGTGGGATCCTCCTCGGCGGCGGCGGCAGCAGGCGGGCGCAGCAGCAGCGGCGGCAAGCGGGGCGACATGCGAGCCAAGCTGGAGCGCAGTCGGCAGAGCGCACGCGAGTGCCGTGCCCGCAAGAAGCTTCGCTACCAGTACCTGGAGGAGCTCGTCGCTGACCGGGAGAAGGCGGTGCTGGTGCTGCGCAACGAGGTGGAAGTGGTTGGTATCTCCTGCCCCCCCGCTGGCCGTTCTCTTCCTGAAGAGAGGACACGGTTGAGAGCGGGAAGTTTAATCGGGCTCCTTGCTTTGGCTGCAAGGTTAAGAACGTTGAATGCCAGGCCAGATGCACTTGTTGCACCGTTAGGCTGTGAAAGACGAGCCAGTTTGCAATGTTCGCATTTTGGTATTGCCCTGTTTGCGAACGCGTATTGCTTGCAGTGGCTGTGGTCCCTCAATTAGTGGGAAGAAAAAGAAACCTCACGGAATCAGTGTGGAATATCTGGGGAAACGGGTGCACACTTTCTAAGCCAGTTTCAACCTGTGTATCCCATATCAAGGCATTACACGCGATGTCTAGGGAGATTTCAGCCTCCCGACAGGGGGTCAAGAGCTTGTGTGCGTAGAACTTTAATGTGCTCAGAGGCTGCACAACCAAGACATCATGTACATCTAAAGGTGGTTGTATCTTGTCTCTTGTTGTGCATACCCGTCACGATGGCCCAGTTTCCAGGGCGTTGTGGCCCTGAATCAAGGACGCGAGCTCTATCCCTGCTGCAGTGGCTGCTTTTCAGATGAAAGCGAAAAGTGAAAATGGCTGAGTGTCAAGCTTTGAGTGTGCATTAAAGAACCTCAGGTCATACAGTTTCATAGTAATATGTACTAGAGGGAAATCTGCCACCACTGTCTAGGGGAGCCGCGCTTCAGCAAGCATTCCGTCATGTACCGGGCAGGCACATTCCACTTGTCCTTGGCATGGCTCATGAACAGGCTGAAAAGTTGGCTCTGGCTGTGAAAAACCGACACTATTACTGTAGAAGGTTCATGAAATTTGTTTTGTTATTATAAAATTGAACCTCCAAAAATTAATTTGTCAGTGATTATGTAGAAGCTTCATGCACGACGAACAAGAAAAAAATGTTACCCTTTTTTGTTGATTTTGGCTTTGAGACAAAAAAGAAGCCATACGGTTAGCTAAGCCAAGTAGGCGAGGAACGTCGCTAGCGGCAATGGCGCCGCCCACGGCGGCCCGCGACTGCAGCGACAGATTTCCCTTTAGTATATCTTAGTATGAAACTCTATGCCTCAGGTGGCCAAAATTAATCTGGAGCCCTCCACTACAGCACCCGTCATAGCCCAGGGGTAGCTTCAGCGTGTTAAACCTTATAATTAAAATTAGTTGTCATGCATGATCAAAATTGCCGCTGAGTTGGCAGGGTCCAACAGGTCAGCTGTGAAACCGAGGGATACAATGCTTGCTGTGAGAAGGGCACTTTCTGGGACTTGGCCCTGCGAAATCCTAACAAAGCCAGCCTGCCTGTTTTGAGGCTGGAAAGCATAAGCAGGAGGCACTGTGCCAAGCACTGCATCTGTGTGGTAAGGCTTGTTTATGCTGGTGCAAGTAGCGCTGAACTGTGACAGTAGCATTTTTTGTACCAGGCGGGTGATGGGTAAAAGCAGGAAGGCAGTGACATACTAGCACTGCAAGGTTGAGCTTGACGTGGCATTGATGCAGAACTGGATCTTGGCCATTAGAGCCAGACCTCTGGGTCAGCTAGGTGGAATTGGTCGAGGCAGATGAATGACAGGTACTGACTGGAAGAAGTAGTGTGGCCCATGTCAGGTGCGAACAGGACAGCACGAAACGGCATGTGTTCAGATGGTCAGGTGAACTACAAGTGGGGGATGCATCCAAAATTAAGTCCAGAGAAACCCAGGGGTGTACAGAGGCCATGACTACTCTATGCCCCGGAGGCGTATTCTTATAAGTTACGGCCACAATCTTGAATATGGTGTTGTACTGGCATTACCAATGGATGTTTCCGTTGATTTGGGAGCCACGTGATTATGTTAGAGCCAAAGAAAAATAGGGTAGATTCACCTTCGCTAAGCAGCATGGCTGAGTGGAACGTTGCTCAAAACGTCGTCGAGTGCCGTTTTATTTATATTCCTTTAACAAGGCAAGGTTTTGAAGTTGGGAGACGGGTTGTCTTTAGAAGTGGCACTGCATCACGTTCCCGACGTGCCCTGTGCGATGCTTCTCGTTGCAGTACCGGCAGTACTTCCAGCAGATGGACCAAGGCAACATTCCTGAGGCCGTGCTGCAAATCTTGGCAGAAGAGCAACAGCCAGCACCGTCGCCACATGAGTGATGGACTGGGCCCCGTGCGGAACTCCCGTGAAGCTGCCTGCCGCATTTGGGGGATGGGAGCGTTGTGCCGCACACGCATTTTTGGGACAGGTATTTGTTTGCGACATTCAAGTAGGGCCCCATTCTCTTCAGGCTTTCCGTCAGCGTTGAAACAGTTTGTAGCGTAGACATACCCGGCATATTTCAGGCAACGTCGTATAGCACTGTAGTCGAAAACCCGTAATTTAGAATATGTTCCTCCGGGGCTATTTTTGACCCCACTGGGAATATGGAAGTGGTGGCAGGATTTTTTTGTTTTTCTGATTGGCTCCAATGGCTGTCATGTAGTATTTAATACTGGAAGCGTGTGACAGAACTTGAAGGGAATCGGAAGAAACTTGCAGCCACGATTCCCTTATTCAGAGCATAAAGTTTTTGCATTGATTATGTGTTGTGCGGTTGTAAAATTATTTCATAGTAATGTTACAGCTGCATTACGCCAAACAGCTGTAATGAAAACGTGTGGAGCGGCAAGGTTCTGGGCATTGCACATCATAATCACAACTGAAAAAAAAAAAAAAAAGCTTCAGCGTATCTGCAAGTTGTGTGGTCCTAATATGAATATTTAACCTCATTGTTGACCGCTTTATTTATGAAGGAAACCTCTGCACGTGTTACAGGCACTTATGACTTAGTCCTTATTGACCTGCATAGAATTAATGATTTTAGGGTGATGTCAATCCAGTTTCAACTTTTTTTGCTGTTCATGTTGGTCTGGTTGGCAGAAGAAAATATTTGTCTTGTTGGCAGAGCTAAGTATTTATACCTTGTTTAAGTTTTAAAGTTTTATCTGCATTTCAGGCGTGTTAGGGAAACCTCCCCCTCTGGTGTTGCAAGTCAGCACTCGTCAAACAGTTTTATGAGGACTGCACTCCATGCAGATGTGATTTCATTCGATTTCGAGCCTGGCATTATTGCATGTTCCTGCTGTCATCATGAGCTATTTTTATTGTTGTGTTTGAAATGGACAGTGCAATGCGTAAATAAATGCGTGTGCAAAATTTAATTCTCATTCGTTGTGTTTAAACTGACCTAATCCCTGCAGAGTTTCATTTCTAGTATTTAGTGAGTGCCTTTGGTGTGATTGCAGCTGTGACACAGGGCAGTTGCAACCCAGTGGCAAGATTTAAAGCGTGCATCTCTTGGGCGTACGGGAACATTGCACATGGGGTTAACGGCTACACAAGGTGTGGTCTGGGAGTGTTTGACACTAAGACTGGGTAGTGATAAAGAACAGCTAGTTGCCTCGAGTCTGATGTCTGCGCGGAGCTAGGAAATGTCATTGGACGTTGGATACATTGAACTCGCTCATCTAGTGATGACTTCTCTATTGCCAACAAATGCTTGTTCCAAAACTGGTGGTTGTAATGCTGGTTTTGATGTAATGCATTGGAAACATGAGGGGAGCAGCCCCAGTCTCGTGTATTTTAGATTTTAAAGACGATAGTCTTTCTCGGGCTACTTAAACGCAGAAATTTTGGTCGGTCTGTATGTCTGTCTGTGACTCGATTCAGCCACCCAGCCAAAGTGAAATGAAATCTGCGCATTAGTCTTATATACTCACAGCCAAATCTAAACGTCTAAGTCCGTTGTCAGTGTTGATTGATTGTAGGGTTTAACGTGCCGACGCAACGCAGGCGATGAGGCACTGTAGTGGAAAGCTCCAGATTAATTTTGACCACCTGGGGATCTTTAACATACGCCAAAATCTTGTACACACGGGCGTTTTTGCTTTTCGCCTCCATCAGAAAAGCAGCCGCGGCCAGGAATTGAACCCAGTGTCCTCGTGCTCAGCAGCGCGACGCCTTTGGTGTCAGTGTTCATACGTGTCAACATTGTTGAACAAGAACAAGACATCACGCAAACATAAGTTGGAAAAATCAATACATAATGATATATATTTGCAGTGTTCCGTTATTAAAAAATTCATGGATGCTTGGTTTTTTGCGATAGCAAATGAAATACTACATCAACGGCAGAAAACTGTCGCCTGCTGTTGCTAGTGCTACATCCTGGCGGCATTTAAGAAATCAAACTGCAATAGCAACGAAAGGTTCCACTAGATGGGATCCACGTTCCACTTGGAACGCTCGTGCAGTAGGGCACCGTAATTCTATAAATGTTGTTATAGGGCGCCTGAATTCACGCGCGTCTCTGCCGTACGGCAGCGCTTGCATCGCGCGCTCTCTCCGCGGTCGGTTCGCGCCCAACAGGTGGGGGCGCGCGCGTCGCGGGATCAACAACATCTGTGGCGTGATCGTGACGTTGCGATCGTGGCGTGATAAAGGCGGGTGTCGGCGAGGCTGGCACGCACTCATCGCTCTCTCGTCAGCAGTTGCCACAAGTGCAACAACATTAACGTAACGCAAATTACTTAACGTCATGCGCCCCCGGAAATGCTCTGCATTTGATCGTGCCCCTCGCGAGGGGGATGTTTGGCTCGCGAGTGGTTTCTCTGAGCAGGAAGAAACATACCTAAATCTTACGGAGTTCGAACGAATACTTTGAACTGAACATGCCAAAACCAGACCTTACTAGAAACAGTGTGACAGAATAAATCCTACAAAGACGCAATGGCGGGCCCTAAATTTTTTTTACATGGCAGGCCCGCCAGTCGACTATTGTCTTTCGGAGACCTTTGCAATGCAAGGAGCAGATATGCGGCCATTTTTTATTTTTATCTCGTCTCTTTTGCTGCTGTGAAAAGCAGTGCCTTTCATTTGCAATAATATGTGAGGGAACGTAATTAATTCGAGGCAGGGCTGTAACCGCCTGTGTGCTTGCATACCACTGGCTGTTTGGCTGCGACAAATCCCAATGGAAATCAGGGGGGAACAGGCAAGCATGATGGGACTAGTGGCAAGCACCCGGGCTGTTTGTGTTTTCAGACGGTAACGTTTAGTTAGCAGTGAAGCTTAAAGGAGAGCAATCTTCTTTGCGAAAGGAGGAATTAACAACCGACTTCACTAAAATTAGCTCCAAGAAGCCGTGAAAAGGGTCCAGATTTTAACTCTAAAACTCTGTAATTTTCACCACGCTGTTGCTGTGTGCATTCACATTTGAAACAGCCACCACATCTAAGCTGCTTAACTCTTTCGTTATTGCGGGAAATTGACCAATTTTGAGGGGTCTAACAAAACATTTTTTCTGTGCTATACTTCTTGGTTAGGCACACATTGCAGTGACATAAAATGCAGATGATTGCACGCGCATTCCAACGACACCAGTTTTAATAATGTTTTCATAAATAATGATTGCGGAAAAAACTGCCGTATTCGCAATTTTTGTCCACGCGTCGCAGAAAATAGGTAAACATTTTGTAGGTAAACATTTCAAAAACCCGTCCTAGAAAAAAGATTGAGCTTGCACGATACAATTTTTCAGAAGCCCAACCACTATTTCAAATTTTGCTATTTTGGATGGTTCTCTAGAAGAAATCTGGTGGTTTGGCATTATTAAAGGCCCCAATTAGCCTCCACGTGATGTAAAAACACCTTGTCAACGATTATGACCAGCACAATATTGAAGGCAAGCAAGCGATGCGAAAAAATCCGCTTGAAGTTGAAAACCAAGCTCTTTGGTGGATGCTTGTTGACATTCTGATGATCACTTATCAGTCAGAACTTTCATATGCGGTTTATTATCAATTTCGAACTCGCTATGGTGTAGCCCTGCTTGCAGGAATAAGGTACGATGCGCTAGAATCATGCCCAGCAAGCTTTCACCAAGCCGCCGTCTGGCTATGAAGCAAGTTCAGCACTACGAGCCTACTACATTGCAGCGCCACCTAACAATTTCGAAAAGAAACAAATACAAGGCTGTTGGAGACTTTGTCAGAATAGACAGTTCTACTAAGCAGCGACATTAGACCTCCGGAAATTCCATCGTATGAAACTGAAACTGGCCGGTGAACAGCTGGCGCTGTTCAAGGCCAATTGGAAGTGTTCTCCTCGTCTGAACTGATACTCGACGACTTGGCGTTATCTTTTGACTTTCAGCGGAAGCTGTTATCGCAGAAGTAAGGCGTAGATGAAGTGGAAGCACAAGCGGCATGCTTGTTTCGAGGAACAGTAGTGGGCAATGGAGGTGCTTTGGCAAATGAGCTTGTAGTTGGGTAACTGCGTAGTACTGGTAGTACCGACAAATATGAATTTCGCAGCGCAAAAACGAAACCGAAACTGGCTGAACATGCCAGGCACACTTGCTAGACATGTGGGGGACCATCAGAAATAAGCTTTGGCAGAATAAAGCTGCCCTTTCTCCGAATCAAAGATCACTAGTGAATAGCTGGTGTCATTTTAAAGTGGTTATCACTTCTCAACGCTGTCGGACTACAAAGCTGACAACATTATTTGGAACTTGACTTGCCAGGAGCCTTTTGACAAAAAAAATATTATGGTAATGCAGCCTAACCACGATCTGCATCGTTTTTTGTCGAGTGCAGCAGCCACGCCCCCTTCCACAAAAACACGCGCACCTCAGCTCGCAAAAAACGCCGTCAAAAATCTCAATGTCGCCGAAGCGGGAAAATTTAAACTGATTCTAAAAGTGCAGTGCCTAGACTAACCACTGGCCGCATTAGGTGTACGAGAAACGACTACAACATGTTGAAATAGGCAATATAAAAATCATCGATCACCGGTGATCGATTTGAATAGGCGTGGTAACGAAAGAGTTAATACATAGCATCAATACAGCTGTTTGCCACACCATTCAGACTCATTTGGAAAGAGGAGCAAAATTTAAACACTTGCTGAATTGAAGAAGTTGGCCCTGCAAATGAGAATTCCTCAGGTTTGCCACAACACGCCATTCAGAGGTCATGAGATTTTTTTACTGTGTTTCTAGACTGCACAATTTCGCAACACTTCCTTTGTAGACAAGCAAGCATAGCAAATGTAGTGTTCAGTTTGGTATTCTGTGTGGCACCTTTTCTTAATCACCTCACCTCGTGTCCACAGGCTCTGTGGAAGATGCACGGAAATGTCTTGCGGGTGAATTACGATTGGGAAAATGCAGAAATATCAGAGAATGCTTACCTTAGTCACCAGGAAAATGGCAGCCAGATATTTTTTTTTTAATTGTTAAGTTGGGAATGTTACTTGAGGTTTCCAAGTATGCAAACTTTTCAATACTTCACGAGCAGTGCAGTATACTTTTACCAGTGAATTATGAGTGTTTATTTTTTTATGTTTTAAAAACTGCAAGTAAAGAAGGAAGTAAAGGTTGACCTTGTTGCACAGCATGTGCTTTTGTGCTGCCTTCACCGCCCGACAGAGAACAATTTTTCGTAGAGACTTCAAGGCATCATAACAAATGATTTCATAAATTTGTTGAAAGAAAAGCAGTCGGTTTTAATGTGGCAGTGACTTAACTGCAGTTAACATGGTAGTGGTTGCTGCCAGTTTTGACAGGCCAAGTTCCTTTTGCATGAGTATTATGTATCAGGGTGATAACTTATCAGCAATCAGTGGCATTTGTGGCACAGCCATTTTGCCTGCAAGATCTCTGTCTTGCACTGTACTGCTTACTTGCATTGCTAACACAAAGAATGTTTCTGGTTTCACTCCAAGATTGAACCTCTCATAGCTGTCTCACCAGATGTTAAACAAACAACATGCTTTATTTGTCTAGTGCAATCACCAGGTAACAGATTTGAGTGTTTTTTTTTTCTTATCCTCTGTGCCATAGAGTAGTAAAACATCACAAATTGTGAACAAGACAGCGGCTAATTCTAGCAACAATTAAGAAATAGTTGTCAAAACCACCATGTAATATACGAAGCATAGTGTTATATTAAAGGCTCCCGACGTCACCTGCAAGAGACCACATTTTGTGAACGCTATTTCTTATCATCATCCGCTTTATTGTGTATCAACGACGGCCGTTTCCTCTTGAAAATTACCTTTTACCTTAGTGGATATTGCCCAAGAGACCCCATTTCATCTTGCACAAGTAAATCAAGATGGGGTTTTGTAAATGGTTTATGATGCCATCATTGATATCAGCACAACTGCAGCGCAAAGTTTGAGTCATTATATTATAGCCAGGGTAAAGATGTTGGGGGTGTGCGTAATACTATTCCTCCACGCATTGTCTACTTGTGTTACGACTGTCTACTTGTGTTACGACGCCACAAGCTGTGTAACGATGAAGGCAGGTAACTAAAGAATGCTCTGTGTTAAAAAAAGCTATCTACTTAGAGTTCCCAGATGCACACTTGTTGCTTCTGATATTTTTGTCGGGTAGCAGCTTCTGAACGAGCCACCGCCCATCTACTTTCAAGTTGTGTGATGTCAAAAAAAGCAGTATGAATGGCATGCTAGCATTCACATGAAGCGCATGCGAGCATTCACACGAAGTGCATGCTAAATTCACCACTTTTTTTTGTCATCTTAAAGCTTATCACGAGATATAAATTTACACCGAGTGCGATATAAACAGAATAGTAGACTAGCCATGCTAAATTGAGCCCCTTAGGTCAGCTTCTTTTTTTCCTTCAGTGAACTCTAACAAGCCAGGGTCCTGAAACTTTTGTGATTGAAGTTGGTCATAGGCTCGTGCAGTTCTGAGATTATGCACTCAAGGTCACTTGAGTGAGTACTTTTTCCACGAACAGCAGAAACTTCGCAGTTGCAGTGCCGAGTTTACAGCCCTTTTGTGCACTCATTTCAATCCCTGCCATCCTATGTCACTTTTCTGCATGGTGTGGCAAGCATCGATGCTACTGGTCAGCTTTTTCTTATGTGTTCCTGATAACACGCAAGCACTATCTCTGTGTCAGCTCCCTTGGTCAGCACTGTGTCAGCACTTGGAAGAATTCAGTGTTACTTAGAGCATGTTTGCATGCTCCTCTGTTGGTCTGTGCTTAACATTTCTTCTTTCTTAGGTATCTTATCATACACCTTGTGACAAGAGATCACGTTGGCTACTAGGGTCTGCAGCTTTGCACGCACTGAAGCATGCGGTGAAACTGACTTTTTACACAGTCTTCTAGTTCTGTGCTGCTACTGGCGCAACATTTTCTGTTTGCGTGCCCACACATATTTTGTAACTCTGCCAATGGATGCATTAATTGCTACAGACTTACCGTATTTTCGCGTCGTATAACCCGCCCCTGCATTATAACCTGCACCCTCACTTTCTGTCAATGAATAAAAAAAAGTACTCCCTGCGTATTTCCCACATATGTTTACATAAGAGGGTGGACCAAATCTACTACTCCAACAACATTACACATTTGTTTATGCAAAAAGACTTACCTAGCTGACTATATAACGAGATGGCTTGCCGCATACATTTTTTCAGGTTGGTATATCGTTGAGCTGTGGGTGCAAAATAAGCACTGTCAGTGGGATAACAGTGGCTTAGTCGCTATTACTGCTGTGGGGGCATCACGGCCAAACAGTGAAGCTGCACCAAAAGAAATACCATTCATATGATCTGCACCTCTACTTCACCCCTGAAATTTTCGTTTTTGGCACAGGTTATACACGCGAAAATACGGTATTAGGTGGCACTGCGGTGAAGCGCGCCACCTCCGGAGTGCAGCCCAGGTGCTGATTTTTACGTCAGTTTTTGTCCATGTTAATGAGTGCTTCCGAAATCACAGTAAACTGCTCGCAAACAGGCCACAGCTTGTGAGCACCTACTTCCAGCGCATACATTCCAAGCACTACTTTATTGCACTCGCAGTAGATGCTACCATTCAGAGAAATGCGAGTGTAAACTGGAACTTGTGCAACATCTTTGCTTATGTGTGCAGGATCTGTTCTGAAAGAGGCGAAAAGCAAAAATGCTTGTGTGTTCAAGATTTCGGTGCATGCCAAAGATCCCCAGGTGGTCAAAATTAATCCGGACCCCTCCACTACAGCGCACTTCATCACCTGCGTTGCGTCGGCGCATTAAACCCTACAATCAATCAATCAATGTGCAGGATCTTGCTGGTCATTGTTCGAAACCAGCTCAGCATTATGCAACTTCTGATGACTTATGGAAAAAAAAAATATTAATCTTTACAATGCAACCCTGCCCCCTTCCCACCACATCAACAGATTTTTTTTGTTGCTGTGCTAAACCGTATGTGCTCCATGTCTAATTGGAACCCCAAAGTTGCGATTTTGCCACCTTGGGGACCCTTGCGTGATTGCCATCTGTCGTACTTCGCTAAGTGTGGCCGCAGCTTCTTCTCTTGAGCTCACTTGAGTGAAGCTTTGGTGTGAATTGGATCGAGGCACATCAAGAAGTGGTGGCGCAAGACCGAGCAGATCACAGCACAGCACCAATGGGAATGCTGACCAGTCGTGCTATGAGAGGCTAAAGCTAAGCATTTGCGATTGCAGCAACCCAAAGTCCATTTATGGGCCTCACCGGAGGATGGTTATTGCTGTTATGTATACACTGGTAGAAGTGAAATACGTCTGGAATGAAGCAGGATGGAACTGCTTTCTGGACCTGCACAACTGGTGTGTGAGAAACTGTTTTTGTTCTATTGGCCCAGTCACAAGTGGGCCGAAGCTTTGGGTGCTTGAATCTGCTGCAGATAGCCAACATGTCCTAGCAAGGCTAAATAATTGCTGCTAAAAGTTACTGCAGACACAAAAAGCAATTTTCATTAGGGCATACTTTGGCCTGTTTCTGATACCGAGTTGATCGCTACATTGAGGTATTCTCCGATCGTATCAAAATCAGTACACCTGGGTTGAACAATGCTTCACGAGTACGTTGATGAGCAAATATGATCAAGAGTCGCTTTGAATTCGCATTTCTTTTATTTGGTCTGTGATGAACGTGACATTGTGGCAAGTACACGTGCCTCGGTGCTAGTTTTTAAATTAAGTAATATTTCTGACACCAAATGAAAAATAATTATGAATCACGCAAACTACATTGATTGGTGCTTCTGCAGCCTGGTAATAGCAAGCAGCAAAACAATTTTCTTTTACAACATCGATAGAAACACGAGTCGCTTCCTCTCTAGCACGACATTGCAACAATGCAACTGCACAACTGCGGTAGTCAGTCGCGACAAGGTTTGGTATAAATCATTAAATACGTTCTTACAAGGAACCATCTCCAGTTGCATTCCGAGCACAGACTAGATGCTGTCTAGCAGCTACCACAGGCTTGACAAGATGAAAGCAGTTCCTTGGATAGGGAATGGAGTGTCGGCAGGGCACCCTAAACGGAAGCCATGTGATGCGAGGCGCTTTTTACGATCAAAACTTGCTTGTGACACGACCAGGGATGCCTTCACTGCTATTGACACTGCCAGCATAAGGGCTGAAGGTCTCGTCGATCTGCCTCCACCAACCGAGCAACAGGTTGGGGGAGGCTGTCCGAACTTTTCACCTCCTGCACTGCTCTCCAATTTCGGGGAATGTGCCGAAGTATTAAACTACCTTGCGGAGCTGTTTCAGAGGCAAATGGAGAGTGCCAAAGACGTCTTCAAGCAGTAAGTGACTCTGGTGAGTTAGCTTCTGCTTCAAGTGAGTGCCAACATTTGGCCATGGGGAGGTTACGGTTCAGTGGCGAGGCAATCGATGAGACCTTAAGTGGCTGTAAGCAAAGTCCAGTGTTGGCTGAAGCACGATGCCACCAGGGGGTTGTTTGGGGGGGAAGGGAGAGAAGGGTGGTCATGGGGGGAGGGAGGCTTCAGAGCTCGGAAGTGGTGTCGTGCAGCATCTTGCTGGCAGATTAATTTTCAGCAGTCGGTTTGATGTACACTCCCTCGACTGTTTTTACAAGTGGCACGAAACTGTCCAGGGTAGTTCAGGCCCGCACACCTCCCATTCTGGCCTCCTATAGGCGGCCATACGTTCTGGACCGAAGAACACAGCCCACCTGCATTACACGAACCAAAAAAATTACATTCATTAACTCATCATCATCATTAGCACTGATGTCCCAATAGGTGACAAAACCTCTTGGTGTTTTTTCACTTTCCTATATCTTGCACCAGCTGAACATGCCCCTTGCTCACCCAAGTATCCGCCTTCCACAGCTTCTTTTCCCATTTTTTGGTACCAACATTAAAGGGGCCATGCAGACAAAATACAAGTTTGTTTTATTCGGAAGATTTCATGTTTTGTGGTGCCCCCAGAGGTTGCCCAAAAGCAAACAATGCTTTATTCACTGACAAATTAATCAATTTAAGTTAAAATTTGATTCTCCCACCAGTCGTGTGTTTTTGTGACGTCTGCAATGATGTGATATGTGCTAGGGTAGCTTGGTTACCGTTAGTCAACCTAGATGGCGCAACCACACCGGCCTGCCTGTTGTCTCCCTTTGTTTTTGACCGTATTTGTACCTGGCTTGTTTTTGTTAAAGACAGAAAAATAATCGTTTCGTGAAACATGGTGTTAATTCAACAAATATGGGTCATGTAAGACACCGTCGCTTATGCTAATCGGCCAGTGTCTTTTAGTCACCCCAAAGCGCCGCAGTTGCTGTGTAAGCTAAAACAGCATAGTGCGCGCAGTACCAACAGCAGTACGCATAGGTACTTCTATGTTTACGTGCGCTTTTGTAACTTTCCACTAGTTTACCGCACCGTTCTTAGTGCTATAAAATGAATGTGCCCTAAATGCAAGTGCAAATAGCTCATCCGGCAAGCTTATAAGTGCTGGTAATTTGCATCTGCTTTTGCCGGCCTCCATCAATCGCAGAGCTGGCTGGTATGACATCATAGGTTCTGTTGCGGGAAATGAGCTAGTGGGTCGCATGCCATTCCTTTTTATGTAGCTTCTTTGAGTGAAGTTTACGTTAAAAGTGAGGTCAGTATGATTCTAACGAGGCAGTCTTTTGTATGAACCAAACTTGTGTTTTGTCTGCATGGCCCCTTTAATGTCATCCACCTGCTAAATGTCATTTCTATTATATACACGCTTTTCTCAAAGTCAAGTTGTTTCTTTTCAATTCGGTCTTAAGTGTTCCTCCCTAGTTTTTTGTTTACTTGTGTATGCTTACTTTCCATTCTAGGCATATTTAAACACATTTCTTTTTCACAGCTCTTTGGGCTGACGCAAATCATCTTTTTATTGACTCTCGTAAGCAGCTGTGTTTCTGCACAATAATGCAAATATGAATCACCAGTTTTCTACGCTCATTCCACAAGCACCAGATCTTTCCCCGCCAACACTCACATGTCAGTGTCGACGTGCTTGAAGCGCACTGAGGCACCCCTTCCCAGAAGTCGGAACTGCAGACCACAGACAAGTTGTCACCTGCAGAAAAACAGTGTGGCCATTGGTCGTCACGTTTCATTGCAGTTAGAAGTGCACCCCACAATGGTAAAACGACGAATGCCTGTTAACCTAATTTTCCTGCTAATGTAGCACTTCGTAGAGAATGCACAAACACTCAAATGCCATGAAAATTTGTCTCATCAAATGCCCCCAACCACCTGTTCTTTACCCAGGCTTTATCATAAGCGGCGTTAAAAAACCTACAAACGGGCACTTTGGTGGTTAGTAGTGACTTCACATTCCCGGCCGCGGCGGCCACTTTTCTGATGGAGGCGAAAAGCAAAAACGCCTGTGTGTACGAGATTTCGGCGCACGTTTCAATATCCCCAGGTAGTCAAAATTACTCCAGAGCCCTCCACTACGGCGTGCCGCATAAACCTGCGTTGCGTCAGCGCGTTAAACCCAACAATCAATCAATCGACTAGTGACTTCACAAGAAGACATGAACGCAGAGCAACAAATGACCTAATCGGCTCTACAGTTCAGCAATGCCTGCGGCATGCTTGTAATGTGCAGTGTACATGCAGACTTTTTAATTAACCTGCTCGCATCAAAGTCTCCTTACCGGTGTCCCCGTCGCCTCCGTCCCCGAAGGCGCTGATCTCCTGGTTGTTGGACAGCGGAGACACAAAATGGTGACTGTGCAGGTTCTTCCGTGTCACCAAGTGCTCCAGTCGCACCATCGAGCCACATGGTATTGGGTCCCTGCACACAACCGTGCACTGCCGTCAACAAGAAACCTCGGCAACTACTGCACAATGTGGATTTCTAAATGCATCCCCTTTTAAAAAAGAGTACGGCAAACTTTGAAGCAGGGCGAGTGCTAAATTCATTGACCCCCTTGTCTGCCTGATTGCGTCTTAGTGCTTTGCACCTACATGCCGTATGTGTTATGTGGATGCTGCAGTGAAGGGCCAGGGGTGCATATGTTTCAGAGTACACAAAATGAGTAGAGGAGCCTGGGGCAAGTCAAATGCCAAATTTATCAGTCTTGTCGTCCTCAGTGTTGCTTGTTTATGCACCCCAGCCACACTAACCCACAGGCTTAATACCCTGGAGTATATCACGCACAGGTTGGCATAAAAAGTTCCGTGCAATTTCAGATCTGTACAGCCAGTACCACCTGTAAAAAAGGTGCAATCAGCCCAGGCATAAAAAGACGGCAGGAGCACCACTTGTGGCGCATTTTGGCAGGACCAAAACTCTGTGTAGCTCTCTGAAATGACACAAGGCACCAAAAACATTCTCAGAGAACCAAAGTAGGCTGCAAAAAAGACATTTAGAGCTCTGCACAGGTACTTCTATGCCAAACTGCAAGTCCTTAGGCATTAAAAAGAGGATCAATTGGCCAGCTGGTTTCACCGAGAATTATTCTCTACTCTCTGCAAAGAAGAATGGTCCTGTTCACACCATACATTTAGCTGCAATTCGATGGGACACGAGGAAAATGCTGGAAGGTACCTAGGTAATGACCGACATATCCAACTTCTGCCACGCAAAACTACTCACCCCCGCTGGCAGGCTTTTTCCCGTTTGCCCTTCACCACCCAGTGACTGTTGTTGTCTTCCCTATCAATGGTACCTGTAACAGACTGGAAAGAGGCAGGTGGACAGTCGGTTTCTTTCTCTTTCTCTTTTAGGTCAGTACTGATCCATGCCACGAAAACGACATCAGGAAAGAAATGAGCTTGCAATAAAGTGCATCAGGGAAGCACCCTGAAGCATAGGTCGGCAAAACAGAGAGAACTCACTCAAACTCAATCACAATTTTTTTCATTCAAGCTGTACTCAATCAAACTCAGACCCAAAAAGTTCGTCTGTTCACAAAATCACTCGTACTCACTCATCAAATACTCATTTGTAATCGTACTCACTTGTACTCAAACTCATTTGTCCTCACGAGTATTCGTACTCAATCTGTACTCATGAGTACTGAATCTGTACTCATGAGTACTCACTCTGTACTCATGAGTACTCAATCTGTACTCATGAGTACTACTCATTCTGCACTCATGAATACTCAATCTGTACTCATGAGTACTCAATTTGTATTACTCACGAATAATCAACTTATCTGCACTGTTAGCTAGGTCGTAGTTTGAATGAAAAACTAAGTAGAAAAATAAATTGTTTAATTGATTAGAAAAACACAGGTTACATTTAAATCAGGACATAGGAAGAAAACGTCTGACGCGGTGCACTGTCGTTGGGCGACTTACTCCGCGAAAGCAAGTACATGTGAGAAAGCGAAACGGAACGTAAGCACTCGCATTGCGTCTGGCGTCTCCTCTTGTTCTCAGGCCGGGTCGGGCTCAGGGGAGCTCGGGGCTTAACGGTGCAGCCGTGGCCGTAAACTGCGTTCTTCTGCGTGTCTTCGGGTGGCAGCGTTTGCCGTCCGTTTTCTTGTTTGCACTACTGTTTGCACTACTGTACTCAGGAGTGCATGTACTCAAGAGTGCAAGCACTCGCAAAAACAGTATTCATGAGTATTGTACTCATGAGTGCTGTGTACTCATGAGTGCTGTGTACTCATAAGTACTGTGTACTCATGAGTACTCATACTCATGAGTACTCAAACTCATGAGTACTCAAACTCATGAACACTGTACTCATGAGTACTCATACTCATGAGTAGTGTACTCATGAGTACTGTACTCACGAGTAGTGGACTTACCCCTGTACTCACTCGTCATCGTACTCACTGTTTTTTTCTGAGTGTGTGATCACTCATCATCGTACTCACTCGTGAGTTTGAGTACAAATGAGTACAAATGAGTGTACTCACGAGTGAGTACGCCGACCTATGCCCTGAAGCAACGAGCCCTTGTTACTAAAGGAAAGGGTATTCTGCTAATGGATGCTTCTTGTGCTCATTTATGCCGCAGATACATAGGTGAGTAGCAAGTCGACAAATAAACTTGTAGCATCATTCGGTGCACACATTTTCTCCTAGAACAACTGAGTGCCCATGCACTGAAGACCGCAGGAGCAGCTTTTGTTCTAGATTAAAGGTAGGATGTGAACATCATTGAGTGTTCAACAAACGTGCACAGATTCTGTATTCAAATTACATAAATTTGTTGCAGCCAGATAGGGTATGTGGTGCCCCCAAAGGGCAATAGATCATGCCAGCAAAAGAATTGATGCTGAGAAAGGCACAGTACAAGTACAGTGATGAAATTTTGGGGCAAAGAATTGAGCAGCTTGATGCACAACGGCGACAACAGAAGGCCACTAGGACTGGCCTTTACTGGGCCTCCTCGATTATCAGTTTCGGAACCTCTGTCGACTGCCCAGGACGCAGTCCCACACTCAATTTTTGTGTGTATTCTTATGTGTATTCTTGTATAGTCGGAAGACTGCCCATGGACTATATAAGAATGGTAAATCGAGGAAGCCAGCCAATGCTAAAGTGAGCCGCCACCAGATGATAATGCTGGTGACGTATTTGACAGCGGGGCGCAGGTCTACAGTCAAACAGTCATTGCAGTCAAAGAGCACCGCTCACCTGTTGGCCACTGCCTGACCCGTATTTTATATCATGGGAGTGGAGGCGTGTTTGGTAGTGCACGTTCTCTAGCTTCAGCACAGAGCCACATGTAACGTACTGCAAGTCTGAAAAATAAACAGAGGTGACCAGCGGACGTGTGAACAAACTTGTCGACAAGGTGAATGCATCCAAGAATTCACCCACAACCCTTTTGTAAATGTTCATTACGAACGTACAAAAAAAAGCATTTCTTAGGTTCCTCCTAGTGCTATTAGCTCGCCAACAAAATATAAATTTTCCCTAAACATTTCTGAAAACTTTTAGGTAAGCAATGGTCATTGCCCTTATTTTAATTGGGCCACCTGCCGGAATTGGCGATGTCACTGTTATTCGCTACTCTGTCGTCAGACATTTACACACAACACAATTAGCGAGAATTATGAAAAATTGCGTAATGCCCTGAAACTTCAACCTGTAAAAATATTGCGAGAAATGCGCTCGCCACCCGATTATCCCTTTTGAGGTTAGAGCAGGCCGAACAAATGTGCTGAAATTAACGTGATCCCACAGAGAAGCCGCAACTAATGAACTACCCGACAGTTCTGCACAACCCGTGTATCTCGCGCATCCAGTACTTTCATTTAACGCGCCTCCACTTGTTGAAACCTTCAAGGCATCAGAATTAACTGCTGTAAAACGGTGTTCATTTTTCAATTTCATTTTTCGTCTACCTAATGTAAATAATGCGCGCGACTGCAGACTCGTATGCCGGCCAAGATCTTTGTTTCTGGTATGCACGCCTTCCCTTACATTACCTTCGTGCTTTACCAAAGACCGTACGTCGGTTCACTTACCAGCGTAAACCACCGAGCTTAATTGCACCAATACAATTAATAACGCCGATATTTTACCTAAAACTACTGACTTCATTGCGAACGAAACAGAATGAGCAGAACACATTTGCCTCGTCGGCGTACACCTCGACGTTTCCATCACGGCGCCCCGAAACACACGTCATCTGTTAGCGCAACAACAAAAGTATCTTTAAAAATTATGTGCTTACATTTTAATGGACATTCTTAATTGTTTTGAAGATTGTTTAACTTAACTTGGTACTTGTTTTTTAGAAATTGTTAAAATATTTGAAAGAACGTTTTCGCTAAACTTGTCGGCAACTAGCCTTACGGCTGGCAACACTAGAATCATTAAGTTCGTGTTTTTTTGGTTTTGTTTTTTCGTCGGTCGTCGTCGGTCGGGGCGTGTTGTTGGTGTAGTTGCCGTCGTCGGTGGTGGGGGGTGACTTTTATTTTGCTCCTATCAAAATGCACAATGGTTGGATACGATTCACGTAAACGTCAAGAACTGCCGATTTTTGTAGCCGCGTTGGCGGAGTGGGTAATGGAAGAGCGCCTGGTTCTGTCCGGACGAAAAGTGTTGCTGCCGGAGCAGCACGGTGCCGACGGCGACTGACGGGCCGTGAGTCAGTAATGCTAGGCCTTGTAACAGCCACGGCTGCAACCCGACAAGCACACACGTGAGAGACGGTTTGCGTCTTCGACAGCAGCTCGGGACGCTCCCGCCGGGCAGTCTAGAGGCCATGGACGAAGACTACGATCTCGACGGCGTGGAGATAACGCCGATCGAAGAGTACGACTTCGCCAAGGTATGGACCCACGGCGAGCGTCTGGCGGGCTCGCCGCAAGCGCTGTCCGGTCATTATCGGAGTTTCGTATTGTTTGACAGGTGGCTAACGGTGTGACAAGTTTGGTCAGTGTTTTAGCTCGCAGGCGCACGCGTGTGGATGCGTCTACGGGTCACTGGCGGCCTACATTCAGTGGCGGTGTCCTTATTTGGACATTACTAGTCCGTCCGTGGGGGCAGCCTGCGGCTTTGAGGCCTCATTTCGTAGGTGCCCCGGAAAACGGTGGTCACTGCAGCGGCAGGAGATGATGCGCCCGGCGAACCGCTAGGCTGTACGGCTGGGGAAGGTGGGTGGTCCCCGAAGGCATTCCGACGACGCCTCTGCGTGGCTGCCGTTTTGTGACCGTAAAAAGAAAACGCGGTCGCGGACCACTTGAGCCCGGAAAGCCTTTCCGCGACCATATGATCGAGCCACGTCTGTGGCCGGAGTGCTCGCAGAAAGGACAAACTCTGTGTCGGTACTTTAGAGCGCAAAATGTCAAAGCGCACTCCACGCTCGCGACGTATGGGAGCGTTTGGGTAGCTCTTTGAGCGGGTAGGTTTACGCACAACTTGAGATGCTGAACGTCCGTTGCACGGACCTTGGCCATCTCTCAAAACTTCAAATAGT
Source organism: Haemaphysalis longicornis (assembly GCA_013339765.2). Taxonomy (NCBI): domain Eukaryota; kingdom Metazoa; phylum Arthropoda; class Arachnida; order Ixodida; family Ixodidae; genus Haemaphysalis; species Haemaphysalis longicornis. The sequence continues at coordinate 24,968,183 of CM023456.1, forward strand.
AATCTGGAACTAATCTAATTGGAAACGTTTCGTGAAGCAACAGATTTTTCCCCCGTGCTTTCTACCGCAGCTCAGTTTAGCTCCCATGCCGCGTGAGAAAATGAAGGGCATAGTCATATTTTCCTGAAATACAGGTCGGTACGAAGAATTGATTTTTAGTAAGAGGCTTGTTCAGCAGCGTAGAAGTACCGTTTCCTTTAAAAATCACGAAGTTAGGCCTTCACCTGTGCCGAACTGGGCAAGTTTGCCGGAATAGTAGTTTCACTTTCGGAACTGATACGCCGTCCTCTGTTCTTTATTTTTTTATTAGTTTGTTAAAACTGCAGGCATGTTTTTACACGTGATCAGCAAGGGTCGTATGGTTTTTTCCCCTTTTTTTTCTTTTTTCGGAGGTTTTTGCGACACCCTTATTGGCTGGCTTCAAAAATGCCTTTTCTTGGTGCGTGTATTTCGATTCCTGCTATTTATACACCATGGTCAAAAATTGACTAGAAACAGAAATCACAAGAAAAAAAATTCAGGCAAATTAACCCCACAACTTTGGGAAGTTGGGGTGTTCGGCATCTAGGGAGGGGCATTGGATTGAATATAGAACTGGAGTCATTGGCAAGCTGGTAATCCACTTCTTGGCTTTGTGGAAAGGTGTGTGGCTGAATCTGTATCCAACGTTGCATACAAATGACTACACGGCCACTTCTATGCAGTTTCTTTGCACCATTTTTTCCTTCAGAAGGTTCGCAAGACAGATCTTTTTGTCAAGGCAAGTAGGTTTTGGAATGAAGAAGATAGGTAGCATGTCAAGGGCAGTGATAGGGCACACGGACGGTAACCCACTGCTAGGATAACTGTATTTTTATTTCAGCAGTTGCAATAGGTATGGGGTTGCAACATAAAGCATTAGCCACATGGAGCGACACAACTGGCAATAACCTGCTTCTTACACCTAGGTAATTGATGTTTAGTGTGTCATGCTGCTAGATTTTGTCGCCAGAAAATTCGCTTCTTGGTTGACTACTAGCACTAACAGTGCTTGCGAGGGCTCGTCCTCAATGCTGTTGTCACTGTTGTGGGCCACGTAGCTTGATGTGGGTAACTGCTTAACAGCAGTGAATGTTCAGCAAGACTGGTTGGACCCACCATGATGGCTCAGTGGCTAAGGCGTGCTGCTGAGCCCAAGGATGTGGGTTTGATTCCAACCTGTGACGGTCACTTTTCAGATAAGGGGAACAGCAAAAACGGCCATGTGGCCGAGATTTTGGCACACGTTGAAGATGCGCAGGTGGTCATAATTAATCCGGAGCCCTCTACTACGCCACTCTTCATAGTCCAGGTGTAGCTTCGGTGCGTTAAATCAAGCAGTCAATCAAAACTGGTTGGCAGCGCAGCATCGGTCGAGTGGTTACTGTTCCGTCTCTCTTGCCCTCCAGATGTCTCCTCCTCTTGTCTAGGTGACCTTGTAGAAGCTTGCGGAAAAATCAGCCTTTTGACGTTATTACGGCTGCAGTGCTCATTTTTCCGTAATACTGTTTACATAGTTAACACGTTTCACTCCTTATATTTAGGCTATTTGTGGCGTTAGTATGGTGTGTGAGGCCCTTTTCGGTATGAGGTGTGGGTTGCTTGCAATAGATATAGATTTTTCCATCAAACTGAATGGCTCACATTTGTCAGTCTTTCTTTGTGTCTGTCTTGGCGCTGCTTTCTGTACAAATGTTAGGACAGAAGCCACTATACCATTTTCAAAGCTCAGTTACATGCCAACCAAATATCGCAACCAGTCCTGGCTGTTGGCTTCACCTGCTACTCGAACAACTGCATAAGAGCATCGAAATGAGATTGGTGCTTCCCTTGCAGTCCAGATTTTTGGCGCTTGTGTGTTGAGTTTGAGCAAACAGTAGCAGGAGTGTTCTACCACAAGCATGGGAATGTAGTGGCACAGGCGTTGCGCTAATTGATTCTTTACATTCCACTGTGACAAGCCTCATACACAAGGTGTATCTTTGGCACGTAGAACAGTAAATTAGTAGAAAATGGAGTCTACTGCTTGTTTCGGTAATAATGCACTACATCTGTCAGGTATGAAAGGTGGGGGTGATGGTGACACACATTAACACAATTTTAAAGTTATGCTTTAAAACAAGAAAATAGTTGGAATAACATCTAATCTGTTGTGTTTTGAAGTGGGTGCCTGAAAATTAAAAAAAATAGTTTTTTTTTTGGCAAGGTTATGCAACCTTGCAACTACTGTCTTTCACAGAAATCAGCAACAAAGAGGTGAGGCTGATTGCCAGGCATGGTATAAATGTAAAAATTGATGCCAACAGTAAACATTTCGTGTACTGCCGGCATAGACTTTGTTTACAAGATTTTATATCATAGTTGACCTGAAATATTTGTAGTATGCAAAACACTGTTTCTGAAAAGGGGGGCTATGCATTAATTGTAAAATTATGCATAATTGGTACCTAGAAGTTTGTACACATACAAGAGGGAAAAAATATGCTCATTCGAAGATACTGGTGCTCAGAACTGCATAAAAAAACTTTCCACACTAGCCATCGCCATTTGATATCTTTTCAATGGTGCGTTCAGCAGGTGCAACGATAAAATTGTTTAATCTAGTGGGTAAAAGGTCAAAGGTATATCTATGTGTTGCTTTGAGACACATCTACCTTAGTACTAAAGCCACTGCACCTGCCAAGATGTTTGGTTCTTCTCAAGAAGCAAAACTGCTTTTTGCTCGGTCTCGAAACTCACTTTCAATCATCCAAGTAATTTTGCTTTAAACAGATATTGCTGCGTAGTACTTCTGGTATGAAACCAAGCCTTACTGTTTCAGAAAAACTTAGGCCATTTAGTAGAGTCAAGCTGCCCAACTTAGGCGGTTTGGGACATCCCTGCTGTGAATGTGGTGGGCGGGGCAAATAAGTGTAGGGAATATAAGCGTTAATGGGAATTTGTCGAGTGTGGGCCTTGTTCTGAATGCTGCGTCTGGTCTCCACTGTGAAATTGGGGCCCTTACAGGGCTGTAACTTTTTACCACTACTGTATATAAGCCATAGGGGCCAGCGTTGCCTTAAATTTCCCTTAAAAATATGATCTGAAGTGCCCAAAATTATGCATTGTGTGCAGGAAACAATGTGCAAGCAGTGATGACAATGCATTTTCGCCCAGTAGTGTTCAGTTAATACTTCTTCTAATGGCAATAGTGTTCAAAACTGTCCGCATGCAAGCATTATGTACCTGATAGTGTTCAGAGCTTCTGATAATGCTTCTTTGCCACTTCTTCTGCCACAATTTTTTCCCTGTGTTGGGAGCTTCCTGTAGTTTCAAATGAGGTTTCAATGCCATTTCTTCTGTTACATTTCCATCCACTAATTTTTTCTTCTTCCACTTGTAGTTAGCAAATAGCTGGAAAAATATATTAACACTGACATACATCTGCAGTGGGCATTTATTCATCAGACTGAGACCAGTGGCTTCTGCTGTATCGACCCGCTTTGAATCTGTTGTGGATTCATTTATGTTGGACCATTCCCTGACGGCATAACCAATGTGGCCTCTGCCACAGTACAAAGTGAAAGCGCCAGCTTGAAGTTGAGTATGGACGAACATAAAGGCTGGTCCATTAGGGAGAACCTTACAAGATTTTGGCACGCGTTAAAGATCCCGGGTGGTCAAAATTAATTCGGAGGTCACCACTACGGTGCGCCTCATCACCTGAGTAGCGTTGGTGCGTTAAACCTCATGATTAGGGAAACCTTATCTTTTGTAGACCAGCGGAATACTAATACAAAATGTGGGCTCAGCTGGAAGCCCACCTTTGTAACCTAGCTTCCCATCCAAAATTTCTGTCATCATCTTAAAAGCACATAGGATGAATGTTTGACACCCTTAAAAATACAGCCAATTATCGTCAAATTTTCTTTTCAAGGGATGGGACTACATCCTGTCACAAAAAGCGAAGCTTTAAAAGCGAAGCATCCATTGAGCAAAGATTTTTGCCGAATTGATTGACAGTCACGCAGAAAGCTAATTGAATTTGGCAACGTAAGGGATCAGCATTTCTTATTACCTTCGAACTAACTTGTTTCGGGCAATCAGTGTACATCCACTATACGGCCGCTAATAAAGTCTGTGAAATCAACACCTTCAGTGAGAAACGTTGTTGGCATAAGGCCCTCAGCAAATACGTCCTGTGACACCCACATATCTGTAGTATACACGAAGGCATGGAGCATCATGAACAAGTGGGTGCAGGTATCAATTTGCCCAAGCATCCAACGTTGACAGGTATTTTCTGCCTTTGATTCATTCTCCGCAGATGTAATTGCACTAACTGTCAGAAAAAATAACAGCAAAATACTGGAATGTGTAAAAGCACACGTGTTTATCATGATCTTTGAAATCTTCCATTATTACCTTCCCTTCCGACTTGGAAGTTATCTGTACAAATCTCTCTCCCCAGCTGAGATGTCAGTATCTGCACATGTTACTGCCTTGCATTTTTTCTCTGCTGTACGACATGACATCTTAAGCTGTTTCATTGTTAAATTCCTGAATTCGCCTTTATTTCTTTTGGAGAATTTTCCACAAGAAAATCTACAATAACGGAGCAACCTTGTTACTATTATCATGATTTGGTGGAGTTTGCTGTCTTCATAAATGTGTGCTTTGGCTTCAATATAACTCAACTGGTTCATGAACTCCCGTGTTTAGAAGGCAAAGACATATCTAATTGACCGCTTCATTCCCGTAAGACAAGTCTGGTCTCATCTTCATTGGCCATGTTTCAGTGCAAAGCTTTGGTGCCTACACAACAATAAGAAACATCTATTTTGATCTGCCAAGCGTGGAAACAGACCCGACCGCTGGTTTTAGTACCAATAAGCTAACACTGACTGCGAAGTTGCTGATGCAAAGAAAACTTGTTTTAATTGTTACTCTTTCCCTTTATCTATAATACAATCCACAAAAATTTTAGTTAGTTGTGAGCAGTAACACAAATTATGAGCCATACCACTCTATGAAGGTGTATGACCAGCATACCTGCATAAAATGCACATCACACACCTGGTTAGAGAATATACACGTGTTTGTTTTTCTCATCGTGTGCTTGTGATTACTTAACGAAATTTGGAAGGTCAACAGTTTTGCTCTAGCGGACAAACATGGGGATGTCCGGTTCCCTCTCACAGATGCCCATGTATTCAGTGATAGATGGGCTACAGTGGAGCCTTTGCAGCTCCACTGTGGCCTACCTAATTAAAAAAAGGAGCAGAAACTCGGTGAATGATGTAGCCGTCCTAGCAGTTAATTGTCGCATACTTTATTTCAGGATAGTTTCGATGAAACAAGGTTTACAGCCGTTTCTGTAACGATACACCTTCTGTAGATGCCTGTGTAATGACAGCAGAAGGGAATTATGTAACACTTACACAACTTCAATGTGAACTAATTAAAAGAAACTCAAAGTAATGGTAGTCGTCGTAGCGGCCAATGGCCAGATAATGGTTTTTAGGAACCTGATGAAAGATTTAGACGTGTTCTGCTGAGCATTCGCTATAAAGCTAGCTTTTCTGCCAGGCGCTTCTTGCTTTGCAGAACAAAAATACATGTAGCCCTAGCCATAAAAGCTTTGCTGTAAAACAAGAAAGTAAATTTAATGTGCTTTGGCATTGCTTTTTGAAGTAAGGGCTTCAACAAGCTTCTAAATGATGCCTTTAGTTCAGTTTTTCTACAAATTTCTCCGGCTTCTCTTCCAGATATTCCTAACTTAGTGCCTGTTCTCGCACGTGAGCTCCATCGTTGCCAAGTGAATGGCAGGCAGAGGAAAGGATGAGACGGAGCGAACATGGGGTGCAGCAGAGAATGAATGATGGTGATAGTGAAAAGAATGCAAGGAGAAAAGTGGAGGAGGAGAGTAGTAAACAGCTCCCATATGCTCCCGTCCGGGATCTTCTGATTAGCCATTTAATCGTGCATCACTCCACTATGTTTGCATTGCGTTGTACTACACAGTGTCTGCACCAGCCGTGCTCCTGTTTAGTTGTGCCCGTAACACTTCCCGGCCTAGCGGCCTTAATATGCCGGCACTTCAAATGAGCTGTAAATAACTTTGGACATACTTGTGTCCCCTGGCTTAACATTTGACCTTTCAGGGAAGTTTCTTGTGTATTGTGCTCATACAGTGTGCACATGTATCCACGAGATGTCCCGTCTGGTTTCTCAATGTTGATGGGGTCGCAGTGGGGAAAGGCTTTTTCGTAATGTCTGGAGGCTAATTGCTGAGATTCGTTGCATATCGCAGGTTTCTAAAGTAATTCTGTGGGTAACATGTAGTTCCGCATTTACAAACCCTCGCTGAAAACAGCGGGTCCTCTAGTTTTGGGGAAATATAGGGTGTCCTTTGGTTGTTTTATTTTTACTTCGACAGACGACTGTGCCCACTGATCTGTTGTTCTTTGGCCCACTGTTAACTTTCGCATTCTACTGCACTCGGTGCAAAACTTTGCAGACATCTCTTGTACAGTATTTCCCCCTCTTTTATAATGCCCGCCGTTAAACAATCGTCTCCTGCTGTTTAATTTCAGGGCTATTTCAAACTCATGTTTAGGCTTAATGCATGGAATCAGCTAAACAGCACGATCTTGCTAGCCATCTACAGTTGGGTGAAGCGGGCCACGGGAAGTTAATTCATCCTGTTGGAACTCTAACGGACTGCCTATTGCAATTCTTTGTGTGTAATTTTAACACACCTTTTTTAGACACTCCCCCACACTGCATAATGTATACCTCAAGGGAAGTCATGAAAAAAGTTCCCAGTTTTTACAAAGAGAATTTTGTGGGGAGCCATACAGAGTTAGAAAAAAAAGAGGTTAGAACGTTAGAATTATTGACGATTACGTGTGCAGATCTATTTTCTGGATGTAAAGTTCGTCAGTTGCCTGTTCTGGTTCTTTTTAGCCACGAGATACTAGTATGAAGCTTCTCGCATTTACCACACTCGTAGAACGCGGCTCCATACGAAGGCTGTTTCAACTCGCCGAAGAGTTGTTGCTGTTGCCTTGAGGGGGGACGTGTGCCATCCGTTTTTCTTTTAGCTTCTCTTCCCAGTTTTTTTTTTTTTATCTTATTCAATTGACATCTTTAGCTGCTACAACAGAGTTTTATTTCACATGCCTTATAATTTGGTTTTTGCTTGTAAACTGGAACAAAAGTGAGCGTTTGCATGAAGGCATGCTTCCCCACTCCAGTCCTTACGTTTTTGTGTCCATTGCTGCCCATTGATGTGTAGTGCTTTTCCTGCATCCATTGATGTCCCATCCACCGCTTACTGCCCAATTAACTACAAAAATGTCAATGCCACATCTGAATATATTATTAAACAAGACACCAGAGCTTGGGAACAGGAGGCTGAAAGGTATATTCGCAATAAATATTCATGCAAAATTACCTCGCAAACTGCCTTTTTTGTATGTGAGGTCGTGTTTGTCTATGCGTCAGCTGCATGGATGAGTGCTCCTCTACAGTGCAGCAGAACTTAGGAACAAGGAACTGAAAATATATTTGCAATTATGCGTGGAAAGATACCGTCGCAAAAGTTTTTTTTTTTTTTTAAGATTTTGTTTGCAAAAATGTTCGTTGTTTCTGTAATGTGATTTCATCATGCGCTCCCTGTATGTTTTTGTGTGTGCATTTCTTTTTGAGCATCCAGAAGATCGTATAATCGTCGTATAATGAGTCTGCGTGTTTTCCTGGTTTCGTTAGCATGCATCCAGAGACAGCCGAGTGCCAGCGGATACCGTGGGCTAGTTCCGGGGCGATCCCCGGCATCTGCTGCCTTTTTTTTTTTTTTTTAACCGTGGTCTCTTTAGTATTTCTCTCTTCCTCTCGGTCGCGGAGCTCTGAATGAATGTTTTTCAAAGAGCCGCCAGTTTGGCCGGCGCGGTTCCCCCCATCCCGTTTCCGCCGGCGCGGCAAACGCGTGTAGAACGCGTTGATTTCTCTCACGAGCGGTCACGTTGAACGTGCCCGAGTCAAACACTTCGCCGTACGCGCGGGAACGAATGCGAACCTCGATTCCTCGGTTTGTCTGGGCCTAGTTGCCGGAGTCTTTGAGGAAGAGGATCCATTGAGGAGCCCTTTTCTCCCAGGGCGCCCTCTGTGGTCGGTCTGTCGCAATGAGCTCATGGTGCGCCGGTGGGGTAACGAAGTTTACATAACAAAGGCCGCGTCTGAACCTAACAAAAATCTGGAGCGCGAAGATATCGCTCATTGGTCGGCACTTTTGAAACTACTACTGCTTAGTAAACTCTACCCAGGTCAATTTGAACCCAAATGCAAACATTGCGAAAGCCTTGGGCAAGCATGGTCCACATGATATGGACGTGCCCACAGATATCCGACGGCACACACACCATAGACACATGGGAGGCTCTGATACTCAGCTCAGACCTAGAAGCCCAACGGAAAATCGTCAATCAAGCTCAGGCAGCCGCCAGGTTCCAAGGGATACTGGCCGACTCCTAGCAAGGGTTTTAAAAAAACCCATTGATTGATACTAAATAAAAGTTTTTTTCAACAGGCTGCGCGAACTCGGCGTCTGTGCTCCCCACTTCATGCGCGAATGCACGTGAACTGGCTAGGAGAAGAGCACGCCAGAGATCGCGCCACGAACGCTGGGCAGTGTTCTCAAGGTCGAGCTGGCCGACGCCGGGCGCTGCTCACGAGGCGCACGCTCACGTGCGCTTGGTATTTTTTCTCGGTATCTGTTTTTCTGATAACGTTGTGCGGCAGAACTGTGAAAGCTTAACAGCTTTGCTGTTAGAAAGCGGTACCCAGCGCGTTTCAATTCTCATGTGTGCGTGGACGTCTGCAGCAAGGAAGTTAGAAATGAAGTTCACGCAGTGTTAGGGGTGACAGTTGCTGAAAATTATTGCTAAATTATGCCGCTAAGATGAATCTACAACCGTGCAAAAGTTCGTATTATTATTTTATATATCAAGTTATTGAACAGTGATACCATAAAAAAATTTAGGAGCGTCTGCAGCAAGAAAGCTCAAAGTAAAATCCATGCAGTGGCGGCGGTGACATTTCTTGAATACCAGCTATTATTACGCTGCTAAAACGACTCCCTAACCGTCCGAAAGCTCATATATTTTTCTGACAGTTGGACCCCAGTGGAATCGTAAAAACGTAAGAATTCTCGTTCACTTCCGCACTAAGATACCCGTGCCTCCGATTGGAGTACAGCGGTCGTAAAGAAGACAGCTGCATTCAGCGTGTTCTGTATTCTTATGCACTTAACTCAAAGAAGAAGAAAAAAAAAACATGTAGTGCCGCTAAAACGGCTGGATAACCATGTTGAGTTTCACTTATTTCTAAGTTATAGTTGTATCATAGTTCTTGTCCGCTGCGCGCCTTGTTCTAGGGAGTACAGTCCCGGAAAACACGCATGCATGTGGAAGTAGCGCTCCGGTGCGCTATCTCTAAAACAATGTAATACCGCATTTGAAAGATAATATTTCTGTAACCGTGTTTGGCTTCGAGTTTCTTATCGCTATTAATAATTCATATCCTGCCCTATTTTCGAATACACAGCCTTTTGGTATCGCCGAAAATGGATGTGACGCGTTCTGATACCGTTATCTTGGAACGAACTCTGTGGCGAGTTTCTCCTTCGTTGCCGTCGACAAATGCTAATGGTTGTATTAAAAGGAATAATGTAGCGCCGCTCTGTCCGCAGCCGTTTTGGGTCACACGGAATTCGGAAAAGCTGATGTAAAAGGAGTTTCTACCACTTTGCTAAAACAGACTATTTATACAGTCAAACCCGTGTATAGCGAACTGCAATATGCACCGCGATTAGTTCGGTATATCCAATAGTTCGATATAGCCGAACCCGCCTATAACGAGCTTATTGTTACGAGTTCGCAATCCGCGGGGAGCCCCCGCCCCCTCCCCAACTCGCCCATCCGCGTATGCAGAAACGAACACAGTACAGTAGCCATTACCAGACCAAAATAATCCATTTATTGCAAGTAATAAAGCTACTTTCCGCCTGAACTGCCCACGTTGCAAAAAAAGCGGCGATTTTTGTTTTCACTTTCGTTTTGGCGGCTTCAACTAGCATAGCATTCTCTACACGAAACATTGTTTGCACCAGTTCGAGTCCGCGTTACTCAAAAATCGAAGAAGAAACATTGGCGGAGCAACGGACTGCCGAAAGCGCTTATTTAAGCGTCGGACGGATTTCACTGGCGACATTTTTGGGCACGTTGGCGAGCTCTTCACAGTTCACGATGCTCGTCCGGCACACTGCATGCTGGGGAAGTTCCGTCCGGTGCGCATCTCTAAAAAAAGTAAATACCGCTTTGAAAGGTGAATGTTTCTGTCCGGTTTTGCTTCGAGTTCTTACGCCAATCCCCATTTCAATCACACCCTTTTGGTATCCCCAAAATGGCGGCCGTTCTAAGGCGCCCTGAGTTTCTCCTTCGGCCGTGAAACTTGGTTTATTAAAGGAAAATGTTTCCCGTCTGTCCGCACCCTGTTTTGGGTGGGTTGGGAAAAGCTAAATTGTATATCGGGTTTTCGTTAAAACAGACTTTTATTAGTCTTTTCGTTGTTAGTCACCGTCTGTGATGGTGACCGCTTCCTGGTCACTTTTAACTATTAGTGTGTCATGTTAAGTAAGACAGTTTTCGCGACATTTAAAATAAATGCGTTCTGTGCATTTTATGACTCCGAGAAAATGTGAGCGGGGATCTTTTTTTCCTTGCGCCTATGAAGGAAAACACGAAAAAACATTTCTTCATATTTCTGTGTCATATTTTTTTATTGCCAGCATCACGAAGAGACTTCTACTCCGTTATTTTAGTTGCGTCTGTGTTACAGATAGTTTGTAAGCCTTCGAAGAATAAATTTGTGTTTTGGTTCCCGGAAAGCAGCAGAGCGAAAGCACGCGGCTAGTTGGACTAAGGAAGGCACCGTGAACTTGTTTAATAAACGTTTATTCCTCCTCTCTTGACTATACCGCGTAGGTACAGTGGGTTCTGTTGCCTGGTCTCAATTATCATCATCATGGAAACGCGTGTTAAATCAATGATTTTCCAGAAGAAAACATTTCGTTGCCTGCTCTGGTTCGCTTCATCTGCGCGTTTTTGTTGCTGTTTGTTACCTTTGAAATAGGTTACTCAACCACCCAATGATGAATGAAGGCTCGCGTTGACCCGTAGCTTCTTCAGTGTCGCGGTATCGCGGACAAACACGACCGTGTCGCTAGCGGCTAAGTGCGAACCGCGCCTTCGACCGGTTACGAAGAACGCCTGTCGAAGGAGAGTAACATTTACAGATCACAGCTTCGGCCGCAGTAAATAGGTTGCGACGATTTGCGTAATACAGCTTCCTCGTTTTTCGCGATGACCCTCTTATGATGCAGATGGCCGGAGGCGGCGATGTTTCTTCCTTAATGAGCTTCGCGAGCAAGTAGGTCAAGTCGCCGATGCCTCCCTGCGTGGTGCCTGTCCGAAGAACAAGAATAAAAAGACGAGAGTAAAACTGACACAGATTAGGCGCAGGCTCGATGGAAGAAGGCGAGACCGCGTAGAGACTGTTCGCCCCCTTGTACGGCTGCCGTCACAACTGTCGTGGCCGCACTACGATCAACTAGGTTGAAGTTTCGGCCAGTCAAAACAGGGGCGTCAGAGCGTCCGCATCTGCTTCCGGCCTGGGTGACGAAAGAAAGAAAAAAAAAATGCGTGTTAGCAAACACGCGGCTCGTTCTTTCCATTATTTACGGAACGGACACGCGCGTTTGTGTTGCTGCGTGCGTTCCGTTTAGTTTTCGTTTTTTTTTTTTTAATCTCTCGTGCGTTCAAACACGGCCGCGAAGTATATGCGTCACCCTGCAGAGAATACGGGGCAGTAAAGATCTGCCTTGACGCGCGGGAGTGTATAACATTACGAGCAGGTGCTTTGACTCTTTCTTCCGCGATGGGCGCATCGGCTGGGCGTTTCGCAGCTGTGCACGGTGTCGTAAGCTTCGATGCTTGGCAATTGAGTTGTGGCTACGTCCATCCGGAATGGCATTGCAGGGAAGTTGCGTCTTTTGGTAAGGTAAACTGACGTGCAGTCTTTTTGTTCGGTGCTGTACTGATCGTAGACAGCCCACCGCTCCGTGCCCAGGAGGCTTTTTTTAACAAAAAAATGGCGCAAGGTTGGAGAAACAGCAGAGCTGGCGGTCCCTCTCCCATAGTCGAACATCCGGCTATGTTGAACCTCACATTAATTTCTGAGCTTGCCGCTGATAGTTCTCCATGATTTGCAGGCCCGAATCGTTTTGTCCGCATCCTTTCACATCTCTCCCAAAGTGGACCGCGCTGGCATGCTCGAGAACCCGCTGCAACCGGCTTCGGGAACTCGCCGTCTGTGCTCCCCACTTGAGGCGCGAACGCGCGTGAACTGGCGAGTAGGAGAGAAGAGCGCGCGAGAGATTACTCCACGAACGCTGGGCAGAGTGTTCTCGAAGGTCGAGTTGGCCGACGTCGGGCGCTCCTCACGTGGCGCACGGTCACGTGCGCTCGGTCTTTTTCTTTGTATTTTTTCTGGCAACGCTGTACGGCGGAACTACAAACTTAAACAGGTCTGCTGTTAAAAGGGGCTGCGGTTAAAAAGGTCTGCTGTGGAAAGTTTTTTGTGAGTGCTGGTGAAGACATTTCACACAGTCATGAAAAAGCAGCTGCTCATAAAGCTCTACGGCACGTGAATGATGCCGGCACATTGTGTTTGTTGAAAACGTCCTCAGTGTGCGCAGAGTTCGCGTTCAAGTAGCCAGCCCGCTCTAATCCTTTGTGTTTACTCCCTTTCAGGAGCCATGAAGAGAAAATACAACTTCGTTTAATTTGAAAGAACTAGGATTCAGTATCTCACTCAGCTCCATTACAGCCACAAAAGATGTTTTTTAACGAAAAAAAAAAGCAAGAAGTATTTAAAAACTTTCAACTTTCAACTATTCAACTTTCGCGCCACAGTGACGTGTTATGAGCAAGAATGACGTCATACGGGCCAACAATAAAACATAATTTTCAGTGCGTTAAACTGCACGTTAGCATTCAAGTGATGCGGTCAAATGGAACTAGAGGTCCCATTACAGACGTCCAGTCATGTGTCGTCGCGACAGGTCAGTTAGGCGGCCGCCAATCACACAAACAAGGTTCCGTGACGTCATAGAAAAGTTGCGGTAAATTGGCTAGGGGGTCGCGACTGCTTCACACGTTTTCTTTAATATCTCCGTTATTTGTTCGAAGATTGCGATGATATTGGTATCATTGTTATCGGGACTAAGCAGTCTTCCTAATAAACCCAACTTAAATTTTGTCTTCATGGCTCCTTTAATACGGTGTTCAAGCAACGCATCCCGTTCTTCTTGAGTACGCCTCGAAGTCTGTTGTGCTGTCGCGCCGCTGATTGCCGGTCCGCCCGACAGCTGTTTCGTTGTCTTCGATTTCTGTTGAGATTCAATCTTTTTTTTCTTGGTCTGTAAGCGCCAACGCTCTCGTCGTCGGGTGGGGTCTGCCAGAGCCTCTGTTATTGCTGAAGGCAGTGCCACCTCGAAAGAATACCTACCTGGACACTGTTGTTGTAGGTTGGAATTCGAAAATCGTTGCGTGGGTGGACCGGGCGTCAGCCCAATCGAGCTTAGAAGCTGCCCGGAGGAAGCTAGAGGAAAAACAGCGCCGTGGTAATTATCCGGGAGGCATTGCGAAAGCGCCTCATCAAAACTACGCTCGGGTGTGCCAAAAGCGAGTGCTTGGGGTGTCCTGTTATCGACGACGCTACTACGTCTGGGGGGGAGGGCTAACAGTAGGACATTTGCATGCTCGTATACGACGTCCCCCGGACCCCTCGGAACAGAAAGCGAAAGGAGGCCATAAAACATTGGCGGATCCCACGCAGGGGTGGGAATCGACGTCACTCGGAAGCTTTCGTCGTGGCATACCCGGAGGAAAACCGGCGTGCGGCAGTGTGTTTAGAAATACGGGGCGTAAGGAGGAACGTTTAAAGTTTTCAATCTCCCGGCGAAGACGCCACCAACTCCAACCCCAGAGAGAGAACATAATATTTTCGAGAAGTAGGGTTTCCTCATGATCTCTATCCCACCCTAGTGTTATTTAGTGACACTATCCCACCCAATACCCCCAAGACTGCTGTTTGTGCCTACCCAATGCCTGCTGACTACCCGAGGCTTGAAGACTAGAAGAGTTTGGTCGCCAGGGCGCGTCTGCTGCTAGAGCACAATAGAGTTCCTGTATAGAGCACAATAGAGCACAATACAGGTACCTCTAGAGCACAAGGATTCCTGGACTGGGGAATCCTCCCACGGGCGAACGGCCGTGACGTTTTTCTCTCTGCACAATGAAGGTTTTCATCATCATCCCAGGATCACTTTTTCCCTTCGACTCACCAGTCCCCGGAAGATTATCCGGAATTTCAGTTGTGGGGGGGGGGGGGGGGTCGAAACTCTAGGAGGTGTTAGGGGGTGTATAAATCCCTGGGCTGGGTGCTCATGGTTGTGGAATCTTTTTTTGGGGGATGTCGAAAGCCATCGGGGGGAGTGTTGAGGGGGAAAGTTGTCTAAATCTCCGGCAGCAGCAACAGGAGCAGCAGCAGCCCCCCTCTAAACCTGGCAGAAGAGCCGAAGAAAGCTTGGCTTTAATATCGAAACTAGTGTCACTAAACCTTATTTAGTGACACTAATCGAAACCATGGTTTATAACCAAGTAACTCGTAAAATGTGTCGGTTATGTTCCTCCGCACCTGTTCGCCTGTGACGGGAGGTTAACGTCGCGCGGCGCGAAAGGTGTCCGCAATCGTAAGAACCGGACTGCCGACGCGAACCGAACCTCAAAAGCCGGCTGCTCTCCGTGGCCACGACCACGCGGCGGCCGTTACGTCCGGTGAGCGATGCGCTCGCCTACAGAATCGCGGCTCCGATCCAGCAGTACTACTGACGAAACGCGAGGCGCGGCCGGTGCGGCGGCCCTCGGGGGCATGCGAGGAGCGTGCGCGGAGGAGCCACCCCGCGAGGAGGGGGCCCGGCGTAGCCAGGCTGCGGGGGTGCCAAGGCCGCCACCTCCTCCTCCGCGTGGGTCGTGCGGTGGGCGCGCCGCGGCCGACGCTGGCGGCGATATTCCGGTCGCGAGCACCTGCGGAACGCGTGCAATCCGCATTGGGTGCGCTGTGTACGCACGCTCCTCTTGGTCGTGGCTCCCCCCTCTCTCCGCCTCCTTAGCGTGACTCCAAATGACGCTACACTGTACGAACAGTAGTGGCGTGGGACGTCCGGGTGCGTGTTTACTTCTTAATTTACATTGTTCTCGCACTGGAATGGCCTTTCGTGGCCCTACGCATCTTTGCGCGGGCCTTTGGCCTTTCCAGCACAGCCCAGCCCTCCTGGGTTGAAATAAAGTATTATTTTGTCATCATAAGCGGAGAGTTTTCATTTCCCAGGGGGGGGGGGGGGGGGCTGACTTGCAGCCCATGATGATGATGGCGATAAAATGTACCCATCATCATGCACATACATACATACATACATACATAATGCATGCATACATACATGCATGCTTCTTGTGCGCTTGTCCTCCTGTGGTAAGAATGCGAAGGAACAAAAGGAAAGTAAGTAAGTAAGGTGTCCACGTCTGCACCAATTTAATGATGCAGTAAGCTTTTAGCCCCAATAAAATTTTAAGTGAAAAGGTGGACGCAACTCTAAAGAACTGGTAATGGCACTGGTTATGGAATTTGGTGGAGTAGTGGGTGGAAGGGGATCAGCATTGCTGGGGGGGGGGGAAGGCAGAGTCCCCTGCGGGAAACACCGGAGGGGGCCCCCAAGCCCCCCGTAGTCACTGCCTATGGCTATAATTGTTGTTTCTTTTCTAGAACAGGGACTAGAAGGCTTTTTCATGGTGAGGCACCCAGCTGCACAAACTTCTGGTGGGAAATATTTCTTGCCTGTCAGGTGAACAGATGCGTACATTTAGGGGTAGTTTTAAGTTCTGCAAGCTGCCTTGGGAGTGTGTAAGAATGCAGAAAATTTAGGAAGTGTACATGACGAGCCGTCCAGATTATTTGGAGCCCTCCCCCACCACTTACCCAGCAGCATCCAGATTATACCAATGGGATCTCGAATCTTGCAATAGAAAAAACGCCCAGTTTTGCCCACCAAATCGTTTAAATTAAAGAAAAAATGCTGTCGTTTCACTTCTATCTTGTGGCATCTCTATAGTTGGTCATGTGCTTATTTATGGTAGTTTCAGTGCGTTGCAATCACAAAAGTTGCCGGCTCTTCACTAGCTACTCGTAGTTTTGGCTTGTGACGAAATGAGCACATCAGAGAAAAAGAAACTTCACAGATCCCTCCTCCTCCAGTTGTGGCATTCTTGTGAATTCGAGCATGACTGTGCTTACAGGCTGAGAAGAAAGGTACCTACTTGAGCTCACACCTTCCATGACCTGTGTACATCCATGAATGGGGCTGTGTAGTCCCTCCCATTTCATATTTCAGAATGCTATACATGCCTGGACTGAGTAAACATCTTTCATTACATGCATCACAATCATACCCATAGAATATTGAAAAGCAGGAAGATTCTTGCAGCCTCCCCACCATGTCTGAGCCTCTTCAAAGGCTCAGGCAATGAAAGCATGTTTTTCTGGACTGCATTTCCATTCGATATTGATGACAATGACACTCTTGGTACGGGGAGAGCCCACTCCTTGTGGAGCGGTGAGTAAGAGAGCCAGTCTGACCCCTGGGTGGTATGTGCAGGCCAAGCAGCGGGCGTCGGTGCTGTGGCTGGTGTCCAAGGCGCATGGGAACCGGGTGCCCGGGGAGCTGCGGGAGGTGTTCTACCGGGACCAGTCGGGGCAGGACCGGCTGCGGCCCCAGCTGGTGCAGGCGCTGGCCAGTGGCGAGCTGTACTGCCTGGCCCTGGCCAACATCTACGCCGACCCCAACTACCACAGCCTCAGCCACCAGGGCGTGGTGCAGGCGCTGCAGCGCAAGGGCGTCGAAGTGCAGCCGCCCCCCAACGAGCACTGCCCCCTCACCGAAACCGTGCTGGCGCAGACCGCCCCGCTGCGCATGGTGAGTTGTCGGGAGGCGCGGATGGGCATATCACAAGTGCCTTTTGAACAGTTCTTTTAATTTCTCATCAACGTAGTATTCATTGTGGGCGGGGCTGCACGCTTGGTCCACCGAGTGTCTGAATCGCAATAGTACGGTGCATTGTCTTGGTTAAGGAGCACTTGGGTACCAGTCTGGCTGTTTATATTTAAATGCTTCGTTTTTACTTTTAGGTAGTCTAACAATGTTGCACAGTACTCACCTGTTATTATTCTGCAAGTAGTCCAAGGCTGTGCCGAAAATACCGCAGTCTGATTTCATCTCCGATGGTTGTCTTTAAATGCGGAGCGCTCTTTGGCTGGGCGGTATTACTCGCTGTTGCCTGGCAAACATTTGTAGACAAGGATCCCTGTATCGCTACTGGAAAAGCCCTGCGAGTATGCTCCACATTAATACTAATGTTTGCTTCACTACCATAAAACGGCTTGTGCAGTGGTGCATCCTTTACGGGCAAGTTGGTGACAAGAGGCTAGAAATCGAGCCAACCAAACCATTGAAGTCAGGGTTGGTGGGCGCAGAATGTTTTGCATAAAAACAGTGGTCATCACCTTGCTAGCCAAAAAAATATTTGCTTTTCTTGGAGCCTTTTTCATCTGGTTTGACTGCTGCTTTGACTCGGGGGTGTACTCATCAATACGTTCCATCCACAGTCACAGATCAATGCAAAAACGGCTGTAGACCGTGGTTAAGCATCACGAGATGCGGTATGAAAATTCCCTTTCACATCTGCTTTTAACCCACTGTCAACAGTTGTGGCACCCAGTTGTGCATGCAACTTTTTTATCTGCTATACTTCGTGCAGGATTTTGCACTCTCTTTCAGTTCAGGTGCCTACAGCATTGGTGATTTCACACACTGTCATTGGCAGTCCTCCGAAACAATTTTGAGTTTGAGCATAAGACAGTGGTGTGGATCAGTGGTTCTCAGCCATGACTGCCCCGGGGACCCCTTTTGGGCTTGCTAAAGTGATGGGGCCCCACAGGACATATGTGTTTGGTGTCATAACGTCAAACAATTACTTGCAGCTTACGTAGGCCACATTATTCGATGCCCGCCTTTTGTTGCGCAAATGACGATGGCACCATGTTAAACAATCTGGTCTTGAATCTAAAATTCTTCTAAACACCTATATATTGCATCATCTGTGTATGCTTTTTTCCTTCTCATAGCTGGCTTGTTGTGCAAAAAGCAGTTGTTAAAATAGGTGCTACGCGGAGAAACTAAACGTAATGTATGCGACAAGCTACATTTTTTGCATTGCAAGAAAGTGCTGGCAACAGAACTAACTTGAGTAAAAGCTTGAGTAGGCTTCGCGGACCCCTCAAATGCTCTCGTGGACCCCCAATTGAGAATCACTGGTGTGGATAATACTCACCTACACTAAACTAAAGATGGGTGCTTGCCAGCCCTAACATCACCAGAAAGGTTGTAGTGCCATCTTCATACCAAAAAGTCATACCAAAATCGACAGCTAGGATGAGGAAGCGAGTGACCAGAGATGCCTGATAACAAAGGAAGGACAGGCATGTGCAAAGCACGCCTGGTGAGCGAGTTTCGTGAACCTCGACCGGGCCGTCTGTGGCGAAAGATGGCGCAGCAAGCAGTTCTGCGCCGCTCCGCCACGCACTCCCCATCCCACAAAATTTTGCCACCGACTGTACATACGTGCGAAATCATCCCACTCTACAATATTTGCGAGCCCTTCATCATTGCACGGGGCACTCAGCAGGGTGCAAAACGCTGGTGTGAAAATAAAAATAGAATGGTCGGTAGTTCTGTTGTGTCAAAGTTTGCATAGCAGACATTAATGACTTGTGTCTACCATCATTGCGTCTTCTGTGGCTAAAGTTAAGGATTATTGCAGAATGGCTATGGCAAGTGGTGACAGCTGAGCAAACCTTGACGAGAGTGCCCTGAAAGGTGTGCCGCCGTGGCTGTGACAGAGCCTGAGTACCTGCTGCATTGCCTTACAGAGTGCTCACATGGCTGTCATCAATGGTATCATGGAGCTGTACATCAAGGAAGTGCTCATACCCATCAAAGTCTTCGAAGTCGTCAGGTGAGGTGTTCCTGGAAGAAAGCAAACAAGCACTGGGCCCCGGCTGCATTGTTTACTCTAAGGGGGGTTGGGGTGCCATTTTGTGACTGTGCTGCGGTTTTGCAGTGTTCATTTGTACCTAATCTTAATAACGAAAGCTTGTTGCTTCACGACATGTGCAAGCACAATAAGCGGCTTGCGAGAATTCAAACCGTATATTTGTACTCCTAGTTTCACTAACTCTGGTTAGTGCAAAATTAAGTTGGAGTGATGCACAGTGGCATTGACAGTGCATGGTAGAAAGTAGATCTGAAGTCGTCGTTCTTTCCCTGCTAGTAGAAGCAGGCAGTATCAGTGCTGTGTGGGGTGCAGTGTCCTGGTGCATGTCCTCTTCATTGGTTGGTGCCAACTGTATCCTTGGCAATGCTGTACTGAACTGGTAAGACAGGACAGTCTTGTGCATAAAACTGAGTCACCGACTGTGGGAGCTTGGGTGGCCTACACTGCTTTTCGTACGCCTCGTGACAAATCCGAAAGACCAGCCCCCACAATCACCGCTTGTTCTGTTTAAAATAGCGACTTGCGAATTCTATGTAGTGACAAAAGTAGACGCTCTTAAAGGTCCTAGTCTGTGCACTGATAAGCTGCAACAGAAAGTTGCAGATTGAAAAACGCAAACACTGGGACACATGCGCCTCATCTTGGCAACAGTCCCAAAGGGCATGAGAAAGAAGCTAATTCCTCACGCGACGCAGGCTGTAGAGATGGGTTGACTTCAAGGCTTTAGTTGAAAACCTAACACAGTGTCATCCTTTAGGCAGCAGCTCCTTTATTTTTGTTTGATTTTTGTAAGCTGACTCAGTTTGCATTGGGGCTGCGTGTAGGCACTCAGTCTACTTACCCGCCTATGTTACGTCACTGGCTTGGTTGATGGAATGACCTCTATTTACATGGCCGCCAAAGAGACTGCCTTCCAAGAGGGTCGTGCTTCGGGGAACCACATAATGCGCTGCCTACGTTTTCCTTTTTATGCATGGTGCAGGGCCTTGAGCAAAGTTTTTGCACATTCTGGAGAACTGGAAAGGTTTGCAAATAAGGAAGAGTAGGCTTCTGTCAGTTTGTATTGGTGACATTGAAAAAGGAAAAGAAAAGTTAGAGGCACTAGTTTAAGCCTATCGAATCTTAGCAGTCATTAAGGTTCAGACTAACTTGTAACTTATCATTGTTTTACAGCCAGTTTGCCCATACGCTGCTCACCACCTCCTAGAGACAAAGACAGCCATTCAGCTGTGCTTTGTATAAGATACACCAAATACAGTTGGGTGACGTTGCCTATTATGAACTTTAGGGGACGTCGAGGGTCTAGGGCAGGATTTACAATAACAGTGGTGCTCTTTGAGTTACAGTCGAACTCGCTTTATAGTCTGAGGGTAGTCTGAGGAATGTACTATGTGAAAAAAAAGGCGTAGGATTGCTTCTTGGGCAGTCCATGGCGGGTCCAAGATGGGTCATCAAAGAGCTACGAGTACTGCAATGTTGCAAGGGATATTGTCGGTAAAAACTGAATGCACCGTAAAAGCTGAACGTCGCCGCCGCAACCATGAACTCCTTCCCCTCCCCTCGCAGGCGCTTCTCGGCGGTGGGCTACCCGGAGGAGGTGCCGGTGGACGCGGAGGACGCTGCGCTGCTGTGGGTGAACAAGTGCTCGGTGAAGATGCGCCACCGGGTGGAGGACGAGCTGGGGCCGGGCCCCCACCAGCCCGTGGGGGGCCCGCCCATGGCCCAGGAGCTGGGGGACCTGAGCGACGGCTGCGCGCTGGCCGCCCTGCTGAGCTTCTACTGCCCGCAGCACCTGCCCTGGCAGGACCTGTGCCTGCCCGGCGAGAGCCTGGCCGACTCCCTGTACAACCTGCAGCTGGCGCAGCGCTTCTGCGAGGCCCACCTGCCCCACGACGTCTTCTTCCTCACCACGGAGGACGTGCTGTTCGGCCACCCCTCGGTGCGCCAGAACCTGCTCGCCCTGCTCGCCGATCTCATGTTCATCTTCGAGATCCGGCCGGCCAAGTGCGTCCGCCGGCCCGGACTGCGCCACGACCCGCCCAGCACCGAGCACTCCCTGCAAGGTGCCACCCCTATGTCCGCTGCGGTTCGCTGCTTCACTGGCTGTCTCTGGCCGATTGGTTCGAAGTAGCATGGACCAGTTCACTGCCGCCCCTTCATACTGGAAACCTGTTCCCTACTGCGCCCGTAATACATTGATCCTGCAAAGTACAGTGTAGACCACTTTAACGCTCGTGCAAAAATCCGCACTATAAAAAAAACATGCGCAGATCCAACCATATTGCAACCTTCCCCTCAAGTAATTCGTTATCATCACTCAAACGCATGGCACTTAAAAAGAAAGGCACAGCTTCTTTTAATCCCCCCCCCTTGCTGGTCTATCTGGTCTGTAGCAGAAGTTACGACCATTTGAAGTTTGGGCTTGGAAGGTGGGAACCAGAAAACCGGTTTTGCCTTCCAACCCCAAGCTTAAAACGGTCGTAACTTTTGCTACAGACCAGTTAGAATGATACTTAGTCTTATTACACTCCTTGATTTGTGCACAGTTCACTGGTACCTTGTTTAGCTGCATCACTCAGCAGTATTTTTACAAAAGCTGTAAAAAAAAATGTAAAAATCCGAATAAATTTTAATGTCATTTTACACAAAAACAAATTTTATATCTACAATTAGAAGGAAAAACTACTGATGTCCTCCAATTTTTATCATCATAACTGTAAAAATAGTTTTTGATCAAAGACCCATGTGCTCCCTTAGGCTTTTTCTTTCTTTTATGTCCTGTGCCTTGTACCATGAACGAATGATATTTTGTTTTCGTGTGTGGGGCCTGCAGTTTATGTGGCCAGGATATTTTACGAATGCATAATGGTCGTGAAGTTATGGCCAAGACAACAGCCTAAAGTTGATTGATCGATTTTAGGGTTTTAACGTGCCGACGCAACGCAGGCGATGAGGCGCGCCGTAGTGGAGGGCTCCGGATTAATTTTGACCCACTGGGGATCTTTAACGTCGCCGAAATCTTGTACACACGGGCGTTTTTGCTTTTCGCCTCCATCAGAAAAGCGGCCGCTGCAGCCAGGAATCGAACCCGCGACCTCGTGCTCAGCAGCGCAACGCCTTGGCCACTGAGCCACCGCGGCGGATAAACAGCCTAAAGTTGCTGACGAATTGACACCTCGGTGTGTCCACAAAATGTTCCGCACTAGGTTTTTTGTTTTGCATTGTCTTCAGGATTTTGGCATTTGTGGCATGAAACGCATGTAATGCGAAACTTGCTGAGTGCGCAACTGTTTCCTGCCAAGCAAAATACCTCACTGCTGGCAAAAGCGTCAGGGCCGCTAATGTCACTGCACACTGAAAGAGCAATATTTTACCCAGCATGCTTCAAGCAATGCTAGTAGCACATGTGGCTGCAAGTTACTTTTTAATGTCCAAGATTTTTAAGAATTCGTATGTGTTTTTTTTTGTTATAAGTTTGCGTTTTCGTTCCTATTTTTGCATGGTTAAGTTAAAGAGAGCACTTTCAGTGATGCTACCGCTGCGCCAAACTGCGCCCAAGTGCTCTGGCTGCTACATCCTGCTACATTTCCTCTAAATTTGGCGATTCTGCGCCCAACCTGCGCCCAAGGGTGTACGCCGACTTTCAGAAATGAAACTTACTTGAGGTTTCCCACTGAAAGCGGCATCACGGTACACCTGTTTTCAGGCCGCAATCCGAGCCAAGCCAAGGCAAACTGGCCCTTGTAGCGGTAACGGTAGAGTGCCTAGAATATTTCTGAAATATTCTAGGCGCTCTAGTAACGGCGATAATGCGTTTTGCGCATGTAGGCACACAACGCCAAATCTCCCCCCTTACCCGAGACCTATAGGGTTCGCGAGACCGGTTGCCGCCAAAGTGACCATTCGCCTCGCGGTCTTCGGGCCGCGATATGCGTCGTGATATCCGTGCCGTACTCGTGAACCTCGGCAACAACGTCAAGTGTCATATTCTAGGCACTCTAGTAACGGCGATAATGCGTTTTGCACATGTAGGCACACAACGCCAAATCGGGCCCCGACAGCAGCGTATGCGTCGACCGGGTGCCTGCGGAGTTGTGCTGGAAGAAAAGTAGGCAAGAGATGTGGACGCAGGAGTTGTAGTTACAGTGGAATCAGGGTGATACAAATTTCGGGATGAGACGAATTTCTGATTAGTCTCGACGAAATTGCACTGTTTGAAATGTGAAAAGTTTCGGCTCTTACGAACGGACCTGCGGTGCCCGGCGGATAATACAAACGAGTCGGCGAGGCGCCCGACTGCCGAGCGAGCAAGCTACGGCAATGTATGGGCCCTCTGCCCTCTTTGTCGCTCTTTCTCTAGGAACGGCCAAGCTGTTTTCTGCTCGCGAAAACGTGCCGTACACTCCACAGGCACACTGACGCTGCTGCGAAACCACCCGCACACTGCGCGGGGCGCGGCCGGCCGCGGCAACATGGCTGTGGCTTCGGTCACGAAGTGGTGCGGGACGCTCAAGAGACCGCTTCTAACCGCTCTTTAAAATGCCGCTCAAAGCACACACGAAGTTTCTTGTGCGATAAATGAGCTAACAGTGTGAATGAAAATGGTGCTATAAAACATCATCCGTGCCGCTAGTGAAAGCACCCATGAAATATCTGTCGGGGTTCTCAGCCTAAACATCTCCGGCGGAGCCAGCCGGCTGTCTCAACCACTTCGTAACTGCCGCCATGAGGCGCACGCCTTCCCATTGGCGCTAGTCGTCAGGCTCCTCCCACTGCCACGCTCGTCCGCGGGCGCCTAATCGCCGACGCGGGCGTGAGCGCGCACAACGCCGACGCGCACGAATCGCGTGCAAAAACGCCCCTGCAGTGAGTGAGCTTGGGCACCGTGAGTGAGATGAAAGTACAGAAAGGACCGCTCGGCAACATGGAGGTTAAAAAAAACGCAGAAAAACGTCACGGATTTCGTCACGCGAAAGTTAGAAAAGAAATAATCGAAAATTTGTTTTAGTGCTTAGTTTTTTTGTCTGTGTTGTTCACACGAATTTCGGATGATACGAATATTTTTCGCACTGCCACGAGATTTGTATCATCGAGATTTTACTGTAAAGATGAGAATTTACAAAGTGCAGGGGGGAGAAAATAGTATGCAAGGGCAGGAAACGGTGACATAGTTCGGGCCGCGCGCCGGCGAGTGAGTACGGCAATTTTACGACGCCTGACTTTGTTTCAGAGCTTAACGAGTACGGCAGGCATATGACGACGCCCGTCTTAGATTTCACGTAGAGTTCATAGAGGCATAGAATTAACATACGGGGAAATTGAGAGAGAGAGAGAGAAGAAACAACTTTCGCTGAGCCCATTTCAGGTGACGCTCGCAGGCGTCAGACGGGGTGGAACCCTAGTCACGAGTCCCATATGAGTCCAATAGCTCCTGGCCCCTGGACGCGAGCTCTTGCTGCGTCGACAGGTCGGGGCTGGACATCAAGATCTCCCATCGCTCGGGTAGGGGGGGAAGGGAAGGGGGAGGGAAGGTAGAGGATTCTTGAGCTCAGTACACTCCGCCAGTATGTGCGGCAGGGTGCCTTCCGTCTTTTTGCAGAACGGGCAGATGGGGTCGTGTTCTGCCGGGAACATCTTGTTCAATAAAGCTGGGTGCGCCAGTGACCCCGCTTGTGCGCGGCGCACTATTGTTTGTTGCTTGCGGTCGAGTTGCTGGTGCGGCACGGGAAGCCTGCACCTGGCGCTCCTGTACAGCGTGGTAATCTCGCGGTAGCTCGTTACTGGGTGCGGTAGCTCCGACTCGTCCTCGGCCCGGTCTGCTAGTTCGCGGGCGTAGTGGTCGGCGAGGGCGTTGCCTTCCACTGTCGAGTGTGCCGGAACCCACACGAGCTCTACGTCTCGTCCCGGTGGGCTGCGCTTTGCGAGAATTGCCATGGCCGCGTGGGAGACGATCCCCTTGCGGTAGTTGCCGTAAGCCGTCTTGGAATCAGTGACGATCGTATGCACGTCTCCGTGCGTGAGGGCGAGAGCGATGGCCATCTCTTCTGCTTGGCTGGCATCTGTCGTCCGTAGCGACGCGCTGGTCACCAGCTTGTCGATGGTCGTGACGGCGGCCACTGCTTTGCTGCTGTGCTGGGGAAGTGAGGCGTCCACGTAGAGGACCCGGGGGTCTGCTTCCAGCTGTCGGGCGAGTGCCTGTGCCCGCGCGCCACGCCTCTCGTCGTTCCTGCCGGCCTGCATATTGCGCGGCAGGGGCTTGGTCTTGAGCGCTTCCCTCCACGGCGGAGGTAGAGGGTGCTTGGGTATCTGTGGTTCGATGGGCCAACCAATCTTCCGGAGGACTGCTCGGCCGTGCTCAGTCTGGCTCAGTCGCACTCTCTGGTTGGAACGATGAGCCTCTATGAGCTCGTCTACCGTATTATGTGCCCCCATGTCCAGCAGCTTCTGCGTAGACGAGTACTGGGGCAGGCCCATAGCCGTCTTGGTGGCTTTCCTTATGATCGTGTCTAGCGTGTTCCTGTTCGCCTTCGTTAGCTGGAGGTACGGGGCCGAGTAGGTGATGCGAGACACGATGAACGCTCTGACCAGGCGGAAGGCGTCGTCCAGCCAGACTGAGCACGGCCATCTTGATCTTAGCAATGGCCGCTGTCGCCTTGCCGTCTCGTTGTAGCAAAAGACGATGAGCCTCTATGAGCTCGTCTACCGTATTATGTGCCCCCATGTCCAGCAGCTTCTGCGTAGACGAGTACTGGGGCAGGCCCATAGCAGTCTTGGTGGCTTTCCTTATGATCGTGTCTAGCGTGTTCCTGTTCGCCTTCGTTAGCTGGAGGTACGGGGCCGAGTAGGTGATGCGAGACACGATGAACGCTCTGACCAGGCGGAAGGCGTCGTCTTCTTTAAGTCCTCTGTTCCGGTTCGCAACGCGTCGGATCATTCCGGTGACCTGTTCGGAGGCCATCTTGATCTTAGCAATGGCCGCTGTCGCCTTGCCGTCTCGTTGTAGCAAAAGACCGAGGAAATTGAAGGTGAAATGCGTGCATGTGGCCTCGCAGGGAATTAACATAGTCTCGGGGTAGGAGGGGGGGGGGGGGGTCTGATGGGCTACCTTGTCATTAACAGAGGTGTTTTGGTTGCTTGCGGCAAACGTGTCGTGAAGGGGAAAGGTTCAGCCTGGTGCTGCATGTTGGTTGCCAGAAATGGCTGTCCGCTGCCTTTGTAAACAATAGCGCTGCTATCGGTGGCTTGTCGTTTTAGACCCTTACGGTGGCAGCGCTGACGCTGCTAAATAGTGATGCATGTGCAACATGGGGAGGAGCGTGATGTTCAATTATGCAGTCAAAGCCGTGGCGCTACTGATGTTATTGGTCAGTGCTCCCACGATAGCCTTCCAATAGTGCTGGATTTTACATAGCATGTTTGTTGTGACGAGCAATTTTTAGTTTGTTCATAGTAAATCTGCCATTGTGTAAAAATGAGAGCTTGTTTTTTTTTTTTTTTTAATTTTTGTTGTGCAGGCCGCTGCACAAAGTTCAATGCAGAAAAATGGGGACAAAATATCCATGTTCTGGGTTCTTTTAATTTTTATTATCGTTGTAGGGCGTGCTTTTAGCGATTATCTATCAAGAATGCAATACGTGTCTTAAAATTGCTTCTATCAACACCTGCTCCGAAAGCTGGTTTTGCTGCTCCGAAACGCATTTTTGCCTGCTCCAAAAGCTGCTCCAAAGTGGCCTAAGCCGGTAGCGTCACTGCACTTGTTAAGCTTAAGCTGTGTGCCATTTAAAGGTCTGCTTAATTAAAGTACTACATTCTGATATACAGTCAATCCCGCATACAGTGTAGACCATTTATAACGTAACCGCTTATAGTGCGGGACCGGATATAACGCGGGTTTTTGCGACCACCGGTTTGCCTCCCATAGAACTCAATGCATAAGCATACCGCTTAAGATGCGGTTGGCCGAAGCACAATACCGTTTATAGTGCGGTTTTTCGGCGGGTCTGCTGATCGACCGGCGCAGCTGAGGCATCGTCTTAGGGTAGCAAAGAAAAAAGAAAGGATGAAATCGGCCATCTGACGCAGCTGCACCCCTTGCCCTCCTTAATGTAGACACCCAAAGAAAAAAAAATAGGCACCCTTTAGTTCGCGCGTACCTGATAACCACAACTGACCTTGCTTGATGCACCTCGGAAGATAGCGACAGACAAGATCCGCGCGCGGCAAGTTGATTTTATTAATCGTGAACCGCATGGCCCGTTTTCGCGCACGAATCGTGCACATCAACGTTGCGCTTTTTTTTTTTTTTTTTCGTGCTCGTATCGACGATTCCGCGCTCGCGGTGGCTTCTTCGCGTGGCAGTGGGAGGAGCCTGACGACTTGCACCAATGGGGAGACGCGTACCTATGCATGGCGGGAGATTCGAAGCGCTCCGAGCCGGCTAGCCGCGCCAGAGATGTTTAGGCTTACCACCGCGGTATTTTTTGATGGGCGCTTTCACAAGCAGCGTGGATGGCAGTTTATATTCCACTTTTCGCCCACATTATTAGCTCTTTTCTTGCATGAGCATCTTCGCTTGCGCCCCGTGCGGCATTTCAGCGAGCGGTTAGAAGCGGTCGCTGGAACTTACTGGAACTGCCTGCACCGCTTCACGGCCAGTGCCGACGCCATGTTGCCGCCTCTTACCGCGCCGCCACACCACGCCAGTTGTAACCGCGCTGGCGTGCACTGCACGTTTTCGCGATACCAAATCTACAACGCGGTTCACGCTTTAGAACGTTGTTGCAGATAAGCCACCGCTCTTTCCCTTTCCGAACATTCGAGCCGCGCGAGGCCGAAGATTTCCACCACCAGTACGTTGCGCTGATAAGCAGCCGCCTTCGGCATCGTGAACACAAGGTGGGGTAAAAAAAAAAAAAAATCCCGCTGGCGTTCTTATCACGTCTTGCGGCATCTGTTCATAGACGCTAAAAACGCAGCCATGGTCTTTCAAAACAAACACAACGGAAGTTAAAGCCGCGCTCGCCGTTTTGAGACTGCGCTTTTGCCCTGCAGCAGCGGCTGATGTTAAAAATAATACGTGCCTTCGTTTTTAAGCGCTGTGCGTTTGAGTGATGATAAATATAGGTTGACTTGAGAGATAGGTGGCGATGTGGTTGAATTCGCGCGTGTTTTGGTTATAGTGCGGTACCGCTTATAGTGCGGATTTTTGCGGCTCCCGCGACATACGTTATAAGCGGTCTACACTGTATATCGAACCCAGCTACATCGAATTATTGTATTTATCGAACAGTCCAAACATCCTCTTAGAAATCGTATGCGAAAGAAAATATTTTATATATTTTATATACGAATTATCGATACATCGAACTATTTTGTGATCCCCCGTGGAGTTCGATATATCTGGGATCGACTGTATAACAATGTGTGCCATATTTACATGATCGTAGGTCGACCCTTTTTTTTTTTTAAGTTTGACAATCTAATGTTGGGGGGTCGACTTAGAATTGAACTTCCTCCAACTTCCTCCTCTGACTGTGCGCAAGGGAGGCAGCAAAGTGATGTGTGCTTACTGTGCGCAGCCGCCAGGCATCACGGGGAGTCTCTGCGCAAGGCACGCGCCCTCCAGAACTCATGCAGCCACATTCCAGACCTGTGCCCACCCGAAGACCACAGGTGAGGAGGCGTTGGCCGTTTAAAGGAGGGGAAACGGGGGACTCAAGTATTGAGTGTGCACTCTGTTTCCTTTTCCCTTCCCCCCTTTCCACCTACAGCCAGGCGAAGCACAACGGGGCTTGGCCGGAAGGGAAGAGGAGACCCAGCCAAGGTGAGCATGGCAGCGTTGTTCACAGCTCGACCTCGCACTGGCTAAGCATTTGCATCATCATTTAGGCAGTCATATCTTATCAAACGCCGTGTGCGTTACAAAGGACTGGTGTACAGGAGGAGGACTGAAATGGGACCGCCTGATTTACTGGTGCAATGCTGGCGAGGGCAAATGCAAGGTGTAAGGTGAGAGCTGGGCCAAGGAGTTAAGGAATGAACAAGAGAACATTGGTTGCCTTTCATGGCAACTCCATATTGTGCTGAAATGACTTAATTTGGTTTGGGGTGCGACCTGAGAAGTACAGTAGCCGACCGTTTTTTCGGACTCCAAAAATTCGGACTTGCTGGATATTTTGGACTTTCCTGAAGAACCGCCATTTGGCGCATAGGAGTAATGACCCACGGATTTTTTGGGCTGCTCTTTTATTCTGGCTATTTTTCATTCCCCTCCAGGTCCGCAGAAGCAATCGGCTACTGTACCTGTCTTGTAATGTCTGATGTTCACCTATGCACTGGTTAAAAAGTTTTTGTTTGTTCAGGCACAATTTGTATACACCAAACATGCTGGCTTTTTACTACAGACTTGCCTGCTGACTGAGTGTGTGTTATCATAGCTGTTAGCACTGAATTTGCATGGGAATGTTGCCAGGGAAGGGCCACTTTTGTACTCTTCTCTCATAAAAAAGAAAAGTGAAATGTGTGTAAATCAGTCAGAAAACTCAAAACATTTATAACTCTCTTCAATGCCGTGTTGCCTTATGCATGAAACTTCTGCAAAGGGCATTTTCCGCGTAACACCCAGAAGCACTGCTACTGAATGTTAAGGGTATTATCCTGCAGTTTGAAGGACAAGTAGCTTTCACTGTTTGCTCTGACCACAGGCTACGTTTATTAGTGCATGAGCTCTACCTGTGCGACTTGCAAGAAACCCTTTCTGTTGTGTGAGGCCAACTTGAGTGAAACAGTGCCAAGCCAGCAGCAAGGAAGAAGAGCATGCACATCTTTCCTACTGGCACAAAACATCCCTGGTGCTTCGCTATGCTGGGCTGTGCCATCCTCATACCGCTGTCCCTCTCCTTGGTAGCACCTGTGGTTAAACCAGTTTATTCCGGTTAGGTTGGCGTTAGAGATGGGAAGGGGTTTATCGCGAACACTCTAGGTGTGCCACTTGCCAAGTGCTTCTGCTAAAACATGGGGAACATTCAGGACGCTGCCATCTTAGCCCCGGATAGCTCCCTGTATAGGTGTGGGAACCGTGATTATGTGCTGAATCGACCATAACTAAGTGGCACTCCCCATGCTGGAACACTGCCACTACTAGCAGTCACTGCATGAAACAGTGGTAAATTTTTCTTAGGTTTCAGTAGACCTGGATTGGTTTTCTTTTGCCATGATTTGTCACTGTAAATACCCGAATGTTCACTGTAACCCCTTGCTCGGAGCACTTGGATATGCGTAGGCCACTCCCAATCCGAAGGGAGAAGTTGCTCCCCATCCGAACGCTTACTTGGTTTCAGAGCAGCAGGGGACCGTGGCACCGCAACACGGCCATTACCGCCCTCCGCACCAGTAGGGCAAAGTGCGCCACTTTCAAACAGGTGCAATCGCGTTATGAGCAGCCAAGTGGGCTTCCTACAGATGTTTAGGCTTACCGCCATGGGAGATATTTGATGGCCGCTTTCATAATGGGCCCAAATTACGATTTGTACTGCCATTTTGAGCCACATTATCGGTTACTTTCGCGCATGTGGAGCTTTATTTTTCGGCTTGAAGGTCATTTGGGAGAGCAATAACAAGTGGTATCTCGAGCTACCTGCACCGCTTTTTGGCAGCCGCCTTGTTGCCACCGCCGGCGACGTGCGGGTGGCATCTACGGCTGCGTCAGTACATCCATAGCGTGCGCTTCGCGTGAAAAGCAAAAATGCCACTCCTGACTAAGCACTTAGATGATGAACAACTTGCCAGGCCTCGGTGCGGTGACAGCGAAGTTGCAGTAATCGTCGGCAGACCAAGGGGGATCGGGGCGGCGGTCGGTGTCACGTGACCCCTCGCCTCCAGATCTCGACGGTGCTCCCACTTCGGAGTAGCAGTCGGAGGCGCTCCGAGTCAAAGGATGATGCTTTGAGACGACCACCCAAACGTACTTCGAGCACTCAACTTCAACTGCCCCGACACGGAGAACGTTTTTAGAGTGCTCGAGAGTGCTCTAAAGCAACCACCCGAATACAGCATTATTAAGGCCAATTTTACTGAGCTTTACTGAATCCCCCCTTTTCTGTGCCCCTCCAGGTTCGGTGGCCAACAGTCGTGTGCTACGCTCTGTTGGTCGGGACGACGAGGACTCGGATCAGCTAAGCTCATCACCCCGGTATGTTTCACCACCTTTGCCAGTGTGCTGGCTGCTTCAGTTTACAGAAACGACGTTCAGCTTGGTGCATAATTAGACTCTGAACATGATCACCCCAAAACCTCAGAATCTAATAGACCACATTGTCATAAGCTCAAGAACATTCGGTTGGGGATAATTTGGTGGCATGAGCTTGTGCAGAATCGTGATTCTTAATCCTATAATAGTACTTATTGAGAATTCGTGACATGCGAAATGTTGGTAATTTGGTGGAGAAGCAAGTCACATTATTGCGACGGGACGTTCAGCGCTCTTTATTTTTCGGCAACTTGTGCCATCTGCAAGGTGGCTTTCAAGGCTTGCACTCTTTCGTAAGTTGTGCGCGTGGTGTGTGCCGAGGCTACCTTGGCTTTTAGCGAACAATTACGTGTAATGAATGTCAATTAACGCTGGAAAAATGTCGCCAATAGTTCTGTTATTAAGCAGAACAGTCAAACCCAATTGTAATGAAATTGCACCAGGCGCAAGAATTTATTCATTATACTTGACAGTCATTAGGAGGGCTGAATTACTGGATATAGAATGAGAGATGAGGCCAGAACGTAGCAGGCACTTACCGTTCACAATATAATAAAACTAAGAGCACTGTTTTTTTTTTTTTAAATCTGTACTACACTACACCGTAAAGTTCCGAAAGAACGCTTACCCAAACCACAGAGATATCAAGTGAAGATACAGGACGGGCAAACTTTCAAGTGAGGTGCGAAAAACTACAAAAAAGTGGCCACACCGCCAACCAAAACTACAAAGATGTCAAGTAAAAAATATGACCTCATGCCGTAGGGCAACCTTTCGCAAAAAAAAAACAAGTAAAAATATGAGATGGGCGAACTTTTGGGTCAAGTGTGGAATGAAAAAATAGCTAAGTGATTGCATCTACCGTATAAACCGGAATATAGGTCGAGTTTTTTTCCCAAAAAATCCGCACAAAAGTCACCCCTCGTCTTATATAGCGGTCATTGGCAGAATGTAAATCGTTGTCTGGCAACAATGTGCAAGCGTAGTCCGTCGCCAATCGCCATTCGTGTCGGACTGCTGTCTCGCACTATCAGGCCTTTATTTGATTTCGCTTTTCTCTAGTTTTTCGTCTTTTACTCGTCTATTACGCGTGCGTGCGTACATTTCTGTACGTCTCTGTTCCGAGATGAGTGGCGGCAGTCGACGCCAGTTCACCGCGGCGTTTAAGCTGACGGCGATTGAGTCACCGAGCAGAATGGGAATATGGCGGCGTAATGCCAGTTAGGCGTTTCAGAGAAAAGTGTGCGGTACTGGCGGAGCCAGAAAGCTAAGCTGTGCGCGTGCAACCCCCGAAACCGATCGTTCTGTGGACGTCAAGCGGTGCACTCTGAGTTGGAGAACAAAGTGGCGGACTTCGTCCGGGAATTTCGCTCACGATCGCTCCGGAGGCCATGCGCGGACGGCTCCGCGAACTGTACAATGAGTGGATAGCCGGCGACAACAAAAAGACCTATACGGGCCGGTTGCGACCGTGTCAAGCTGGGTGTCCTTCTCTGGGCAGTCGCTGCCCGACGACATGGTTACACGAGCGTTCAGGAAGTGCTCCATCAGCAACGCGCCTGATGGCATGGAAGATGACAGTGCGAAGCAGTCATCCTCGGACGACTCTGAGAGCTCGGACGAGTGACTTCGGCAGGCATAGTGAGTGGCAGTGACAGACGGGCGTCGAAAATAAATATAGACATTGTGAGTGCGCTTCTGTGCCAAATTATTTTTTTTTGTCAACTTTTCCCACCTCAAGGTAGGGGGTCGACCTATATACAGGGTCGACCTATAATCCGGTTTATACGGTACACATGAATAGATGATTCGCATTTATTTTGTTCACTCATCGTCACTGAAGGCATCAAATGATGTGTCACTATCAGAGTCGAACAAGAGCTGCAGTGCTTCGTCAACCTAGCTGTCCAGAGCTTCGGGTCGCCTCTCCTTTTCCGTGCTCACAGAGGCCATGGCCGCTGGTTGAACTCGCCGTCTTCAGAACCGTCGAGGCTTGTCGAGACGCTATTCTTCCCATCTATTACCCCTTCCTCCTACTCTTGTTAGTCAAACCAGGCAGATTGTGTCTCTTTTGAACAATGACGGAAATTAACACGATAATTTCCGTCATTTGAAGTTAATTCTCAGTGCGTCAAGCGCAGTTTGACCTCACGGGGACTTATTAACCGTATGAAATGTGGCATATTATCCGCAAACAACATGAGCGTGGTGGTGTATGACGTATGCGACCGAAGCGTAAACAGCGGCTTGTTTCCCCGATCAAAAATGTGGACTACGACGATCGCCAACTTAAGTTTCTAGATTACCCTTGTTTGCAAGAAATGCATAAAGCAGGAAATCGTGAAGCGTTTACTACTCGCAGAAGCACACGCACCCGCCATGCCTGCCCGCACGGCCGACGGTGCGGCTCAAACCGACGCAGATCACAGCAGCAACAAATAACTTGTCGCCGCTCTGTAAAATCACACAAGTCGTGGAAAAGAAGCTCCAGATTGGTGAAAGTGGGTGTTAGTGGGATGAAAAATTGTGTTGGGTAGTGTCATCAGCTATGGTTTTCAAAGGGATGCTCAAATATCTGCCGCGATTTACGCCGACCGGCCGCGGAGGTCGGTCCCAGCGGCGCAAGCCAAACGCGCGGTGTGGTGAGTGGCCGCCGAAGGGTGGCGATATCTACGCGCAAGTATCGGCCGAGGCTGTGGCAGGCATCTTGATCATACGAGAAGGGGGTTGATAGTGCGGTGAAAAGTTGTGTTAGGGACTGTCATTCGCAACTGTAACGATAGCGGCGATGAAATATCTGCCGCGACGCTAAGCCTAAAGTTCTCTACATTCGATTACGTGCATCCGAAGCCGGCTGCGAGCTGTTGAAGAAGACCCTCCCGTCGCGCGCGCACGTGTTGCGTTTGGGTTTCCCTAACTTCTTTGGGGCCCCCAACGCTCGGTTCTCCTATTTGAAAACTCCCCATTACCCCAAATCATTGCCGACGTGTTTCGCCTCGTACACAGCCTCGCCCTCTGTGAGCAGTCTTGAGTTTCGAAATTGATGCTTGAGAAAGGCCGGCTCACTGTAAACAGACAAAAGTTCACGTTGCAATTATAAATTCCCATGCCGAGGTCCTAATGAAAACTAAATATAGCCTTGTCTAAACCCGCTCAAAGGCTTTAGAAACTTGCGTTCATACCCTTTATACATTGTGGGCAAGTTGTCGCGAAAAGTAAACAATCAGCTGTGCAGAGTACAGGCTACGGCAGTGATCATTAATCAAATCCGGGCATAACTAAAAAAACATTGTTGGGGAAATAGGCACTTATTAAGCGAAACTGCAGACCATAACAACACTTTTAAGCATGTGCGGCGAAGCAATCCGATCACCGTTCTCGCGTAGTCATTCATTTACCAGGCAATGCGAGCAGTACGCGGTGTTTCTGTGTGCAAGGTGTTGTGCAAGGTGCTTTCTGTAAGGTGTTTCCTTGCACACAAAGTCTCATACATGTCCCGTCACAAGTAGTTCATAATGAATTTACAGCGCCCTTTTCTCGGCGTCAGTTGCATCGTCCTTGGCGTTAGCTGGCTGCCTACGAGCTGTGAGTCGCAATGGTAGCAAATAAACGCGGCGGTGTCGCCGGGAATAAGCAAGTCGCTGACTGCTTGCCCGGATTATTCGTTCTGCAGACAACTTTTTTGGGTAATTTGCATGAAATCCACAAGGAGGGGGGAGACGGTGGCCACAACAAAAAAGCACGCTTCCACATACGCACAGGAAATGTGTTGTAGCAGACGACAACACGACCCGGCGTCCAACAAGTGGCGTCACTCGTAGGTGGCGCCACAGTATGTCTTCGAGGCCAATAGCCGAAGTAAGCAGTATCCGACCGGGGGGGTATATGAGCGCAAAAGTGGGTGCTATGACCGGTATTCTATAGAGACTTTGTTCTTTCTACACGCCTGCAGTACCTCCGCAGAGTGTTCACGCGAAGGGAAAGATCACCTAAAGACCGTTTCCAAAGCTTAGCACCGGTACCTGGAAAAGGCCTAGGGCATGCAGTCAAGTGTGGGAAGATGCATGATAAGCTGAGCAGATTAAGCAACATAACTAGGGTAATATAAATATTAACCGGTTACAGAAACCTGTCGTGGCCATTTGAATTAGCGAGGCTCTTTTAAATCCCTTCGTGATGAGGCAGAATTCCCCGAAACCGTTTGTCGCACAAATCGGATCGCTGCCTGGCGTTCCCCTAAGGCAGCTGCCACGGTTTTTATGATTTTAGTTTGGTTGTTTTAACAGCTGATACAAAATAATCTGATGCACAGCTGTGAAATTGAAAGTTATACCAGCTGGACTTCCCACGGCCACCGGCAGATTGCTCACAATTTATGGGAACTAACCTCTCTACTTGAGGCATTTCTTACCTTGTTCACCGGGCGGAACGGAAACGATGCATGCGTGGGAATAATAAATATTGAACTTCTCTGAACTTGAGTTCTTTATTACATAAAAAAAAAAAAAAAAAACTGTGACGAGGGCAGACTCGACTCCGGGTGGGCCTCTTTGCGTTTTCGATAGCGCTGTTGCACGATCTGAGGAGTCACGTTTATCGGCAGTGGCATTGTTCTTGACGGTCGAACGGACCGTCTGCTTAGACAGGCCTGTACTTCTGGCAGTGTAGGCCTGTTTATGCCCATGTTCGACAGCGTTAATTATGCTAAATTTATCCAACAGTGATATCGGCTACGCTGCCTCTCATGCCGCTGGTCGCACAAAAACAAAAAAAACAAGGCCACTGGCACTGGTTTGGCTTGGCTGTGCCAATGACCTGGCTGCCAACAATGTTGCCAGACATAAGTTTTCTTGCCAAACTAAACAAAGAAAAAGCATATCGGGTGCCGGCCCCACAGAAGCCCGCTATAAACATTTCGTCTAAACAATTTTCGCCTAAAATTTAGTCTGTTGTAGCCGATAGTCTGGTCTAGCCGGGCCCGTTATGAGCGGAGTTTGATTTTGATTGTAGGGTTTATGCGCCGACGCAACGCAGGCGATGAGGCGCGCCGTAGTGGAGGGCTCCAGATTAATTTTGACCACCTGGGGATCTTAAACGTGCGCCGAAATCGCGTACACACGGGTGTTTTTGCTTTTCTCCTCCATCAGAAAAGCGGCCGCCGCAGCCAGGAATCAAACCCGCGACCTTGTGCTCAGCAGCGCAACGACTTAGCCACTGATCCACTGCGGCGGGTGTTTGGACTCCATTTAAAATGCATGAAGACCAAACAAACCAACAGAAATGGTCTGTTGTAACCGCAAGTCCGTTGTTGGCGGATCGCTGTAACGAGTAAAGACTGTATGTTGATTGAAACCTTGTCATTTCTTTGGATGGGGGCCTAAGAGCTGTCACTTCCTTTACAGGTGCCGTTCAGATGAGGAAGAACTGTTTCTCGCCAACCGAAGGCCAAGCTCGTCGCTGCGTCGTTACTCCAGTGGTGCACTAGAACCGCTCTTGCCAGCACGCCTACGGGAACCCAAGGAGCGGAGCAACTGTGATGTCGCCAAGCACTTGGAGCGCGGCGAAGATGCCTCATCGAGCTCTTCACCGACGCCCCAGTCTCCCGCGCGAAGTGCTCAGGAAGCAATGCAGCAGCGGGTGAGGGAAGCGGAGGAGCAGGGATCCCCCGCGCACCGCGTGACCTCCACCGGAACCCTGACCCTCCGAAGGAGCACTTCCCGCTCCGAAGTGGGCTCACCGCTCCATCGGAGCGGTTCGCGAAGCGTCCTTGGTGGCTCGGAGCATGCCTCTCCTCTGCACAGAAGTGCCTCCAAGTCCGACGTTGGCTCGCCACTGCGGAGAAACTGCTCCAGGACGGACCTCTTCCAGCCTTCGGTGCTGAGTCGGAGCACTTCTCACACGGACATCTACGGGGGCTCTCCCGTGCGGAGAGGCCGGCTGGCAAACGGAGCCAGAGGCGAAGAAGCCGTCATCGACACTCGAGAGTTACTACGACCAGCTGGCGGGTGGTCTGCAGAAACAGGCAGGCTATCCGCTCCGTCGGGAGTCTTCCCTCTCGCACATGTACAACTTTTCCGGTGAAAAAGCAGCCCTGGAGATGACGGACCCATTTGAGACGGACATGTTTGCCGAGCACAGGGAACGAACAAAGAAGGCGGCACAGACCATGAGCTTCGCACAGCTGTCGAAGCTGAAGGACAGCCCAGACACTAGTAAGTCGCCCTCGGGCATCAATATTGTCTACATGCAGCAAGACGGCTCTGGGAATCGCGTGCCCCCGGAGAAGCGAAAACCAGCGCCTACTGATGCTGCTGGGAAACCGACCACCTCAACGACGACCACCACCACGTGGCAGCAGCAGGCTGCGGCAGACAACGAGGAAAATAGGGCGGACGAGAGCTCGTCGCCCCTGACGGCGCAGCTGAACAACGTGCGGTTAAAACTCGAAGAGCGCCGGCGCAAGATAGAGCAAGAGAAGCGCCACATGGAAGAGAAGGTCAAAAAGCAGCGGCAGAAGGCAAGTAAGGCGGCTTTCCTGCAAGCTGTTGCGCGTGGGGATTCAAGGCCGGCTGAGGGTGGTGCAGCAAATACTTCCAGTGAACGTTCTTCTCACGAAGCTTCCGCCGACTCCGTTGACTCGGAACACCACCAAAAGTGGCTACACCACAACGGCAGCCCGCAGCCGGTGGACGACTCTCCGCAGAGCGACGACCTGGACCTCGACGAG
The DNA here is from genome assembly GCA_013339765.2 of Haemaphysalis longicornis. Lineage (NCBI taxonomy): Eukaryota > Metazoa > Arthropoda > Arachnida > Ixodida > Ixodidae > Haemaphysalis > Haemaphysalis longicornis. The sequence goes on from CM023456.1 coordinate 25,006,443, forward strand.
TGCGTTTCGTCCATCGACCGGCTCAACACCAGCCTGACCGACCTGCAGGCTGACATCTCGCGCCTCGACAAGCAGCAGCAGGCGATCCAGAACCTGTTGCGCGGTCCCCAGGCTGCGCCATTGCCGCCGCAGCCCCAGGAAAAGTTCTTCCTTCACAGCACCGACGACGGAACTCAGCCCCAAAGCTTGCCAGCTTTTCCCCACGCTCCCCAGCCCTACGTAGCCGAGATGGTGCAGCCTCCATTCCAGCCCCCGCCGCAGCGTCGTCAGTGGGGCGACTACTCGATGCAGATGCCCGTCTTGCCTCCGCCACAACAGCAACAGCAGCGTAGGGGGCAGTGGGGGCCCCCCGTGGTCACACTCGCGGAACAGACCATTCGCTGGGGTGCACCCACCGCGGCACTGGTGGACCCCGGCTACGTTGTCTATCCACAGAGCCAGCCGGACTATGCGTACCACCCACCACCCTACTACCAGAACGGTACCGGGCCCCCAGACATGCGGCAGGTCGGCTACCCCAGCTTCACAATGCCGCAGCCACAACACCAGCAGCAGCAGCAGCAGCAACTCCACCAGCAGCAGCAGCAGCAGCAGCAGCAGCAGCAACCACTGCCACCACCATTCCAGATGCCGCGCACCGCCCCCAGCTCGGAGCCACCAGTCATGGCAGCGGCCACGCAGCCCGAATCTCAGCGCTCGTTGCGCGCCACGCCACCGGCTGTCGTGGAGGAGCAGGTCACAGAGCAGGTCAACAATCTTTCACTGGGCAGCGCGGCGTCGCCGCCACGTAAGACGGAGTTTGGCAAGACGTACAGGGTGTCCAAGGGCCAGCAGCCGGCACGCACCCAGGCCAAGTCGCCGGACGATAGCGATGTGGGATTCTTCATCAGCTTCGATGACCAGCAGCCAAAGAAGCCCAAGCCGAAAGCTCCGTCCGCGAATTTCGAAGCCCGAGGAGTCCGCCCTGAGCAATGGTTCTTACGCAGCGACAGAAGGTGCCAAAGGTGAGCAGCTGTTCTTTTGTTTTTGTTTGTTTGCTTGTTTGTTTCCCAAGGTTAACAACATGGCACGAGGTTGTGACCGTATATTGAAGTGTACAAACAACTTAGACTGTGTCAGTTGATTACAGTGCCATGAGTACAGATATATACTAGAGAGAGAGAGAGAGAGCGATCTTTAACTCTTTCGGGACCGCTCCATAGGCGATCGATCACATATGATCGATGGTTTCGCGAGCCTGCAGAATACAAATTTTCGCTCGATGGAACACCTAGCGACATCTAGGAGATAGTTTGAAACCTGGAGTTTTCTGTTCTGTGAAGTTTCCCTTTTTTTATCGCCAGGTGGCAACGCATCAGATATTTTATTCTGACGGGCAGTGGTTTCGAATGTAAACAAACATGGCGTCATACTCGCGCGAGCGCGATAAGAAATCCGCCTCGTCTCGTCTCGCATATCTTTGCCTTCTACTGTTGATTTTAACGATGAGAGTGGCAGTGAAGAGTCGGAATGCGGCTTTAGAGATCGGATTTCAGCTCGAGTGAGGTTTCGGGTGTCGATCAGCCTGGAACATCAAATCGCGCTCAAAGGTGGGTGTTCGTTATAGTTTCAATTGGCTCTAGAGTAGGTTTGTGCGCTCGAAATATATTCTGGCTGGTTTATATTTGTTCGCTAGGGTGTTAACTACCTATGGTGGTGATCTCCTGCCACCAGCGCAGAAACGGATCAAGTTTTCGCCGAGACGAGAGCCAGGCGTGTACCTGGGCGACGACGTAGCCATGGCCTTAGTGCCAAAGAGATCACACACAAAACAAAAAAACGAGTTACACCTAGCCGCATCAAACTTTCGCGATAAAGAAACAAAGCATTGTGTTGGATTTTGTATATCCTGAAATAATTTTATTCTTTATTAATGTTTTTATATTTGCGCTTTTTTCTATCTTTTTCTTTAGTTTTTTTACGAAGTTCTTACTTTCAGATTTTTTCATGGTTCTGTCGTCAGTGTTGAAGGAAAACTTGGTATTCTATGTCAAAGAACATATAATTAGCTGCATTTTGGTGTATGCTAAGGCAGGATGGTGCCTTTGCTTTATGTAATAAAAAATTTGTACCGAGACCTCCCTTTTTCATCACTTTTTGCGGCGGTCCCGAAAGAGTTAATGAAGTCTGGCGATGTTAGCTGGGCTAAAATGCCTAACTTGCTACGCCAGTTGATGACGGGATGAAGATGATGGCGATGATGTTCAAGAAGTTGATGCGTACAGATACGGCGAGTTATTCACAGCGACTGGTCTAGACCTGTGTGTTGCAGGTACTCTATCAGAGCTTTGGTAGCCCTTAAAGCACGTTTGGGACAAGCCCATGGTCCTAAAACGTCCTTTAGCTGCATGTCCACTTAAAGCGGCAGTCCCAAAGTCACTGCGAGGGATACTCTTTGAGCACTGAATCGAGCACATTCACAGAGCAGGTGCTGCAGGGTTTCTCGCACATCACAGTGTGGGCAGAGTGGCGACGTAACCTGTTTTATCTTGAAGAGGAAGTTGCGCGTGTATGCGACATTCAACCGCATGCGATGTAGAATTGCTTGTACCCGCTTGGGGAGTCCTGGTGGCATTTTAAATTTGCAGTTGGGATCTATGAAATATAACGGCGCGTAATGACGTGATACGTCATCCCAGGCTGCACGCTGCATATTCCATGCCACGCTGGATGCAAGTATAGATGCATCTTTCCTGGAGAATGGTATAGCTATTGCCGATCCATTATGCTTATGCGCGACGGATGCAGCAATGTCCGCCTTCACATTGCCAGTTATCCCACAATGGGCTGGAATCCACTGAAGTGCAATGTGATGGTGCGCTTGGAGAGCTTGGAGATATAAAGGGACACTGAAGTGAATTTGTCAAGCTCCCGTTTTTGCTTGCACTGCGTAGACTGGCTCAAATTAGCACACTTTTCATCGTTTATCCGGTTGACAAATCGGTAATTATTTTACAAAGCGCGAAAGAAGAAAAACTACCATGCGCGGTTTGCGGCGGCCGCACCAACTAAGGCTGTGACGTTGAGAGGAGGGGCGCCGTGATTGGACGATGCCCAAGGTTAGCAATCACACAAGTTTCGGTTTCGGTTTCGGTTCTGTAAACATAACCAATGGCTTTGTTGGATGGGCATTCTCAATATCTCAGTAATCATCGTACTGCGCTTCTGCCATGTTGTCGGCTGTAAAATGCACAAGATAAGCCTCCCAGGACGGCTTGTAGTCGTAGCATTCACTAGCCGAGACCTACGCAGTGCATGAACGCCCTCCGCGTACCCGCAGACGCCCAAATGCATGCGCTTTTCCCCCATATTGGAGCTTGCCTCCCTCATGCCTGTATCGTAAAAAGCGTGTTCACACCAGGCCAAGGGTCTGTTCATTCTGGCCTGTGCCCACTGCCTGCAAGCAGTCGGTGCTTATGGCAACAGCACGCCAACGAGAACTCGCTAGCGCGCCAGTGCCAGCCTGCGCGCGTTTTTGTGAACTAGTTCGTGTAGCCATGAACGTTGCGGCCCAAAAAAAGGTGAACTCAATATAGAAAATATCGGCGGAAAACAAAAAAGTTAACTTACAAAAAAAAAAGCACGTACCCGCGGGGATTCGAACTCGTGACTCGCAAAACATTTGCGGTGAATTCCTAGCGCCCCAGACTGCTAGGCTACGGAGCGGGACGCGAATGCCTTGCTAATATAGGGTATATATTGTACAACCGGTTTACACTTTTATTTAGTTTTGGGATTTCAAGCCGCTTAGGTGACTATTTGTTGTACTGCGATCGTGCAGTAAGCGTCGCCCGAGTTTTCCACAGTAGCTCACGTCTAGCAATTGCATTTCGTAGACGGAAAAGCGTTCGCAGATGCGTAGTCGTGCTGCTGACCGCTGTGCTTGTTCGCCCAGCGCAAAAAAGTGCTTCCCGCGCCCTAGTTTTACGCTGTACGGTAAAAATATCAGTTGATTTATTTGCTTAGTACCTATATTGACTTCGCTGACTCTTCTCCCGCCTTCAAGAGGCCTTATATTTTCCTACTGGCGTACCAGTCAGCGAAGCGTCGCATGTGCAGCGCTTGTGTGAAGCGACCTTGACTTGGAGCTAGATACAGTGTACAAACAAACCAAGTAAAGAAAGGCACATTCTTCCATTCACAAACGTGTCCTGGCTTCGTTTCAACTAAGCGAACGAATTGCGACCAAGCATTTTTTTTTAACCTCCTTGATTGCGACGACCCGCCGGCGGCCGGCGGACGAAACGCTGGGCCGACTGACTCTGTCGGCCGGGGAGCCGTGCAGTAGCGCAGCCGTGGCGCAGCCAATTGCCAGCGGATCCCCTCCTGACGTCACACGAAAACGCCACAGAAAATGGGCGAGCGTAAAGAGAGGAGGACAGCATTTTCGAATTAGTTTTTCTACTAAATAAAATCGCGTAAACGCGCCTAGAGTGGTCGAAACATGGCCTGGGGACTCCGGACTACAATTTGCGCTAGTAATCCCGCAATGTTTACATATCACTTCAGTGTCCCTTTAAAGCGTGTATGTCACACACAAGCTGGTCTTTTGGAAAAGATGCTAGACATTGAAGGGCAGCCCTTAAGTCTGTGAAAATGGCCCACTCTCGAGCGGGTTGCTTGACGATATGAGCGAAAGCCACCCTCAGAGCTGCAAGTTCGGTAGCCGTAGTTGACGTTCTGTGGCTGAGCATGACACTGATGGTAGTACGGGATGACGGTATCCACACCCCGATAGTGGATGATGTTGACGACACCGACCCATCAGTGTACACATGAGTGTGGTTTCTGTATATCCGCGACATGTAGTCCAGGCCGAGGAACTTTAGTGCGGGAGCCGGAATATACTCCTTCCTCGTGATACCGGGCACAGTAGTCGTGACTGGTATGGGCGGGAACATCCAGGGCGGGTGCTCAGGAAGAGAAGGCTCTTGATACACCTTCGGCAGAAATTCACGCACTTCTTTGGCCCAGCTTGTCGCTAGAGGATGGCCCCGCTGTCTTGCCACAATCCGCAGACGCGTACGAAGCAACTCCTGCGTGCTTAGAGCGAGTGGTGAGAGCTGCCTGCATTCTGTCAGCGTTCCGATGGTAGAGGTTGTCTTTGGAACGCCAATGCAGACCCGCAGGACTTGTGCTTGCATGCTCTCTAGCGCTTTGACAGTTCCTTTTGATAGAGGGACCAAAGCAGGGATGCTGTAACTCATCAGGCCAACGCAAAGCGCTTTGTATACCCGTAGAAGAGAATTGACTGAACAACCGCCAGTGTTGGTGGAGAGCATGCGGAATATGCGGGCGAACGAAGTAATCTTGTCCTTGAGGTGGCGAACATGAGGCGACCAGGTGAGATTACTATCAAATGTCACTCCCAAGAACTTGTGGGTCCGGACGTATGGAATTGCGATCCCTCCAACAGTGAGGCCGTAGCGCGTAAGGTCACGCTTTGTAAAGGCCATCGCAGCACACTTATTCCCTGAAATCACTAATCCTCTAGTTGCCAGAAATGCCGCAATAGAGTCAATTGCCCGCTGCAGTCTTGACCGTAACACTCGCCTATTGCGGCCAGAACTCCATATGCAGATGTCGTCGGCGTACAGGGAGATTTCTACAGACTTTGGCACGCATTTCTCCAGGCCAACTATGGCAATGTTGAAGAGTGTAGGGCTCAGCACCCCACCCTGGGGAACACCTCGGGTCACCTGATGTAGCGATGAGTCGCCCATGTCGGTAGACATGTACACATACCTATCGGAGAGGTAGTCCGATAGCCATGCGTACATGCGGCCCCTAATGCCTAAAGACTTCAGCACAGAGCGGATGGCTTCATGCTCGACGCAGTCATACGCTGACTTGATGTCGAGGAACACGGCTACTACGCTGCAGCAACACTTGCTTATTACCCTTTGAGAGTCAAACTTTTTTTGGCAAATGCGACCCCCCCAGAGTCTATTTTTTTATTGCCGATTTAAATTCTTCAGACGAACCTATTTCGAGAAAAAATCGTCATAATATTTTTAGGGTGACCATAAAGTGACAAAATAAATCGTTTGTGTTGTTACACACAGGTGCTCTATGCATGCATAATACAAGAAAAATCCTTAAAAAATTGCGCAAGAAGGGGAGTTCCTCGGGCGCAAGAAGCGGGAAGTGCCCAGAGGACGAAACCGAAACTAGCCGCTAAAAGCTCGCGCGTGACCGGATGCTTGGGTGATAGCCTGCACACGCCTGTTGTAAAGCATAAAAAAAAAAAAACGAAGAGCCATCAGCGCAAGTAAAAAATTTCTCGCATTTCCACGTGTAGCAGCAATTGCCAACCGAGAGAAAGGATCGAAGAAGGCACACTTTTTGAACATACAGGCGATGACACACATGTACGTCACTTACCATTTTGAAGGTGTTTGCAGGGGACGTACGTGCACATCATTGACCCTGAAAGAGTTAATGCCAAATATGGCAGAACGGTAAAAACAGTATTGTGCCCCATACATTTTCTTGCATGAGGATTTGTGACATAGCAAATTGTGAATGGAAAAACATGGTGCAGAGCTTTGTATAAGCTTATTTTTGAAACAAACGGTAAGGTAGGCACGTTGGAATATAAGATAATTGTATGTGAAAACGTCTCCTGATAACATTCTTTAAAAGTCACTTCAGCATTTAAGCATTATCGAATAGCTTTTCCCTCTACAAGTGATGGTAGCATTTCATTCCATATCAATTTCAGTCATACAAGCACGATCAAAAGATTGATGCTGGTGAACATGAGCTACTGGGTCTCTTCCAGAAACTGTTCGCATTTGTATTGCATGTGACGGCCGACAGCAAAACAGTAAGATTACTGGCTGAATCAGTTATGCAACCTCTCCGACTCACCGTTACAATCAACATGCTGAGAAATTGTGAAAGTATTTCTCACATCTTCTAGGTGGCAGCGTCTCCTTGCTTGAATGACCTTGTTAGGTGATCCCTCTTCACGGTGATTGATTGGTTGTGGGGTTTAACGCGCCGACGCTTCACGGGCGATGAGGCGCACGGTAGTGGAGGGCTCCGGATTAATTTAGACCACCTAAGGATCTTTAACGTGCGCCGAAATCTCGAACACAGAGGCGTTTTTGCTTTCCACCTTCATCAGAAAAGCGGCCGCCACGGCTGGGAATTAAATTCGCTGGTCCTTCTTTACGCTGTTGGACATGCTATTTGGTGTCATGAAACAAATTGAAGGGAAATGAGAGGAAATTCTTAATTGTTTATTTATTAACAAACAAGGCATCATTTGCTGTCAAACGAAGGCCAAAAACGCACAAAAGATGAGACCTTTGAGTTTACTCAAATGCCTAGTGTCAGCCTTTAGTATCCGTTTAATAGCTCAACGTTTAGCCTAGTCGTTCCTCCAATCAATCTTGGGGTTGCGAGATCTAGCTGCCCTTACCTTTGCACCATGAAAATTTGCATTCGCGCAATTGCTCCAGTGAAGAGAAATTAAAATCCATTTTTTGTTTGCTGCTGCAGCACTTACCAGAGCAGCAGCCGTGTTTATATCAAGTTTCTGTAGAGGAAACTGTTGCCATAAACTAAAGGAGCCTTCTAGATCAAAGGAAGCTGTAACTGCTGCATTGCTCGTGCAACCAACCGTCCACCCTTTCTTCAACAGGTTCTGAAGGTTCGACGAACAGTGCCCCATCCGATAGCCGAGACCCTCCCAGTGAAGACGGCGGTGGGGGTTTAGGTGTTGGCTTTGTGATAGGCGCCGACCTGGTGAACCCAGACCCAGTAAGTACTTGGGTTGAAGGTTTCTGTTAGAGTGCAACTCTTAAGTGCCCACTTCTGTGGTTTCGCATCGCCGTTGGCCTCGCTGTAATCTAGCGAGCAAAGAGGACATTGAAGATAGAGCGAGCAGAAAGGAGCAGAAGAGGAAAGTATGGCAAAAGTGTGAGGAGTGAGGGGACGTATGCCGACGCCGTACGAGACATGCTCAGCGGCAGTGATGCGTTGCGAGATAATGCCACAGTAGCACGCGCCATCGTGAGTTCGCTGATGACGCGATCACCTCTTGAGGTGCAGCCACCGAGAAGACTGCGGTCCTGCACTGTGCTCAAATTTCACATTAGGGAGTATTGTAATCATCAGCCAATATTATTCCTCCCCACTCCTTCCCTGCATTGTGGAAGCAACTTAACCGTGTGTCAGCTGAATCGGCAGCACAGAGTCAAAGAAACCAAAGACCAAAGGGTGTAGTTGTGTGTGTAATTAGAGCGATATCTATGTGAAGTACTGCGTTTTATCTTCCACTTCTACTTTGTTTTTCTGCCCTTTGGGTTCACAGCGCTTTAAGCATTGCTGTGTGCTGTATTGTAACTATCTTCTGTCTCCACAAGTTTGGGCCACACCTTTTAATATTGACCGAGTTTTAACCGTGTGCTTCGGGATAAACTCGAACTTGCCTCGTCAATGTTTAAATTTTATGGTAGTTCCTTTCTTTCTTTTTTCTACAACTTTCTGTCAAGCACTGAGTACACTCGCATACTTCTGGGTTGCCATGGTTTCCTGATTTGTTCCCAGTTTGGTGGCCTTTTGTAGACCCAGTAGAGTTAGCAGTAAGTGGCAGCTGTCGATCCTCGGGTGGTGGTCTGACGGAGAGGGGGCGACTGTTCATGTGTCCTGCAGGAGGCCGAGTCTGAGATGCAGCGGCGAAAGGAGATGATGATGATGCTGTCGCTGCGGAGGCGAGAGGAGCAGGAGGCATCCAGAGTGGCCAAAGAACAGCGCAATGCCGTCAAGCGCATGCAAGAACAGTCAGTGGACCACTACTCCCTCTGCCTCTCTTTCTTTACATATGTGCACCTGTATACCATATTTGATTATGAAACGAGTTATTTTGCCGCTAAATTCTTACCCTTCAGGTCATTCCCCACCTTGTAGTCGAGCTTGGTGTCTCAATATGGCTGTTACAGAACTACCTACTCCTGCACTGCAAGGACGGACTGCAGATGTTGAGAGGAGACAGCATTATCATTGCATTTGCTCGCATGATGCCTCACTTTATATTATTTTTGCTGGAGGTTGAGGCACTTTGTGTGGTGTGTCTGTTATGTGAGGTGCATTGACCTTTTCCCACACTTCTACTTCCTGTAGACTGGTATTGCTCTAACTAGGACTTATTTCCCGACTGTCTTCGCAAACACCATGCCACTGCTGCCAAGGGAAGTCATGCAAATCCCACGACCAGTGCGTAGCAACGAAGACTTACACAAGGCACCCTTTTAAAGAAAACATGTTAATGCCAGAAAGTTATCAGCGACTGAGTGCTTGTACTAAATCTGGAGGTTTTCTATGTGCCTACTTATCTATGTCCGGGCCGTCACAAACACATACTATCTGTTCGAAAGTCAGAGACCCACCGAGTTGAAAGTTATCAGATAATAGTCATGCCAACAAAAGCTAGGGATGGGGTTTTACAAAACAGCCCCTGTCGCCAAGTGGGTCCAGTGCAGCTGTTTGCTGCATTTTTCTATAGAAAAGTAAGGGTTGCATTTGTAACAAAGTCTGTCTGAGCAAGCATTGACGTACCATCAGACGGTTGCGCTAAGGAATCTTCGGTAGCATTAAACACGATCGAAGCATCTAAAACGAGCATCACCATCACCGTTGAGCTCAGTGGGTAGCTAATGCTTGGGGAACTATTCGCAAAGTGGTGGTGGCAGCATCATTCAAGGAGGGCTGCATTTTGGACTCCCTAAATAGCGTGGTGGAGTATAAAAGAATGTAATTCTTGGATTATAAGTCCTTTAAAGTTAAACTTCAGTTTGTTCGATTTCCTGCCTAATTTGGCACCAATTTTAGCACTGGTGCCATGATCGGAATCAGCAGGAGTCAACTGTGCATGTGTCTGTCTGTCCATCTATCGGTCTCCATTAGGACCGTGGTAATCAGTCAAATTTTTCTTTAATCGAGATGCCACTGGGCGCGGCTTGTATTCTGCGGTCAGGTCCCTGCACAGCGCTGATGGGTGTGTGTTTGTGCCCAGGCTGCGTCGGGAGGAGCAAGCGCGCAAGCGAGAGGAGGACCGGCAGCGCCGGCAGCTGATCCTGGAGCAGTACCGGCAGCGCAAGGCCCAAGAGGAGGCCGAGAAGGACGCTGCCGTCATGGGCGGCATGCGGGCAGGTGCCGGGGGAGACGGGGGAGGGGCCACGCTCACGCGGGGAAGCGCCAAGCCCCGCTCGTCATCGCGGCCTCGACCAAAGTCCATGCACCTGGGACCCTGCTCCATGCAGCGAGGCTCCCACACCAGCCTCGATGGTGAGGGCCCCCAATTTTTGAGCCGAAAGCCTTGGGTGCTTGAAGGGGCCATGCAGACAAAACACGAGTTTGGTTCGTTCGAAAGATTGCCTCGTTAGAATCATACTGACACAACTTTTAACATAAACTTTGCTCAAATAAGCTATATAATTAGGAAAAAAGAGAATGGCCACTCGACCCACTAGCTCATTTCCCGCAACAGAACCTACGCCCGGTTGTGCGCTTGGTTGAGGCCGGGAAAAGCAAACGCAAATTAGGCAGGGCTTACAAGCTTGCCGAACGAGCTGTGTGTGCTTAAATTGAGGGCACATTATTTTTATAGCAGTAAGAATGGTAGGGCAGTGGAGGTTACGAAAGTACACGTAAACATGGGTACGGCTGTTGGTACTGCGCGCACTATGCTTGTTTTAGCTGCACAAGCACTGCGCTGCTTTGGGATTGTCTCAGATGACACTGGCCAATTGGCGTAAGTGACCGCGTTTTACGTGACCATATTTGTCGAGCAAACACCATGTTTCACAAAAGAAGTATTTTGTATGATCAGGTACAAATACGGTCAAAAACAAAGCAAAGGCAGAAAGCGGCCCTTCGCGGTACGGTGGCGCCATCTAGGTTGACTAACGGCAAACGAGGCTCCGCAATTGGCTGCGGAGCAATTCTGATGATGTCATTGCAGATGTAGCGAAAACACGCGATTTGGCGGGAGAATCAAAATTTTAACTTAAATTGATTTATTTCTCAGTGAATAAAGCATCGTTTGCATCCGGACAAGCGCTGGGGGCACTATAAAGCACGAAATCTTTCGAATAAAACAAACTTGTATTTTGTCTGCATGGCTTCTTGAAGGGAGGATCACAGTGGTCGGCGGCAGTGTTAACACGAATAGTTCCAGAATGGTTGCCGCTGTAAAGAGAAGATAAATACAAACGCATTTGAGTTCATGTGAGATTTGAGCCCGGGTCGCAAAAGCTGGATGCGGGCGTGCGAAACCCGCCCGCCCGAAAGAATGGAACAAAAGTTATCCCGACACACGCGCCCTGTGACAGGTGCACATGATGGCACGTAAAGAACGAGGACATGTGGAGGGGAGCTTTGAATGTGGGGGAGTTCTTTCGTGTGTTGCAGCCAGCCCACCTTTAGTAGTAATTCATGTGAAAATTCTAAGAAACGAAAGCGAAGAAAGAGACGCAGACACGATGCAGCAGTCTTTGATAATCGCTAAGCTTTCGCCTTCAAATCACGTCGCCAAACTTCAGTTCCCCAAGGACTTTTTGAGAGAGTCACCACACACTACTGAGGATGTTTCCTCTCTGCTCAATGAGGAGCAGGGCCTGCAGTGGCTGAGAGTGGGTTTTTCCTCCTCCGTGCAGAGTGCGGTCGGCAACGGGCGGCCAGTCCGCCTCCGTCGGGCACCGAGTGGCGAGCCTCGGCCAGCGACGGTGCCTCGGACACGGCCTCGACCCACTCGCTGCTCCTGCTGCCTGCGGCGGCGGACTATGCGGGGCCCAAGCTTTTCGTGAAGCCCACGGCCAAGTCAAACAGGGGCATCATCGTTAACGCCATCAACACGGTGCTCGCTGGCGCCGTCAATGCCGACACCAAGCGGAAGGTCCTGGAGGTATGTTCTACTCTCGCTCCCTCTCCCTATCCTTTACTCCTGACACTACCGAATGTTTGTCTGAGGCATCCAACAATGTCACGATGGATGCGTTCAGGGGGCATAACCATACGCCCAAAAAGAGCAAATTTTCCTCTGAGATACCTAGTGCGTCATTTCAGTTAGTTTCTACATGTGCCACTGTTTTTTGTCAGCATTATTTCCAGAACTACGGGGCATTAGAAGGGCACAGGAAGGCTGATGAAAGGTGAAATTTGGCTGCAACTTCAGTGAGAGCGCAAGGTTTGTTTGTAATTTGTGTGGTGGTACTGCCAGAGTGTAATTGCATAACTGTGCTCCAGCAGTTCTTAGCGTATCAGTTCTAAGTGTAATAAGTTTCACAGCTGTGACAGCCAACTGCCCAGGGCCACGGCTATTTTGCTGCCGTTGTCTCGAGGTCTAGCGTGTATAGTGTGTAATGCAGTTTGATGGTCAGCTCTGTTCCGTGCACTTGAGCGCCGACAAGTTGTTCCCTCTGCCACTGCCCGCAGGAGATGAACGTGTCCGAGAGCAAGCACTTCCTGATCCTGTTCCGCGACTCGGGCTGCCAATTCCGTGGCCTCTACTCGTACCACCCCGATCGGGAAGAAGTGTTGCGGTTGTACGGTGTGGGGCCACGCAATGTGCAGCCAGCCATGATGGACATGTTCTTCAAGTAAGCTCCCCACCTCGAAGCGTGGCACTACCGTAGCCTAAATATACATCACATCGTCGTTTCTTTTTTTTGCCATGGGGGACAATTGGAATTGTTAAATGTTTTTGATGCAGATACAGTCCTGCAATGGTAATCGGGCTGGAAGGCACCAATTGAGTTGCTGAATTCCAGATTACCAGCATCAGAATCGTTTCCGTTCAGTAATGACTTCATTAATGCGTTGTGGTTGTAGCAGAAGTCCACCGGTACGCTTAAATTGCAAGTTTTATTAGGTACCGTATTTATTCGAATATAAGGCGAGCTTTTTTTCCAAAATCCGTGGTCTCAAAGTTGTACCCCGCCTTATATTCGAAGCTCAGAAAGGTACTTTTTTTTTTCTTTTTTGACTCTCCAAACTGCACCCTCGCCTTATCATCGTGACCGCCTTATAATCGAATAAATACGGTAATTCTCCTCCTCCCCCCTCGCACTTGCTGGAAGCAATGGCAGCTGAATGGCTAGTTTATGGTTATTCACCGATTTATCGTGAAAATTTGCGCTACACAAATGGAGACAAGAAAAGATACACATGGACAAGTACTTGTCCGCAAAGCTTTATGGTGAAGTACAAGTTAACTCTTTCATGACCGCAGAAAAATGGCCTATTTTGAGTGCTTCCAGAAAACGTTTTTTTTTTTCTTTTTTCTCTTGAGCTGCTGGACACATTTAGCATTGCTATGCATCAAATTGTAGCTTATAGATTTCTCTTTCAAACACAACACATAACAGCAGTTTTGGGAAAGTTGTGATTATTGACAGTTTATTAATGAATAAAAATATCTGTAAAAAAAGTATACACAGAACACAAATAGGCGATTTTACTGAGCCTAAAAATTGCTTTAGGAATTCCAAGATATACAAGTTGTTTCTTTGTTCCTAACATATAATTCAATATATACATTAACGCTGTACACCAAGTTTTGGATTTTTGAGGGCCCACCAACCTAGCACTCCTGACGGCTGTGACACTCTGTGAAGCAACCCGATAGTAAGTCGGTCTCTAAAATATGCATCCAAGCATACCTGTTTGCATTCTGATACAAAATCATTATCACTTCAGTGCCAAAAACAAAGAAAAAATATCCAGCACTCTTCAGAAGCGGCGCACGTCGCTCTGCGGTGAATCTGACACGAGCGCCGGGCTATTTTAATGGCGATAACGCGATACGGCATGGTGCATTTGGCAAAATATCCCTGCCGCACGTTGTCCAGACCCTACACATGAAAGTAAAACAGCAGTCATCACGTCGGAAGCAGGTTTTATTTACGAAAACAGTGCGAAATCAAAAACGAACCTTACCTGTCAGCACCTGTCAAAGTCTGAGGCCGTTGAATGGGAGCTTCTTCGTCAGAACTAAAATTTGACGAATCCATATCGTTGTTGGAGTTATCACTGCTGCTAGGGTAAAAAAATATCAGCAGCAGCAGCGGCCAAAGTCCTTGAAAGAGCTGTCTGCCTTTGCGGAGCGCGCAGTGAAATAGGAAGCCATTTTCGCCCAACTCGACGCTACCTTCGGTTCAAATTTCACTCCCAACGCTGTCTACGTTCGCCAAATTAAAACAAAGAATAATCAAATGTAAAAATGAGTTGTCAATAAATACGCCAGATGCCGTTAGTTAAAACAGTCCGCAAAGCGCTGTTTTAACTTTCGTGGGAGGTTTGAAAATGATCGTTCACCCATGAACGATGGTTTATGGTGCGGTCACGAAAGCGTTAATTAATATATTATGTAAAAAGAGGCCTGAATTTCAGGGCATGTAGCTCTTGCTAGTCCATTGAAAAATGTTCATAAAATGGGGTACTGGTAGTTTAGTCTCACATTGCTGATTTACCATTGGGCGCGGTGCAATGGGTTGCCCACGCCATCACAGCCTTCCTTGCTTCTTTCTGTCTTCTCTCTCATCCACATGTTTGCTTATATGCTGCTGCCCAGCACAGCAACCACACCCCGCATTCTTGGTGTTTTTTTTTCACGCGGTAGGGCTCAGTTACTTTACTGTCCGTGCAAACTTCGCATCTTTGCCACTGAACAGTGACAAGCTGATGCTGTGCCCTACTCTTACTTTGCCAAACATCCTGTCTTATAAGCATGTCAGAACCTGAAAGGGAGATTGTTTTTACCGTGCTGTCCTGTGGGCAGCGTTATCTTTATCACAAACGTGCCCTGCGCTGTTTACACTGCTGCGGCAAAGTTAGAAGCTTCTAAGGCGAGCAGATAACAGTTACCATGTTTGAAAAGAGTATGAGGGGAGGCTTTTACAGCCTGCGTCTTTCTGCGGGTAATCAGCTAGACAGGTATGCCGTAAAGCACGACATTTGGCTTTGTTTTTTCAATCAAGCGGGCTGGTGCGCTCAGTTATCGGGGTAAAAGGAGTCGAGTTAGGCGACTAGTGATGTTTTCACTGTGCCAGTAAATGCAGCATAATCCGCATCACCATTTAAGGAGGTGTAAGTGTTCCTTCGCTGAGTCAGTTGTCTGGCTGATATGCAATTTTTCTGTTTTTCTGTGGACACTACATGGGTTGCGGGCTTTTGCACCTGAAATTGTGGTGTATGAAATCCTCACTATATGCCAAGGCAGGGGACTGCGGTGAATTGGCTTTTTCTCTGTCTTGCTTAGAATTGCATGAGGCTATTCTCACCAATTCATTGTTCTTCGGCGTGTAAGGGCATAAATTGAAGAAAACACGTGTAATATTGTTGTCAGATTGAGCTGTACCCAGTGCTGCAACTAATTTTATGAAGATTATGAGCAATAAATGTTTCAGTAGGGAGGCTAACCTGGCCATGGATTGTTTGCTGCCTATAAAGTGATGCAATATGTCATGAACCAATGAAAGTGCTCTAAGCTTGTGTAAGCAGCTTGTCCTTTCTCTCTCCCCCCCCCCCCCCCCTCTCCCCCTCTCTTCCTCCCCTTCCCCCTCTTTTCTTTCTCTATCTCTTCTCCTTTTCATTCTTCTTCTTCAGTGTGCAGTCTTTGGTATCTACCATGTCCCTTTCACTAACTGAAAGCCTACTTTAGAGGTCATTCATTTGATTAACTTGTAAAGTTTGTAATTGTAGCATTACTTCCTATCCATCACTTACATATTAGCAGATGTAAACCTTGGTTGACAATTGTACCTGAATATTAATCAATCACGTTTCTGAGCTGTCTGCATGACAGTATCTACAGTAAAAATCAATTTTTGAGTGTCACCTCTTGAGCATCACCAAGAGTTATTTAAATTAGGCTAAGTATTTTTCAGTGTTCTTCCACTTCAATTTAAGCATGTGGCTAAACAAATGTAGCTATGAAAAGCAAGAATTTCTTTGGGCTGACCGGGCACTTGCTAAATGGACAAAGCTGAATGCTAATTCGGAGCTGATATGTTTTGTCGCATCCAAAAATTGTTGCTAAAATATGTTTGCTGTGTGCTTGACAGTGGGCGTAAATTCTAGTTCCCTAATTGCCTAAAAATGTGCCTTCATAAATAAACCATATTTAATTTAGCTGAGCGCTAACTTGTAAGCAACATTTCTAACTACCGCCGTTATTGTTTCCCGGAGTGTTTGAAAAGATCCCGTGGGGCTTTCGTTTCAGATACAACTCGGGCGCCAAAAGCTTCACGCAGATTCACACGAAGCACCTCACGGTCACCATAGATGCCTTCACAATCCACAACAGTCTGTGGACGGTCAAGAAAACCTGTGTGCCTCAGCGCAGGGACTTGTGACCACGCGTCTAATCACTTCCCCAATGCATTTGTCTGGCGGAAAACAGATGCCGCGCTCTGCTGGTTTAACTGGGCTAACCATCTCGGGCCAGAGACACGCACACGACGGGCGTGCGTTGGCCGGCTTTCTTCTCCGCCGAAAACGAGGTTTGCAGGACGAACCTTTTTCAGGAAGTGGTAGCTATTATTATTTCACCCTGTGTTTGTCTCTTCGAGAGGGGTATCCCTGTGCACTAATTTTGCTTCGAATACTGTATATATATCTATATATTGCGGGCGTTCGTTAATCGTGTAGTTACAAAGAGCCCAGTTGTGGGGACACAGTTGTCGGGGCGATCGTTGCCGCGTTCGCACGGGGAGGTGGTGATGATCCCGTGTTCTCTTCTGGCCAACTAACGATGACTGAAGTCCTTGGGCAGTTGTGTGATATGGCTTGCCAAATGTACCATAGTTGAGGCCCACCGGTTACCGCGTGTAGGCCATGCGGGCGGGTGGGGCCGGTGTCTCGCTTCGTTTACCTCCGATGTCGTCGTTCTCTTTTTTAGGCTTTTAAATGTTACTACGATATATATAATATAGAGACACTCACACGGACACATGCACGCACGAATTGCTCTATTGACAATGGCTGCGCTGTTTACCTTTTTCGCTGTAATACACACATTGTTGCGGAACAATAAATGCTGCTTTTCCTTTTACTTGTACTTGTCCCATGCTTTGTCAGCCTGTGACTATGCTTCGGCACTTCGTTCGGAATTTTTTCGTGGAGAGTTAAAAGCTCGGTAGGTTTTAGTTTACTAGCCCACTGACTTTGCAAAGGTGAGGGTCTGTGTTCTTGTGCCAATTTAATTAAAGAAGGTACAGCTGCTTAAAAGGTAAAGCTTGTTTTTTGTATTGCAGCTTCGTGTGATTGTAAACAGATCCCGGATTTTCTTTTGCCCTTTTGTGTTAGTGGGTGTCTGTGTGCTTTACGCCACGTTGCTTACTCCTTTGTGTTCACTGAGTGCTGTGTGCATGGGCGAAGACTACAAGAAAAACGTCGACTCAAAAGGTTGGACCTTTTATGCCTCACGAAGTTCTTGTTGGGCAGGAAACGATCTCTTCCATTGCTGAGAAATGGGCGAGTTTCAAGGTGGATGTCAAATCACCTGCCTTCCTCGACATCATTCAAGACTTAAAAGCACCATGAAGTTTATGTGCAACCTTGCCTTTTTAAAGGATTAAGCAGCTCATACCTCAATACGTATTTGCTTGGCAGGGTCTGTTGCTGTCGTTACTGAGGAGTTATGGTTCAAATTGCCCACTTACTGTGCTTAGTGTGGTGTGTAAGCAGCCGTGATGTAGTATGATTTAACAAAACTTGTTGCTGAGCTAGTTAATACATACTTAAAGAAAGAAAACACGGCGCAAACTAGACGTGGACGAAGAAGACAAGGTGAGACATCCACGTCTAGTTTGCGCCACGTTTTATTCTTTCTTTACGTGACGTAGTACTTGGGGATCTACCAAAAATGAGCAGTCATACACTGACTCAGGCGCTATTGTGAAGAAACCAGAAACTTGCAATCCACGTGAAGCCTAGCAGGGCATTTTGGTATGTGATGACCCTGTGCTATGTAACAGCTTTTTTGCTTCAGAAGAAAAATGTGATCAGAATTGAACAGCTTCAGCATATCTGAGCCTTCAGTGCCTTCTGAAAAAATGGTGGGCGTGATTTGTTTATTGTTGTTTAAACTTGTGAAAACCACTCTACGTATGGCGCAGTGCCACAGCCGCTTGTTGTGTCCGCCTCTGATTCATATAGATTTCCCCTGCACTACTGCACTGTAGCCATTATTCAACTCATTACTTGAAAATAACATTTTTTATTTGGAGCACTGCAGTTCCAGCTGAAGGCCCATTAAGCTGTTTCGATATTTGGTTCATTTTGTCGTCGTCAGCCTACAGCACAGATTAGGCCTATGGTACCCAAGTTCAGTGGGAGAGAGCAGTTGCTGGAGTGTCATCCTTTCTTCTGTTTTTCTCATTACACAGCCTATTTGATTTTGGCTTTTGTAGAAATTGACCCGAGGATTTTCTTGGCGAGGAGAACCTTCTGATAAGAGCAAACTGGAAGCGGAGGCATCAGTGGCTGTATACCTGGTAAAGCCTGGTAGTGCTTGTCGCTTGAATAATGGCACAGCCATTGGCGCAGTCATTTTCTTTCTCTTTTTTTTTTTTTTTGTCGACAAAACTTCTTTTCTTATCCCAAGCAATAATCACTTCCTATGCTTCTACAGGCCATCTCAGACTTCTTGCATATGACTGCCAAAAAGCCCATCCCAACGACCAGATTCCTTACCTCCAACATTCTGACTTTCATCGCGACTCACCCAGCCCCAAAACTCCTGCAAGTGGTCCCCAGCTCTACCAACAGACCTCCACACCATGACCCAGGTAGTGCCAAATCTCTTGCAACATGCATCCCAAAGAGTCACAACAGGGGCGCAGATGGGCCGACTCTTTAGAGGCTGCACACAAGAAGGTCATGCTGCCTACCCTGGTGCCCAGCCATGACTGCGCAGGCACAGTTCTCAACCAGTCTTGCACAGCAGGAACTCCACAAAAGCGACAGACATCCCACGTACCATTGCATTCAAAGCGCACCTCCCACTTGGCACCATCACCACTGACTCTGAGGCATTCATGGCTGGTGTAGCGGCCAGCTTCCACCCATGAAACTCCATACTACACATGGTTGCCTCCATCTGGACCCCTGGACATGCATTTGCCCACAGTAACAAGTACTCTTGTGCAACTCGCCCCTCAGAAGAGCAGTCCAACGCAGAGAATGCACCCTCAAGACCACCGAACAACAGAATACTAACTTGCTACCAAGCCCACAGACGTGGCCTACGTCTCCCCATTCGCTCATCCCTTAACCGAGCAGAGGCTGTGAGCCTGGGGACTACTGCGAAAATAACTCCTTCCCCTACTTCTTCATCAAGCATATCTTCAACCCGACGTACTACACTTTCATCGTGTGGTGCTATGCCACCATCTATTACAGCCACTGCGCTTCCCCCCTATTCCCAACTCCGCCATTCCTCCCTAGGAGAGCCTGCGCTGTCCAGCCCATGTCTATGGGACTAGCGACAATTGGCGCTACAGACCTGTGGGATCATAAAAGCCCATGGAGTCATGGACTAAGGGCTGCAAACGAGAAGGTTGAAAGGCAACAAAAATGTCCTGTCTCTGAGTGGTAGAGGAACACTGGTCATACTCGAACAGCACTGGCTGTAGATTGGTACACTAAGTGCGTTGCCCTAAGCCAAACTTGAGTTGCCTATATGCAGCAACCTTCACTTGCAGCCCCCAAGTGAAGATGCTTGGACCGACAAGTTTCCTTGCAATTTTAAATGACAACATGGGCAGAATTCTTTGTAGCTTCATCCATTATGTACTGGTGCTACGGTTACGAGGTAAGAGGATTTGAAATTATCAGGAATTTGCTGTCAAACTATGCCTGCTTTTACGGCCCATCATTTGTAACCTCTGGTTTTTTGTAGAAAGTAGGGCCAAACAGTTCACTGGTTAAATTCAAGACCATTAAGTAGCAGGTTTCGATGAATTAATTGGTTAGTCGACAAAAGTGACGGATGCTTGGAAGGAAATGCTTCCTATAGAGTGCCGCAGTACTCCCAGTTCAGAACAGTGTGAAATAGGCACCACGTAGCCCGGCCCAGGCTTTTGGGTAGGTCTGGGCGTGTTCAAACCTCTAGTATGCATGCATGCATGCATACATGCTGTTGTTGTTTTGGTGCTTTTTTTTTTTTTTTTTGCAATAACCATGAAAATAATGAATAGCTGAGGTTCTTTCTAGGGACTGCCATGCTGAAATACACCAGAACTGGATGGACAACAGGTGTGCATGCAAAAATTACGTTTCTTCTTCGCGATTAAAATGTAGCTAACAATGTAAAAGTAAAATATGCAGACATAGTAGGGCTATGCTGAGGTGTGCATGGCCATGCCGTCTGCTCTGTTATCCTTGAACTCTCTCATCTTCCCTAGTACGGTGGAATTTGACGCATGGAAACGCACATTTACTACGTTCAACGTATTGGCAGCAAGCACACGAGTGTAGTCTTGAGTCTGGAGATTGAAAGATGAGAGCTAAAGTAACGAGCTCATTTAATCTAGATTGCAGGCCAGCATGCCTGCCTGTGAGAGAAGATAAGGTAGACTTTCCGATGCAGAGGTTCACCTAGGAGAGATAGGGACCAGTGTGCGTGTCAGTAGTTGATGCGAGTCTCAGCCAGTGCCAGTAATTTGTTGGTGTATTTTCTGCATTGCTTTCGAGGGGAGGGGGGTCTGCTGACTCCTACCGAAAGGGCCGTGTAATATCACTTAAAGGCAAGATTATTTGGTGAATTTGTGTCTCTACTGCTGGGGTATCTTGATAATGAACAGAAGGACAGATGTCTGTTCCAGGCTGAGAGCGTGCACAGCCAAAGATCGCGGGGAGACGCCAGCTAGGAACCTAGTTGGTTATGGCCACACAGACAAGGGCACATGATGCCCGCCTTTATACCCAATGTCCGTGGACTTTACCTGCACTGGAGTCACTAAAGGTTTTACTTCCACCATTCCGAGCGTATACAGGAGGCACATGCAATCATCTCTGTACATGAATAGAATTAGGCTATTGAAATTTCTGTTGAAATGTTTTGAGGTTCTCGCCTAGAACGTTTTGGCAAACCATTGTGTCAAAGGGTTGTTATATCAATAAAAATACTGGTAGGCTGAGCAATTCATATAACAGATTACCCAGTGAAGCTGTTGCGGTTTCATTGAGTTGCATTTATTCATCGAACAGGACATGGCCGGGACGCAGTCCAAATGACTGCACGAAACTGCGGCGGCTTTCCGGCTGGCGATGTCACGTAATTTTCGGCGGGAGCGGCCGTGTCACGTTCGACGTCACACTCCCCCTCCTCCCCGTTTCCGCTGCTGCTGTGCTGCGCCCTCTCCGCGACTCAAATACAGCTGCGACCAATACCTTCTAGGGGGTCGCACCGACGCCACGTTCTCTCCACCCTCTCCTGTGCCTCGGCTGCAGCCACGCCACGCCCTCCCTTAATTTCTACCCGGATTTCTGTTCGCGGACATTTCCAAGCCAGAACACCCACCTAGGAATGCAATCGGGGGATTCATATATGGGCTAAACAGCTTTGGTGTAAAAAAATTACACCATCTTCCCACGTGGGAACCCTGAAGGGATGCAAAGCCATGGAGTGGTAGCGTGTTAATTGGTTGTTAGAGTAAAGACACGTGTAGTAGCGTATTAAATGTCTTCTTTATTTATCGAGTAGTGGGGAACGTTTTGCGGCTTCTCGTTCTCGAAGCGAGGAATCCGCTGTTCGACGCTGGCGTTTCGAAGCGTTGTCACGTTGCCGAACGCCATCTGGATCAGCTACTCGCCACTGGCGTTTCAAAGTGGCTTCTCGTTCTCGAAGCGAGGAATCCACTGCTCGACGCTGCTGTTTACGTTTGCCGTCACGAGCTCTCCTCTGTGCAGCCTTGCTTCGGAGGTGCTCGCGGTTCTGACAGTGTGCTGGCTGACGCTAGTTGAAGGTGTGCCAGCCGGTTGCTGACGGAATGTTGGTGTCCATTTCCAGTAATCGGACGGCGCAGTACCGAAGAAGCAACTGAGCGGAGCGCGGATGGGTTTATTTGCAGAGCAGAGGGAGTGGAGAGGAGGAGCAGCGCGCATGCGCGGGATCGGAGAGCTGGTGTGCAGAGGGGAGAGGAGGAGCAGCGCGCGCTAGCGCACAGGTGGTGTGGAGAGGAGGAGGGGAGAGAGCGGCGCGTTATCACAGCTGTTGTGGAGAGGAGGAGAGGTGCAGACGCCGGACGACGGAGGGTCGACTAAGAGATGCTTTGCATCTAAAACTTACAATACTTTTTAGCTGATAGCTGAAAGCCAACCACAACACACTTGCAGGCCTGCAGGAGAGAACGTGGTGACCATGGAGGAAAAAGTTTTTTTTTTTTTTCATGGTGGTGACAATTAAGCGCGAGTCAGTAGCATTACCAACCTTCATAGGTATTATCTCTATGCATTTAAGCAAAGCATAGAATTTCATACTCAATGAAGTCAACGTTTATCAAGCAAAGTCGGCAACTAGAAGCATCGCCTGCGATGGCCAAAGCTTGCCTACTGACACAGCGCCACTGCACCGTAGTGGCAGCAGTGCCAATCACACCAGCAGCGCTGGCAGCGCGTATGCGGAGCTGCGGACGTACGGTGCTCTCCGGTCTCGCGGCTCTCCGCAAGTCGATCCGTTCCGTGGCGTGTGACGTTCGCAAGACGTCTGCTTCACCAACCGTCCCAGTGACAAACATCGCGGCAAACATCGGCTTCTACTCCCGAATCATTCCGCCCCGTTTTCCAAGTGACGCAGACAATGAGGCTTCTAGTTGCAGTAGCGCTGTTGTGCGGGCTGTGGGCCGTGGCACGCTGCGAAGACCCCACTGGCAGTAAGTACGCCGTAGCTGGCCCTCGTACGTTATCTCTCTTCGCCGAAGCCTTTACGAAATGTCTTCACCGAACCTCAGATCTAGAGGAGCCGTGATCGCCGCGTACATGTGCGCTAGGGGGGCGATTTCGTGGTTGAATGACCGCTGTGGTCATCGCCGCGGTCAGCGTTGTTGCAGCCCTCAAAGCAATGCATTCCAGTCCTTCAGAAGGGAAAGCGGTGGTCGCCGGCGTTGCGAGGCCGCAAGACGCCCCCTCTCATGAGATCAGGTGTTGTCGCCGGTTTTGCGCACACACTGTCGTGGCCGGTAATGTCTGCTTTTTAGCCGGCGGCTGACCACGCCAAATGCTGCAACGGCTGCAGCGCAGCGAAAGACTAATTTCGTGCTGCTGGGGTTGGTGGAAGCGGAGAATAAATATATTTATTTTACTCTTTGCTGCAAAGGGGTGGTTTGAACTGACAGGTTTGAAGTTATTTTTACAAAAATCGAGAGCGAAAGGGGAGAACATTTCTAAGGAAGGCACATTCTACAAAGCGAAGAATTTTCAGGATTCTTGTCGCTTAAACGACCTCTGCGCTTGTTTGGTCGCACATTTGACGTCCTGGAAGCAATAAAGTCGCCGTTTAAGAGTGAAACTCGCAATCTGCAGAAATGCACCCAGCGAATGCATTGGTTGACACGTCTTCAGTACTGGTGTGAAGTAGCAATAATGATGATCATTTGTATCGGGATGTGCGCGCGGTACCAGGGGTGAGCGCATAATATGGGCTTCGGAGGCAGCAGCTCAAGAAAGTCTTGCGAGCCCGTTAATTTTATAGAGTAATCTCTGTGTTAGATTAGTTTTGAGGCACCTGATTATGCTCTTGTCATTCTAAGACGCCGTGTAGCAGCTGGTTTCTTTGCCGTGTAATTCAAGGCCCCCCAGTTTGATTCAAAACCCTACGTTTTTGCAGCCACTAAATCGCCGATCCCTACCACCTTGACGCCAGCAACAACCAACAGTTCTTCTACCACCGCCAGCCCTTCTCCCACAACTACGACCACGTCATCCCCTCCGGTCCCGGTACAGCCCAACACGACCACGGCCGCACCCCAGCCCAGTACGATGTCGCCACAGCCCCAAACGACCACAGTCCACCCCAACACGACGACACCCGTTCCAAGCACAACGCACCTGCCCACTACGGCTGTGCCACCGACCAGTGCACCCCCCGAAGAGCGGCACTTTGACACGCTCAGCTTCCTGGGTGGCATCATCCTCACGTTGGGAGGCCTGGCCATCTTTTACGTGGGGTTCAAATTCTACAAGGCACGCACGGAGCGCAACTATCATACACTCTAGATTGGCGCACTGTTGGGCTTCAAGGTCTAGAACACAATCTGGTGACCCGAGCTTACCGCGTTCAATCACAAAGCGCTTAACGTGGCTCCATCGTTACGTTGAGCAGACTCGTCGTTATGTCAAATCACTGGGCTCATTTCGCACTCGAATTGTTGCCAAGGTTTTAACATCGCGAGCAGCTGCAAGACGCATTTTGAGCGATGTCAACGCACGGGAACGCCGTTTTAGTTTTCTCACTGAATTGTGTTCTAGACCGGAGTGCAGGGTTTGGTTACACTTACGATGCATTGTAGAATTAAGCAGGCCACTGAGGGCTGGATGACTGGCCTCCTATTAGTGATATTTTGTTTCCTAAATAAGCAATACACCCAATGCCACTGCTGTTTGCAAATTGTCTGTTAAGTTGCAGGAAAGCTGTGTGTGCTACGTGCTTGTGTGTGTAGCCTCTGTTAAATTTTTGAAGTTTTGGGATTGTAAAATGTTCAAATAAGGCCAAACCTTTTTGACCAGCCATGCATGGCAACATTTGTGCATCATTGTACTATGTTTTTTAATTTGCTGGTAAGCTTGCCCGCAGCGAGCACTGTGCGTTTTTTTTTTTTTTGTGATGCCAAGATTACTATTGTTTTATATAATGATTGCAGATGTTACTTTGCACAATTCTGCGTGCTAATTGACAAACAAAAAGTGCTCGTGCTTGAGCGGCAATTTTTAATGGAACAGCTTGATGGAGCAGCACAACAATCTGTGTAACCCATTTACAGGCTGCAGCATTGGTAACCTGTGGCTTGAAGGCATGTGAAACTCACTTTTCCAAAAGATACCTTGATAGGAAACATAATTGAGAAATTAAGCAGTGAAGCTTACGAGGACGTCTTGACTTATGTCTTAACTTTATGTCTTAAGTAATGACTTAACTTTACTTATTTTGACTAAGCAGTTGTAACAGTTACACTTGAGCTTATGTGTAAGCATTGAGGCCAGCATACATGGTGTAAAAATAAGCCCACTTTGGGTGTACCTGCTACACGAAAGTTAAATTACTACAATGACACCAAGAACCATTTTGGAAATTTGGTTCTGGCAGGAGGAATGTCAGGCACACTGTGGCTACCTTGAACACAATAAAAAAATTTGAACCCAGTGGGTGATGTGTTTGTAGCCCCATGTTTTAATCCATAAGTGTTAAATTATGGGGCTACAAACATTGTCACTGCCTTCGGTGGAGACAAGTGATGTTCATACATGAAAAGCTTGTGCTAGCATTGAGGCTTGTAGTAGCTGCCTTGCTATCATTGCAACAGTTCTCGTTGTGACTGTATTTAAGGCTGATTGGGAAGTTGTGGAACAAGCCCTGCCACACGGATGCTGGGCACTGAATGAATGCACTGCTTGTAAAAATGCCACTTCAACAATTGAAGAAGTTGAGCGCAAAACTAGATAGGGATGAACAACAAAAAGAGGGGGGCGTGACTCAATCGCACTTCGGTAAGGCAGAATGGGACAATGCAGGTCTTTTTCTCATGTAATTTCTTTAAGAATAAAACAGGCCAGTTTATAGTGTACAAAGGCTTTGGGCTTTCTGACACTCTTAGAAAGAACAAATGATTTCTTGTTTTCGTCGGTCACATGAGGTAGAAAGCTGGTTAGGTGACTTTCGCAGTTTTTTTTTCTCATCTTACTTGTCTGCTGTACACTGCTGCCAATACCTTAATCAACGGCGTCCTGTTACATTAAAAAGGCTGGTTGCGCAAGCTTCATAGTATGCGTTCCGTAGCTACCAGTCTCTTACTGTCGACGATGCCCTGCTACTTTAAGGGAATGCCCTTGCAATCCTCGCAACGCACGTTGTTGGCTGCAGATTCCCCTCTGTTCTGCAAGCACAAATGGGCTGCCTTGCCCAGCATGTAAACGCCGTCCACTTGGCTTGGCACGGGACAGGGTTGCGTGCCGCAATGTGTGATATGCTCTGAGCTGAGGACGCTCGGCACGGGGGACACTACCATTCAATCCTGTGCCGCGTTTCTGTGAATTGCGTTGGTGGAAGGGTGCATGTTCACTTAAAATGTACTGCGGTAGCAACCACTCTTAGTGTTAGAGAGATAGTGAAGGCGGACTGGATAACCGGTTCTGTATAGTGCTCGGTGGGCTAGAAACCGCCAGGTGACTGCTGAGAACCGCACTGGGACCGGTACTTTGGTTCACTGTGAGTCTGTTTTCATCTTAAGACTGTATACGATTGTAGCCAGTGCAGAGTTGTGTGCACGAATTATTTTTGTGATGAATCAGTTTAAGGCAATATGTGATTGAGCAGTCAAACATTGTCTTCAAACTGTACGGCACTTGGGTGGCCATGCATTGTTGTTTCGGTACTTAACCTGTTATCTGCCTAGGACAGCACGCAGTTGTAACCCAGATACATTCTCGGGGACGATGTGTACTTTTGTATTGCACCTCACGTTCCTGTGGTGCACATTTTTAAGTGCACACACGGCGTTTCGCTGTCCCCACTCTAGCCAGTGTTGTAAATAGGTGTACAGACATGTTCGACGCAGCTTGCAGTTTTATCGGGTTATAAGACTGCCTGTGTGTTGTAGCTAGATGAAGGGAAAAGCAGAGACATCTCTGTTTCCAACTACAAGAGGCACTGAGCGATTGTCATCACACACCTACAATCTGTCTTGGGCGCACATTGCGGTCTGCTGTCGCGTTTAGTCACTGCGAGGTTATTGGAAGTATTGTGGCTCCTTTTCTTTAACCAACAATAGTCTTATTCTTCGACAAACTGGAAAATTTTTGTTGGCACTGCAGTGTACAGGAAGCTTTGTCAACGATGTTTGATGGGAGACTTGTCGAATGCGTTTTGTTTGCGTGCTGTATGTAGTGGTTTTTATTTTTTCCCTTTTCTGTTCTCAACGTTTGTCTATGAATCAGACGTAAGCGGTGTTTTGCCTTTACTCGTCGTGGTGTAAATAAAACGTACTTCTGAGTGCAGTTTATTTTGAAAAGTGAGAATAAAAGTAATTCCTTTCTTACGTTGTGGACTGATTGATTGTGCTGCCCCACTGCCCTTCCCCCACCCCTGCTGAGCTACAAGCAGGATTTGTCTTGTAAGAAGACGTCTTGAGAATTGTTTGGAATGAGTTTTTAACGCAAAAGTGTTGTGCTTAGGTTAAAAAAAGCACGAATCCGGCTGGCATCTACAAAAAGCATCCACGACGCATCCAACCTCCGGTGCCCACTCATTTCCAGTCGGCTTCTACGGGTTTCAATGTGCATGCATCAGAAAAAATAGACAGAAAAGGTACAATTATCAGAAATTTCACACGCAGCTTTGATTGCCCTGCAACTTCTTTGGAGGTAGTGTCGCAGCAGCAGGAATAGTGATTCCACAAAAAGTAGCTGCAGTGAGAATGGTGAAAAACTAGGCATCACGACTCGTCGACGGACCTAACCACAGGAAATGTTGACACACTCATCTCGTGAAGATACGCTTAGTCATATGCTTTTTTATGTGAACAGCAAAATATTTACAAACAGTAATTGCAGCGCACTGGTCATGATGGCAAATATTATTTTAACAAATTGCATTCATTAGAGTGTCTAGCACTGCGTCAAAATATTGTTTGAGAACTATTCGCTATTGATTGCTGATCCAGTGCACACAGAGTCTTCAACAAGAACTGCCCGCAGCAGTGTGGTACGCTGGACAATTTGCCCTCCGAAATAACGTGAAAACTTCGAAGTGAAAACCAAGGCAAATGAATTCTAGCATGGGCACTAGTTTTCTAAAGGCGAATATTACTGGAGACCTTGGAGCTGGTATTATTGCTCTGAAAAGTAGAATCCGCGTAGATTTTTTTTTTGTCTTTTGAGAGCAAGGAAAAATCTGCGCAAAGTAGACCAGTGAAATTCGCCATTAGACAAATTATCAACCATCCATCATCAGCAGCAATGCATCATCATCATCATCATTGGTTGCGCTTTAGTTGTCGCAGTTGCGCGAAGTCGCAAAGTTACCCATGTTACCTGATTGATTCCAGTGTGCGCGGCGACAGTATTGCAATGTCTCTGTTTCGGAAGCCCAACAGAAAGTTTCGCCAGCGCCTGCAGCACAGTGACACCGAGGACGAAGCTGAAGCTGCCGTTGCTGCCGAGGCGAAGCCGTCGCCGCCTCGAGTGGAGCCCCCGGTTGCAGACGCCGACGAATCCAAGGCACCGGCGTCGTTGCTGAGCTTTGGCGATGAAGAAGAGGAAGGCAAGGAAAATTTGGGGCGATCTGTGGCGAAATCTACCAAAATGCTGCCCAAAATGCCTCTTTTTGCTAACCACACAGCTCCCCCGCTTAAATCATCCTGACGTAAGGCGCACGTAGAGCCCGGCACTGGGTGGCAAAACTTAGCCGGCGTTAATTTTGACAAGCGGTCGAATTGTTTTGTGTGAAATTCAATACTCGTGCAAACCTTTCCCTGCTGTCTGTATCTCTGCTGTCAACGAATACAAAAAGAGGTAAACACAACGAGTAATGTCCCATCAGCAGCTGTATTTGACAAGTGTATCCTTGCCCTTGGCAAGTGTGCTCCGGAAGGTATATATCTACATTTCTGGCATAGAAAACTCTGCGCCAAATATAGTTGGAAGATCGCTGCCTCGTTACGTCACCTAGTGAGAGCGTTTTGCATTCTGTGATCATCTTAAACAAAAGCGTACTTATTTCCAAATGACAGGAAAGCACTGGGCTTGTTTACTCCCGCCCCCCATTGTCACCCTAAGAGTATGTAATCCACTTTAGGTTGTGCTTGAAATGCGACATGCACCGTCTGTTGGCAGCTATACACTGACGGCCTGCCAACTGTGTACGACTCAAAATCTGATCCGAGCTTTAGATGATTGTTTAATTCATTGTAGGCTTGCACAAGCCGGAGGTAAGACTAGGAATTGAAGTATGTGACATGCTTATTGCGCTATATTCTCACTTCCACCGAAGGGTCACCCGCGAAAGCTTGGGCCACCTATAGCTACTGTTAGCCTCTAGCTTCAATAATTGTCAGGTGCACCAAGGATGCTTCGGTTTTTGTGTGCCTGCAGTCTTTGCCCTCCAAGAAGCAGCATGCCAGTGGCTGCGTCAGTTTTGTGAGTCATGACTGTGTGCAAAAATGCTTTAAAATCTATACATAGCTTGCACTGACGTCACTGTAGCCGCCGTGTTGGAGCACAGCTCGCACGATGGAAGGCGGTGAACTTATCTGCTGCTGTTATCTTGAACAGCACCACTGAGAGCAGTACTCCAGAAAGGGCTATGGTGATGTCACGTGCAAGGTATGTATTGGCAGTAGCACCTATGTCTTGATGAGTACCACTGTACCAAAGACTGTTAACTTGCATACTAAGCAGGCATGTAGGCTCTGCATGCTGAGGTGCTGTAAACTGCGCGTTTTGGTATTTTTGAAATGTGAAAGTATTTGGAAAACGAAGCATTTTGATTGGCACTTGCAGAGACGGAGGTCTTCAAGGTACGCAAATCCACGTACAGCCGACGGTTGGCGAAACAGCTTGAACGCGACCGCAAGAAGAAGCTCCGCGAGGCTACGCGGGTCGAAGTCAAGCCGGAGCCTGATCCTGTGCCCACCGCACCTCCTGAAAAGCCTGCTGCACGGCCCTTCAGCGATGAGCTTGAGATTAAGATTAAGGTAAGTCGGCAAGGAGGAATCGCTTTTCGCATGTACGTCTGATCTGGTTGGACCTAATGCTTCGAAGTGGTACTGTAAAATCTGTTTTTACAAAGCTGCTCTCCTGCAGGAAGGGAAACAGGCTACCCAGAAACATACACTGGTTTCAGTTCTGATTACATTGGGTAGCTATGCGGGGCCCGGGAACACAATGCCAGGTTGTACGTCGGAAACTTGGAAACTTGTTTCTGGACACTCTCCTAAGCTTTCTTAGAGGGATCGACGACGTCTTGTCATAAAAGTAATGCATTTCCGCATAGACAAGTAGGTTGACCGAAAAGCCCTGATGAGATCTATGGACACATGGCACGTGCATGACACCAGGCTTCCATTGTGTCAAATGGTTACTTGAAAATTGCAAAAAGGAGCAGTTCTGGATAAGCAATACACGCATCGATCATGATGGAGTACAACGGTTTACCTTTATCTCATAAACCACGTATCAGTATGTATTTAGATCGTTTGTAGATGCGTTTACTTTGTGTGCGAAAAATCATCGCGTGGGTTCATCGTTCGTTTGCGATTTTGGTCTTTGAAGGTTTGGTGATTGATTGGATGCACTTGTAGGGAAGGTTGGACGCAGTTCTGACGTAAGAAAGCTTTGCGCTTTTCTTAACTTTTTTTTAGTTAGGGATGGTATAAAGTTTTTTGCATCCCCAACATGGCTTCCGCCTTGTTTCCTTCCTGTGTGAGTGAAGTGTGGGCAATTATTTCTTACAGGTGAAATCAGTGCTGTTTTCTGCTTTTGGTGTCACTTGCGCATTGTCCTGTTCCTTCTACCGCCAGCATCCGAGTGGACACAATTAGACACTGGCACTTATTGACAATTTTACAGGAGTTTCTAAAAAATAACACACCTTTGACCATAGTCAGTTTCTTTCTTCTATTCTGACTCTTTTTTCTCGACGGTCGTGCAGAACACATTCAAGATTCTCAACTCTGAAGAGGCCAAGGGGTCCGACAGTGAGGAGGAGGAAGATGGGGAAGGAGATGGACCCCGCTATAGGCGGGGTCTGAGGAACGTCATTCAGAGTATGGCTCTCTCTTCCTTCTGTGACCTTGTTTATTGTCATTATTGTAATCTCGATTATAACTTTATTTTTACTGATGTTACGCACCGTTCTGTAATGTTGTGACGAAGTGCTTAAAAATTCATCCACGACTGCGTGGCTTTAATGCAAAGCATTCACTTTGAATCACTGAGTATCACTTTGAGTATTGCCTCTTCATTCTAGGGGAACATTCTACAGCCTTTGCTTTTTTTTTTCCACTGGAAAGAAGCATGCTAATACTCCATTTCATGAGCTGGCTGCAGTGCGGTAAAAGCTACAAAAGCGGGCAGCAATAGTGTTCCTTCGGAGCGTCTTATTGTGCTGTCATTGTGCTTGTTCTGCTCCTTGATTCCATCACTAATATAATCATTGTTGTGTGTACTGATGTAGTTTAAGACCCACCGCAGAGGCCTTAATGTTGGTTCTTTTAATAAGCTCTTTGGCTTTAGCACTGCAGTTTGTTGTTTGACTTCCCACCAAGGGCTAAAGAAGTGCGATGTGCGACACTTCTTTCCACAGACTTGAAAGTATCCTTCTTGGATGAAATAAGTGTTCTTCGAAGCTTTGAGTGATGCGGTGCGGTATAAACGAATAATGTGAACAATTTTTACTGCAAAAACACACATTCTCAATTTTTTTTTGTTTTACTTTCGATATTTGTTTGTTTCAATCTCTGAGGGTTGGAGCTTACCTTTAGCTGGCCAATGCCTAAGCATTACCTCCTCTTTTCGTTTGTCACACGTGAGACACCTGGATCGAGTCGTTCCTTTTGGGGCTTTTGATTGAAAGATAACCTGATGACAGCGGAGCATTCTCCATTCACTCTTGGCATTGTTGCAGGTGGTGTGATTCCCGACGCAGCCACCATTTACGCCCTGAAAAAGCAGAGGCAGATGGCGCGCGAAATGGGCGACTTCGTGCCACTCGAGCAGGAAGACCAGAAGGGAGGACGGTGAGCCATTGTTTGCACCCACACCACTTATTTCACCCAACCTATACTCCGTTTCATACATAGCGGGCAACGCAGTGGAAGCTACGCAAGTATTTCGCCACAAAAAATAAACAAATTGTATCACTCCACTTCATGTCATGGCTCAGATGCTTGCGCCGTGGAGTAGTACAGTAGCCGACCATTTTTCCGACCCCAGAAATTCAGACTTACCGGATATTCTGAACTTTCCCATTGAACGCCACTTGTCCCATAGGAGTAATGGCTCACAGATTTTTCAGACTGCTCTTTTATTCGGACTGTTTTTCGTTCCTCTCCCGGTCTGAAAAATCGGTCGGATACTGTACATGTCCAAAGGACAAAGGCTCAAAACGCAGCCTGGTATCTTCCTTCGGGAATAATTTTTTAAAACAATAATGAAGGTAATAACATCGGCACTGACAAATTATGCTGTCAGCAGGGCTGAAGTCCCGGGAAGGCAGGAGTGATGAAACGGCATCGTCCGCTGAATGTTCAGACTTGCCCCTCTCGCAACATTCCATTTGAACACAGGGTGCTACTCTGGGTTCCTCTTGTAACAAATAGGTACTATAAGCAAAAATACTATCACATACCGCAGCAGTAATGGTACGTAAGCTTGTGTGTTCAGATAATACTAGCAAAATTCTAATTGTAATGGTTGAGTTCACGGTGTTTGCATTTAATTGTTTTGAGCAGCCTTGCGCCATACTTTTCTCGTCACAAGAAGTGCCGTATTACGCTGTCCAGCCTTGGAAGCATTGCACGCTATGTATGAAACGGAGTATAGGTTGGGCTGTTTTTGCAACCTTTACCCCGTTTATATGCAGTGAGTCGGTTTTGTGAAGCTGTAGGAAAGACCAACAGTTTCTGCTTCAATCAAAAGCATATTGTTCTCCTCCTTGGCATGTAGGAATGACGAGGAAGACCAGAGTGAGGACGAGGAGGGCCGCATCAACTTCACGGTGAATACGGCCGCGCTGGAGAAGCAGCGAGCCCGGGAAGCACTCATCCAGGCGCAGGAAGGTGGGTGCACAACAGTGTGGCCACAGAGGACCGGGCTGTTGAAACCTAGGGCGTAGCCAGGGCGAGTGTTTCAATGTCAGAACACCCCCCAATATTTTCCGAGCGCCGAATCCCTCCGTCCCCCTTCCTTTCGCCCTTTTTTTCATCTATGCTAATTACTCACCGAATCGGTGTACTATAATGTAAAAACAAAACTTAGAAGGGTGTCAGTTTACTAAAGCCAAAAGATGATTAAAAATTTTGTTGGGGCGCAGGACTCTCTCTCTCTCTCTCTCTCTCTCTCTCTCTCTCTCTCTCTCTCTCTCTCTCTCTCTCTCTCTCTCTCTCTCTCTCTCTCTCTCTCTCTCTCTCTCTCTCTCTCTCTCTCTCTCTCTCTCTCTTTTCTTTCTTTCTTTCTTTCTTTCTTTAAATCAACAAACCAGTGGAAGAACACTTCTCAGAGAGGAGAAACGGAAAACACAAGGACGGTCACTGGAGAGTGACTGTACTTTGTTTAGTCAAGTGAACATTGAAACTTACTGGCTTGTCACCTTTGTTTACCTTTGCTTTCTTTTCACGGTTGGCGTGGGTGCACGGCAACTGTTTCGAAATGTGAAGGTCTTGGGCATCCTGTCCTTTGTTCTGTTATCATGGGTTCTCTAAGTGTTATCAGTGGCAGCATTATTTTGCAGAGGAAAGTACACTTTCCTTGCAAAGATTGTCTCGGACATTCCAAAAGGGATAAGCTGTGGCCAGGGCAGATAAGCTTGCTGGTGATATTTACTAGTATGTGGGCATATGATTGGTTTTAGTTGCTTCGCGTTAGCACAAAGAAGTAGTCAAGCAAACAAAAACACATTTCTTGCCGGTTTAGTGCATTTTAAGGTAGCCCCAGGAGGTCAAAACATATACAAAATCATCCAAAGCAGTGCATGTTGTTCTCTTGGTACAGCTGGCTCCTGATTTGAAGGAATTTAGCCTTGCAATAGATTGAGCAAGCACCTAACTGCACTCTGTGGTCCTTAGTCTGATCGGTCAAAGCAGACTTCACTGCTACGGTGCGATGCGAGCAGGGACACTACTTGTGCAATGTTTCTAGCTGCTGCCTCTGCTGGTGAAACATTGATGAATGCTCCATTGCAGCATGCGGCATGTGACTGCTTCTTTTTAAGGGGGGACACTGGTCTTAAAACAACTTCTTTTAATTTTCATGCTAAACATTGTGAAACTAGCCAGTCTTGCTGCTTTTCCCCCACTGATTTCAAATATCCCGTTATTTTTTCAGCTGGTCAATTGGTTCCCAAGATAATTAGAGATAATTAGCCATTTTTGGTCAAGCAATAGACAAAACAGTGTTGGTCATAAAACCGTAATCTTTATATATTTTCCAATACTATGAACCCTGGTGAATGAAATAATCGAAGCAGTTTTTTGGTGCATCGCTTGGAACTAATTTTACAGCTCATTAAACTTAGGTGGCACCATTGGCAAGGAACCGTTCTGAGTGCCCATTTCAAACACCGAAGTTTAATGAGCTGTAAAATTAATTGCAAGTGATGCATTAAAAAACTGCTTCAATTATTGCATTCACTAGAGTTTATAGTATTGGAAAATATGAAGATTACAGTTTTATGAGTGACACTCTTTTGTCTATTGTTTGACCAAAAATGGCTAATTATCTCTAATTATCTTGGGAATTGAAAACATAAGGGCATATTTGAAATCAGTGGGGAAAAAGGCTTACTTAAAAATTAAAAGAAGTTGTTTTGAGACCGGTGTCCCCCCTTAAGTGACAACCAAGAATAACCAGGCCGGTGCAAATGACAGGACCGGCCATTCATTGCCATTTGGGACTTCATCGTTCTTAGTTATGCGGCTTGCATGCTGCGAATTCAGGATGGTAGTTTACGCGCTCGGCCTGTACTCAGCTTACGACATTGGTGAGGTTGAAGCCCTGTGCTGACTTTGTGCTTTCTCCAACGGACAGAGCACAGTGGTGACGAAGTTGCTCGCGAGGATGTGGCCGAATTGGACCGTTGGGAACAGGAGCAGATGAAGAAGGGCGTCAGCACGGCTCCGGCAAGTGCACCTCTCTCACCCTCTTCTTCCCTCTGTGGCGTTACTGGTTTCTTAATGTCACTTTATTCCACCTTGGGACGGCAGGGGTGGTTGCATTGACGCACTTTGTTATGAATGATTTCGGCTGGCTTCCTACACCGGTTAACAAGAAATATCTGGTGTGAGGCAGTCACAGACTGGTAATATCGTGACTGGCAGTTATCGCAACTGGGGCAGGCAAAAAAACAGAGCAGAGGACACAGTTTGGCAGGGACAGACAACCTGGTTTCAGGCGTTAAAACCTAGTTGAGCATTTCAACTCTGTAACGGTGTGGCCGCAGGTATAGTATTGTGCTTGCTTCAGGTGAAGGAGCTCAAGAACAGGTTTACATTTTACAAGACTTGGGGTAACTATATCTCAACTAGACTCTCGATATTCAAATGAGAAAACAGATGACACAAGTGCCTGATGTTTACTTTGATTTCCTGATGCTTTTGTGTTGCTCTGTTACACAAGCCACAGAGAGACGGCATCACATCTTTATGAATATTGCATTTGCTTCTGGCAGCATCAGCCAAAATGTACAGGCTCGATGGTGATGCCATTCAGGGAGTGCAGTAAATGCCTCAAGGAATTGCATCCGCAGCTACATTTTTCTTGATCATCTAGTTTAGTCTAATTATGTTTCCATCAAATTTTGCATATTTGTTACTCCGCCATATAGCAGTCTTCTGATTGAAGGTAAGTTGTGCGTTGTCTTCCGGCACCTTTACGAACCCTAAAAGTAAAGCTTTCAAGTGACTGGATTTACAAATAAATGTTGATGGGATGGAAGACGAGCAAATCTGAGGCAGAGGAGTCCCAACAAAGTTTTAGGTGGATTAGGGATACAACCTTCCTATGCTTGCTAAGGTGACTGCCGTGTTTCTTTTTTGTTGTTGCCGTTTACAGAGAAAACATGTGAGTACTTACATTTAATAAGGGCAGCTTAGCAAAGAAAAGACCATTATAAAA
Source organism: Haemaphysalis longicornis (assembly GCA_013339765.2). Taxonomy (NCBI): domain Eukaryota; kingdom Metazoa; phylum Arthropoda; class Arachnida; order Ixodida; family Ixodidae; genus Haemaphysalis; species Haemaphysalis longicornis. Next base: position 25,042,536 of record CM023456.1, read on the forward strand.
ATAACTTAGTGGTTCTTCGTGTAATGGCCGCATTCATGTTTTTTTTTTTGTTGTTTCGTTAAGTTTCGGAGTAAAACCTGCAGCCGTCACATGTAGCTATGTAAGTAACTAAAAAAAGGAAACTGCAGAGCTACAGAGTTGTCCTACTGCTCATATGTGTTGTTATATGCCATTTTTTGGAGATAGTCCTATTGAAGCCTGGAGCTCCAAAACATTTCTATGACTCCACTCAAAACGACAAGAAACAGGGTATAGTTTCAGTCACCCTTTATTTTAGGTGGGTACATGTAGCATAATGCGAGAAAACTGTTCTTCATTAGCTCATGATGCAAAGTACGCAGGTGGACCGTCAAATTATATACCGTATTTACTCGCGTAATGAACACACTTTTTTTAGAGAATTCGGCATGAATTTGAGGGGAGGGTTCGTTATGCGGGAAGAAGTTGCAACCTATTTTAAAGGGAAGTTTCATAGAATCAGGACGGTAAGAGGAGCGTTGTTAAAGTATGTATTGTTTTATCAGAAACACGCAGGTAATTATGTAATAAAATTTTTTTTATTGACATGCTAGTGGCCCCGTACTCACCATCAAAGCCTTTCTTCTCACTGAAGTCTCTTGCACCTTCACGTTTATATCAGCACAGTGCATCATCTTCCGTGCTGTCAAGGCCCTCCAAAACTTCTTTTTCCTTTCTGGGAAACTTCTTTTCTGTGGGCCCATGAAACACACGGCAGTTCCTGTTCACCGCCCAAACCTAGTTTTTGTCAGTAGCGTACAACACTGGTCAACACTGAAGTGCCGCCCTGCCGCACGGTTTCCATGGGCATCAGCGCATGCTCCACCACCTTCAGTTTAAAATTATCTGTGTGGCTTATGCACTAGCCCATTGTACGCCGCGCACCAGGAGCACAAGAAAAGGTCGGAACATTGCTGAACTACAAAACCATAGAGCGTAATGGCGAAGTCACGGAACAGCACAGAACAGTGAAGGAGTGCGGAGTACTTTGTTCGCATGCCGTCGGAACCGGCAGAAACAGCACAGAGCAGGGAAGGAGTGTGGAGTACATTTGGTGCTTTATTCCCACGCCGCAGCGTTTTCATGATGTGTGGCCTCTGCATTGGCTGCTGGCAGCGCAAACAGCACCCCGCCGGCAGCAGATCGCAGAGGCCACGCATGGCGCAAGACGGTTTGTTTTGTGTTCAGCAGGTGGCACTCTCAAGTGCGCAATTTTTAAATTGTGAGCCACGGCATTTGCTCGTGGCTTCGACAACTGTAAATTTTTTTTTTGTTAGATTGTGTTTTTAGCGTTTCTGCGCGTACTGGGGCGTGATATCAAGTTACTGCGATCGTTTATGGCATCAGCAACCATGCCAAGATAGAAAAGTATTTCCACTGCGTTTTGTATGCAAAGTTACTAGAAAGTAAATTCTCAAGAAGGAAAGTGGGGGGAGGGTTTATTAATTTTAGGGTAATTTTTCGAAATCGCCCCCAAAGGGGATTTTTTTTATTTCGATTAAATTTTGGGTGAACTTTTAAAAATTTTTTTTTTGGGCCAAAAAAACAAAAATATTTTTTCAGTTTTTTTATTCTGAAACCGAAAAACAATTAAAAAAAGGGTCCCGGGGCCCTTTTAGAATCAGTTTAAATTTTCCCGCTCCGGCGACATTGAGATTTTTGACGGCGTTTTTTGCGAGCTGAGGTCTGTGTGTTTTTGAGGAAGGGGGTGTGGCTGCTGCACTTGAGAAAAAAGGATGCAGATCGTGGTTAGGCTGCATTACCATAATAATTTTTTTTGTCAAAAGGCTCCTGGCAAGTCAAATACCAAATAATGCGGTCAGCTTTGTAATCCGACAGCGTTGAGAGGTGATAATTACTTGAAAATGGCCCCAGCTATTCACTAATGATCTTTGGCTCGGACAAAGGGCAGCTTTATTCTCCCAAAGCTTATTTCTGATGGTCCCCCGCATGTCTAGCAAATGTGCCTGCCATTTTCAACCAGTTTCCAGCAGTTTCAATTTCGTTTTTGCATTGCGAAATTCATATTTGGCGCTACTACGCAGTTACCCCAACTACAAGCTCATTTGCCATGGCGCCTCCGTTGCCCGCTACTGCTCCTCAAAACAAGCATGCCGCTCGCGCTTCCACTTTATCTACGCCTTGCTTCTGCGATAAGAGCCTCCGCTGAAAGTCAAACGATAACACCAAGTCGTCGGGTATCAGTTCAGACGAGGAGAACGCTTCCAATTGGCCTTGAACACCGCCAGCTGTTCACCGGCCAGTTTCGGTTTCACACGAGGGTATTTCCGGAGCTAAGTGTCGCTTCTTAGTAGTACTGTCTATTCTGACGAAGTCTCCAACAGCCTTGTATTTGTTTCTTTTCGAAATTGTTAGGTGGCGCTGCAATGTAGTAGGCTCGTAGTGCTGAACTCGCTTCACAGCCCGACGGCGGCTTGGTGAAAGCTTGCTGGGCATGATTCGAGCGCATCGTACCTTATTCCTGCAAGCAGGGCTACCATAGTGAGTCAGAACATGATATTAAACCGCAAATGAAAGTTCTGACTGATAAGTGATCATCAGAACGTCAACAAGCATCCACCAAAGAGTTTGGTTCTCAACTCCAAGCGGATTTTTTCACATCGCTTGCTTGCCTTCAATATTGTGCCGGTCATAATCATTGACAAGGTGTTTTTACATAACGTGGAGGCTAATTTGGGCCTTTAATAATGTCAAACCACCAGATTTCTTCTAGAGAACCATCCAAAATAGCAAAATTTGAAATAGTGGTTGGGCTTCACCACATGGCATGGGCACCACGCGGGCTAACATTTTCTTTTATATCTTAGAAATTGTACTGCGCAACTCAATTGTTTTTCTAAGACGGGTTTTTGAAATGTCTACCTACAAAATGTATATTCTAAATTTCTTCTACTACTGGTCGTTTATTATACACAACTTACTTTTTTCTTAATTTCTTCGACGCGTGGACAAAAATTTCGAATTCGATCATTTTTTTCGCAATCATTATTTAGGAAAACATTATTAAAACTGGTGTCATTGGGAAGCGCGTGGAATAATCTGCATTTTATGTCACTGCAATGTGTGCCTACCAATATGTGTAGCACAAAAAAAAATGTTTTGTTAGACCCTTCAAAATTGGTCAATTTCCTATGGTAACGAAAGAGTTAAGTGACAACCAAGAATAACCAGGCTGGTGCACATTACAGGACCGGCCGTTCATTGCCATTTGGGACTTCATCGTTCTTAGTTATGCGGCTTGCATACTGTGAATTCAGGATGGTAGTTTACGCACTTGGCTTGTATGACTGTGGTGAGGCAGAAGCCCTTTGCTGACTTTGTGCTTTCTCCGACGGACAGAGCACAGTGGTGACGAAGTTGCGCGCGAGGACGTGGCCGAATTGGACCGTTGGGAACAGGAGCAGATGAAGAAGGGCGTCAGCACGGCTCCTGCAAGTGCACTTATCTCATCCTCTTCTTCCCTCTGTGGCGTTACTGGTTTCTTAATGTCACTTTATTCCACGTTGGGATGGCAGGGGTGGTTGCATTGAGGCACTTTGTTATGAACCATTTCGGCTGGTGGCCTACATTGGGAACAAGCCAACTCCAATCCTTTCGAACTGCGATTTTGACCGTAAGAAAAATCTGGCGTGAGGCAAAGTCACGGACCGGTAATATCGTGACTGCCAGCTATCACAATTGGGGCAGGCCAGAAAACAGGCAGTCAGTATGTTGACTACAGGGCAGAAGACACAGTTCGGCAGGGACAGACAACCTGGTTACAAGCGTTAAAACCTAGTGGAGCATTTCATCCCTGTAGCGGTGTGGCTGCAGGTATATTGTGCTTGCTTCAGGCTGTGGAGTTGAAGATTAGGTTTACATTTTACTAGATTTGGGACAACTATAGCCTAACTGGACTCTCAATATTTCAATGAGAAAACGCATGACACAAGCGCCTGATGTTTACTTTGATTTCTTGATGCTTTTGCGTTGCTCTGTTACACAAGCCACAGAGAGACGGCATTTATGAATATTGCATTTGCTTCTGGCAACATCAGCCAATCCGCACAGGCTGGACGGTGACGTCATTCAGGGGGTGCAGTAAATGCCTCATGGAATTGCATCCATACCTACTTTTTCCTTGATCATACAGTTTAGTCGAATTATGTTTCCATCAAATTTGGCATATTTGTTACTCCGCCATATAGCAGTCTTCTGATTGAAGGTAAGTTGTGCGTTGTCTTCCGGCACCTTTACAAACCCTAAAAGTAAAGCTTTCAAGTGACTGGATTTACAAATGTTGATGGGATGGAAGATGATCAAATCTGAGGCAGAGGAGTCCCAACAAAGTTTTAGGTGGATTAGGGATACAACCTTCCTATGCTTGTCGAAGGTGACCGCCGTGTTTCCTTTTTTGTTGTTGCCGTTTACAGAGAAAACATGTGAGTACTTCCATTTAATAAGGGCAGATTAGCAAAGAAAAGACCATTATAAAAATAACTTAGTGTTCTTTCATGTAATGGCCACATTCACTTTTTTTTTTTCCCTTAAGCTTCGGAGTAAAACCTGCAGCCGTCACATATAGCTATATAAGTAACTAAAAAAGGAAACTGCAGAGCTACAGAGTTGTCCTACGGTTCATATGTGTTGTTATATGCCATTTTTTGAAGATACTTGTATACTCCTCCCATTGAAGCCTGGAGCTCCAAAGCACTTTTATGACTCCACTCAAAACGACAAGAAACATGGCATAGCTTTAGTCATCCTTTATTTTAATTGGGTACGTGTAGGTGAATGCAAGAAAACTGTTCTTTGTTAGCTCTTGATGCAAAGTACGCAGGTGGACCGTCAGATTATATACTGTATTTACTCGCGTAATGAACACACTTTTTTTAGAAAATTCGGCATGAATTTGAGGGGAGGGTTCGTTATGCAGGAAGAAGTTGCAACATATTTTAAAGGAAGCTTCATAGAATCAGGATGGTAAAGAAGCATTGTCAAAGTATTTATTGTTTTATCTAAAAATGTAGGTAATTATGTAATAATTTTTTTTTTATTCACAACATGCTAGTGGCTCTGTACTCACCATCAAAGCTGTCCTTCTCACTGAAGTCTCTTGCTCCTTCACATTTATTATCAGCCCACAGCGCATCATCTTCCGTGCTGTCAAGGCCCGCCAAAACTTCTTTTCCCATTCTGGGAAACTTCTTTTCTGTGGGCCCACGAAACACACGGCAGTCCCTTTTCACCGCCCAAACCAAGTTTTCGCCAGTAGCGTACAACACTGGTCACATGAAGTGCCGCCCTGCCGCACGGTTTCCATGGGCATCAGCGCATGCTCCTCCACCACCTTCAGTTTAAAATCATCTGTATGGCTTATGCACTGGCCCATCGTACGCCACGCACCAGGAGCACAAGAATAGGTCGGAACACAGCTGAACAACAAAACCATAGAACGTAATGGCGAAGTCACGAACAGCACAGGACAGTGAAGGAGTGCAGAGTACTTCTGGTGCTTTGTTCGCATGACTCCGGAACCACCCGGAATCACACAGAGCGGGGAAGGAGTGCGGAGTACATTTGGTGCTTTATTCGCACACTGCAGCGTTTTCATGGCGTGTAGCCTTTGCGATCGGCTGCGCAGCAGATCGTGGGGGCCACACATGGCGCGAGAAGGTTTGTTTTGTGTTCAGCAGGTGGCGCTCCACTAGCGCGCAATTTTTAAATTGTGAGCCATGGCATTTGCGCTCAAGGCTTTGGCTACTGTCGAGATTTTTTTGTTGTTGTTGTTAGAATGTGTTTTGAGAGTTTCTGCGCGTACTGTGGCGTGATATCAAGTTACTGCTATCAATAATGGTATAGCAACCAATCCTTACCTGCTATGGTCTCGCTCGGGGCTGGCAGTATTGGAAATAAATAAATGAAAAATATACAGAACAGGTGACAGTACTGCCACCAAATGCTCATCAACAGCGTAGCAAATAAATAAATGAAAAATATACAGAACAGGTGACAGTACTGCCACCAAATGCTCATCAACAGCGTAGCAAATGTGTGTGAAGTAACATAAAAATGTAGGTAGGAACCACAGGTTTTGGTGGAGCTCACTCAGACACTCAGAAATCTGAAATCAAAGTTCGTAACCACCTGTGCGGCATGGCTACACAATGAGAGATGTGTTAATTTTGAAGAAGTGTCAGTAAAGGGGATGACATCCCTTGGAATGGAGATTATTGGCATTTCATTTTGCCCCTAGCCTTAGCACATTTAGTGTTGTCTTGTCTTGCTGCACGTGGCTTCCGTTTCCTAAAACCAAGGTGCGGTCCATATCATACTCGTGAGAAATAACTGGTGAAATAAAGGTGAGCAGTTAGGCATCATTAGCAAATCAAAGGGCTTCGATTCCCGTCCGCGGCGGCGGCTTTTCTGATGGAGGCAAAAAGCAAAAATGCCGGTGTGTTCGAGATTCGGCGCACGCTAAAGATCCCTTAGGCCTAAATTAATCCGGAGCCCTCCCTCCACTACAATGTGCCTCTTCCCTGTGAAGCATCGGCGTGTTAAACCCTGCAGTCAATCAATCTCAATCAATCAATCAAGAAATCAAATGAACGCATAAAGGAAAAAGAGGCAGTTGCTTATAGTTAACAAGCACAACAAGTAAATATGTCCTGCATTGACTCCAAAATTTCAGCTATGACTTCTATATCCAGTCGGGCTCAATTCCAAATAAAGAGGGGAGGGGGAGGGGTGTGGTTATATACCTTGAGCCCTCAGTAGGCACTCATGGTCAGGCATCAACAATGCCCATTTAACACTAGATGTTTGCAGGTCAGCATCTTTTGTCTTTCAGAGTTTATGTTGAGACACTGAAGTGTTGGTGCCATAGATGCTGGCAGTATAATGGTGTTCGCTGCTGTGCAGGTGGCAGCTGTTGCAGCTTCTGACGAGCAAAACGCACGGTGCCGGCGTACTTCACGGAGCCAGTGCCGCCCAGCATGACCGCCCAGGACCGGAAGAACCTCACCTCCCAGGCGGTCTTGGAACGAGTCACTGACCGGTATGGACATCTTCATCCTGTGCACTTCCTCAGCCATTTTAAAATGGTTTTGCAAAGTACACAGGGCAAAATAATAATAATAATTTAGTGCGACAACATAAGCAGACTGCTATGCTTGAGACTGTGCGCTTCGTGTACATGTATGGTCTTTGTCAAAATTTTGTGGGCCACGGCAACCGTGGCTGGAGCAAGCGCGCGGCCAAGGAGGGGCGCTGCACTTGCCGCTGTCGGCTGGTTGCGCGACTAAAGAGAGCGAGGGGAACTTTTGCTCTTGCTTGTAGTGTGTCCAGCGCGATAAGTGCTGCGCAAAGTGCCTGCGCTGAAGCGAAGTGCGCCTGCTCTGAGAAACCAGGCCCCGCTGCACTTATCGCGCCAGCCATACTACGGAAGGAAGCGCGAAAGTTCCCCTCACTCTCTTTAGCCGCGTAACCAGCCGACAGCGGCAAGTGCAGCGCCCCTCCTTGGCCGCGCGCCTGCTCCGGCCACGGTCTCCATGGCCCACAAAATTTTGACAAAGACTGTACCTTATGAAGCGGCTACATCTAGTTGGTAAGATAGAAAATGTGAAAGCTTGACGAAATGGTGTTCAAAAGGATGTGAAATGTTGGTGTGGATTTACTTGCAGGCTGCGCACGGTCCGAGAGATGCTGGAACTGCACCGTCGGCAGAAAACCCAGGCGCTCACCGACCTGGAAGTGGCAGCTGAGACGATATCGCGGCTGCGGGAAGAGCAGCCCCAGCTGGCCGATGACTTCCGCTTTTTCCAGGAGATGCGCTCGTATGCAGCCGACCTCATTGAGTGCCTGGATGCCAAGGTGTGTGCATGGGTGGCAGGTGTGGGGCATTCGCCTTCTGGGGCATTCGCCTTCGGGCATGCGGCAATGTTTGGTGCTGGAGGATCACCCTTTCGAGGTGCACATCAACTGCTGGCTGTGGGTGTTATGCACACGCTGAAGTGCATTTTAACCTAGGCTAATTCATCTCCCCCCACAGCTCGCTGGAGTATCTATAGAGCTTCTGATTAAACCTCTTAACAATTCTTCTATTGAGCCTTCCATTGAGCCTCCTGCTGAGCTTCTCATTGAGCCTTCCGTTGAGTCTTCCATTGATTGAGCCTTCACATTGAGCCTTTTACGAGACGTTTCCAGAAAGAGGCAATGCAGACAAAACACAGGTTTGGTTCATTCGAAAGATTGCCGCGTTAGAATCATACTGGCACTACTTTGAACGCACACTTCGCTCAAATAAGCTACATAATTTAAAGAGAAGGGAATGGCCATGCGACCAACTAGCTCATTTCCTGCAGCAGAAATATGATGTCATATGCCCAGCTGTGCGATTGGCTAAGGCTAGCAAAAGCAAACACAAATTAAGCAGGGCTTATAAGCTTGCCGAACGAGCCATTTGCTCCTAAGTATAATGCTCATTCATTTTACAGCAGTAAGAATGGTTGGGTAGACAATGAAAGTTAAGAAAATACACGTAAACATAGAAGTACCGATGCGCACTGCTGTTGGTACTGGGCGCACTATGCTTGTTTTAGATGCTCAGCAGTCCGCCGCATTAGAGTTGTCTTACACGACACTAGCCGATTGGCGTAAGCGTTGTTGGCTTATGTGACCCTTTTTTGTCAAGCATACCCCAGGTTCCAGAAAATGACAGCTTTCTACCCTAACAAAAACAAGCCAGGTGCAAATACGGTAAAAAGAAAGCAATGGCAAACAAGAGTCCGCGGCTTTGTATGGTAGTGCCACCTGGGAGGACTGACGGTAAGCAAGGCTGCAGAGCCTAATGACGCACTGGAATTTTATTTGAATACCCGCTCTAGTGACTTCATGGCAGACGTCACGAAAACACACGATTTGGTGGGAGAATCAAAGTTTTAACCTAAATTGATTCATTTCTCAGTGAATATGGCATCGTTTGCTGCTGGACAAGCGCTGGAGGCACTACAAGACACGCAATCTTTTGAATAAAACAAACTTGTATTTTGTCTGCATCGCTGCTTTAAGTGTTCCACTGAGCTTTACTGTAAGAGTTATATGTCTCCTCCACTGAGTAGTCTCTCTGGCTCCTTTGCAGACGCCTGTGATCCTGGCCTTGGAGGGGCGCATGATGTCTCTCCTGTGCCAGCGCAGCGAGCGGCTTGTGCAGCGTCGGCACCAGGACGTTCGAGACCAGTCGGACGAGTGCAGCCTCGCAGGTGCCTGCGGCCGCCCATTGCAGCCTCTGTCTTTTCGCGTTCTGCTTGTGTGTAACTGTGCGGACCTGTAAGAGTGAGGCGTTTTCCTCGTGCGTTGCAGTGAAGGGACTGCGGGGCGTACCGGTGGAGCCGGCCAACAACCGGGGAAGCCAACAGCGTAGCTGGCGAGCAGCCGAGCGAGAGGGCCGGAGGTAGGTGTCTTACTTGGGACCCTCAAAAAGATAAGAAGAGGCAGGGGAGAGGTTCATAAGGTCATCACCCTAATGTAAGATCCTTCAAGACCCTAGAGACATCTGTAAGCAGCGTTTTTAAGGTGAAGATTGTCAGTTAGACATCTGTAAGCAGCGTTTTTAAGGTGGAGATTGTCGGTTGTGTAGAGTTTTCACACTCAACTTTTGGAGATGGCATGGGTATCTTACTTTTACTGCCAAATGTGTCAGTCAGCGTGCAATTGTAAGGTTCAGTGGTGTTGTGGGAATGCTAGTGGTGGGTCGCTGCCTTATCTGAGTTAAGGGGCGACACTGGTCTTGAGGACATTTTTGTTATTCTTAACCTATGTGCCTAATGTTAAAATACAAATGAAGCGTATTTTAACATCCTGAGCACAAATATGCAGTCAGTTTTCATCTACGTGGTGTAAGTTAAGAGTTGTGCAATGTTATGCCATTCCGTTTCTGGCACTTTTCTCATTATCTACCGGTGAAATACTCGAATACTTTTTATCCCTTTGTGCTCTAGAAGAATCAGGGAGTGCAACTAAACCACTGCAGTATGCATTGTTTCTGCAATTGCTGTAAACTTATTAAATGCCGGGTCATCAATTACCAACGTTTTCGTAAAGTGAGCTGCACAAAAAATTGTGCTAGCAGCAAGATATTCTATATTTTTGTGGTTTTATTGCACTGCTCAGTTCATAAGCTTTCTAATGCAGCAAAAATGATACAGATATGACCAGTACATCCCAAGCTATTGTACCCCACAGTTGACCTCACGGGAAAAAAGTTGGTCCTGAGAAAACAAGGCACGAATTTTGGAAACAAATGTGAAAATGGTCATTTAGGCAACTTCAAAGGGTGACAGCTTTGTAAATGCTTATGCTACAGCTAAAATATTTTGCAGGCACATTCTTTGAAGGCTGTAGGCTGCAAATAAAATTAATACAGAAAGGGGATTTTTTGGAAAATTTTTGGTCTTCAAGACCAGTGCTACAGTGATGTTGTCCTAGTAGCTCTCGCCTAAGGTCAATGTTTGGTGTGCATGGGAGCTTCGTGTTGATGCTTTGTTGCAACACATTGCACAGATGATGACTTTGCCTGAAGGATGCTGGGAAGAGCCGGTGCACCTGTTGTGCAGTCGATTAATAAGCGAGGTGGATGCAGAGTGTGGCCCATTGGGTTAACCACCATGTGGATGGCCTGTCACAGGGTGCGCAGACGCAAGGCTCGAGAGGCCCAGCAGCAGGGCTTGGTGCAGCAGCGAAGCCTGGCCCATTACGAGGGCATGTCCACCGACGACGAGCAGCCGGACACGGAACGGATGGCCTTCGACAAGGAGCGCGGTGGGTGCTGTCACCCTTGGCAACAATAACAAGCCGAATGACTGGCAGAGCAAGGGGGGCTTGCCGTTAATGTCTTTAGTTAGGTGCTGCACGGGAATACCGACTGACGTACGATGTGAGTGACATTCAGGGATCGAATGAGTTGGATCACGTGTTGGCTTCTGAACCAGATTGGTGGCTGTGATGGCACAGTTGCATTGGGTGCTGAGCTGCGGTGACCTGCTGTGGCGAGAAATTTTCAGCTGAAGGGTATGAAGATAGAACGGTCACTACGTCCATATCAAGAATAAGGACTTCTGATGGCATCACATGAACAGAATCATTCTCCTGAATGTCCCTCAATTCAAAAATGAGGGATTATTGCTAAAGTATGACAAGGGTTGTCCATTGTTTTGCAAGAAAATATTTAGACAGGGCCCATCCCTTTGGAGCGGATTATCTTGTGTAAATGCAATTAGCATTGTTTGTTGGTGGTGGGTATGTAACTGAGTGTCATTACCCGTGCTTTACCTGCTGGAGGTAGCCAAAGGTAGCCAAGAACTGCTACCACACAAGAGTTGTTGCACTTTGGCACTTAACACACAATACCATCTCAGTGCATGGTAATTTGGAAGGAAGCCTATAGGATTTGCAGCAAGCATTAGCTACCTACCAAACTACCCCTGGGCTGAAATAATGAGAACAGCACAGCACGTCTTAATTAAGTCAGCATTGTCCTGTGCGTCAGCACCTTGCGTCATAATTTTGCAACTTTAGTCAATTGTCACTTGTGCTTATCTTTTTGGTCACAGTGTGCGCCACTGGATCCACTATAGTGTCAGCTCTGTTACTGCCTTTACAGCTGAAGGTTAGCCAGAAACAAAGAGCATTTTTAAAAAATGGCGGTGTCATCAAGTGTGCCGCATTCTCCAGCTATCTGCAACCAGCTTCTTCAAGCAATTGTGTTGCCCTATGGGGGATCCCGTAATAGGAAGTTGTGGTGGTGGTTTGCAGAGCTGATCCTGGACGACGCGCGGCACGTCTTTGAGGACGTGACGGAGCAGTTCAGTGGCGTGGCAGCTCTCAAGCACCGGTTTGAGGTGTGGAAGACGGACTATGGGCAGTCCTACGAGCAGGCCTACATCCCGCTCTGCCTGGTCAAGCTGCTGGTGCCCTTTGTGCGGCTGCACATGGTGGCCTGGAACCCCATCGAGGTGAGGGACAGTGTGGGGCCCGGTGGACCAGGCAGCTGCTGCCTCTACACCCGCAACACTCGGTCAGGTTTATGCGACACTTAAACTGGAGGCCACAGTTGCAAGTTGCTTTGTTTACTGTATCTAATTTATTGTTTGTTATTATTCATCGAGGGTCCCGTTACAGTTTTTATCTTTGGGACCCTCGTCTGTATAATACTATTACTGTAATAATTTTTGGTAATGACTAATAGACTGAAACTGAAACTGGAACCACTTGAGGTAGCTACCACTCGACCTCAAGTGATCAAGTAGTCTCGGGGTGAAGACGGACATTTTGTGTGTTTCATCAAACACTAGGCACAAACAGATTATCCATGGGACAGGAGGACCTTGAGTCGGTGTTGCACTTGAACAGTGCCACTGTGTTCTCTTGTCACACCATGTACTACCCTGCTTAGTAGTGTTCTACTCGTCAGCATTTTAATGGGATGCTGCTTAGGAGAGATTGAAGGGAGCACGAAGTTTTCTGGCATGTTTTTTTTTTTTTTTTTTTATTTTTCGCACGTTCTTTTTACCACTTTTGGGGGGGTCTTTTTGGAAAAGATGTGGCTGGGGTGTTGCTGCTGTGCGACTTACCCCTGTATTCAGAAGCTTAACTTATGTTTTGAATTATTGCATAACCTTGTACATTCAAACCTCGCTTTAACGGAGTAGTATTGGGACTGCAAACTAGTTCGTTGTAACCGATATTCAGTGTAGCCGTAGAGGCAAAAATCGGCTCTAACAAATCGACAATCTGGCTCGTGCCAAAATATACTGATACAAAAATGAATTTTTTTAAGGCTTCGAACCCACTATAAACAAGGTAACCCTTACCTTTCTCCTTGTTGTGTTTCAAGCTCGATGAACCGGAACATGAGCAAGTGAAATTACAACAGAACAAAGTTCACTTGACAAAACAGGCCTGCGTCGTTACTTCTTTGGTGAAGGATGTGGTGTTCGTCTGGTGGCTACTCACAGCACTGAGCAGGATGAAGTTTTCCACAGTGCCCAGCGAACAAAAAGGCCTTCATACTTTCTGCAGTTTCGGATGACAGGGGGGTTATTCCAAGTAGCTTCTCAGCCTCCTGGTCAGCTATCTCTTCTTTATATCTGATATCGCACGCGGCTCTCACGTTTTCAGTTTCACTATAAAGAACTAAGTGTCATTGAAATAAAGCATGACTAACCAAAGTTTATATTCAGTTCGCTATAGCCGATAATTCGCTATATCAGTGTTCATTATAACGAGGTTCAACTGTAGCTCCTTAACAAACTAACTTATGCTTTAAGTGCGCCTTTAAGCATTCCTTTTTTTTATCAGCATTGCAGAGTATGCGATATCTTGGCAGGGTTTGTATGTTTCATGCATTGTGCACAAAAGATAACAGTGGATGAGCAGCCTCGAGCATTTTCTGCGCGTGAAAATGCCCTGCGTGCATGCCAGGGTTGCAGACGCAGCCACGGACATGCTCGCAGAGTGCTCACGGCTACCCTCTGTGTCACACAACTCTTGGCGAAAACCATGTTGTGCCTGTGAAAGAGGGGGTAACATGTGGGAAGAAAATTGCACTGCAAATCATTACCTGTGCTGTTGACGGAAGTGGCCATCAAATATCAGCCGTGGTGCTAAGCCCAAACCACCTCCTCTAGGTGTTTTAAGAAAGGAGACCGACTGGATTGAGGCCTTTGAATCTGCCGCCACAGCTGTGCCTTTCCCTATTGGTCCACAAGGCAGACCTATGCTTCCCCTGTCCAGAAAAAGAACACCTTTGATAAGCTCAAATCAGATTCACAAAAGGGGGCGACTTTGAATGCTTGCCGACGCTCTTGTTATGTTTGTCCTTCTCCAGCCCTTGGGAAATAAGTCTGGTTTCTGAGAGGTTCCGCTGTCTGTACTGTAGAGCCCTGTGCAGGCTGGTGACCGTGTCCAGTGCAGTGTGTGAACTCGGGGGTTTTTGGTGCCTGTGTGCAGAAGCCCGAGATGCCGGAGAGCTTTGGCTGGTACGAGACGCTGCTCTTCTATGGCAACGACTCGCCAGACGACCCCGACCTGTGCCTGCTGCCACGGGTGGTCGAGCGCGTTCTCCTGCCCAAGATGGCTGGTCGGTCAGCTCCACAGCCCCGCTCATTCCTTTGTAACTCGAACGTGCTGAGCTGTCCGAGGACAGGGCCAGATGCTGTGCAGTGGAGGGGGAAAGGAGTGGGAGGGAGAGAGGTGGGGGAGGGTGCAATTCATCAGCACAATCCTGTTTGCACAACCGCAGGAATGCTAAGGGTATCACATCGACAGTCATACAAGATGGATTCTAGCCTGATTTTTTTTTTTTTTTTTAATGTTCAGGTTTTAAGCGCACAATGCATTACCACATTGTAAGCGGGGTGCAGGTCCAGTGCAATCCTTTTTTCTACAGGGCACACAGGGAAGGGAACCTAAGTGTGTGTGTGTGTGGTGTGCAGCCCTGGCCGAGAAGGTGTGGGACCCCCTGTCCAGCACTCAGACGCTGAATCTGGTTCGGACGGCCAAGAAGCTGTCCGAGGACTACCCGACCGTCGGGGCTCATAGTCGGCACACACAGGTTGGCCTTCCCTCCCGTTTGGGGCACCTCTCCCGTGAACAGTTCACAGTAGGCACAGCATTTCAACTTGTGATTGTTTGAGCACCCTAAACCTCCAAGATGCCTAAAAACTTGCTTAGGTGAGCCACCACCTTTTCACAAGCAGGCAGTACAAAAGTGAGAAGTACAGGACAACGTGTAACATGGTGTAGCAAGCACAACAGTACAAGGAGTGCTCGTCTCATGATGTTGTGTTTGTGCACCGGACTGCATATGCTTGGACCTAGGAGCAAGGTTTTTTTTAATTAAACACAGCTGTTGGGCAAGTTGGTGCATTATGATTGAAAAATAGAGCGCAACTTTGTCAACAACACAAAAGACATCCCGTCGTTCTTCCTTTGTGTCGTTGTCGAAGTCGCACTCTATTTTTCAATCTTTTTGAATGTCTGTACCTCCTTAGGAAGGGGCTGGAATGCGCAGTGAATCCTATGCAGGACCTCTCGCAAGTTGTTTCCTCTGAAGCCCTCAAAAAAAAAGGAAAGAATAGAAATTGCTGACTATCTGTGGACACAATGTTGTGTGAATGTTGGGACTTGGTTTCAGAGCAAACCTTAGTTAATCAAGGAATTCAGCCTGCACGTTTCCACTGCACGTACTTATCTGGGGTGAAAGCAAACCACCCAGATAGCAGGTGGTGCTGGCTGAGAAAGTCCTGCTTTCTTCAGAGCTCGGTCTGTGAGTGGTCTCCAGTGGCATACATATAAGCGTTTCCTAGTCAGCACAGCCAAGCGACGCATGGCGCCATCTAGGGGCATGTTTGAAGCTATGTCCACGTGCATGTGACCCTCAATTTAATTTCTCAGAACCGCTTCATCTCGTAGTGTAGTAGTCCCGCTCCCACGAAGCAAACATCCTAACCTGGGTTCACATCCCGTTACCGCTTTTTTTTTTTTTTTTTCTTTTTTGAAGGGTTTGTCATATTTGAATATTAACATTTGTTACCACGTAAATATATTTATGACATTTTTATGCATTATAAATGGGATATCGGGTATTTTCGTTGCCTTTTGGTCAGTTTCAGCTACGGTTTCTTGTACGTTTTTGCGGGTTTTACCCTTTTTGGTTAGTTTCGGCTATTTCTGTTGAATATTTTTCTGCACCCTGGTTTTCAACCTTTGCAGGTCTGTTTTGGCTGCTATTTATTACAGTTCAGGTGGTTTTGTATGCTTTAGGTACATTTATGCTGTGATATAACCCCCATAAGCAAGCTCAGGTGACGGCCGGCTGTACTGACTTGGAAACGCATATATGGTACGCGTCTCCATGTGGTCTTCTTTGTGGCAGCCAGTGCCTGCACTAACTGCTGTGCACATGCCAGCACAGCATGCCTTGGACCAAGGCTGGGGGAGTGTGGGGATGCGAACGGGCTGCCCACCGTGGCCTCATTGTTGCCCCACAACCTGCAGAACTTCCTGGCCAAGGTGGCGGCACGAATCAGCCGAGCCATTGACGAAGATGTCTACATCCCGCTGTACCCCAAGGAGTGAGTCAGGCCCTTTCTGTGGCACATTTTCTGCGGGATGTCTTTTTGCGTGTAGTTCCAGAAACTTGTTCTGATACTATTTGCGTGAGCTGAGCTTGCCTCCTGCGCTATAAGAGGGTTAAGCATTGTGGCTTGAGTTAGAACTTCTGCTAGGCATTGGAGCTAAATGGAGGGCCCCCTTTATTCTCATCCTCCTGTCCCCCAATGCAGAGTGCTGGAAAACCGGTCAGCTGCACCTGCTGCCTTTCTCCACCGCCAGTTTTGGTCCTGCCTCAAGGTATGTACAGAGCAGGGAGGTAAAAAGAAAGGGCCAAATAGCTCCTTGGCATACTACATTCTATCTACGCCTTATCAAGCAATGCAGCTTTTTTCTTTTTCTTTTTTTTTCCTTACACTACTTTTTCATTGGCTGGTTGCATGTTTTTGTGGTCTTCTTAGTTTCGGAGCGGTAACTGCCAACTCCCCTGAATTTTTTAAAATTTTTCGTGAATATTGACCTGAATTTCTGAAAATATTTTAAGTCTGTCGAGAAACTGCGATGAGTCTACAAAATTCTGCTCAACACAGGTGAAAACCTGTGGGCTAGTGGATGAGATCTTAGTGTTTGTGCAATATTCCAATTCTTATGTGGTTGCAAGGGTACTGGGAATACCATCTGCAGCTTGCTGCAGTGATGACTCTGAGTGTTCTTAGGTGCCGTCACTTCTGTGCAACACCAGTGCTGTGAGAATCAAAGTGCCTCGCTAATTTCTTCGAAGAGTGGCATGTTCCTTTTGTTTATGATGTTTACTGGCATCGCGATTAAAAGGCACAGTCATCATCACAATATTTTGCCAAGACAATAATGAGACTTGCTTTAGAAAAGCTTATGTGCACGAATTCTCGAGGTTATGGAAGGTTGGCAGTAAACATGTCTAAACTTCCTTCCCTAACGTCTAAGACATTGGTTAGTGCCGCATTTACTCAGGTGATCCTCACACCCCCCTTACTGACCTTCAGAGGTTACAATTTTTTCCCCCCACATAATCGTCACATCCCCAAAATTGCTGCCGCAGGCATCATCTGCTTGGGACCAACTAATGATGATAACAGCATTTGGCAGTAGAGTGCCGACTTTTAAAGCACTGCGTGAGCTAGCATTTGTGCAAATTTATGAAAACTTCCATTTTTGCAGTAGCTGGAAAATTAGGATTAAAAGCCGATGTATATTTTCCTGCAGTACCACAAAATGTTTGTTCAAAAATTTCTCTCACTTAGTTATAGCACTCCCTGGCTCTGCATTGATTCCTTATGGGAAAAAGTGTGACCTTTACGTGAGTAAATACTGTAGGTGATAAAACGAAAACAGTGGCGCTTTCACTACCGAAAGTACTGGCCTCTGACAAGAAGACACACTTTCCTGTTCGGCTGTGGTTGCTGAGACCATGCTCACTTTTGCTTGCTTCAGCTGATGAAGAACGTGCTGAGCTGGCAGGGCCTGCTGGCAGAGGAGCCGCTGAAGGAGCTGTCGTTGTGCAGTCTGCTGAACCGGTACCTCATCGTGGCTCTGCAGGCCTGCCTCTCCCAGAGGGATACCGTCGAGAAGTGCAACCGCGTAAGGCCTCCCCCGGTTCTTTCTGCGTGCCTCATTCTCAAAACACCAGGGACAAGTAGCTGACCAGAGAGTAGGAGGGGTGTGCGGCAGAATTTGGCAGCAATTAAGGTGCCTGCTCTTCAATGCGGGGCATTGCATTTCTTGCTGTTTACCCATAAATGACCGCCGACGTTTGTGGAAGGCAAGCTGGCGCATCATTCATAAACGCTTGCCGTGCAATCAGAACAGGCAGCTGCTAAGGCTTACTACAAGCATTCTGTTACTGTCCACAGTGCATCTCTGTCGGAATCTGTATTTTAAGGTCAAACTGGGGACTCTCGAGCTTTGTGATCCCTCTTCTTTGTCCTGGGAGCAAAGACACTGAAGACCAGGTTTCAGAGCAAGAGTTTTACTCTGTGGCAAAGGAAGTCAAAGCAGTCTTGTCTTGGCAGCTGCGCTTTTGTAAATAGGTGTGTTTCTCGGATGAAGCTGTGAAGCTGTTTTTCTCTTAGGTGCCTTTTCGTGAATGTGGAGCACAATACTCACGTAAATGTTGCATAAAGAAGGAATGCAGAGAGAACCTCTGTGCACATTATGTGTGTAGGAAGCATAAAGGGCAAGTAATTTGCTCAGTGGCCACTATGGCGGCAGTTTCATTGTAAGCTGCTGGTTACTGCCCCAGGTCCAATCAGGGAAGCAATTTCAAAACACACGAATAACATTGTTTTTGAAGGCCAGAAACAACTGCCTCAAGAAATGTGGGTTGATAAGTGCCAAATTTCTTGATAGATGGGAGCGGAATAAGTGCGTACCAAATTATCAAGAAACAAGGGCCAAAAATGCGAACCCTAGATATCGTGTTGCCAGCTGGGGACTGTGCACACTAGTGGCCAGTGTGCCAGTTAGTTCAGCAGAGTTGTTTTTTGCTTGACATATAGTGAGGTTCCCTACGTGTACGTAGAGCGAGGTTTTCAGGCAGTGTGCGAGTGCAGTGTATGTACCGTACAGTTTAAACAATTGAAGCTCGCTCAGGTGTCAAGTTCCAGCAAAGTGTTGCCTCGGTGATTGGGCCGTTGAGGCTGGCCGCATCCTTCGTGCTGTCGATTCCCGGCCACGGCGGCCGCTTTTCTGATGGAGGCGAAAAGCAAAAACGCCCGCGTGTGCAAGATTTTGGTGCCCATTAAAGATCCCCAGGTGGTCAAAATTAATCCGGAGCCCTCCACTACGGTGCACCTCATCGTCTGCGTTGCGTCGGCGCGTTAAACCCTACAATCAATCCTTCATGCTGCTGCCCCCCCCTTCTTGTGCACAGGTGGTGTCAACGCTGCCAACGGCGTGGCTGCGTGGTGAACCGCTGCCGCAGTTGGAGCTGCTCACACGCTTCCTGCGGCTCTATCAGCAGCACCTGGAGGGCCTGTGCACCTCCTCCTCCACACTGGGCCCTGACATGCACGCCAGGTGAGTGCTGGTACCCCGCACGCGAACTTTAGTCCGGGAAGCAAAGAGAAGTCTGGATGTGGCAGATGTGGCGGTGTTACGCGTGCGAGCGGTGGACTAGAAGTGTAACAAAGGGTGCAACAGGGAAGGTGATGCGAAGTTGGATGAAAGTTGCACCAACGGAAAACTGCGAGGGTTGGGTCAGCACATTCGAGGACAGAGAGGCCAAGTGTGATGAGATGAGGAGAGTGGGACCAGGATTGGAGCAAATGGTGGGCTCTCTCTCCACCCCAACAGTCATAGGTGTGCAAACGGGCCACCACATGCTGCCTCTCAGGCTTGCTAGATCCATGAAGTGGGTGCTTTGTAAGCTCTGCAAAGTGCCCACAAAGGGCCGGTGTGATTGTGTTCTTGTTAAGCAAGACTTGCTCCATCAGTGCCAGCCAAGCCTGCCATTTGCAGCTGACAAAGCGGATCTGCGTGAGTTGTACAGCTCTTTTTATCTCCTCATCCTTCCCTTGCAGGGAAGCTGTGGAAGAGGTGAAGAAGCTGCTGGCCCAGCTCACAGAGAAGGGAAAGTCATGAGTGCTGTGGTGTAAATAAAGAGTACACTTTCTGCGCATGCCTCTTTTTTTTCCCTTGGGTAGGTCTGCAACAACACAGCCCTTTTTCACTCACTCACTGACCTCTGCTTCTGAATGAACGGTCACAAACAAAAATTAGGCAGGTGAGCACCATGCTGGGATGTTTTTTAAGAGCAAGCAGAGGTGCTGCATCCAGGATGGGGTTGCAAGGACCTCTATGATTTCCGAGTAGTATCTGTGAGGCTGTACGAGCGCAGCTGTGGAGCTTCCCTCTGGAGCGTACAGTGTGGTCAGTTAGCACAATACAAACGATTACACACAGGTCACTGGCCAAGCAAAAAACGCTTGATTACCGTACTTACCCGATTCTAACGCGCACCTTTTTTCCGCAAAAATAGGCCGAAAAATCACATGCGCATTAGAATCGGATACGAAACCGAAACAGCTAAAATTTCGTTCCACCCATCGCCATCGCCATCTGAAGATGGCGCCAAAGCTTTTAGCAACAATTTTTCGGATCTAGGTGCCTAGGCTTTTCTTTCGGCATTCACACAAATCGTCAAATTATTCCACTTGCGCGCTTGATAACAGCAATGGCAGCAGCGGCAATGAAGGTGCGCCGCTTCCGCGGCTTATGAGCAGCTCCCACGCATTCACAACGAGCGGTTGGCTGAAGCGTATGCCTCTGGAGAAGCTCGCGGGATGGGCATGTGAGGCGTGGGCCACGATCCCAGCGAACATGGTTGAACGTTCGTTCAGAAGTGTGGCATCGCGAACACGCTTGACGGCACCAATGACGAGATGTTGCAGTCAGCGAAAGGCGACAAGGAGCTCTCTGAGAGCGACGAGGTGTAAGATGAGTGATATTACTTCGGGGAATAAATCGCCCGTTTCTCTCGCATTCGTTTTTCTTGCTCACAAAGTACAAACGGAGGTGCAAGTTTTTTCGTTTTTTTTGCCTGGAAAAATGTTTTTTCGGTTTTTTGCCTGCAATCATGTTCCTTGGCGGTGACTTCGGTTGTTGGGCCAATCGTACATACAAGATCCTGTGATGTCATAGTGAAATTGCCGCCGGGAAGTGGGCGGGGATTCGCCACTGCTTCAAATGTTTAATTGACTGATTGATGGATTGTAGGGTTTAATGCACCGTAGTGGAGGGGCTCATGATTAATTTTCACCACCTGGGGATCTTTAACGTGCACCGAAATCTTGTACATATGGGTGTTTTTGCTTTTTGCCTCCATCAGAAAAGCGGCCACCGCGGCCGGGAATTGAACCCGCGTCCTCATGTTCAGAAGTAAACGCCCAATGTTTAATTTATTATGTCGATTATTTCTTTGATTAGCTTGAGATAGAACTGGTATCGTTGCTATTGGGACAAGACAGTCT
This sequence comes from Haemaphysalis longicornis, assembly GCA_013339765.2. NCBI lineage: Eukaryota > Metazoa > Arthropoda > Arachnida > Ixodida > Ixodidae > Haemaphysalis > Haemaphysalis longicornis. The sequence continues at coordinate 25,063,670 of CM023456.1, forward strand.
TTTTAATGAAAGACAGTCTTTTTAATGAACGACAGTCTTTTTAATGAACCCAACATGTATTTTATCTTCATAGCCTTTAAGCGCTTGCAAACTACCGCGATTTTTTTTCTTTCGGTGGGGGGGGGGGGGTCGAGAACAACCTCAGCCCCCCCCCCCCCCCCCCCCCCGAACAAAAATCCTGGCTACGCGCCTGGTTGCAGTACACTGTAGTTCCCGAAATAGTTTAAATTTCCTTGCAGCCTCTGCCTCCCCTGACATAACTTACGATAAATTGTCAGATGACACGTGATATGCGCTATAGCCTTACCCGCTCAAAACTGTATTTGATTCTTCACCTCAACGCAAGTGTGCTTGCTGTAAAGTACGCTTTAAAGGCAAGCTTTAGTATGACGATAGTGGCGCGGACACGATGAACCGCCAACATCACAGCTGGCGCTGTGAAATAACATTGTACTAATTTGGTTCGTATTGAACTGTTTGTACGGGTGGAACACGTTCCTTGCAATGAAAAAGTTACCCCCTCCATGACTTACCCGCTGATATTACACGTACCGGCAGCCGCATCGACATCGTTATCTGACCATGTGCTTTCCGACGATGTAAACAAGAGCAAGCTCTGGAGGAACTGCCTGCGCTGCTTCTCAAGTGCGGGCATGGTGTCAACACTTCGGCGTGCGATGGCAGAACTGGTGTTTGCGGGCGCGATCGCTCCGAGAGTGTGAGCAAACCCAGCTTTTCAGATCTGCCGGATGGCGAAACGCGTTTCGAGGGGTCGCACTCCACCGACCGGCGATTCCGTACTTTCCCTCGTCAAACTAAGGGTGAACAAGAGGTAAAAGATAAAAGTAGCGTACGTGCTCGTCTTGTTCACTAAGGTTAGTGCTGACTTTTTGTTTTTCCAAGCTATGCAGCGCCGTTTCTTGCTGTATCCGTGTTGGAACTCGCCGCTACAGTTGGTGTTGAAGCCGAAGAGCTAAGAGGACCGCTGGAAGTGGACCTCAAAAAAGAAGTAAGTTGGTCGCTCCTACTGGGGCCCTCTCCCACGAATGCATGTGCAAAGCCAAGAATTCGTCCCGGAAACTTAATTTTCAGGAAAGTGAAGAAAGTATTGAGGGGCAAAAAAAAAAAAAAAAGAGCAGAGACTTTGCACTGCGGCGCGCCATTTGAAAGTCTCTGTGCGGGCGATTAGCTAAAGCTTCTGGTCTACTGCTCCGCAGTTGCTGACAGAATCTCGGTGTTAGCAAGAGCTTCATAAATTTGCTCACTGCGTGTTCTATTTTTATGTTTTCTGTTGTTTTTGAATCACGGTTTAAAACTTTGGCCCTCATCACTGTGGGACAAAATTGGATGGCGATTCAGTAGTCGGGTGCCCATGCCCTCGTAAAGGCGGCGGCTGGAGGCACTTGGCCTCAGCACTAAATTTTCGCTGTGCCTAGTCACTCTTGTACCAACGCGTAGCTGGCTGTGCACCTTCGACTCGCAGGCATTTCGTTGGTAGACTTGCCGGCCCCTAAACCATGCAGTGTTTGCCAAATATTTTAATCCGAGTAATGTCACATTTCATGGCTTCAACTGCATATACAGTTTTTAAGCTTTATATGCAGTTGAAGCCATGAAGTGTGGCATTACTCGGATTAAAATATTTGTATAAAGTTTAATGTAAACTTTATTTGTTTCCCTTTTGACCTTTACGTTTGTGCAAAGCACAGTAACGACCTTTCTAAATTTCTAGCGTGAACAGTTCTTGTTTTACTTTTAAGTTAGGCCAAAATGTCGTCAATGTAGTGGCCTCGCACCATAAAACACATTCATTATTAGAGTGCACCCCGCAGAAGAAACATTTTCCACACTTTCTGCCAGCTAAGTGCTCTTGGAAGAGCTCCTTTGGAAAGACTGGGACTTATTTTGCAGTTGTCTCACACGGTGTTGGTCGAGCCTGGTGAACTGACTGTACCCTTGGAGCGCACCGGCTTTCTCAAGGTGGGGTGGTTCCTGCCACACAGCAGTTGGTAGACAGTTTTTCTTTCTTTTTTAAATGCTGCGGCAGCCAGGATAGCTTTTGTACACTGGAGACAGCCAAATTTGTACTTTTTGGTGCTGCATTGTTTTCAGAAAAAATTGCTGGACTAGCTGCCTTGCCCAATGACACGGTAGTGTGCAATGGAGTGTGCTTACCGTGTTTGTGTTATTTTTGCAGCATATACATTTATGAGCTAGCTAGGCCATGCAGACAAAATAGATGTTCGTTTTATTCGAAAGGTTTGGTGTTTCATGGTGCCCCCAGCGCTTGTCCAGGAGCAAACGATGCTTTATTCGCTGAGATATTAAACAGTTTAAGCCAAAATTTTAATTCTCCAGCTAAATCGTGTGTTTCATGACATCTACTATGACGTATCCAGGCAAGTCCTCAAGCAAACGTAGGTATGCTGACTAGGGCTGCAGCGAACACGGAATGCCTTGTTTACCATCAGTCCTCCTAGGCGGCGCCACAATACTGCTTGGCACCGCTGTCCGCCCTCGCTTTGTTTATGACTGGATTTTTTTGGCGAATTTTTGTTACGGTAGATGGCAATTATTTCATGAAACATTGGGTATGCTCGACAAACAGAGTCACAGAAGGCAATGTCGCTTTTGCCAGTTGGCCAGTGTGAGCTGAACACGCCGGACTGCTGTGCAGACATCACAAGCATAGTGTGCAAATTACGCACTGGTGCTTCGATGTTTACGTGCACATTCATAACTTCCATTGCTATACCTCACCATGCTTATGGCTATAAAAGGAATATGTATTAAACTTGAGCACACATAGCTCGTTCTGCAAGCTTATAAGCCCTGCCTAAGTTGCATTTGCTTTTGCCGGCCTCAGCCAATTGCACAGCTGCCCGTAATACGTTCTAATTTAGAAATGAGCTAGTGGGTCGCATGGCCATTCACTTTTTTCTTAATTATATAGCTTGTTTGAGTGAAGTTTGCATTAAGAGTGGTGTCAGTGTTATTCTGACGAGGCAATTTTTCAAATGAACCAAACTTGCATTTTGTCTGCATGGCCCCTTTAAATACTTCTGATTAAGTGCAGTGTAACTTTTCAAAATGCTTCTATGCAAGTATCGATCGTGTATAGAAGCTAAAGGGTTTTCTGGGAGTTCCAAATGTAACACCTTAGGCATGTGTCAAAGGTTCCTGTTCCTTTCTTTCTTCATGGTACCTGGCTGGAAAAACGAGTTTTAGCTTCTAAAACTCTTTCACTTCTGCCCTGTGACAATTTTCCATTCTGTTTTTGAAGTGGTTTGATCATGCAACGACAGTTCTTGTGCCATTTCCATAGCTCAAAACGTTTTGGGGCAAATCTTTCCCCACCCTTCTTGACTTGGTTCTTTGGTCCCTTGAAATTGTTCGCAAGCGGAGTTTTACTTTATGTGAATACCATGGTGGTGTGAGCATGCATTGAGATGTAAGGAAGCCCTTCACTGAGTTTCCTCTTTTAAGCCGTGGAATTCTAAAACATCTCAACCTCCACTAGTGCTTCTGCTGCACAAAGTGTATAGTTCTAGTTCTCACAAACTCAGGCCGAGATCGGCCTCCACCTGGCTTAGGGTTGTTCATGTAAGGTGGCAGTGCACGCAGTGCATCGTGAAGGAGACAGAAGATGCGGCAGCTGTTCCCAGTGCTTCAAGGAATACAGAGCACACGTCGAGATAAGGGTGTTCTCTCCCCTGTCCTCCGTTCTGCTGAAGGAAGCCCTGCGCTCGCCAGGATGCATGCCTCAGCTGGTGGCCTCCCCGCTGCGGCTGGTGGTGGACTTCAGCTCGCCCAACGTGGCCAAGCCCTTCCACGTGGGCCACCTGCGCTCCACCCTGCTGGGGCACAGCCTGTGCAACATGCTCGCCATCGCGGGCCACCGGGTCACCCGGCTCAACTACCTGGGCGACTGGGGCACCCAGTGCAGTGCGTGCTAGTGGCACCCTTTGTCTCGTGTGCAGGAGGAGTACGGGGGTTAGTCCCCCTCGAGATAACCTTTCAAGTCTTTGATCACTTCCTCGTCCTGATTCGTGGCACTGTAGTTGGTTTAGTGCTAGCACATAGCTCATCTGGCTGGGTGTCACTTTCCAGGGGGGGATGCAGAACATTGCCAACATGAGGAACCAATATGTTCGTTGGAACGTTTGATGTTGAGTCCTGCTGTCCCGGACTGCCAACTCATTGTGGTACTAGATTCATCTAGGGTTGCCTCCTGACCGGTTTTTGACCGGCCCGACCGGTTTTTTAGACAGCGGGCCGGTTGCCGGTCTGTACCGAAAACCGGCCGATATTGGCCGATTTTTTTTTGGCCATTGTGCCGTGAGTATTACTTTTTGGCCTTTTGTAAGCGTCAATACAGCAACTACGGCGATAAATATGCGTCGACAAGCTGTGCAAAAAGACGCGAGCCGATTAAAATACGTGGCCAAGCGCGATTCTTGAGATGGAAGGGCCCAAAGTGAGGAACAACACAACGAAATGCCATCGGAGCGGTAAGCAAGTGCCGTTACTTTTCGCTGCAGCACATTCAGAGAATAACCAAAATCTCAATCACTTTCAGTACAAACTTATGTGGACTTCTCTATAGGAAAACGCTACAATAAATAGCATTGCATGTAAAACAACAACAAAAAAACGTGACGTCTGTTTTTTAACTCACATTCAACCTCCTATATAGCCTCCCCCCCTCCCCCCGAAGGGCCGGTTTTTCTTTGGGAAAGGTGGGCAACCCTAAGATCTATCCCTTCCTTCTCCACCTTTTGAACCGTTCTGCTAAGCCTACAGTTGCTGCCATTCCCCCCCCCCCCCCAATCATCTGCATATGACCCCACCAAATGGAGTGTTTCTCTACCCTTCTACAGTTAAACCTCGATGTAACGAAGTCGGTAAAATTCGTAATTTACTTCGTTACATTGAAATTTCGCTACATTGAAATTCGCGGTTATAATGAAGTGTTCATCCCGTGAAGCGTTTCCTGAAAAAAAAAAAAAAAAAAAACGTGGCGCGCATACACGGCCGGCGCACTGTTTCTGTTTCTATCGGTGCTTAATCGTCTACGGGGGGCATCAGCGTGATCCGCATGGAGCTTTTTCTTCCCGAAAAAAACGCGCCCCGGAAGCCACAGGCGCGCTGACGCAGCCGCGGAGACCACCCGCGCGATGCGGGTAGCTCCAGCGACCGATTCTAACCGCTCGCTGAAACGCAACTCGAGGGGCAAACGAGAGGGGTATGCGAAAAAAAAAAGCGGATAACGTGGGCGAAATTTTCACTGTAAAACTTCATACGCGCCGCCTACGAGAGCGCCCATCAAACATCCTTCGCGGCGGCCTTATCGTCTAGCCAGCCGGCATCCCCGAGCGCTTCGAAGCTCCCGCCATAGGGTGCGCGCCTCCCCATTGGCGAAACTGGTCAGGCTCCTCCCACTGCTGCGCGCAGCGTGGCGCAGCGCGAGTCACATCTTTTTTTTTCCTCCATGGCGAGTCACTTCCCGCCGCCGGCACGAAAATCGCGGACGCCGGTGTGAAAAAAAAAAAAAAAAAAAAAAAAAAACGCGCGTGCAAGGCTCGTAAAGATTCACAAATGCCTGCTGGGACGACGAAACCCAACAAGCATGAGCGAACTCGAACGAAGTGCAAAGCGGCGGCTTGCGGCGGCGGCGGCGGCGGCAACGCCGGTGGCTTAGGCCAACGCCGCCTGTATTAACATTGCCTGACGCGTCGCGCGCTTTTCAATGGGAAGGGTAGGTACGCTTAGTTCAGGCACTGATCCGCTATGTGGCGCGTGCCGGCGGACATCTCGCCTTACGTCACTGCTCGCGAGTCGCGAACCCTGCACCCACTTCTACGACGTGTGTCTGTCAGCTTGCCTGTTGGGCTTCAAGGGCCGTTTCGCTTACATCTTAGCCGTGACGGGGCGCTAGTTCTGTGGCGCACTGGGGATCTCGTTCAACGTGTCGCTCGCTTCATACTTGCTGCATTTTTCCAAAGATAAAGACGGAGGCGGACTGAAATAGTCTAAGAACATTCTGATTGTCGGGTAGACATATAGCTAACAGAAAAACGATATTTTCGGATGGGGCAGCCATTATTTTACTGATATTTTTCTGTCTGGACTATTTAGAGAAGAAAAAATTGCGTGCACGTTTTTTGTTCAGGCGCTCACTTCTACTTTCCAATAATATCACGTGCTTGTAAACTTCAGAAAATTATAGGAAACAAAAGGATAAGCAGCTGCGATCCCGCCACGCTGTCCGGGCGCTTCTACACTACAGTCCTCAATTTTAGAAGTGCGTACCGATGCGGAGTGCGAACAGGGGGTCAAAACAATACCTAAATGCGGAGGGGATAGAGGGGGGATGCCCCCTCAGAAAATTTCAGGGCCTGTGATCCGAGTAGATAAGCGCGCAAAGCCGGCATCAGCCTGCGGCAGCGCAAGGGATTTTGCTTCGTGACAAAGGAAGTTTTATCAGTGACAGACCAAGACAGACAGGCATGGTGAAAAACAAGAAGGCATAGGAGCGCCGCCTCGGGAACGCTAAACAAACTTTCCACTATTTTGCATAGTTTCCGAGAAGCGGCGCTGGCTGGCGGACACGAAAGCACGCTGGAAGGCTACGGAGCGGGGAAGGGTAGGAGAGAGCAACAGGAGAGTGGCTGTTTGGCCATTTTTCGCTCACGCGTTTTGGCACTGTTTATACAGGCGGCGTTGCTTAGGCTTACCACCGCGGAGGATATTTGATGGTAGGCCTCCTGCGCTGGAGTTTTGGCGACATGCAGCGCCCCTAGCGGCCGACGCCTCTGGGTAGTACAAAAGCAGACGACCCTCGCCGCCCTTCATGTGTTTTCAATTACAAGCCAGAGTGAAAGTTGGTTGTGGCGCTTTGTGGCGTGTTTAAATGACTGCATACTGTATGAAATAGCCCTTAAAGTAGCTGCAGAGGCTAAACAAAATAATATCCGCTAAAAGAAGCCGATTTGTCGGCTTTCTTTTGAGCGAGCTGTCGCGGTGGTCGCGGCGTGGGACAGTATCGCCAGGTCGGGTGGTTTAACTGTTTGACGACAGTTAGTTTTTTTTCTTCTTGCGTGCGGTCGACAAAGGAAAGTTCCGAGTAGCATAAACACGGAACGCTGCTCATCTTACATCCTGAGGTAACTGCAAAAGGTTGCTTCATCGGGAGCATGCAAGCGAACGCAAGAATTGCGCAGCCGACTCAGCTGACACTGCTGGCCTGGCACCGCCTTTGAAACGAGTGGAAATTTTGTTTCGTATTTTCGCAAACTAAATGATTCTTGCGTAACGTTTTACGCCGCACGATTTACGAGCGGCAGGGTACATGTATACTAGCGAGTAGGTGGGGCAACAGCGCCAATTAAATAAACAAATTAAGCGCTATTAAAGGACGCAAAACACGCACCAAATCACACGCCCGCTACCTGCAGAGATGTGTACTTCTATAACATCACATAACACAGCATCACATAACACAGCCGCCGCATACACGGCGCGGGGCCCCCAATATTTACATACGATCATCACTGACTGTGTTGGTTTTCTAGTGCAGGGTCGTCGAATCTGAACGCCGACACGCCAGTTTTGACTTCAAATGGAGTTAGACCGCGAGACAAGAACAGAGAATTGGCGTCCTCCAGTGAATTGCCCCCCCATCTTCACCACTTCGCCAGATTATTGTCAAAATTATTAGAAATTCGCTGAATTTTTTCTCTTTGCATTCAAAACCCCCTCCTCCTCCTCCTCCCCCCCCCCCTCGATTTGCCGTCCAGCCCTCCACCGTGTCGGCTGCATGGAACTCGGCCGTTGCTGACCCTCATTCTAGGCTATTAAGTGCGAACTGGGAATGTATGCTGCAAGAGCATAATTAAGTAAACTGAGAGCAAACAAGGAAAGCAAGCGGCCTCTTAGTTCGCCCGACCATTTTGTTTTACGGCCACTAATTTCGGAATCGCAAAACAGGTCGCGGCATTTTGTCACTGAGACACGCAACTAAACGGCAAGCTAACGCTGCACAAAGTATTCGTAACGGCGACGCAAACGAGCACTGTTTAATGAAAGTGCACGCATAGTGTGCAGGTACGCAAAAGAGCGGCGCACCGCAGCAGGCGAGCCTGCGGTCCGCCGGACTCGCTGGCTTTTTAAAGCGCGATCATCGCCGGTTGCGTCACTCTTCTTTTTTGATCGGATGTTTTTGAGAAGTATTTGTCACCTAGAGTATTAGTTTAAACTAGAAATTTTACTTAAAATTTCACTTCGTACGACCATCGATCGGTGAACCTGCGAGTAGCAGACGCCGTCACGGTCCCGGCACTTTCGTCGGCGCTCTAAACGTGTTTAGCGCTGCAAAGCTTTTTCCCCTAATGCCAAGTTGATCGCTGAAATAGATCGGACGCGTCGGGGATGAGCTGGTGACCACGTCGCAAAATAATCGGGAGCGTCGAGCTCATTTTGCTTCTGTGAACACGGGATCCTATGGGACCCACGCAGCTTTGTACTACCCGGAAGTACTGCCCGGAAGCCGCTTGCGCAGCGCCCCCTGGGCAGCGCAGGAGGCCTAGTCTAGTAACGTTGGGAGGCCTATGGGCGCTTTCGTAAGCGGCGCGTGTCACGTTTTACCATGAAAATTTCGCCCACGTTATCAGCTTTTTTCTCGCACGCCCCTTTCATATGCCCCTCGAGTTGCGTTTCAGCGAGAGGTTTAGAAGCGGTCGCTGGAGCTACCCGCATCGCGCGGGTGGTCTCCGCGGCTGCCTCAGCGCGCCTGTGGCTTGCGGGGCGCGTTTTGCGTTTTGCAGGGAGAAAACGCTGCGTGCGGTTCACGCTGATGCCGATTAAGCCGTAGACGATTAAGCTCCGACAGAAACTGCGCCAGCCGTGTATGCACGCCACGCAGTTTGTAGGCAAGACTCCGTGGCTGGCTGCATCCGCGGCATTGGGCGACCCGTGTCGCCGTTCGCGTTTTATTGGGACCCCATTTCGGCGCTTGCGTCTCCCAAAATCTACTTCTACAACTTAAATATCGTGCCTCGTTCTCCATGAAACTTCGTTACATTGAAATTCCGGCAAACGGGACTTCGTTACACAGAGGGTGAAAATACATGGTGTGCATACACTTGAAGTTACAAAAAATCCGTGGTTCGTTACATCGAGGGTTTCGTTACATCGAGGTTTAACTGTATTTAAAGTATCAATTAAAACAGCGTGTTAGGGGGACAGACAGTGCACCCCGACAGACATGGCGGTGGCAACGCGCTGCGAGATCATGCCAGTACAGCGCGTGCCCTCATGCATTCACTGATGACACAATCACTTTCTGACATGAAGCAGCTATGCGCCATTCTGAGAAGACCGCAGTTCGCGCTGCGCACAAATTTCGCATTAGGGAGTATCGTAATTGTCAGCCAATTTTTTACCTTTTATCAACTTTTAAAAATAAGCAGTGGCCCCACAACATTGCTGTATGGTGAAACAATAGTTTTACATGTGAAATTCCGCTGTAATAATTGAAAAATTGATAAATTCACTTCAGATGTCGGTGAAAATTCTTTGCCATTCAGTGAGAGAAAAGCTGTTGACGCTAGCGGAGCCTTTTTGTTTCTCTTAGAGGTCTTCCGAGTGCTGGCCTCAAGAAGTATGGCAGCAATGATGAGCTGGCAAGGGACCCTCTCAAGCACCTGCTCTCGGTACGTGTTCTTCTCAGAAAGTTTGCCCTGGTCGTTCTCACTTTAATGCCAAAGCTTTATCTAAAGATTGAAATGTGGCTCTTGAAGCCATTATGCCTGTATTCGCTGTGGGAAAAGTGGTTGGCGTGCATGCAGTGAGGCACAAAGCAAGAAAGCTCAAATCTTGCTGCACTGCTACCATGTGCATGTGCTCTTCGCATGCCTTACCAGGACAGTGGGGGTGGGCTACTGCAAGGTGGTACAGTAAAACCTCATTACAAGAGACACTCCAGGGACCCAGGAAACATGTCTCTTGTAACAAAGGTACCTTGTACGCGTATGTTGCTAACATGGTGAACTTAGGTAAGCGAACCAAACCCATTTTCATTAAATGTCTCTTATAACCAAGTGTCTCTTGTAACAGTGTCTCTTGTAGCGAGGTTTTTTCTGTACTCTATGCCACTCTATGCCAATAACAACGCCTTTGCTATGTCAACTTGTATAAGTAATGGCATTGTATGCCTTTTTGTTCCCTTTTTTGTCTCTTTAATCTTATTTTTGCATCTTGTATTTGTTGCCAAGGCAAGTCACTATGTCGAACCGCAGTGAATGATTGCTGTGGCTGGATTGAAGTGACCCCTGCAAGGCTTGTGAAAACATTTGTCCGTTTGACCGGGTTGTATGTGGCAGCCAATGCGGATGCAGAGAAGGGCCCCGTGTTTCGTGCCAAGCCCCGCAGTGCTTCGCCGATCTTGAGGCTGGTGAGGGCTGCTGCCAATTGGCTGGCCAGTAGCGGTGCTGAGCTGACGATGTTTCACGGACATCTCTCCCAGGTCAGCCAGAGGCAGTGCCCAGTGGGAGCAGGGGCGGCAGCTGAGTCTGGATGGCTATAGCAAACTGTATCAGGTGAGCATGGCTTGCGTAACGATGATAATATACTTGGCATTGGTGTGGCACCTATAAAGAAAAACCACAGGCTCAGCTGTAGTTCCCACTCAACTAGCTCGGCATTCATTCGGTGTTGTTTCAGTTCAGTCCCTTGCTCCTTGAGTTCCTTCCCCCCATTTCTTTTGGTTGACTGATGTTCTCTAAATGACGTTGCCTTTCAGTATTATTTCCGCACATTTCTGCAGCCCTTAGGCTTGGGGATGCAGTAAAGTAGGCCACACGTAATGACTGTTCATGCCGCCATAGTTGTGTGTGTTCCTTGCTGTTGCTTCTTCACTCTGTTGTGTCTCAGTGGACATGATGCTAGGGCAGTAATGAGGTTCGAATAAATGTGTCCTACCCTTCACCTCTGAAACCAACAGCACAATCTTTGCGCTTCCTCCCCGCTCACAGCGGCCTGGGCATCTCCTTCGACGTCCTGGATGCTGAATCCCGCCACAGCCAGGCAGCCCTGGACCTGTTGGAGCGGCTGCGTGCGGAGGCAAGGCTTGCTCCCCAGGGGTCCGTGTCACATTGTTTGTTCTGCCACCAAAAGTGTTTATTTCTAGGGATAAAAAGGCCTGACTTTGATGCAGTACAGGGTGTTATGGTGATAATTGGAACACTTAAAATTTTTTCCCGAACGAACCTCTGCTCAATTTGCACTCAAACTTTACAAGGACGTCGCATTTTATGGTCGATTTTGTTTGACATTGGGAACAACGACGGTACTCACCTGTTTATTCTGAAAAATAAATGAAAACAATTTTCACCTATGGGAAAATAGCAGCTGATTTGGACTTGCGAGCCAGTGCAAGCTGGTCTTGGAACGACGGCGCCACCTGGGGCATGCAGAGCGAAACAGACGATAAGGATTCACAGTAGGAAGGAGCCAAATGAAGTAGCGGACGATCAGAAAATCTGCTTTGTCCCTAGTTTATAATGACCCCGAACACTTGCATAAAAGCTGATAACAATCGTAATAAAATATACCCACAGTTCATCGTTGCCAATAAACGTTGGATTTGTTTCCTCACCTGCTCTTACATTTTTTGATTGTCTGCTACCCCATTTGGCTCCCTCCTGCCGTGGAGGAAGTGTGAATCCCCATCGTCCGTTTCGCTCTGCATGCCCCAGAGCAGCGCCGTCGTTCCAAGAGCTTGCTATGGCTCGCACGTCCAAATCAGCCACCATTTTCCCATGGTCGAAAATCGTTTTGATTTATTTTCAGAATAAACAGGTAAGTACCATCGTTGTTCCCAGCGTGAAACAAAATAGACCATAAAATGCGACTTTCGTGTGAAGTTTGAATGCGAACCGAAGTAGCGGTTCGCTCAGGAAAGGAATTTAAAGTGTTCCAGTTATTGTCGCAACACCCTGTACATGAGACTGACAGAGTTGCTGGTGCCAAGAGTGCAGGGGGCTTGAAAGGAAAGACAAACCTGAATTCTTCATACAAAAAACAGCGCTGAAGATGGGACACAAAGAAGGAAGCTGCACACACATAGCACTGTGTGTGTGTAGCCTCCTTCCTTGTGTCCCGTCTTGAGCAGTGTTTTTTGTATGAAGTATGAAATCACCTACATTTTCTATCTCTACTATGCTTTTTTGAAAACATCCAAGCCAGATTCTTTCTTTGTGATCCATTTTACCCGCCGTGGATCTTCAAATCTGCCGATTCAATGAAATCACTGCAGCTATTTTTCAGGTTTAGGCCTTGATTGTTGTAAATTGTGCTGCTAAAACCACATTACTTTTAATTTGCGCTATCTCTGGTCCCCCTCGCAATTCATGAATTGCGCCGTATGCAGTACTGTGAGGGCTGGGAGTGGAGGCTGGGGCATTCAGGTGGCATGGTGAGGCGAATGGGAGTTATTTAAAGCAGGGGTTCTCAAGCATGGTGGTCCCAGGGAACCCTGCTAAGTTCCGTTAAGTGCCAAGGAACCCCCCCCCCCACCATTTTTCATTCCGTTCATGCTACATTAACGTGCAATTAATTCAAAAGCAAGCAAGGGTATCGTTTTTTTTTCCGTCGACTTTACGCGAATGCGCACGCTAGCGGCACCTATCTCCAAACAGGAGAAATGCGCATGGGGGTAATATAACACCGAGATTCAAGTGCAATAGTTTAACCACTGTGGCCCGTTTTCGGAGTCTGGCTGGCTACAAGCTGCTGGCAAGATTTATTGCGCAGCTCGCGCGTTTCTTTTATGCGCCGAGATGTGCTTACTGACACTCAGGCGTGAGTAATGGAGGTTCCTTAGATCGATCGCACCTCAAGTTTACCATATAAGACTTTGCGACTGCGGAACCAGGGAAAATTTATCAGTGGCTCGCGGAACCCTGAGGAGGGGCCTGCAGAACCCCTAGGTTCCGTGGAACCCACTTTGAGAAACCATGATTTAAAAAAAAGCATTTATTTGAACATTATACAACACGATTGACCTCACCGGAGGCAGGCACAAATGAAGCACAAACAAGCAAGCGTGTCCCAGACCTCGCATGGGCCTGGAGCTGCGTGGCGTAATGACACTGAAGGTGACGCTAGTGATCACCCAGTGACTACAGCACATGTGGCTGGCTGCTCGCACCCCGCCCCACTTTGGTTGATCACGTCTCGCGGACAGTAATATCCGCACATTGTCCACAACAGGCAAAACACTCATACACGCGGGGGGGGGAAGCCAATAAGCGCATTGTACCGTTTAAGCTGTGGCTGCACTGACTGCAGAGGTGAGTCTACACTGTCCTGCTTCCTTGCACTGGCAGTTTCATGCACACTGAAGCGTGGTAAGGGCCTTAGCCTTGGCTTCGAGGCTCGTGAAAGGCGTGCCAGTTGTCCTTGGACAGGAGGTTGCCGACACCCTCTCAAATGGAGCTGCATGTGGCACACAGTATGCCACAATTGCTACGCAGGAAATCCTTGCTCGTTTTGTAGCCAAATGCTGAACGGTCGATGCTCTTGCCAAACTTTCGGACATGGGCTTTGTCCAGCTGAAGTACATCGATGCCACTCACGAAGTGGTCAGCCAGGTGCGGCACAAGTTGTCCTTGGTCTCTTATGGTACCACAGATGGCTCGAGTTGGGCGTTGGCTGCTGCACAGGTCGCGGCTGGTTGGCGCTGTTGACGGGCTTGGAACCTGTAGGTGGCTGGCTCACGGGCGTTTTTCGCTTTTTCTGTCCATGGACAAAGTTTTCGGCATGCTGGGCTCGCTGTTGGCTGGGCTGAAAGTAGTTGGCAGGTGGTTCACCGACAGTATGAACTCTTTCTGGCTGTTGAAGGAATTCTGTATGTGCTCGACTTCCTTTGTGAGAACTGGCCTGACAGAACTTGGTTTCGCCACTCACCCGCGTCAAGCGTACGGCATCCGGGAGGCTCAGAAGGAAGCGGAGGGGCCCACAGAAGCCGTACTGTTTGAATGGAAGCTCCTGGCCTTTACTCGTTTTGAATTCGCTCAGAAGCTGTAGAGTTAGCGGTTGCTTGGCTGCGATGAGCAAGGCACGGATGATGGCTTTGATTGTAGCTCATTACATTCCCCTTTGAAAGCCATGGTTCACTAGGGCCTCTGAGTTTTCAGGAACTGCTTTCCTTCTGCATCGTACAGATGTGAGCTCCGACTGTAGGGCAACGCGCTAGCAGGTAAACACGGAGCTTCATATCAGTGATATGGTCAAGATCATCGATGTGGCAAGCAAAAACAGCTCTGTGTTCAACCAATGTACCTTTTATAACTGCGTGCTGGCTGGGAGTGGGCTGGCTGCGAAGCGGGACGATGGAATATTGGGGTGATGGCGCGCGAACACCGCGTCGGGTGCAACGGTGTCATGCGACAGGGACACTTCTTGAGGGCAATGTTTGGGCTACTAACACTTGCTGTGGCGGCTGCTCTGGCAAAGGCAACGGATCATGTTGCAGGCAGTCCTTGGCACTGTGTCTGGCAAGGCTAAGTACCGTGGCTGGGTCTAGTCAAAGCTAGGCACCGCGGCGGACGAGGTAGAAGCCTTTGCTTCAACCGAGGGGCTAGCTTCATGCTAGCTTCCAGTCACCGAATGAGCTCTTCTTTCAAACCGGCAGTGTCCAGCTGTCGCCGTGCCAATACTTTCCGTATGATGTCGATGAATAGGCGCAACATTGTCACTGAGATGAGCTGCTCCCACACAATTCCCGGCATGATATTCCACCGAGGTGGATACGCGCAGGTGGTCACACACAAAACACAATCTTGCTGGGGCGTCCGCCAGCAAGATTGGCGGACGCTCCAATCTTGCTGGTGGTCTAGACCACCGGCCCACTCAAGAGCACCAGCACACCTTTGCCCTCCCCCCTCCCCCTCCAAATGTGTGTGCATCACATCACCCACACGCGCGCCGACGTAATTCTGCCTGGATCCACAACGGTTACGTATACATTCTAAAATGTCACATGAAGGAAATTTTGAGCAATCGTCAGCGTTACTTCAGTGACCAAAATGACAGAGAAATTATCAATTCTGCAAGTTTAAGCCACATGTTGTAGCCTCTTCTGTGTCTATCATGTTGTATCCTGTAGCCATGCTTCAGTTTGAACACCAGGGCCTCTGTTATCCGATGGAATACTTTAACTGTGTCATTACTGTCCGTTTCATGCTGAAGCGTGGTAGTCTGTAGCATTTATGTATGCGTGACCATGCCATTACGCATGTTTTCTTGGTGCACTCCGGTAAACAAAATGCTGACTTGTTTCATTAATGTTTGAAACCAAACTGGTAGAACCTTATTATGATTCCTTTCTCAGATCTTACGACAGAATTCCAAATGTGGCAAGATTTTGCTCGACTTACACAGGACATGCCTAACCGCAAGAGCATGGTCAGACACCGCTGTCTTATTTTTTCTTGCTAAATTTAATGTTTGATATGGAATTGAATAATGAACTTAGCAGTGGCTTGCTATGCCTTATCCAGGAGTGGTTCTTACACTTAAAGAGATGGCCGCCCCAGAAAAGTTACTGTATAGTACGAGCCTTCAGGTTGGCTATAGAGCATTTATGCACGAAGCATTGAATACTTGACAGAGAATAATGCAACTATTTCAGAACACCAAGAGGGAGCTCAGTACAGCGAACTCGACATTTGGGCTGTAGTGAAATGTCGACCAGCTTCTCATGTTCGCTCAGAGCTCTGATAGAAGCTACGAGATGGGCTGCGTTAGAGGACTCAAAACAGAAACGGATATCACAACTGGCGTAGCTTGACAAATACCGATGGCTGAATTATTCCGCTTTGCGTGAGGGGTAATCCTGCCATGTTCATGTAATTTTCGCCATTAACAGCGCTGTTCTTGTGCTTATATCTGTGTGTTTAGGGTTGGTATTTGCTGAAATTATTGCTAGCGATATAACGCTTCTTGTATGCATGATTCATAGCCTGTCGTTTTTTTTAACAAAGCACCTGCGCTACACATATTTGTAGTGCAGGTCTTATCTTAAAAAGAAAACGAGAGGCTAAAGTAACGTAAATTATGTTATAACGTAAGTGCATAAATTCGATGCAGACTGCACAGAATGAGCTCCATTGGCCTTACACTGGAAGCTGCTGTACGGGCGTAGAATGCTTATATGCCAAAAATTTTCTTTGCATTTGGGACAAGAACAACTAAATGAAAAATCTCATTCTTGCTGCAGAACTGTGACCTTCCGAAGAGAAAATAGTAGTTGGTACCACTGTTTTATGGTTAAATTCCCAGCTGGAACTAGCTGGTGCCAGTTGGGGCCAGCTAGGACCAGCTGGGCCCAAATGGGAATTTAACCATACACCACCTGGGACCAGTAACATTTTCTCTTGGGTTACCTTCGGAGTCGAGGTATGGCGATGGTCCCGGGGACGTGGGCTGGTCACAATCGGGTAAACCGTGGTTCACCTGAAGTCGCTCTATATATACATGTCGCAGGGCCGCCTGGAGGGCTTGGAGCTGGGCGTGCCTGCTGCCTGTTTCGGGCAAAGGTTCTGCGCCTGGGGAGCCCCGTGTGCGGACGTGTTGGATCGCGCTAGGCGAGGGCTTTTCTTGCTCGGCCCAGAAGGTAGTGCTGGTAGCCCGTACATGCCTGGTAATGGAGAGGGCTCATTGGTGTGAGTACCCCCTGCCCTTGCCAGCAGCTGGTTCACTCCCTGCGAGATGCACGCGATGTGGACCAGATGGGCTGGTTCATAGCCATTTGCGGCACTGTTGCGGTAATGGCAAAGCTTACGTAAAACACCTCTCTGTGGTTACCATGCACACACAGGCTTGGACTGCGATATGCGAAGGCCCTGCATGCCAGGCTGGGTGCTTGGTCGCCTCATCAACAGTCTCCTGGGATGCTGCAGAGGCGCCTGCCAGCTGGCCCCCTCTCTGCCTTCTCGACGTTGTCCAGGAGGCGCATAGGTACGATGCTCCTTTGGTGCGCTCTAGTACCAACATAGTGAGGCTCACCAACCCCGTATTCGGAAAGCCAACTTACCGAATGACATAAGAAATTCTTTCGTAAGGGCCGTAAAAGGTAGCATGAGAGAAATCCAGCGTGCATTTCAAAACTCATCCATATGAGAATTCAGTGGCCTTGTCGAAGTGGAGCAGTGAGGTTCAGTTAATGCAGGAGGAACGAACCTTAGGGGGTTGTGGATAGACAAGCAAGTTGGCTAAGGCGGTGGTCTTCGAGGGGGCTGGGGGATCGTGTTAACGGTGCCAGTTGAGAGTAAGCGTATTGTAGAGGGGTTGGCTGGGAGGCGAAGTGTTGCTCGCTGTAAAGCTTGATTGATTGTATCGCTTAACGTGCCGACGCAACGCGGGCGACGAGGCGCGTTTTTTAGGTGCGGAGCACCTTAGGACCTCACAATGTCCGTCCGCGTTCGTGCACATGCATAACATGTAAAATCGCAAAAAATCACACAGGCACCGGCAGGATTCGAGCCTGTGTTTGGTAGACCAGACAGAGGTAGACCGTGAGTTAGCACCCGAGAGCCAAACGGCTTACTCCCTCACCTGTAAGGGTGCGGAGTACCTTAGGACCTCCCAATGTCCGTCCGCGTCAATCCGTGCGCACACCACCATTAAGCGAAAATCTGTGCGGAAACTATCTAAAAGGGTACAAGAGCACTCCAAAACACTCGAAAACAGGCACTAACATAATCTAGCAACGAGAAAACGCGCGAAAGCACCGGTGTAGTCAGGTTGTGATCAAGTTGTAATACACAGTGACTGCATCGAACTACGCTAAATGGTGCTACGCAGAAACACGAGATGGCGCCGCGGTGCACCGCGTATGTAAGCGGGTTCTGAAAATACCATACCCTCTTCCCGCCATGGACGGAAACGAATGTAAGACGCGTCACGCTGCTGCTAACGTTTACGAAGACAATGAGCTTCCCCGAATACGAAATTAACCGGGGCAAGCGGAGGCAAAGTGACTAAAATCGAATGACGGTCGGGCGCAAATCAGCCTTCACTCGGGGTGCAACTTGGATGTCATGGTCCCCGTACTCCGCACCCTCGCCATTATCCACGGAGTTGAGATGCTGCCATTTTTTTAACGTACGCCTAACGTGCGCCGAAATCTCGTACACGCGGGTGTTTTTGCTTTTCGCCTCCATCAGAAAAGCGGCTGCCGCGGCCAGGAATCGAAGCCGCAACCTCGTAGAAGCATGGCTGAAAGTCTATAAAACTAATTTCATATAACCTGTGGTGCCTAAGGATGCGTATCTGCCTGCTCCCTTCCCTACTATGGAGCTGTAATAAACCGGGTCGCCAGCCCGCAGCTGCTTCCGTTCCTGACTGCTGCATATGTGACGTAACTGGCTTTTTCTTCTTGTTCTTCTTTGTTTTTCAGATGTTGCATTCACTTGGCTTCAGCGCGCTGGCCTTGTTCGACAAGTCAGGACACCTCTTTGAAGTTCCAAACCCGAAGCGCGTCCAAGCCTGCCCGTGTTCTGTACAAGCGTGCAATCCTTCACGCCGCCAAAACATGACGTCGTTGCATCTCGCCATGTCGCTCATACTCCTTGCTTCAATTGCGAAAATAAAAGATTTTTCTAAATATTTGCTGCCTCTATCAAGGCTCCTGAGCTCGCTGGCTACGCCAGCTTGAGCACAGTGGCGTGCATGTACAGAATTGGAAAGAAAAAATTAAAAATATGAATATAAAAGGGAATTTGGATGGGAAACTACGTTTTAGAACAAACCCTCACTCACTAAGATCTCTGAATACGAATAAATAAGATCACATGAAAACTCACGTCGAAGAGAAAACTTACACACGTGATGTGAACGTTTCCCTCAAAAGGTCTAACCTTATTACGCTGCACGCAAGGGAGCAAATTCTGACTTTCCTAGGCCAACCTCTCCAATAAACATATTTCTCTCTCGGGTGCAAGGAATGACACCCTTCTGCGGGGCTCCATACTTCCACAGTTCCAGTGAAAAGTTTAACCAAAGAACGCTTGAAAAGACCCCCTTTATCATTGCCCGACAACATGAAAGTTCTCACCCTTCGAGCCGAAATATTCTGCACTATGGTCAAAACACGGCAAGTTTGCTGAAAGGTCCGCGGATTTCTAAATTACTGTATCCGTTAATTAATTACGCGAAACTCGGTAATGCGTGGCTAATTGCAGCTTCGCAGGCTTGTGGATGTGAAGGGGCGTATATTTTGAGCGTCCCGAAAATCTTTGGCCTGAACGGGCGTTTTCTAACCATTCTGAAGGCACCAAAAGGCGCAAGAAAGGCGCTAAGAGGCACGATTTGCGTCGCCGTTATCAAGAAAATCTTTTGCTGATAAGGGGGGTCTTTTCAGCGAAACTTTTTTCCCTCAAAGGGTGTAGGTATAGTCCTGCAAAAGAGAGTCAGCACGTACACCCTCAAGGGAGTCAAAATTTACACCTTTTCGCGCAGCCTAATGTTACACCATGGTTACACCTTCGTGTGAAAAGTTTTGCTAAAGAATGCTTGAAAAGACCCCCCTTATCAGCAAAAGATTTTCCTGATAACGGCGACGCAAATCGTGCCTCTTGGCGCCTTCCTTGCCCTTTTCGGCGCCGTCGGAATGGTTAGAAAGCGCCCGTTGAGGCAAAGACTGCATGTAGGCTGAGTTGAGACGTACATATTTCGTCCCCATTAGTACACCCGTGGCTAGTAGCGCTAGTTCTGAAGCTTTCAGCCTTAGCTTGACCAGGCAAATTACTCATGTGTTTAGTTCCACACGCATTAGGGAACATTATTAGAGTCATTTAATGGCGGAGTCTGTCCGTGAGAGGGCGTTTCTCTGCGCCAATGACGTGTGGAGGTTAGATGGCGGTATACAGTGGCCGGCAGATTTAGTCGTCTTGTCAGAGATTGAGCCCCACGCATAATCCGTAAGCCTGATTCAGTACCTTTTCAGCAATTTTTTTCACTTTTGTTCCTTTCTCTTTCATTTCTTTTACTTGATCTGTTATCGCATTACTGTTTCTTTACTTAATTCAGTACATGTATTTCTATCGTCGAATAGGACTCCTCTGGTTTGAAGCGAAAATATGGCCGTATGTGAACATTATTTGTTTGCCGCTGTGCTTTCGGTGCCTCTGATTAGTGCTGAACGCTTTGGTGAGTGGAGCAAGGGAGGACAACAATCGTGAATCATTTTGTGCATTTTTTATTGACACGAAGGAAGGAAGGAAGGAAGGAATAGTACAGGAAAGAAGGAAATATATTCTCTGCCAGGGCACACCTGCTTAGAGATGAAGGAGCCCGCTGGTCGAGCAAGTAGGCGGGAGACATAACCAAACGTCTTTTGACTCTTGGCAGCGTCAACAGACACTGACGTCGCCATCACTACGAACACCGGAACGCGCGCACACTGTTTATTACCGGTGAATTTGAAGCAAACGTCCCTCTGGGGGTGAAAACTCAGTCCGGGTTCCCCACAGGCTCTTATCCTTCGCACAGGTAATGCACCACTCTGGCAGGGCTGCTAGGCTCCTCTGTGACGATCTGCTTGGCTTAGCGTCACTGAGGCGCTTTGCGACAGTTTTTCGCACTGCCACCATGCATAATCGAGCCCTTCACTGCACATTTACGTCAACACTTGTCGATACTGAATCGCTAATCTTTGAGCAGCTACATCTGATAACACTCTGGTATGGCACGCCATGGTTTATCTGGACACAAATTGGTGCAGTTAGAGCCACTGAGAAAACTAAACAGTACGCCGAGTATTACACTCAACTCTACGAGTGACGACAAGGACGTTCAGACTTCTGTCCGCATGCTACTTTGCCGGCGGCTACGCCGAACTCGCCTGTACAAGTTACACACAACAGTCAGTTTACCTTTTTCGCCGTCCGGGGCCAAATCCTGGGAGGACACGTTGCCTAGAATGAACACTTTCACGCCAGCCAGAGGACAAAGTGCCCGAGTTAGAACTTCATTCATGAACGGTGCGACGTTCACACGGGGTCCCTAACCGCACTCCTAGCGAATCATTTTTGGACTTAGGCTCACTAGGAGTGCGAACTTGTTCGCTCTTTTTTTGTCTCTCCGAACTTTAATGAGAGCCATTATGACAACTAGGATTTGCTAAAATACTGTTCGAAACGAGGTACAAGAGACCGACACAGTACTTGATGTCGCTCGAGCCGACAGAGCCAGCGAGCCGCATCGACTGTGTACAAACGACAAAGGCAGTACTCCGGTTTCGAACAGGGTTTAATTCCAAGACAGGCGCTGCCACGGACAGCTCGACTCGAACGGCATCCGTGAAGGCTCGATGACGGCACCGTCCTCCAAGGTGGTAACCATGACGCATAGATAGGAGGCGGTCTGCACCAAGAGGCAAAACACGTTAAAAATGTTACGTTTAGGGAGACCACCATTCCTTACCGATTGCAAACAGGATTTAATGATTTCAAGACAGGCGCAGCCATGTACAGCTCGACTCGAACGGCATTCTGGACGTCTCGATGACGGCCCCGTCCTGCTCGGCGGTGGCTGGTACGCATAGGCAGGAGGCGGTCTGGAACAAAAGGCAAAGCACGTTATAAATGTTGCAATTTCGAAGATAATCACGGCTTACCGAATGCGGGGTCCATGATTACGCCTGGCAGGAACGGGAAGGGACGCTGAAAGGTAAAGTAACAGACGAACAACGACAGAACCACGTTTATTACCAGAAAACACCTCTGTACAAAACACGCGTCGTCGAGCTCAGTAGATAGGACAGATGGAGACGTGTACCTGCCTAGCCAGAAGAGTAGTGCATGTTTGCGGGAAGGAGCAAGTGCAATAAGACAACACAAGGGTCAGGGAAAGGGGAGGGCGGAGGCGGTGCCGGACGCGAACCTGAAAAGGAACCAAGGACACCAATTCCATCACTCGCCTTTGCCACGACCCCAATTTGGCGCCGCGGACCGCAGAGCTGCGTTCCGTGCTTCAGTGATGCTTGTTGAAGGTGGCGACTGTATTCCGAACGCCGCGCGAACCGACGTGCGAGCGGAAGGCATTATCGAAGTGCATATACCTCGGCTACCCCGGCGTTCGGAAAGGAAGACCGACTATCACCATAACTTAACGGGGCTTCCGAGCTGAGTCGGACGCTAGAGGCAGTGGCGAAGGGCTCCAACACCGCCACTGCGCCGCTGTCCCGAAAGCTACAGCCTAACGCGCACCGCAAAGCTTTGGCGACAGTCGGAATCCCTGCGTCGCGACGGCCCAGGAAACGTCCGGCTCCGAGGCTAACGTGCGCTCGTTAGGAAAATGCAAATACGCAAACGTTCAGCGTCGCGAAAAAAATGATACGAAAGCCGGTTTCGTGGGCACGCCGCACGTCGCACCGGGCCTTCAGCCACGGAACTCACCACTTGGAAGAGTCGTCGGTGAAGACTGTGAAGCAGCATACCGTGAGGCCCTCGCGGGTATTCGCTTGTCCGAGCGAGCCGGTTGGGAGCGGGGATGGCACAGGCACAACGAAAAACGACTGAAGGAAACGAAAATGACAACACTTATGGCATTAAAACACCTCTTAGCGCGAACCAAACTTCCACAATAGACAGCATACCGCCTGAAAAAAAACTCACCTGTCCATCGCCGCCGTCAGCGCGCCGCCAGCTACTCTGCGCCCGATGCGCAAACAGGCAGGCCACAGAACGGCAGGCAAGATGGCGTACCCCTTGTTCTAAAACGCGCTTATCCTGGCATTACAGAGCGCTGCTATCGGTCGGCTACCGCCTACCCTTCCACTCTTTCACATCGATATCGTCTTCCAGAACATTCTGCCAGTTGTAAAACAAAACGAAAAAGTTATCGCATGAAGTCGCAGCCGCGCGGCCACCGGAGCATGCATGACAAGGCATTTTATGCTGCGTCACGGAGCAAGATAACCTTCTTGCTTGGTGGTTCTTCATGTCGGCTAGGGGCTTCGGCTGGCGCGATTGCACGGTCCTATCGATCATTGATTGATTGATTGATTGATTGATTGAAAGGTTCAACGCGCCGACGAAATGAAGGCGATGAGGCGCGCCGTAAAGTGGAGGGCTCCGGATTTATTTTGACCACCTGGGGATCTTTAACATGCGCCGAAATCTCGTATATACACGGGCGGTTTGGCTCTTCGTATCCACCAGAAAAGCGGCCGCCGCGGCCGGGACTCGAACCCGCGTCCCCGTTCTCAGCAGCACAACGCCTTAGCCACTGAGCCATCGCGGCGGGTGCGTAGGAGTCGTGGCTGTAAGAAAATTAGTGCCCTTTCCACTCTGTGAAGAAAAATGACCTGCGAAGCTGGACGCAGTCCACGGAGTGCATGAAAGGAAACACGTTTGTTCGTAAATAGCAATTGAGCATACTTCCTAGCCAATTAGCTGAATGAAACTTGGAAGGACCCAAGGTTCGGTCTCGCGGACAAGCTAGGAGCTGACTCCCGCTTCGTAGGCATCTCACTGTTCGTGTAACACACCAACCGAATCCGCTCGATCACTGAGAGGACACCGGACAAGTTGCATTGGGCCGTTTGAAGTCCGCGTTTAAACCTCCCGCCAGTACAACGGAGGCGCCATCAGTAAGGACCGCGTGCACGCACCCCTCCCCCCAAGCCGTGCACGCCGGCAACCGGTTATGTGCGCGGGCTTAGAAGTGAAAGAAACCTGAACAAGTAATACTGTCCCACGTCGGCGTTTTAAGCGGGCAAGTTGCCCTTCATCCGGGAGGTATTCGCAGGTACTCGACGAGCTGGAACTAAAGAGCGCAGTGCGGCGGTAGCGGCTTTCTATACATGGCGAAGTTGCGCAAAACAAACAAGGTCAAAGAAGAAACGACAAGAAAGTGCGCTTGTCCTTTCGTTTCTTATTTGCCCTCGTTTGTTTTTGCGCAACGTTGCCATCGATCGCCTCCAACTAGGCCGGCTCGCAGTATGGCTTTCCTATTCACCTATTCGCGCTTCTATTCGGGCCGACGCCATTCCCACTCTTCCTCGAAGCGAACGAAATGCGTCCATCCTATAGCGAGTTAAAGCTGGAAGGTTTCTAGCTTTATTCTAGCGGACAAACATGGAACCGTCGGTTTCCCGCCCCCGTCGTAGGCATCTTACTGTCTAATACCCCAACCCAGACCCAAACCGATTACGAAAGACAACAGACAGGACGCATTGAGCCATGAAAATTGCACATCTAAATGTCGAACCAGCACAACGGGCATTATCGGAAAAGACATGAAGGCCAACTGACGACCCCCCCCCCGCAACTCGTGCGCGCATAAACCGACAACCGGTGATCAGCGTATACGTATGCATGAAATGCACCGGCGAAAATGCCGCTCGGAAATCCTTTCCAGTTGAAGAATTATGGGCTCACGCCGGCGTCTCAACCAGGAACATACTCGGCGAGGTGGAATCACCTGATAACGGTGCTACCACGGTTATCAGCCAATAGAGAGAGAAAGTGTTTATTGAAATGAAAATATTTGCAAGGCGAAGTTTTGCCTCTCGACAGAGGGCACAGGTCTCGCCGGGGAAAAAGTGGTTTGAAAAAAAAAAAAACAGTGAAAGGGCAATGAAAAATGAAATGTGATAACAGCTAGTCTATAAAAGGCTATGCCCAGACTATATATATACACACTCAGGTTACATACAGACTATGTACATTCACACGCACTCACACATACACATTCACGCACACAAAGAGAGTTAACAGGGGGTGGATAGCCGGTGCGGTCTGGCTTCTGGGTGGGTGTTGAGGCCTGACTCGTCGAGGTACGAGAGGAGCAGCCCGAAGGCCTCTCGGTGCAACATGAAGGGTCCCCGAGGACGGTAGCACCAGCCGCCGGTACCCAGACACCAGTTTGTTCCGGGCACCAGCGTACGCAGGGCAGGAGCAGGTGGTGGTGGTGAAAAACGTTCTTTACTGAGCTCAAGGGGTAGGGAAAGGGGTGTGGTCAGCCTCTTTCGTCCAGGAGGCCGCGGGCCTGCGCTGCATCCGTGGCTCGTTGCACCAGCGCGAGTTGACGCTCCGGCGCCGAGCTGGTCAGCGCAGACTCCCACTGCTCAGGGGATGGGGATGGGGTGAGGGTGGTGGGGACAGGAGTATACTAGGTGGTAAGTTGAGAGTGGGATGTCACACTGTGGGCAATTGTAGGGGAACAGAGATGGGGAGATGTGGGACAGGATGGTGTGGTTGTAGTATGTCTCGGTTTGCAGTCGCCGGTAGATATACGCTTGATGGTTGGAAAGAGTGTGATGAGGAGGTGGGTATATCCTTCTTGTGTTTGTGTAATGAGAGAGAATGGAGCTGTATGTGAGGTGGAGTGGGGTCAGTGCCTGTGGGACAGGTGGGGCTTGTCCGGTTCTTCCTGGCCTTGCTGTTGGGAGTGCCCGGTTGAGGAGGTCGCGGGCTACGGCGTGGGCCGCCTCATTCCCTGCAAGGCCGGTGTGGCCTGGTGATTAGATGATAGAGATGTCGTTGTCTTCGGGGAGGTGTTGTAGGATCTGGATGGCTTGAGGGGGTGCGAGGCCGGCTTGGTATAGGCGGCAGGCTTGTTGGGAATCCGATATGATGGTCAACCCAAGTAGCACAGAACATTAGAATAACGTTATCTGGAAGTTGCGAAAGTTTAAATAACGTTAAATGTTACGTGACAATGTTTATGTAACGTTTAAAAAAAACATTCAATGTTTATGTTATGTTAGAAACGTTATTTTTACGTTGAAAACAAACATGTATGATAACGTTTTGTTCCCAACATTTATTTAACGTTTGGAAAGCAACTTAAAACCAATGTTAGAAATGCTAATGTTATTACAATGCTTATGACTCAACATTAAAATAATGTAAATATACAAACATTATAACGACGTTCTGGGCATGTTCAGTAAACAACTTATGACCAATGTTAGAAATGGTAACGTTATTACAATGCTCAGGACTCAACATTAAAGTAATGTAAAAATTCAAACATTATAATAACGTTCAGAGCATGTTCACGGAAGAACATTAATGGGATGTAAAAATGTAAACATTATTGTAATGTTAAGAAGCAACCGCACAGCAACGTTATAGGTAACACCTTTATTGCAACAATATTGCAATGTTCAAGGCATGACGTTGAAGTAACTTTAGAAATTTAACATTATTAAAATGCTCGAGGTAATACTGTCAGGTAACATAATAAATCTGACATAAGCATAACATTTAAGTTACAACGGCAGAGTAATGTTATGCTTGAAGCATTAAAGAAATGTTCAAACTAATTGCACAATACGACAACTGGCTTTTACCAAAGTCCTCAGGGGTACAGGGGGTCAAAACACGTCCTCTCCCCGAAATTTCTCGTGAGGGAGGTAGGGCGCGGGGATGGGGGGGGGGGGGGGGAGGGGGGGTCATCTAGGACGGGTATTTCGTGTAAACGTGAATCGCACGCGCCAGATAACGCTTCCAGGCTCCAGCGCTACCGGTCGGTTCTTCTGGCTCCCTCTTCACCATTTTGACATACTAAAAGGATGAGGATATTTCGGGTTATTTCCTTATTTCACATATATAGAACTTTGCATCCCGTGCCGTCGGCGTGTCGCCACCGATTCTGCAATCTCTGGCGTGTCTTCCGCGGCCAACATCCAGCTCTTTTGAGCAGCTCTGGCAGCTTGGGCCAACGATTCCTAATAGCATAATACCATTCTTAAGCTGACAGACCGCTGGAAGCCAGATGCTCGTTCAGCCAGTCACGTATATATTTTTTGCACCAAGGATCAGCCCAGCCAAGAGGCCACCTTTTTATCTTCTTTTCCGCGATCGACGCGTGCCTCCCTCAGCTTTTCGTTTTAATCTTTTCCGCAGCCTTCACGCAACCTCCGTTACCTCCCGTCACAGCTCCTAAAGCACGCGTTGCGCCATGGAAACTAGGTTCGATAAAATAACACAAGCCTTGGTCGATGACTGGAGGACAGATGTCTCTTTGGGCCCCTGACATTAGAAAGATCAGAGCTCTAGTCAATGTGCAGGGAGATGCAGCTGTTTGAAATTGTTCCGAATGCGTAAATGTGCCGCGCGTCTTGTGTCCGAACCCCTTCCGCCTCTTCAACTCGCGAGCCCTGGCGTAACTTATGTTATGACCTGAAATAAGCTCCCCGCTTGTTACATTGTTAAATTGGTTGGAAGAGTTTACACGATCATAGCTATTTCGAATTAGGCTTGAAATAAAGAAAAAGGACGCTCTAGGCGAATGAAACCAACTGTCTGTTCTTAGCAGACATCTCCACGAAGGCAGTTTAGTGGGTAAGCTTTACGGGTGAGGGCGGGAAGGGAGGCTAACAAATACCGCCCCCCCCCCCCCCCCCGGTTTAAAATCCTGGCTACGCCAATGCTTTTAAAAATCGCAGCCACATTATTTCAGTGCTTGACTGCATTTTGACGCCGGAGATGTGCTGAGACAACGGTTGTAAATAAGTGTGTATGCGCGCGTGTTTATTTTGTGTTATGAGCCCAGCCGCCAACATGTTGAGGAGGACAAATTACAGCCCCAATCGGGCACCAGTTGTGGTTTTTGGCCGCTGCGAGTCCGCGCTAAACATTTCCCAGGCAAGGCGACTTTCCCCTCAGTTGCCTTTGTTCCCTCAGTTCAGTCAGAGTCATTGAAGGACCCTGGTTCAATTGAAGGAATAGCTCCGTCAACAACCGGTCCTATTCATGACCAGTCCTATTGTTGCCCACCGCCCCTCCCCTCGTTTTGCAAGGCGTGTTTCATGCGGGTGCGCGCGGTGGGTTGGAGCTTGCTCCCCCTCTCGCGACCCGCAGAGGAAGTGCGTCAAAAGCCTGTTCTTGTGTCTTGTATTCCCGCGTGAGGCTGCCTGGTATTTTTCTTTTCTGTCATCTGCACCGAGCGCAAGAGCGACAACACAGAGCAGCAGAAGGTGCTTTGCGTCATCGAAAAACACACTTGTTGCCGGGAAATAACGATTTGCAAGTAAAATGCAGGTTACTTCAAATATTCACGAAAACACGCTTTTAACTATTTTCAGTAAGCATCATGAAGTTAAATTGTTTTTTAAAAAAACAGTAATACTGGAAAAATGAATGGGAATTGATAGTTTTATGTGTAATTTTTACATCCCTGTCACGTTTGCACCGCAAATTCTGCGCTATTGAAGCAGAAAACAAAAATGTGAGAGCTACTTCTTATCAATGCGGCGATCGAATTAACACCCATTGGATGATCTGGTAGATTTGCAACGAACTCACACCTACAGTGAAAAGCCAGAGTTGCCCTGCGCATGCAACGCGAGACTGCGACACCGCAGTTTCGCGTTATTTTGTTTCGTATTAGCCATATAAAGTACAACAGTATTGTTATGGTGCGTCAGCCACAGAGCTACGAAGGAGACACGAACGCCAGTGCATAGCCTGCTTGGACATGTGCTTAATTGTAGCCAAAACAAGACGCTGGGCGCGCTCAGATTCTTGGTCTGCGCGGGGCCTTCTGTTCTGTAAATACGCCTTGTTGGTTGATGGATTGTAGGGCTTAACGCGCCGACGCAACGCAGGCGATGAGGCGCGACGTAGTGGAGGGCTCCGGATTAATTTTGACCACCTGGGGATCTTTAACGTGCGCCAAAATCTCGTACGGACGGGCGTGTTTGCTTTTCGCCTCCATCAGAAAAGCGGCCGCAGCGGCCGGGAATCGAACCAGCATCCTCGTGCCCAGCAGCACAACACCTTAGCCACTGAGCCACCACGACGGGTGTGAATACGCCTTGTAAATACATCTTCGTTTCACGTCTTCCTCTCCGTGCTTTATAAGTTTATAAGTTATAAGTTCAGTCGGAAAATAGACTGCATGATGTCGATGGGCGGTGGACCCAAGGTGAAATCAAGCACCGGAACCCTTGCGAAGTATTTTTATTCCCTTGCGAAGTATCTAACCAAGCTGTACAGCTTTCCTTTGTAGCACATAACTGTATTTCTAAAGCGGATTTCAACTTTTAACGTCTACGTATATAAACTGCACTCCGCTGTTGCTCCAATCCCTCCCCATAGCGCTGCGCTGGCGGTCACAATTGCTGCCTAAATATTTTCATGACTGCTGCTGCGGTCTTGTTAATTCACTGCAAAAGCTATAATGTTTGACAACTCTATTACCTTTGATGAAACTTCATAAAAATACGTAGGAGACGAAATTGAAACTTTGAAAACTTCCCTTTGCGGCAGACGTAATCAATTCGTCATTTTTTATGCGAGTCTAGGTTTGCCCGCCGTGTAAAAGCACGCACCACGTCGAAATACAGAGTTACGCGTACAGTTAAACCTGGGTGTAAGGAAGTTGATAAAAATTCAAATTTTTCGTTACATGCAGGTCTTCATTATATGCAAGTTTCGATTTAAGGCATGCGTAAATGAAGCAGAAAATAAATCAAAATACTTAAAATGCGCTATTTGCGGCTTCTTCTTTCCCACGAAGTTTTTCAGTACACGGCAGTCCAAAGAATCAAGGTCATTTACCCCTGTATTCGCAAGCGTAACTTAAGTATCAATTTTGCCTTTTGACATTCTTCGCTGCCTTTAAGCAGTTTCAAGGAGCAAACGCATGCTGAAAGGGCGCCTTTTCGCGAACTTGATGCTATTTAATTGCTGCACTCAAACTTTTTGAGAAGGTGCTAGCTAGGATACTGTACTGGACGACAATGTTCATCCTACTTGCCGGCGGAGACGGCGCCTGAAATTACGAGCTTGTTTTTAAAAGACAAAGCTTTTCGTTTTCTAGTAGCAGAACTCATCACCAACGAACCTACACCTCAGAAAGCAGTGGAGACGCGCGGCTCTACACACCGACAGTTGGGCCTAGCACCTAACCGACACCACACTCACATTGGAAACGCA
This sequence comes from Haemaphysalis longicornis, assembly GCA_013339765.2. Lineage (NCBI taxonomy): Eukaryota > Metazoa > Arthropoda > Arachnida > Ixodida > Ixodidae > Haemaphysalis > Haemaphysalis longicornis. The sequence continues at coordinate 25,093,630 of CM023456.1, forward strand.
CGGTAGTTTGCAGTGCGGGCAATGTTCGCTAAATTACTGCATATCTCCAGCCAATTTTTCAGAAAAAGTGCAAAAAACAATGGCTCATCAGCGTAGCGAATTCGTTACATCAAGGTGTAACTGTTGCCATGCCTTCGTTATATAAAGGTCAGGTCGAAAACGCATCGTTTCCAATGGGGCTGGCAATGGGGATTCGGAAAACGTGTTAAATCCAGGAATTCGTCACATGGAAGTTAGTTACATCTTGGTTCAAATGTAATTGAAATGACTCTTTTTTTTCCCATTTTGTGCCTTGCAGACATTCTGCTAACTCAAAGCCAGAATTCTTCACACAGGCAAGGGCAAGACGATTAGGAAGTATTCGTTCCTCATAATCAGCCGAAGGGCAATATATTAGTCTCGAATTACGCGAACTTCGTTTAACACCTTGAGTTGCGTTTTTTGTTGAAAAGTTGCATACCAATATTTTTCCCATCCTCGTGTGCGGCCCAAAGACACGAAGCCCTCGAAAAATGGGGAGGGGGTAGGAAGAGGGCGGGGAGATCGAGCCTTTCAGCGCCCACTTGGTTGGCGCCTATGCCATCGAGCTAATATGAAGCGAATCATCCGATCACAGTGTCTCCCTGTTACTGCTATGACCGGGTCTGTATGGGACATTTCGGTAAAGCACGTTTCGGCGCACGGGCTTTCCGATGCACGGACTTCTCGGTTCGCAGGCATTTCGATGCGAAAACATTTTGAAGAACAGATATGGTTACTCGTAGTGTGCTCCTAACGTGCCACGATGGAAGAAGACAACGACGGTAGAAAACGACGACGAAGCGTTTGAGTATGCAAGCAGTGCACGTGCAGTTTTCTGGAAACAGCGGTAATAAGACAACGCCAGCGGTGCGCTGTCTCGAGCAAGTCATGTAAAATATATTTGTTGGTACCAGCCACCGACGTCTGTCTGGTTCTTGTATGCCTTATTTGCTTTGAACGTATTGTTGTATTTTGATTTTGGTAGACTATTTAACTGCACTTACTGAATTTTTTTATTAATGCCGCGTTTCAAAAGTTTATCTTACGATTTGTGTCCATTGTTATGTTTTTCTTTAATACACTTCAAGCAACACCTATTATAAAGCCGATTGATTTTTACTCGTTGTGGCTTATTTCCTATTAAGTTGTGGTTCTTTGGGCAGGGGAGAGATCGCTCTAGATTCACTCAGAAAACATTTTAGAAAACATTAGAAAGAGCGGTTTCTAGCCGTGTTAAGTAATATCCCGCGATTTAGTGTGAAATGATATCCTGTTATTTCTAGTCGGGATACTATGTAATTTTCGGAGCCGTTTAGCGGGGAGGGGGAGCCTGGAGGGGGGGGGGGGGAGAGGGACTCCATGTGCGAAGGCGTGCTTAATCGCCGATCAGGCGAGAAATTACGTAATCATGTTCGCTAACAGTGCTCAAGGTTGCAGGAGTAACTCGCTTGTTTAAAGCGTACGTGTACGAAAAAAAAAACCTTTTTTTTGTATTTATGTGACCACACAGCACTAGTTATTCGGTAAGCACCAGCCGGACTGGTTAAGTTGCCCAGAATTCTTTTTTCATCGAAGCATCATATTTCTGACTAGTGAATCAAAACGTTTAAGTTCTAGTTTACAAAAAAAAATGTCACTGGTGTTTTTGACAAATTTTCTCCCTACATCCCGGACTGCTATAAAATTGGACGTGTAGCCACTCGTATTTCATGTTTTGTTGAAGCGTTCCTTGATTCGTGCATCACGATCGATCAGTCTCGTTCAAAGTCATGCCTTATGAAATAATGTTAAGTCTTGCTCGCGAGTCCTCGTCATTCTGTTCATCGAGACGAGCAGGTAAGGCTGTCTTCACTTCGGAATGTAAAAGGCGAACCCTGCGGCGCTGTCCCCAAGGGCGGGTGGATAAGTGTCCCGTCGCATTGTGCGACGTTTCTTTGTGTAGCATCCCCCCACGGCTTTTTGTTTATTCGGACAGGTTTCAGCCGCAGACAGCTAACCTCGCGCACACTGGATGATTTTCACTTCAGTCTGGCAAGTGAGGTAGCGGCATGGGCACGCGAAACAAATAATGTGCGTCTCACGTTAGTTCGCTGGCTAAATTCTGAAAAAAAAAAGCATTACGTTTGCCCCTAATTGCCTGGCGATGCGATAATCATGTTGGGAACGCCGGGGTTCTTTAACCGGGAAAAAAAAAAAGGGGGGGGGGGGGTGCAAGCTACTTCGGAATATAGTCGACACTAATGCAAATGAACAGGTCAGATTGCTGTTGGTTAACGTAGACGGTATGACGGTGTACCTATCGCAAAAAGTTCGTCAAACTTCTGGGCTATTGTTAAAAGCTGCAAACCTGAGCCGTTTTCCATAGCTCTCTTCGCTGGCGATAAGCAACCAGACAACATGCGTGACTGTACAGCCAACTTTGTTAGAAAGGGGCACTTTGCGGGCTGAAGGTGTCACAGAGGGTGGGAAAAAGTGCGCTGTTCGAGCACATGCGTTCGTTTGCGATTTACATTTTTGAAATGCATTAAGGAGCATAGCGGGTTCTTGAGTTGTGAGAAATGCACCCCAAAAGTCTGGTAAATAGCAGCTGGTAAAGAGTCGAAGTTACTTTCATTGCAGGCTATGGTTTTCAAGATGCCCTCAAACCGGGAAAGCCGCGGAGTTCATCGACGGTGAGTTGCAATCCCGAAACCATAAAAATTGGTAAGTAAATATTGCTCAATTGTGTAAATGGCTAGCGGGTTAGGGAATCAAAATGGAAAAGCGAATTAAATCGATAACGCAATGCACAAAACAGGAGCAGGAATGACCAGGGCAGGTGCCACTTTCAACTAAGCCGATAAAGATCCGAAGGGGGTAATTGGGTGTAGGAGGTGTGGGAGGTACTTGGTCATGCTAGCGATCCCCCACTCCCTCTAAAGGGAGCCATTCCGCCCAAAAGAGGTCACTCTGGATACAGAATTTTGTCTACTGCACGTACTTTATCAGAAGTTTGGAACCAACACGCTTTCATTGCGGCCGCATTGAGCATGCACAGCCGTCGTTCGCCGAAATGAAACCGACATGCTTCGGGCAAAAAGGCTAGTTCTAGTGTCCATCGGTGGTGCGGTTTCGAACAGCTTGAATCAAATGCTTTTACTTCCGTGGTTCAAGGCGCACTTCGCAAGTTTTGAAAAATCTTGTAAATGCTCAGTAGTGATGAATAACAGGGTGCGTTTCATATGACGAAGTAACAACGCCGAGCGTGAAAAAACAAAAACCGTGGTTAAAGTGAACGCTAACAAATTTAGTGGCTGCAATGACGCGCATGGCTTTGACTGAAAAACTGAACCTTCCTGCATTCGTGCAAAAAAAAAAAAAAAAAGAATGCCCCGATTGTTGTAAAATGCTCAAATTGTTCCTCCTTTCTTCCCCTAGCCTGCTCCAAGCACGCATTATGACATGCAAAACAACTTTTTTCAGTGCTGAGAAAGACTACGATCGAAGTTGTTCGTTTATCAGTTCCCGCTTTGGTTCCCTTTATTATGTAAGTAAACTTGAACCATTATACATTCGTGTTTAATGGGTGTGTTCTTTTGTGTGACCCATACCTTTTAGCACTTTGTGTTCTTTTTTAGGTGAAAGATCTGCCGGACTGGGGGAGCAAACGTCGCTTCTACAACCAAGCAAATTTTCAGATGGGTTGTTTCGTTTGAGGTAGCCGTCATCTATATACAGTTGGACAGGAAGAAAAGAAGAAAAAGGTGCGAGAGGCTTAGTATCCGTTCCCGACTAGTATGTGGTGAGTGTATAAAATTTTCTGAGAGCGTATTTTGATTTGTTTCAGTAGATCAATTGATAAACTGCTATGCAGCCCATAACTAGTTGCGCCCTATGCTTCCAGCTGCTGCGGATGTGGCGCAGGCCACAGTCGATAGCGGACCACATCTTTGGTGACTGGCTCCGCTTTGCAAATATTGGGCTTACAGGAACCCACAAGGTAAGCAATAAACTAATATTCCCAAAATTTAATATTGCATTTATATTTAAATGATTTTCATCCTAATCTCTGCCTAATAAAAATACATGAACCATGCAGAAGGTATAAAACTCCGCAAGCGAGCATCAGTGAACTCGGGAGATTCAAGTTGAAAGTCAGGTGACCCAAAATTTTGTGCGCTTGCTTTCTTCTGGTCATATGATTAGCACGAGTTGCTGCGTAGCTGCTTGTTCGTTTACTCTCCATTTAGTGTGTGCGTCTGTGCGCTCTCGTTAACTAAACAAATCCTTAGTCGGCAACTACTTTTTCGCGCAAAAACAGCCTACTGTTGCAGCGTACTGCAGTAGGAATTGTTTGCTTTTTCCACACAGACGCAGCCAGCCCCTGGATGGAGCCTCTTCCTAAGTGTGCTATCCATAGCCTCTCTTGCACAGCAGCAGCAATGGAGTGTAAATAAAAAAAATATATGTAACCATGCAAAATGAAATAAAATTTTATTTGAAATTTCACTTTTCCTTGTTATTTTGAAAATGCTTTAAAATATATCGTATCCGGTATACGGGGATAACAGAAACAATGCTCAACGATATACATTCCACACGTTTGGCAAAACGTCACTGTAACGTTCCTGGTCCACATTCTGAAAAGGTTTTGAAATGTTAAAAGATCGTTTCAAGTGTGTTTTCTGCAACGTTAGGTAAATGTACATACAACATAATTAATATGTTGTCGAAATGCTTCCTCACAGTTCCAATAATGTTTGACGAAACGTTACTGTAACGTTTTTAGTTGTTCTTAAAATGTTTTTCTAACGTGTTTCTGCAACGTTAGGTAAACGTAACTCCAAAAGTATTTATTTGTTGTAGGAATGCTTTCTTACTGTTCGCATGACGTTTGGTGAAGATTGATGCAACGTTTTCCATTGTTTTTAAACGTTTTTTGAACGTTATTCGATTGTTTGCTGTAACGTTAGGGAAATGTAACGCTAACATTAATAATATGTTGTAAAAATGTTTTGTAGACGTTTAAATAATGTTTGCCAAAACATTATTGTAACGTTTTTGGACAACATAGTTAAACATTTCGAAAAAATGACCAGTAAGAACATTGCTCTAACGTTAACACCAAACAAAAAAATTACGTTCTTCTAATGTTTTGGTGCTACTTGGGAAGTAGGGTTTTTGTTGTTGGGTAGTGGTGGCGTGAGCGATGGCTAGCGCTTCGGCCGTTGCTACAGGTAGGTTCCGATAGGAGGCTGCAGTTGCTAATTTACCAGTTGAGTCGAGGACTTACCAGGGTTGTGTGCTTGTGGTCTGTAGATCGAGCAGCAAGTCCTGTGTACCGTGTGTGAGGGTCTGAGCTGTGTCGTTTTTCAAGGAGCCTCATCCTGGCCTCTCGGCGTCCCCGGTTGTAGGTAGGATTGCATGTGTTTTGGAACAGGATGGACCTTGAGGCGTTGACGGATGGTGAGAGGAATACGTTGCGGTGCTTGCTGTAAAGAAGGGGTAGTGCGTCCGATGTCCTGGAGAACTTTTCTTCCTGCTGGTGTCAATATGAGTCTCTGGAGGTGTGATGCGCGCTGTGCTTCCAACAGTTCACTTAAGGTATTATGCAGGCCGAGTTTGAGGAGACGATCGTTAGATGTGTAGGTTGGGAGGCCGAGGGCTGCTTTGTAGGCTTTTCTGATGAGAGTGTCCAGTTTGTTGATTTCCTGCGGTTTCAGGTTGACAAATGGGGTGCCATAGGTGATGCGGCTGACTATCAGCGCTTGGATTAGCTTGCAGGTATCGTGTTCTTTAAGTCCGTATGTAGAGCCTCGTATTCTTCGGATGAGGTGTGTTAGCTGTGTGAATGTTTTTTGGAGTTGTGGTAGAAGGGCCGCTCCGGAGCCATCGTAGTGGAAAGGTACGCCGAGCACGCGGAGCGTGGTAACTTGTGGGATGGGGGATCCTTGAATGACGACTTGGGGATCTGGGGTAGTGGGAGGGAGTCGGCCTCTTGTGCAGGAACGTAGAATCAACAGGGCCGATTTGTTAGGTTCTGCTGTGAGGCCCCTGGGTTGGAGATAAGCAATGGTGGCGTCGATGGCTTGCTGGAGTGCGTCTTCTTGTTCTCCGCTCGAGCCATGTGTCGTCCAAATGGTTAAATCGTCCGCGTATAGGGCATGACGAATGCCGGGGATATTGTCTAGTTTGCTTGGTAATTGGAGGAGTGCGATGTTAAAGGGACACTGAAGTGATATGTAAACATTGCGGGATTACTAGCGCAAATTGTAGCCCGGAGTCCCCAGGCCATGTTTCGACCACTCTGGGCGCGTTTACGCGATTTTATTTAGTAGAAAAATTAATTCGAAAATGCTGTCCTCCTCTCTTTACGCTCGCCCGTTTTCTGTGGCGTTTTCGTGTGACGTCAGGAGGTGCCGAGCTCGCAATTGGCTGCGCTAATGCACGGCTCCCCGGCCTTCAGACAGAGTCAGTCGGCCCAGCGTTTCGTCCGCCGGCCGCCGACGGGTCGTCGCAATTCGTTCGCTCAGTTGAAACGAAGCCAGGACACGTTTGTGAATGGAAGAATGTGCCTTTCTTTACTTGGTTAGTTTGTACACTGTATCTAGCTCCAAGTCAATGTCGCTTCACACAAGCGCTGCACAAGCGCACATGCGACGCTTCGCTGACTGGTACGCCAGTAGGAAAATATAAGGCCTCTTGAAGGCGGCAGAAGAGTCAGCGAAGTCAATATAGGTACTAGGGAAATAAAATCAACTGATATTTTTACCGTACAGCGTAAAACTAGGGTGCGGGAAGCACTTATTTGCGCTGGGCGAACAACCACAGCGGTCAGCAGCACGACTACGCATCCGCGAACGCTTTTCCGTCTACGAAATGCAATTGCTAGACGTGAGCTATTGTGGAAACTCGGGGTACGCTTACTGCACGAGCGCAATACAACAAATAGTCACCGAAGCTGCTTGAAATGCCAAAACTAAATAAAAGTGTAAACGTGTTGTACAATATATACCTTATATTACCATCGTCGGCTGAGCCGGTCTTGTGGCCTAGTTGTCTGGGGTGCTGGGTGTGTTGTCGCAAGTGTTTTGCAAGTCACGAGTTCGAGTCCCCGAGGGTGCCTAGTTGTCTGGGGTGCTGGGTGTGTTGTCGCAAGTGTTTTGCAAGTCACGAGTTCGAGTCCCCGAGGGTACGTGCTTTTTTTTTTTTGTAAGTTAACTTTTTTGTTTTCTGCCGATGTTTTCTACATTGAGTTCACCTTTTTTTTGGGCAGCAACGTTCATGGCTCCACGAACTAGTTCACAGAACGCGCGCAGGCTGGCACTGGCACGCTAGCGAGTTCTCGTTGGCGTGCTGTTGCCATAAGCACCGACTGCTTGCGGGCAGTGGGCACAGGCCAGAATGAACAGACCCGTGGCCTGGGGCGAACACGCTTTTTACGGTACAGGCATGAGTGAGGCAAGCTCCAAATATGGGGGAAAAGCGCATGACATTTGGGCGTCTGCGGGTACGCGGAGGGCGGCCCTGCACTGCGTAGGCCTCGGCTAGTAATGCTCGATTCCAAGCCGTCCTGGGAGGCTTATCTTTATGCATTTTACAGCTGACAACATGGCAAGCGCGGTACGGATGATTACTGAGTTATTGAGCATGCCCCATCCAACGCCACCAGTTTGTGTTTTAAACAGAACCGAAGCCGAAAAACCGAAACGTGGTTGGTTGCATCACATTGGACATCGTCCAATCACACGGTGCCCGCTCCCCTAACGTCACAGCTTTAGTTGGTGCGGGCCGCCGCAAACCGCGCATGGTAGAGTTTTTCCTTCTTTCGCCCTTTGTAAAATAATGACCGATTTGTCAACCGGATATAACGATGACAAGTGTGCTTAATTTTGAGCCAGTCTACGCAGTCCAAGCAAAAACGGGAGCTTGACAAATTCACTTCAGTGTCCCTTTAAATAGCAGGGGTGAAATTACGGACCCTTGCGGGGTGCCTTTGGCCGGTGTTTCGAAAGTTGGGGATTGTATGGGTCCGAGTCGCAACGTGGCTGTGCGGTTTCCTAGGAACGCTTTGACGAAAGTAAAGATTCGGTGGCCGCATTCGGTATGGTTGAGGTTTTCGAGAATGGCTTGGTGTGTGTTACGTTATCAAAGGCGCCCTTAACATCTAATGTGAGTAGGGCCTTTGGGAGCGTCACGGCTGAGGTGGTCTAGTATTTGCTCTTTGATTTGTATAAGGATGTCCTGCGTAGAGAGGTGCTGGCGAAAGCCGAACATTGTTAGGGGGTACAGGTGTTTTTCTTCTAGGTGGGTAGTTAGGCGTTGATGTGCTAAATGTTCGTAGATTTTTTCGAGACATGATGTCAGGGAGATAGGTCGGAGGGTGGTGGGTGATAGAGGCTTGTTAGGTTTCGGGATTAGCGTGATGTCGGAATGCCGCCACTGTTCTGGATAGGTGCACCCTGTTGCCAGTGATGATTGTAGTAGTCAAGGAGAACTTGGAGGGTATCTTCGCTTAGGTTGCGGATGGTGCGATAAGTGATGCGCGTCCTTACCCGGCGTGGTGTTGCTGGTTAGCCGAGCCAGGATGGCTCGGATTTCGGCCAGGGTGAAGGAGTAGTGTCAAGGGCCTTCGTTAGTTGGTCCGGTGTATTGAATGTCCGGTGTGGAAGGGGTAAGTTGCAGGATCTCCGAAGAGGTTGATAGCTTTATGATTGGCAGGAGGTCTCTTGGGGGGAGGGCACTATTCGTATGAGTTGTTGTATCCGGTGATTCGTTTGTTTGTGAGTCGAGCTATTGTCCAGGAGAGATCGCAGTATAGTGCACGTTTTCTTAGTGTGTAGGGTTCCTTGCAGTTGGTTACAAAAATCGTGCCAGTTCTGGGTTGGAGTTGGGCTGCATATGTCTGGGCTTTCTGGGTCCAAAATGGCAATGCGCTTTTTTAGGGTTCGATGTGTGTTTTTGGCGTTTCCACCGCTTTGTGAGGCTCCGCCGAGCATCCCAAATATGCATAAGGTGGGGTCTACCGCAGGTATGTCTTCCGTGAGGGCAATGAGTTGGGTGTGTTTCCCGACCCGTTGCTCAAGGGCTTGGGTCCAATCTTCCAGGTTTTCGCCGATGGGTGGGAGGTCTGAGTCGTCCTTGCGAAGGGCTGGCCAGTTGGTAAGATGGGCAGTGCCTTTTCTGCGCGGTTTTCTTTCGAAGGGTATGCTCGTCGATATTATATGGTGATCACTGCCAAGTGTTTCGCTTAGGCAGAGCCAGGTGGTGTTGGGGCAGTTTTTTGAGAAGGTGAGGTCCGGTATAGTGTCGCGGGGCAACGCCTATTTCCGATTCTCGTAGGGGTAGTAAGGTCGTTTTGGAGGACCAGTTGATTGTTTTGGGCAGCATGGAGTAGGGCAGTGCCCTTTTTTGATGCGAAATGATAACCCCATGCTGGGTGGGGGGCATTGAAGTCGCCAAGGATAAGTAATGGATTATTGCAGGCCTTCCGTGTGGCTTCATGTATGAGGTTGTCTATGGTTTTCAGGTTTTCGGATGGCGGGCTATAGATGTTCAGGATGTAAGCGCTTGGGCTTGACGGGCGGGTCGGGATGAGTTCTACAAAGGTGTGCGGGATGGTCTGGTTGAGGTAGTGGTGCTGGGCTGGGTGGGTGTTATGTACTAGTATGGCGGTGCGGTATTGAGGGTCCTGCGTGAATGTAGTATACTGAGGCAGACGGGGGGTGGAGGTGTTAGTTTCTTGTAGGGCTATTACGCCCGGGGGCTCAGTCTGTATGAAGAGAGATAGTTCGTGCCGTTTGCTGTTGAAAGAGCGGCAATTCCACTGGTACACTATGATGGTGTCGGCCATGGCTTTAGTCATAGTATGGGTGGTGCTTGGGTTTTTTTGGGGGGATGGGCATTCGATAGGGTTTCCTTTATTCCTTGCATGGCCAGTTCAATCTTGTTTTGACGATCCGTGAGTGTTTGAAGATTTCTGCATAGAGTGTTGAGATTTTCAGCCTGTGTGTCGATGAGTTGCTTAAGGGCTTGCGCTAGTTTCGTTTCGATTATTTGTGTGAACGTAGTTTCGATGAGGGCAGAAATTTGTTCCGGAGGGGTAGTTGGTTGTGAAAGGGTTGAGGGGAGTGGGGTTTGCACCAGCTTTTCTATTTTGTTTGTGAGGTCGTCCTTCTGTTTCTGGAATCGTTGTTGCTGCTTTCTGAACTCTTCAAGCATGACAGTGAAGGTGTAGTTGTGCTGAGGGGGTAGGGGGTGGGTAGGGGATAAAGGGATTTGAGCAGTGGGAGCATTCGTGAGTTTGGCTGACCAGCTCACCTTTGTTGGGGTAGCTTTTGGTGTCTCCTTGCTGATGACCGTTGTTGGAGGGGAGAGTGGCGGGTAGTCTTCAGCTGGAACCTGAAGCTTGCCGTGATTGTTAGTCTGGTTGTTAGGGCGCGTCTCATATGGTGTCGGGGTTGGGCGGAAGCGTTTAGGGCAGTCCCGGTTGGCAGTGGGATGGGGTCCGTTGCACAGTTGGCAATGGGGGACACAGTCGTGGTCTTGTGTAGGATTGGAGAATCCGCAATTCGGGCAGCGTGGTTTGTCGGGTTGGGGGCATACGTCTTGGCGATGCCCAACATCTCCGCAGCACTTGCAGGTCTGGAGCGTGCGACGGTACGATCGGCAACGGAGCATTTCGCAGTCAAACTTGATGTAATAGGGGACCCGGATTCCCCTGAAAGTCAGAAGGGCTGACCGCGTTTTGCCCATTATACGTGCGTGGATCAGATATGGGCGGTTTGTGGCTGTTAGTTCCAGAAGTTGGGCTTGCGTGATATTATCTGGAATGCCGTGTATCACTCCTCTTGAGGTGCCGGGGGAGGCTTCATGTAGGCCGTTATGTGGTAGGTAGAGTTTCGCAGAGTGAGGGACGTTAGTTGTGAAAGCCGGTCTGCAACGTGTAGATCGGGTGTGCCGGCAACGATAAGGTTGGTCGTCGGTTGTGCCTGGATCGTGATGAGAGTCCGAAATTGTTGTTCAGGGATGTGGCTGGCGGCAGCGATGCTTCGGGTCAATTCGTGAGTTTGCCATTCGCTTATACGTAGACCGTCATGTGGGCGAATAACGGTGATGTAATGGCTTGGCGGGAAACGTGGTGGGGGGATAGTACGCACCGCGGCGGGGGTTGTGTCAGCAGCCTGGGGCTTCCCTTGTGCTGAGTCAAGTTGTTTCTTGCGTCGGGCGTAGATGGCTTCAATCCACGGGTTAGCGGGCGGAATGGTCCGTCCACTGAGGGGATCGTACTCCATTTGGTTGGCTGTGGTGTTGGTGGTTGGGGCGGCGGGGCTATCAGGGTGAGTTTCCATGGTCGTGACTGAGGCGCCTATGAGCGTAGGCGCGCCACTGGGTTCGGAGCTCGTTTCCATGTCATCGGAGGCAGCGGTTGCCAGTGGCGAGTGGTCGGGCTTCGCGCTGGCCGTCGCGCCCAGGTGTGCGTCCTGCTGCGCCATGGCTGGAGAGCCGCCGCTCGCGCTTGGCCAGGGGAGTAGGCTAGCTGCGGCGCCGGCGTGGTCGGACTTTCAAGCTGACATGTTGTCGCTGCCGTTGGTCCGAGAATGTTGAACGAGATGTCAGGAAGCGTTTGGTGGTGCAGGAAGCGTTTGGTGGTGCGAGGTGTCTCGTTCGCATCGAGGAATCGCACGTTGGAGGCAAAAAACGGGAGTCGAAACGGGGCGCGGGCGCCGGTGTCGGCCCCCTGGCGGCGAAATCAGAGGATGTGATCTAATGTCTCGGGGTCGGGGCAGTGGGTACAGGTGGGTGTGGCCTTGCGACCCTGCCTGTGGAGGCGTGCCGCTGTGTTGTAGCAGCCGGTGCGGAGCCGTAGGAGGGACCGCTCTATTCGGGATATCCCTCTGGTGGGAAGGAGCCGCGGGGCCTCACCGGTGGCCACTCGTTTGCAGGGGTCAATAGGTGACCGGTAAAAAGCGCAAAGGCTCATGGGTGCATTGTTTTCTCCCGCGGAGAGCCGCCACTTCCGGTTCGGGAGCTCTCCTGGCCTCCCGTATGCCGTCGGCTTTCACGCGTGTGTGTGCTTGTTGTTTATCTGTTTCCACTGGAAAAAAAAACGCTCATGCATCGGGAATTCCATAAATAACAACGTTTGACCACACTAGGGGTTTATCTGACAGGTAAGCACCCTGTGACAAATAAACAACACGCACACACGCGCCTGACAGCCGCCGGCACACGCAGGCGTACGGGAAGTGGCGGTAGCAGACGACGTACCATGAGCCTTTGCGCTTTTTCGGAGGGGAATAGCAGTTGTGATAGAGTTCACGGTTGGCGGTGGCGAGGAGGAGCCCCGGAGCGGTGCGAGTAAATCGACCTAACTGGTGTGAAAGCTGGGGGTGCTAGATATATACTGTTGCTGAATGTGTCCAACGTTGGCCCACATTTGGCAACATTGTCACCACGTTGTGTAACGTTGCCTAACGTTACACAACATAGGCAACACGGCAGAAACGTTGCGGCAACAATTTGTGTTACTAGGGAATTATGTGGCCTGCAAGCGTCATGTCACGACGACGCACGCCTCTTTGTGCCAGCCCATGACATGTTTGCCGCTCCAAATGGCACCGCCCAGGCGTGCAGTCGCGCGAGATCGGGCCCTGCCGATTAGCAACCCGGAAGTAGATAGCGGGGCTTTGAAGAGATGTCGGAATGGCGGGGATCCGGACAATACGGGCGCTCATTAATTGGAGAGATTTGGGATTTCCCATGCTGATTTTATAGGTTGACCTTGTTGCTGTTGACATTCTTGACAGACAGGCTTTGGAGTTTTGTAAAGCACAGTAGTGAAAGTTCTGAAGAAGCTGTTGAAAAGGGCTTTCTTCATTAATAACACTGCTTTGTCCCGAATAATGCCGGAGATTTTGGCGCAGTGATAGTTTAAAGGCGATGGCGGAAATTTTGGCGCAAGCCAATGCTATGGCCGAGCAGATGCAGAAATTTTGGGGCAGCCACAGCGTCCAGCCGATGGAGGAAATTTTGGGGAAGCGAAAGTGCAGAGGTTTTAGTCAGCCCATGACGGAAATTTTGGGGTAGCCAAAGTGGTGAAAAGCTTGGGGCAGCGAAAGTACTTAGGCTACAGTCTTGCCGATGGTGGAAATTTTGAGGCGGCGAAAATACTAAGGCTAGAGACCTGCCGATGGCGGATATTTTGGGGGCAGCGAAAGTAATAAGGCTACAGTCCTGCTGGTGGCAGAAATTTTGGGGCAGGGACAGTTCTAAGGCTACAGTCCTGCCGATGGCGGAAATTTTGGGGCAGTAAAGGCTACAGTACTGCCGATGGTGGAAATTTTGTCGCAGCGAAAGGACTAAGGCTACGGCTCTTCCAACGGCGGAAATTTTGGGGGCAGCAAAAGTTGTAAGGGTAAAGTCCTGCCGGTGGCGTAAATTTTCGGGGCAGCGAAAGTAATAAGGCTACATTACTGCCGATGGCGGAAATTTTGGGGGCAGCGACAGTACTAAGGCTACAGTCCTGCCGACTGTGGAAATTTTGGGGCAGCGAAAGGACTAAGGCCACGGCTCTGCCAATGGCGGAAATATAGGGGGCAGCGAAAGTAATAAGGCTACAGTCCTGCCGGTGGCGGGAATTTGGGGGCAGCGAAAGTAATAAGGCTACAGTCCTACCGATGGTGAAAATTTTGGGGCAGTGAAAGGACTAAGGCAACAGCTCTGCCGATGGCGGGAATTTCGGGGCAGCAAAGTACTAAGGCTACAGTACTGCCGATGGCGGAAATTTTGTGGCAGCGACAGTTCTAAGGCTACAGTCTTGCCGATGGTGCAAATTTTGGGGCAGCAAAGGCTACAGTACTGCCGTTGGTGGAAATTTTGGAGCAGCGAAAGGATAAGGCTACAGCTCTGCCGATGGCGGGAATTTTTAGGCAGCGACAGTACAGTCCTGCCGATAGTGGAAATTTTGAGGCAGAGGAAGTACTAAAGCTACGGTCCTGCCGATGGTGGACATTTTGGGGCACCGACAGTATATAAGGCTACAGTCCTGCCGATGGTGGATATTTTGGGGCAGCTAAAGGACTAAGGCTACGGCTCTGCCGATGGCGGAAATTTTGGGGGCAGCGAAAGTAATAAGGCTAAAGTCCTGCTGGTAGCGGAAGTTTTGGGGGCAGCGACAGTACTAAGGCTACAGTCCTGCCGATGGTAAAGGAGTAAGGCTACGGCTCTTCCAATGGCGGAAATTTGGGGGGCAGCGAAAGTATTAAGGCTAAAGTCCTGTCGGTGGCGGAAATTTTGGGGGCAGCGAAAGTAATAAGGCTACAGTTCTACCGATGGTGGAAATTTTGGGGCAGTGAAAGGACTAAGGCAACAGCTCTGCCGATGGCGGGAATTTGGGGCAGCGAAAGTACTAAGGCTACAGCTCTGTCGATGGCGGGAATTTCGGGGCAGCAAAGTAATAAGGCTATACAGTACTGCCGATTGCGGAAATTTCTGGGCAGCAACAGTACTAAGGCTACAGTCCTGCCGATGGTGGAAATTTTGGGGCAGGGGAAGTACTAAGGCTACAGTCCTGCCGATAATGGAAATTTCGGGGCAGCAAAAGTACTATGGCTGCAGTCCTACCGATGGTGGAAATTTTGGGGGCAGCGAAAGTAATAAGGCTACAGTCCTGCCGGTGGCGGAAATTTTTGGGGCAGCGACAGTACCAATTGCCTACAGTCCTGCCAATTGTGGAAATTTTGGGGCAGTGAAAGGACTAACGTTACAGCTCTGCCGATGGCGGGAATTTCGAGGCAGCGAAAGTACTAAGGCTACAGTACTGCCGATGGTGGAAAATTTGGGGCAGCGACAGTACCAAGGCTACAGTCCGGCCGATGGTGGAAATTTTGGGGCAGAGGAAGGTCCTACGGTCCTACAAGGCTATGGTCCTGCCGATAATAGGGAGTTTTAGCTGACCGTCTTTCACGGTCCGCTCCGCTCCGATAGCAATCGGAATCGCTTTTGCGCATGCGTGGCGCGCTTGGCCGCGAACGGCATTGGCTCCGGTTGCGCTGAGCGGGCCGCCGATACCGGAGCGGAGCGTCGAAAACGGTCAGCTAAAACTTTTTAATGAAAATTTCGGGGCAGCAAAAGTACTAAGGCTACGGTACTGTGAAGGGCGGAAATTTTAGAGCAGCGAAACTACTAAGGCTGAAGTCTTGCCGATAATGAAAATTTAGGGGCAGCAAAAGTACTAAGGCTGCAGTCCCTCCTGATTGTGGAAATTTTAGGGCAGTGACAGTACTACAGCTACAGTCCTGCCGATGGCGGAAATTTGGGGCAGCGAAAGGACTAACGCTACAGCTCTGCCGATGGTGGGTATATCGGGGCAGCGAAAGTACTAAGGCTACAGAACTGCCGATTGTGGAAATTTTGGTGCAGCGAGAGGACTAAGGCTACAATCTCTGCCGATGGCGGGAATTTCGGAGCAGCAAAATTACTAAGGCTACAGTACTGCCGATCGCGGAAATTTTGGGGCAGCCAAAGTGCGAAGGCTACAGCCCTGCCGATGGCGGAAATTTCGGGGCATCCAAAGTGCGAATCCCTCCCTATGGCGAGAATTTCGGGGCAGCGAAAGTACTAAGCCTACAGTATTGCCAATGGCGGAAATTTCGGGGCTCCTGTCGATAATGAAAATTTTGGAGCAGCAGAAGTATTAAAGGGACCCAGAAAAGCCTTCTGTAAAAGTTACAAAATGCCTGTATTGTCGTGTAGCCCCAATATAGCGATGCAATGCCCTTGGAATTATTGATCTACATTCAGTATTAGCTGCGCCAGAATCAATTAAATGCACCTCTCCTCACTTGCCGATCGACTCCTCCTCCCTCTCTGCTTCCTTCAAAGCAGCTGGAAACACTGGGAATATCCCCATGTGACATCGCGACGCTCGACTTCCGTTCTGCGCCAGCTACATTCCTGCGCCTAGGCACGCGTCAATCGCTGCGGACCCGCCTTTGCCTCGTGATCGCACAGGGAGGAGGAAGAGCAGCCGGAAGCCAATGGCAGTGACGCCGCCGGCGGCCGAACTCGCCGGCGATTGGGCGAATCAGGGAGCGCCTTCGCCGTTGCGTCAGCCGCGATCGCCGTTGCGTCAGCCGCGGTTGCCGTTGAGTCAGCCGCGGTCGGCTCGCTGCGGCGCCGCGCTCATCGGCTGAGAAAGGCGATTTTCAAAAATTGTTTACAAATTATCCGTGCAACGTATGGGGCTCACACTTGGCTCAAAAATCCCCCGTTATGTGTTCTACCACCTGCATGCGTTTGATTGCCACATTCACAAAGCTTTTCGGGGTCCCTTTAAGTCCTGCCGATGGCGGAAATTTTGGGGCAGCGAAATCACTAAGGCTACAGTTCTGCAGATGGTAGATCAGTGAGGCTGAAACAGTTCGCGGCAGCTGTGAATGAACCGTCGGTAGAAGTTTAGCAGGCCTGAGAATTCCCGTAGCTTCATAGTAGAGGTGGGCTGCGAGAAGTCTTGAACTGCCTTTATTTTCGTGTTGTGAGGTCTGATGTCATGGTAGATGACCAGGTGGCACAGGAATTCGATGGTCTGCGCAGGCCGAAGAGGCACTTCAGATGCATGACAAAGCCATATTCGTCATGTCGAGCAAGGACGGCTCGTTAATGCGCTCCGTGCTCTGATGGTGCGGTGCTTGCAATCAAGAGGTTGTAGAGGTAGGCAAAGACAAATTATAAACCACGGGTGGCCGCACCGATGAAACGTTGAAGTGTCTGGGTGGTGTTACGCAAGCCGAAGAGCATGCGGACGTACTCGATGAGATCGAATGGAGAGATGATGATGGTCTGCGGGATGTCTGCTGGTTACACGGGTGATAGATTTTGACCAAGTTCACCTTGCTGAATACTTTTAATTGCTGCAAATGCGGTTCCGGGTATCGGTCTGGAATGGTGATCGCGTTGAGGGCCCGGTAGTCGCCGCATGACCTCTAGTTATCGGGGTCCTTGGGCAGGGCTGCGCGTAGTTGCTAGAGGGTGGGGACGATTACCAGTTCTAGAATGTGCTCGAACTCTCGACGAGCAATGACCTAACGCTATCAAAAGGGACGATGCGGTCGAGCGCCGTTGAAAACAGGGAGTCCCTTCGTGACGATGTGGTAATGGGTGATGGTGTGCTTCACCGAGGACTCTCCCGTGTAGGGCCTTGTGATTGCCGAAAAATTGGCAAGAATCTTTTTGTGGGCTGAAGATGGCATACCAGCTCGAAGTGCGGTAGCCGTGGCAGGGCAGAGAACGCCGCACACTAAAAGGCCCGTCGTCATGTCCACGAGGCTTCGAGAGTGCACGCCACGCGCGCGCGTGTGCGGCCAAGTTGTAGAAACCCAGGAAACCAGTGTCGAGAATGGGCTGCTTGATCTTGGATTTTGGAAAAGCCACCGGAAGGCGCGACGTTGGCCGAAATTGACTGTGAGCGACAGCTGGCCGTAGGTGTCGATCGGCGAGTTGTTGACAGCGAATAACGTGGAGGTCATTTCCTGGCGTCGTTGATCGAGCGAGGGGCCGGTAGGACGCTGATTTCGGCTCCCGAATCGACCAAGAAGCGGTGGCCTGCAACCTTGTCGGTGATGTAGAAGAGGCGGCGAACTGCGTGAACGGGTTCACTTGCCACCGCCAGTGCCCGGTTTCCTAGTTTTCCGTCAATGAGCAGGGCTGTCTGGCGGCACTTGCGGGCGGCTCCTCCATAGGTACGAAGATAGCAACAGACGCCTTAAGGGCCAGGCTCACCGAACGTGACAGAAGGGTATCTCGAGAACGGGACGGAGATCGGGAGTACCGGCGGCCGTGGGATGCACGTCAGCGGTGGGAGAAGTATGCGATGAATGCCAGCTGATGGCTCAGTTCTGAAATCGACCAAGCCTGGAGTCAACATTTGAGGTGGGGGGCGTTCTGATGACTGTGGTGATGCCGGGGAACCGGGAGTAGTCCGCGATGCGGTAGGCCAGTTCCGCGAGCAGCTCAAGAGGCACGTCACCGGCAGCCGCAAGTACCAAGACCATGTTTTGTGGGAGGCGAGGTCGCGAAGAAGTAGGTTGTTGAGGTCCTGCCATGATCGCCAAATAGCTGCCGCATGCGATGGAGCTGCTGGGAGGGCCGCATGTCGCCCGAGCTCCTCGAATGTTCAAAAGCTGCTGAAGATTGCTCCGCTCTGACTCGAACATGCGGTGAATGATCGCGGCCTTGATGTGGTCGTACGGTGCTACAGGACGTGGGACATCGAGGATGTTGGCAAGCTCGTACGTGATGCTGCCTGGCAAGGAGGTCACGACGCTTTCGTCTCCCGGCTAGTGTTGCGATGCAGACGAAAGCGCGCTTCGAATTGCGTGATCATGTGCCGCGGGTTCAGAGTCCAACAAGAGGGCTAACACAGGTCTGTCCGGTGCGCAGGTCTGCTAGCGCAGGTCTGCCCGCCGAGTCCGGTGGTGCCGAAGAGTCCGATCAGAAAAAGGCAACTTTGGTCCTCGTCACCAATTCATGTCGCGACCGGCGCAGAGACAATCAGACGCAACAGCGTTTGGGCTAGAACTACTTTTATTCCTCCAGCGTGAACGCATGTGGTGGTAGTGGTGGTGGTGGCCCGAAAAATGACGCATACCCACTTAGGGGGATTGGCCAAGAAGAGTTATGTTTTCATTACAATCAATCATGCGAGGCAAAATAATGGAGCAGAAGAAAGAATTTGGCCTAGGTTAATGAGAGAGAGAGAGGAGAGAGAGAGAGAGAACACGAAAACAAAACAACACAGAGAAGAGTAGGAAAACTATACCAAAAATCAGCCTAATCGGAATGTTTTTAACACTGCAGACGAGCTGTCTCCGAAATGAAGGAGTGGATGGCGTTGCACACGTACCTATGGCATCGGCCCAGCCTAGTCTCCCCAAACGACAAAAGCATCGGTACAGTCAAAGGCAGTCCAAGACGTAGCAGGGGAATCTCCAGCAGCCTTCTCCGATGGTTAGAAAATCGGCGGCAAAAAAGAAAGAAATGCTCTTCGGATTCAATTCTTGATAAAATTGGCAGAAGGGGGAGGTTATCAGATTTGCCCTATATAAATACCGATTAAGCGGCGTCACACCACAACGAAAAGAAGTAAGCAATATATTTCGCACAAGCGACTTTGGCATAAACTTCTCAGCAGTACCTGAGGTGTTCAAGGTCAGGAGAAGTGTTCAGACCATGATCGGAGGCATCTTGATTGAACAGGTTGTGGGGACCAGGGTTCTGACGGCGGCCTAGCTCGATCCTCGAGATCCGGCCGCACGGCTAGCTCCACTGAACACCGCCACGGATCACCAACTTGGCGTATCGGCAGCGAACAGCAAGGAACACAGGACACAGAATTCGCCCACTCCGACGTTTATTGCAATGCAATAAAGGAGACGTCGGGCGCGTCGTTCTACACCGCCGACCACCTTAGCCAGGGCGGGAGAGACAGGCGCGAGGGCGGACAAAGGCAGGCCAAAAAGGAGCGAGTCGAACTTACGGCCGCTCCCGACGATGGTTCGTGTCCAAAAACGCCCTACCTCGTAGCCCGCCTCGGACCAGGCCGCCGGAGCTTCCGGGCAAACCTGTCACATGAGGGGGTCGGCCGCGCCCCCTCGCTCTCACGGGTATCCTCCCGGAGGGGGAAGCGCGCGACCGCGAAGAGAGAGGTACCACCCCTCTCGCCTCCGCGGCGGGCCGAGAGGGATAGGCAAGATGGCGGAGCTCCGCAATTCCCACAAGGTATTGGCGATAACGTGCCAACAACACGCAAGAAAACGGGAGAAGAACCTTGACGATCGGTAAAGCCAAAGCTGTTTTAGCTCATATGTCAGCGGTTTCATTGAGGGTCAACCCACAGTTGCCGGGCAGCCAAACGAGCCGAATCTCCCGCACGTGAATGGGGACGCAGGAATAAAAAGTTTTGAGAATAGAATGTAAAGTTTCTGAGGAGAGAGCCATGCACACGGACAAGGAGTCGGTGAGTAACATCACGGAAGAATTCGCCGAATCAAGTTTCAGGATTGCAAGGAGTAGATCAAGAAATTGTGCATAAAAAATTGGGATGAAATCGGGTAACTGCAATGAAAAAAACCTTTTCGTCTTTTTCGAAGCGTCAGTTGCAATGACCACGTGGGATGGGTATTCGGACGGATGAGCCAGGAGAATGTTATTGATTATGTTAGGCGGGAGAAGCTTAGTGTTCTGGGGGAAAATATTATCGAACGAAATCCTTACTACTGTGGATGGTAACTGCAAGGCGGGAACTGAAAGGAGGGTGGTGTTTAATGGAGTAAGCAACGAATTGGCAAAAATGACCTGTAGGCGCCGGAGACGAGGCCAATGGGAACCAAAAAAACGACATTGCGTGCTGGAGGAAAACAGCCTGTGGCCTGGCCAGCGGGGACTCAAAGAACTGTGCGAATGCATTGACTGTTAGGTATTTGAACCTGGAGTTCAGCGTTGGGACTCCGGCTTCTAAGTACAACACCCTAATCGGGACGTAAGCGGGCAGACCTAAGCAGCAGCGCAATGCTTGACGTTCAAGCTTCACCAAAGGGGTCGCAGAGCCAGAGAACAAAGCGCACCCAAATTCTAAGACTGGGCGAACATACATGCGGTAAATCATCAAGAGTGTATCTGCTCCCAGACCTGATCGCTTGTGACTAAGACCCCTCAAAAAGAGCGACAGCGCGGGAGCCTTTCGCTGCAATGTGCTCAATGTGGAGGCGCCAATTCAATTTACTGTCATATATAACCCCAAGGTATTTTAGTGAATCAACCTGCCGAATAGAATGTTGACGATAGGATAACGAAATGGATGGGTCCGTAAGGGGGAACACGAGAATGGCACACTTATTAATATTTAACGAAAATTTCAGTGTCCAGCCATAATTAGGAGCGCCCTAGCGTCTTCGTCGTTGTGTTGTTGTTCCTGGTGACCTGCCCCATACCCACGTGGGGGCGCGTGCTGGCCAGGAATCGGGCGTGAGGAGGGCTAATGCACCCGCTTGAAACACCGGAAAATTATGAACCTAGCGATTTATACGCAGAAAGAGAGCATTATTACAAAATAGAACCAATTGAAAGTTGAAAGTAGAGTTTGGAATAAAAAAAAACGACCTTTTTGGGCCGGAGAAAGTACATGCAAGAATCAAAGCTAACAGGGCAGGCGCCTGGTCTCGGAAACGTATGCATGAATGGCAGCAGCCACCCCTCGGTGACTATATATATCCCAGTGATTTGGCCCCAAAAGATAGCACTGGCATGGAAATAGAAAGACCAATTCCCAGCGTCCAAGCGTGCGCGTGGGCTCTGCCAATGTTCATAGAGCCAGACAATCTCCCAGTGCCAACCCAGAAGTGTTGAGGTATGAACGAAACAGACAGCTGAAAGCAGAAGCAAACAGGTCAAATCAAGCAAATCTCAGACCAGAGGACATCGACAGGTTCATTTCCTACTTTCAGGAAATGACCTCCAGTGAAACAACCAGAGACATTGACAGCATTATCTCCAGCCCCTACTTAGCAAGTCTTCCACAACTACCAGATGAAGACTTTGTACACTTAGTCGCTCCGATTACTTTAAAAGAATTAACAGAGTCAATGAAGCAACTCCACAAAGGCAAGGCGCCAGGAGTGGATGGATTGCCAGTTGAGTTTTACAGCACATTTTGGGACCTTCTTGGACCCTTCTTATGCGCAGTACTAAATAACATTCTAACAACGCACACAGTACCCCACACCTTTAAACGAGGTAGGATTATCCTAATACTAAAAAATGCCGGGGC
The DNA here is from genome assembly GCA_013339765.2 of Haemaphysalis longicornis. Lineage (NCBI taxonomy): Eukaryota > Metazoa > Arthropoda > Arachnida > Ixodida > Ixodidae > Haemaphysalis > Haemaphysalis longicornis. The sequence goes on from CM023456.1 coordinate 25,115,456, forward strand.
TTGGAACGAACCTACAAGCTGGCGCCCCATTACGCTACTGGGGACGGATTACAAATTACTCGCATCAGTACTAACAAGACGGCTACAACTTACTTTGCCGGAAGTGATAACATCGTGGCAAGCTTGCTCAGTTACAGACAGGAACTGTCAAACCTTGAACATGTTAAACAGGGACATAATAGAGTACACCAAAACGAGACAGGCTAGAGGCTGGCTCATTTCTTTAGATCAAGCACAGGCGTTTGACAGAGTAGAACACAACTACATTTTCGCAACTTTAGCAGCCTTCGGATATCCACAAAAGTTTATTAATATATTAGTAATCCTTTATGAAAACATGCAGAGTGATCTAGTAGTAAACAAACAGGTAGCAACTAGCCTGAGCGTAACAAGAGGTGTCCGACAAGGGTGCCCACTTTCCCCATTACTCTTCGTTTTAGCAATAGAACCGTTCTTAAAAAATGTCGAAAACAACTCGCATATCCTAGGCTTACAGCTTCCAGGGAGCCAGACAGTTAAAGTAACGGCGTATGCCGATGATGTTACTTTGTATCTAAGGGACGAAGATAGTTTAGTGCATGCACTTAATTGCTTTGAGGAGTATTCTGAGTTAGCCGGCGCAAGACTAAATTGCACAAAAAGTAAAGCCCTAAGCCTAAGCCCAGTAGGAAAACAACACATATATGGCATCCCAGTTGTCACACATGTAGAAATCCTTGGAGTTACTTACACGTCAAGCGGGGTATCACTTAAGACATGGCACCAAGCACTTAAACAACTCAGGGAGGATATAAACGAAGCCTTAACTTACGACTTTTCATACGCGGTTAGAGGTATCTGGCACTAAACGTTTTTACAGGGAAAGTATGGTACATAGCAGGGACAGCTGCCCTTCCTCGATACATAGCGGTTAAAATTACATCTGAAGTATTGCGCCTGTTCTGGTCGGATAAAACAGCCCTGGTCAAAACCGGGAAACTGGGCCTGCCCAGACAATTCGGGGGGTGGAACATCCCCTCCGTAACCAACTATGCCGTGACCTATGCTTTGAAAAGTGTTCTTAGGGTCCTTGATCTGCAGACGGGGCATCCAGCAAGGCAGCTCAGTGTATATTTCTTGGGAGCGCAAGCTAGGTTATTTCTCCAGCACACTCCGGATGGGCCTAAGGCAACCCAGCCACCCCCCTTTTACACCAAAGTAATAGCGGCATATAGGAAACTAACTACACATAATTCACAAAGGGAAATAGAAGATATGAGGAACATAGAACTGGCTCAGAAACTAGATGAGACGAGCCCTGAAAACCTAGATGAGAAACAAAAGAACTTTCCCTGGCGCACGCTGATCAATGCAAATGTACCGGGTGAAGCCCAGGACGTAACATGGAAGTATGGGTGGTCAGTCTTGCAGACGAAAACGGTCTTAAAGAGATGGGGTACAGCAACAACAGACAAGTGTGTGCACTGTAATAAGAGGGAGACAAATGAGCACGCAATGATCCAATGCACAGTGGCCAAAACATTTTGGCTCATAGTGAGCAGGGCATATAGACAACTCCGCATTCGGGACTTTCTGGAGGGCAGACGGTGCCCAAGAAACCCTCTAGCAGTGCTTATCATAACGATTGGTTTTATGTGCTGTGGATAAACAGGCATATCGCTGTCAAGCAATTGCGCCCCCGACGTAACCAGTGGAACTTACTGATCCACATGCACACAAAACTAATAGAAAACCTGGAAGCAGAGCTCTTCTTCTTAGGGGAAGAAGAATTCTTGAGAAAATGGTCTTGTCCTTTCATTGAGGTTCAAAACGGGCGAGTGCAGCCTGAGTTGCACTCCAATACATGGATTACGCTTCACGGGAACATAAAGGGAGGCTTATAAAAACGGGTGCGCCTGAGCCGCACACCATTACATGGGCTACATTTCATGGGAATATAACGGGAGGCTCATAAAAGTAAGTGCACTTGAGTTGCACTCCAATAACGTAAGGGTCAAGTTTACGGGAACATAAGGGGAGGCTTTTAAAAGGCGCAGGCGCCTCGGGCGGGGAGACTTTCCTCCCGCACCTGTGCACTTGGCGCCTCACTCTACTACAAGCGAGCGGGCTCGCAAATGTAAGCCGCGTATGGCGTTTTTACAGGTGTAAGCCATGTGGTGCGGATGTAAACCGCGTGATTGTGTTGCTACTGCCAAAGGTAGTTCCAATTGCATTCTGTAAACAGGTCATGTTCTGAGTATTCAATAAGTTTTGTGGCCCCAAATGGGAAGGTGGCCAAATAAGTGTATGTGGTACAGTCAACAAACCAATGCTCGGTCTCTTTTGTATTTGTTTTTGCATTTGAATGTTTTGTGGTTGCGTATGAAGCAAGGAAGACCCCGAGTAAGTGAAACGTCTTGTGTAAAGGGAGCTGGTGCCTGGGGTGGGGGAGCAGTCCCCCCCCTCCCAGGACACAGGCTGTCCTCTCAGTGCACAATTTATGTACCAAGAAGTGTACGTCTTTTGCATTTGTGTTCATGCCGTGTTAGTTCTTGACTCAATTTATGTACCAAGAAGTGTACGTCATTTGCATTTGTGTTCATGCCGTGTTAGTTCTTGACTCATTTCGTATCTGCTTTGTTAATAGCAAGGAGAGATGTCGTCCTGGAATGTAACGGACGGATCGAGTATGTGAACGTGGAAAAGCGTAACCACGAGTGTTTTGTACCTGCTTTTGTTACAGGAGAAAAATAAAATTCCTTTGCTTGCGCCACGTGAGGGGCTCCCGCCCTCGTCGTCGTCGTCGTCTTCGGCGCAGGGAACCCTTGGTATAGTGAACTAGAATATACCCTTGGCGTGCTTGTCCCCCAAATCACCCAAGCTATAGCGAGAGCATGCCCCAGTGGGGTGAAGAACCTTCAAGAGGCCATAGTAAGACCGAAGTGGACTTCCAACATCATCTTGGTTAGCACACCGAACCAAGAAGCCGCTAACGAATTTAGAACCATAGAAACCCTGACCATCGGAGAAAAAAAGTATGATGTAAAATCGTACGTGGCTTACTCCGAACAAGAAGTTAAAGGCGTCGTTCACGGCTTTGCTCCTGGCACTACCTCAGAAGAACTTCTGGACGGCCTGCACGTGCGGACCATCGACACCAAGATCGTGTTCGCTCGCATGCTGGGCAAATCGACCACCGCTCTTGTCACCTTCGAGGGCAACACGGTTCCCCGCGCCGTCTACTTTTACGGAGGGGAAATGACGTGCTACCTATACAAGGCTACAAGGCTGGTCTGCCAAATATGCAGAAAAACGGGGCACAGAGCCGACGTATGCCCAGAACCCAACGCCAACATCTGCTCGTCATGCGGAGAAGAAAACCCTGCGAAAGACCACAAGTGCACGCCAAAATGTGCGCTGTGCAAAAAGGAACACCACACGGGCTCCAAGGAGTGCGAGCTGAAATTCCGTAGCCCCAGAGTCCCACCAGGCAACAGAAGCAAAATTTCAACGAAGCAAAGCAGACCAAGATGGTTCGACGACGAGTGGCCAGAGCTGGAACACCACCCGGAGCCAGAAGACCGAGAGGACCAACCAGCCCAAGGGAAACCCAAGGGTTCTGGGACCAAGGCCCTCAAGAAGAAGAGAAGCAAAGAAGACGACAGAACTAAGGTGAGCTGGGCAGATGCAGCTTCCCAGGACTATATTAAATGCAGAGCATTTCAGTAACTCACGATGTCACCCGCGTTGGCGTCCGTAGTCCGCACGCTCACTGCGCATGCGCGTCGAGTCGAGGCGAAAGCGAACACATCTCTCGCGAGGGGCATTGGATTGGATTCGAACACTCTCTCGCGAGGGGCATTGGATTGGATTCGATTGGATTGGCTTGGCTTGGATTGAATTTGGATTAGATTGGATTAAAGTGGATTGTGTTGCGTCATAGCCGCGGCACGTTGCGTCATAGCCGCGGCAGACGCGCTTGGGCCGGCGCATGTGCAGTACTCTCTCTTCCGCGGTTTCCTCTCCTTCGGGCGCGCTGCGCATATAACCGGTGTGCCGTTCTCCGGCCAAGCAACATCCGCGGTTGGCTCAAACACCTAGAGTCCACGCCGCTTTACAAGTACGCCAACGTCGTCGACTGGGACCGGCTTACGCAGTCCCCTCAACGTATATAAGCGGCGGAGCGCGCGTTCGGAATTCAGTCAAGGGCGTCTTTGCATGGCTTACGCTTGACGTGACGCTTTGCTTGACTCGAGTAGATGCGACGCATTTACTCGAGTTCCCCCCGTGGGAAGATGCGGGCGGTTTTCTTTATCCTATAACCACGCCCGACGGATAAACAAATACTTTTGTCAAATGGACACAAAATAAACGCATTACATTACCTATATATGAACAACGAAATAAACTGCTTTTGACGGTACTGTAACGACCTACCATGAGTCAGTAATTTGGAAGGTGCAGGATGACACGTTGTAGAGGGGCACAGAAGAATTGCATAGAAATCACTGAATTCCGATTTGAAAACATACTATGCGCCGAATTGTTTTGTTGTTGTAACAGAACGACCCCACTTTCCATGCTCCTTTTTTGTCATAAACGCGAAATGTCCAAGCAAAGCAAATATAAGAATGAAATTGCAGCTCTCAAGGAACTTATATTAGACATTAAGGCCGAAAATGTAATGTTAAGGAAGAAATTGGAGAACTACGAGATCAGAAGGAAGAAACCCAACCCAAACAGAAACTGAACCCTCCACATCGGGCGCTCGAACCACAGCAGTACTGGACGACAATCTAATTAGTCGAATGAACAGGAAAATTCAAGAATTTAAAATAGAAATAGAAGTACAGTTTAAAAAAATCCTCATGGATTGGAGCAAAGCCATAGGGGAAGAGAATGCACAAATCCCAATGACCAGGCGAAGAAGCAATTAGAACAGGCTAATAAGCGGAAGCTCAATGACACACGAGTGAGCGAAAATCCTAAACAAATAATCATTGAAACGACCCAAGCCAAATGGACGCGGAATCCGATGACACAGACTCAGAAGATGACCTATAGACAGGCAGCAAATCCAAGAACAATCAATAATATGGCAATGGAATTGTAGAAGCCTACGTAATAAGAAATACTCGTTAGAAACGTACATAAGCACCATAGAACTGAAACCGGACGTCATATGTCCTGCAAGAAGTAAAGGTGCAAACTAGTCTCAGAGGATACAATAGGATGGACCTTTCAAAGACTTCAGAGCAGCTGTATACTGTAAAAAAAGACATAACTTGCCGGAAGCACTACTTATCCACTAGAGAACCGTTAGCGAACTTGGTTGAAATATACCCCACCCAGAGAGGACAGAAGAGTTTCTTCATATTGAACATATACAGCTCTCCTTCCAACCCAAAAAGAGAATTTTACCCCTCTTTTCCAAGAGACGATGCGCCTAACCCGGAACAATAACATCATAATCTTGGGAGACATGAACGCTCCACATAATGAATGGAACTACAATTACAACTCCGTAAAAGGAAGAAATTTAATTGATACTATGGAATATTAAATCCCAAACGATCAATGATACGGCATACCCCACCAGAACGGGTAACCACAGATGCAAAGATGCATGCCCTGACTTGACCATTGTGCCCACCAAGGGCAGACTCACGGCCTGGACAAATACGGGTGAGAATCTCGGCAGCGATCACGATATCGTAGAGATCAGGACGAAATCAGACAACTTTAGAAGCAAGGCAAGAAAACAAAAGATCACTAATTGGGACGTTTTTCGAGAAAAGCTAAGAGAAAAAAGAATAGAAGACATAGACATCTGGTGTCATAACATTAAGAGAAGCTCTCAAGAGAGTCCACCAAGGAATTTGGACAAGAGAGCGAATACCTGTGTGTCGACAACCATCTGATCAGTCTATGGAACAAGAAACAAAAGCTAACTAAGCGATGGGAAATGAAAAGACACAACAAGAAGCTAAAAGCAAGAATTAAAAAGATCACGAATCTAGCTAGGAAGTACGCGATACAACTCGCGAATCAGAAATTGGCAAGACTTCTGTGACACACTCAAGAATACCCTAAATACCTCGAAGACATGGGCGATAATTAATGGTATGCTCAATCCGGAGACAACAAGAAGGGAGACCGGACACAACATCAACAGAGTAGCCAAAGGTTTCGAAGGCACCAACGAGGAACTAATTAGAGCCCTAAAAGACAGATTTGAACTGAACGCGAAAATTCCCCCCTCTACAAGAGAATACCGAGGTTCCCAAAATGCAAAGCTCGACAGTGACATCACAAAAGAAGAAGTATATCAAGCCATCCTTGCCAGCAAACGAAAGAGTGCGCCAGGAGAAGATGGAATTGACAATAACATACTCAGGAACCTAAATGACTCACAACTGGAAGCATTAGCTGCATACATAAATGAAAAGTTATGGAAGCCGAACCGATTACCTATGCAATGGAAACACTCGAGAATTACGACAATACCGAAACCAGGGAAGCCACCGGCTATTGAAAATCTACGACCCATATCACTAACCTCGTGCGTAGGGAAGGTGTACGAAAGAATTATCACGACAAGGCTCCAAAAGCACTTGGAGGAAAACAACATGTTTCCACACTGTATGATTGGTTTCCGCAGTGGACTATCCACTCAAGATGCCTTTCTACAGCTGAGACACGACATCCTCAATCGCAATGACGACTACGATCAAATTGTATTAGCCCTGGATCTGAAAGGGGCATTTGACTACGTATCGCATGAGGCAATATTGAAGGCAGCTGAAAAGGCAGGATGCGACAAGAAAGTTTATGATTACATCAGAAACTTCCTGTCAAACAGAACAGCCACGATTGGCATTGGAAACACTAGATCCGAACCTTTCGAAATGCCTAACAGGGGAACTCCACAGGGGCCATCATTTCCCCAGTGCTGCTCAACCTGACAATTATTGAATAGCCAAGAAATTAGAAGAGAAAGAACACATCGGCAAATCAATCTACGCAGATGACATCACCATCTGGACCAAAAGTGGAACCCTCTCAGAAAAACTACTGATTTTACAAGAAACAATGAACGAGCTACAAGAGCCAATACGAAGAAATGGCTTAAATGTGCCCCGGAAAAAACTGAACTCATTAGAATAAGACCCTCCAAAGAGGAAATTCCCCCTGGAAGCATAGTAATTGACAACCAAAACATTCTCTTCAAACCGACGATAAGAATATTAGGCATGCACATACAAAAACGACAACAAGGCCACCACCACCTTGGACAAGCTAAAGGAAACAACACAACAACTGGCTACAGCCATCCGAAGAATCACAAGATCAAGAAAAGGCATGAGAGAAGAAGACACTCTCAAGCTGGTTCAAGCATTAATCATGAGTAGAATTACTTACAGCTTACCGTACCACTACATCGACGCAAATCAACATGAGAGGGTCGACGCACTCATTAGAACTGCCTACAAGGCAGCTCTCGGTCTTCCCATATACACCTCAAATGAGAAATTCTACAAGTTGGGAATGTGCAACACCTTTCGGGAGGTCACAGAGACTCTCCTAGCCCAGAAAGAATGACTACTGAATACCAAGACTGGAAGAGAAATACTGAGAAGAGCCGGGTACTCAGTCCACTCAGAGTACATACAGAGAACGACAGAACTTTCTCCTCAACAAAGAGCAAGCCTCAAAATTGCACCGATTCCCCGAAAAATGAATCCCATGGAACAAAGGAAGAAGACTAGCACGAACAAGATACATAAGGAAGACATACGGCAAAGACCCGGACGCAGTGTACACCGACGCGGCAACTAACAGCCGTGGCAACGCCTCAGCGGTGGTAGTCAACTGCGACGGGAAAGCTCTAGACTTCCTAATGAGCAACAAGCAGAACATACAAGAAGCCGAAACCACCGCCATCCTAATGGCCATAAGGTGGGGCGAGCACAAAAAGAAAAATCTCACCATAATTACTGACTCCACGAGAGAAATTAGAAACCTAATTTGCGTAATAATTCCTAAAACAGCAAAGAATGTAATGCCTCTGACACCGAAAGGCAAACACAAAATAATATGGACCCCGGCCCATCAGGGACTGGAAGGAAATGAAAAAGCGGACTCCCTCGCGAGGCAAATTAATCATGGACCGCGGGGAGTCTGAGCATTCATACGCCCTTCCTCCATACAGTGCGGCTACCGACCGACTCCGGTTATGCCGACTAACCAGAAAAACAATGCCGACACCTCATCTTCTACTAGACGCAGAGGAGGCCAGAAATCTTAGGAAAATTCAGACAAATACCTACCCACATAAGTCTAGATTAGCACTCATGTTTCCGGATAAGTATAACGAAGAATGCCAGAAATGCCATCAGAAGGCACACCTCTTCCACACTACTATATGGAACTGCCCGACCATATGGCAACAGGACAACTACAAGACATCAATAGAGTCCTGGGAAGCGGCACTGTCCAGCTCGGACCTCTCCAGTCAGCGAGATTTGCTGGAAAGAGCCAAGCTAGGGGCTTTCGCCACTGGAGTCCTGGAAATAGGATTCCACCCTTGACTCCACCCCCTCCTCTTCTACCTTTGTGAATAAAGTTTACCACCACCACCACGTCGCTACATAATATAGATGATGATGGTGGTGAAACACGAAGTTTTCTCTCATACAGATTTGAAGTCCACAATCCAATCAGCCTAAACCCCAATTACGAAAATGCTGTGCTAACCGAATCAGCACATTCAGATGACCCAATCACAAACTAGCAGCTGATTCATGACATCATATTCGGTTGGATCACCGTTGTCTTAGATTTGTACTTTGCCTGATTGAATTTTGGACTTGCCATTTGTATTGGAGAAAGCTTCGCGTTTCAACCATCTTTCTTGCTGAAGGAAGTTTTTCTCTCATACAGATTTGAAGTCCACAATCCAATCAGCCTAAACCCCAATTACGAAAATGCTGTGCTAACCGAATCAGCACATTCAGATGACCCAATCACAAACTAGCAGCTGATTCATGACATCATATTCGGTTGGATCACCGTTGTCTTAGATTTGTACTTTGCCTGATTGAATTTTGGACTTGCCATTTGTATTGGAGAAAGCTTCGCGTTTCAACCATCTTTCTTGCTGAAGGGGTCGTTAGATATTTTGTCCGGATGGCCCTTTCGATGCGGTTGGAACGAAAGAAAATGATGACGAAGGCTGGGCTCGCGCCAGTTTCAGGCATTGAAGAGGAAGAAGCTGTGCATCAGTGCGAGCTCGGGTTCTCTGGCCTGCGGTCCGCGAAGCTCCTTCTGGCTCCTCCAACGCGTTCCGCGACTGGCCCCACCTGGTCGCCCGAGTACCGACTGGGCTTACAACACTCGACGCCACTGGCTGTCAGAAGATGTCGGAGGCTGGCCCACCGCCGAAAGAGAGCAGCGGAAGCGGCTCCGAGAAGAAACCGAAACAGAGGAAGAAGCGGCGAAGGAGCTTAAGTTCCAGTTCCGGCTCGAGGGCAAAAGTGAGTTACCGTTCCTCGATCCTTATCCTGAACGACGGCTATCTAGGACTATAGCTAACGCAAGCTGTAGGTCTGTTCCAACGACTTTGAGATTAACGAGCGCACCAGGTGCATTCAGAATGGATAGGGCGATGCTAGTCAGTATTGTGCGGACAGGGGTCAGGCTGACTAGGCCATAGAGTTTCTTAGTAAGTATACTATATATTGTAAGTAACTCTATGGACTAGGGTGACTAACAGGGCTCTGTAGATGAGTTCCGCTTGAGGACTCTCTTAGCAGTTGGACCGCTAGGGAGAATATCTATAAGGGCAATGCAGAAAGGACCGACATTATAAAAAAAACACAGGTTTACAGAAACGGAAGGATTTTACATTTGCTCTTTTTTGGTTTTCTTTTTTAGCTATACTTTGTTTTGGTGTTCTTAATTGAATATCCCCTCCATTGTCCAGTGCCCATAGCAGGATGGGTACGTTATCGTCCAGTCCCGTTGCCTTGAAATCTCATCAGCACTTTTCAGCTAGGCCATGTTGTTTAAGCAATGGAAATTCCGGCCACCGGTCAAACCGATCGTCTGTTTTTTATAGAGAAATTTCTACTACGCTGCATCTTTGAAGGTCATTCATCGCGTCGCCTTGCGACCAGCTGCGCCTTTTATGATGCGACGCATTTCTTGCTCTGAGGCATGTCCCTCCTGCGTCGTCGTTGTCGCGCCGTCCGCCCGCATCCCTCCTCCGTTCTTCTCTCCGACAGTTGTGCGCAACAGCTGTGAGCAACACTCTCACTCCGTCTCATTATCATAAACAACAGATGCGTGCGCGCGCTTCGCTCGCTTCGCTCCGCTCCCGTCGCGCGGCGACGCGCGGTGTGCGCAAGTGCGCGCATGCGCGACTCTCCTCCGTTGTCTCCTCTCCTTCAAGCGCTGTGAATATAAAGCGGGTATCGCGCTGCGGCGGTTCGCCCATCTTCCCGCGTATGAGAACACTCGCATGTGATGGAAAATGCATCATACGCGTTCACAACACGTTTCACCCGATTTAGAGAATCAACCCAACGGAAACACCAATTGAACCCACCGATGCGTCGCATCACACCAGGGTTCCCTCGCGGGAAGATGGGCGTAATTTTTCTTATCGCTTGGCTTGCTCGGAGCTTCGCCGCTTCGCTACCACGAGACTAGGCGAGGGTGAAACGGCTGCTTCACCTACGCCTTACTGCCAAGTGGTGGCTGGGCATAGAGTTTCTTAGTAAGTATACCAGAGAGGAAACTGCGCCTGGTAATCCATATGTCGTCGTGGGGTTTATGGGAAGAGCCCAATTTTTGGCTTGGGCTTGGCAGACAATTGGATTCTTAAGCAGTTTTTGGAATTTGCTTTCTTCACAATCCACTAACACGTCTACGCGCTATACGATGAAGTCGAAATCCTCCCTGTTCTGTGGTAGCCGTGTTCGGTGAAACAGCAGACAGTGCGTGATCGTACCTGACGTTTGGTCATGCCGCAGTCGAAGGACGTATGACTGAGCGGGTAATATGCCGCCGCGAAATTTGTAGCTGACGAAGACAAAATACGACAGATAGGGGCGCCTGCATCCATCCTATCTTGTCATCATCCACGACTGTTTAACGCCACGTTTTCTTTTTTCTTGTTAAACTGTATCTGACGGTCGGTGCACCGGTTCACCACGAAGTGGCGTTTTCATAGGCACGCTCAAAAAACTTTCCAAACTCTTCAAACAACTTATTATTTGAAATAATGGTAAAATTAATAAAATAAGTATCTGAGTCCCCCCCCCCTCCCCAAATATTAACATTGTTCGTAACTATACCACCTTGGTCTGCAGAATAGCAGGCACAACCGTTCCGGCAAAAATAGCGCTTTACTTCTTTTTCTTTAGTTTGAAAACAGCCTGTGTTATTTTCCACTTACATAACTGCACACTATTCTCATCATGTTTGGGGCACTTTGTTTAAATTTGCGGTCATTAAAACGTTTCAATCCACGCCAATGATGAAACTAAGGCGAGCGCATGATGAAATGGCGGCCCATGACGACGCAGACGGCCTTGGTGTGAGCCACATAGACGATAGCGCCGGATTCCTCTCTAGTGTATATCGTAAGAAATTCTGTGGTGGCTGGGCCGTCGGTGCTTACGTTCAGCGCAAGCGAACCACGTGACTAAGCGAGAGTTTAACGAGTGATATATGAAAACGTTGCGCTCACTCTCGATATCGATGGAGCTCCGGCTGGGCTGTCTCACGTGCCCTTGAGAGCAAGCAAAAAGGTGAATCCAATCATACAGTATATAGCTAGATGCCAGGCTGGGAAACCGCAAACGAGGCGGGATGTTACGAAGCACTGTGCGCCTATAGTCTTTGCTCTCTCTTGTGATAACTAGGTCTAGAAGTGTTAAATCTGCGCCACTTGTAACATAGCTTTTTCACAACGTGAGCTGCCGTCACCACAACCTTTTGGATCAGAGTGTATTCTCTGAAAGTGTGTGGTCTCTGTCTCAAAAAAATTAGCAATGGCTTAGCTCGGCTATGCCAGGACATACGTAGCGTGAGCTAAGGTTCAGCTGGTTATTCTAGGAAACGCCCCGCTGTATGTATACCCCCACTGATACCTCTGCGCATGCGCACAAAATGAGAGGCGCTCTCAAGTGGCTCCGGCTCAGCGTCGGACTTGGCTACTGCGCAACGGAGGCGCATAGCTGGGCACGCGCCGGCGCCAGTGCGTCTGCCGCGGCTATGACGTCACTCCTCTGGAAGACGCAGACCGGCGAGGCGCGCGCGGCGGCGGTTCCGGCGCGCCAGCTGTGCGCCGTGTGACGTCACTGCCACTCGCGCATGCGCAGCACGGCTCTCCAGGAGCCACGCAAAACTGCTCAATTTCGGCCAGTGTAGCTCACGCTACAAAACATTTGCGAGTGTCCCTTGCCGCACCACTCCGGTCTTTATCGAGCATCGTCCGTCACCCTCGAAGATCAATCTTCCATCAGCAATCTGGGTTGTATCGCACGAGTCTCCCCACCCCCATGGTTCCCGTCGTCTGGATCCACCGCGCACGGGTACGGCCCCCGTCTCGCGATCGGCGTAGCGTGGTTGGCGAGCACCTTGCACAAGAGTTTTCCGACTACGAAGAGCCCAAGGACAACTAATACATGACATGGCAGGCACACTAAAACGGGGGTGCACTGGCGTGAGCATGACAACTCGATCAAGCAGAGTAGCGTCTTATAAGCCGTTCCGAGAGCACTGCCGTGGCTCGCGAAACGGCGGGCATACATATACCCAGAATTTACAACTGGCTTCAATCGTGCTGCGCAAGGCACCAAAAGAATTACATAACCCCCACTGATCTTACGATAGTTTCCTCAGAAGTCGGTGCACTGTGCGGACGTGTTGGTGGGGAGACGGGGGAGTCTAACGGACGGCCGCCTTCCGAAGAAAGCTTGCTCGAACGCGCCTTTGCTGGACCTGCTTTGTTCCGGTCATGGAGGAAAGAAAAGCATAGAAGAGGCACTGACGTCTCCTCTACTGAAGCCGGAAACGCCATTTTAGGAGGTCGGCCTTGTAATTTGCGGGCACTCGCCCTCCCCCGCTTTTGCTCGCTACCACATGTCGTCTGCTTCGTCTCCGCCTGCCGACCATTGTCTGCCGGGTGGGCCGCACAGTGTCGTAGGGCTCGGTGGGCTGGCCTTCGGCGCCGTTACTAGGACGCGGTTGCCAGTGGCCGCCGATGAGCGTGGAAAAAACATGTGACTTCCTCCACACGCAATACGCCGTTGTCCACCGGGGCTTTTCCTAAGCTTTCTTTTCTCCGTGCTTCCGGTTGTCACAATGGCTACAAACGTGACTCACAGGCGCCAACCGTGGCTGGAACAAACATGGAAGCTGCTGATAAGCTGGCTGCACCGCCACACATAAAGTTTTCCCGCAATGCGCAGAACTTGGCCGTAGCCGGCGTAGCTCACGCGCAGCTATTTCGTTGGAGGAGTCTGTGATCAGAATATCGTAACGTGGCGAGCAAGCTTTTGCCACTCATGGGTTAGGTAAGGCAGAAAGCTGCATTTCCATACAGCAGTGCTACTGTTAAGGCACTCAGGGCGTTCAGGGCAAGGAGGTTGCAGTAACTGTTATAAAAAGGTTGTTGATACCAGCATGGCGACGAAGCACCCAGATTGTTAGAAAATGATGAGAAACGATGCCCATTCACCGCCTCTTCTATATTGATGGCGCGGTTTTTTCTACAGAAATGAAAAAGCGGGTCGAAGAAAGAGGAGTGTAATTGTCCGTTGTTCTTCTCCACCTCCGTTCAAGGCGGACCGCGATGGAGCAGTACTCCTGCTTGCTGTGCTCGCCGTTCCGATGCAGCACTGCTGCAGTGATGACGGCGGCCACGACCGGTTGAAATGGAAACGAAAACTTTTGCATTTGCATATTTTACACAGTAGGCACGTATTTAAAAGGAGGATACCGAGCCCGTTAGTCGCTCTGGTTCAGCCGCGGCACCTCATCAAGGACGAGCCACGGCCCAACCAAGACTGCCTTAACATCCCACACTTCCAATAGAAGAGGCCTCGCATACCCTTCCCTTTTTAGGGGCGAAGCCCTGGGGCTGTTGGCGTCTCTTTTCGTCGTCGTCGTAATCGTTGTCGTAATCGTCGCCTTCATGTAGCCACGGTACTAAAACACCGGGAAAGTCGTTTACGCCTCGCGCTAGAACGTAACGCGTACTAAAAAAAAATTGAAGCGGCTTAGCTCAGCTAACCATGGACATGCAAAGCAAAAGCTTGGCTTCGTCTGTTTGAGTCGTGGTTTCGCTCGGTTAACCTCTGATGAAGCTGTATTGCCGACCACGGCTCAAAGCCGTTCGGTCCCGTGCAACGTTCGCAGGAGGAGGCCCGGCCTCGCTTTCATTCTCGGCGAACCCAGCGGAAGATGAGTCGCATCTCCCGAGACGCCCCAGCGGCGCATGCGTGGGAGGCTGCTGGTTTGGTCGTCTGTCGATCAGCCGAGCGGCCGCTCCGTCGCCGCCGCGACGGGAGCGGCGGCGATGTGAGCAGAACGACCTGAAATGGGCCCTTTTCACTCTACTTGTGCGCAGCGCCGACAGCGGGCCCGGCGAATCACGCGATGCGCTTCGAGGGGTGTAATCGGCGGGGTGGGGGGCGGGGGGGGCACTCGTTTACACCTCGCGCTAGAGCTCCGATCTTCAAGGACAAGAGACCTTTACAGCAAAGCTGTATACCTCTACCCCCCAACGGTTTCATCTCCGTTGGCAAAAACGCAAGGCGCCAAGAATGCACTTACACACTGCATGCTGCGCCCCTCCCCAGGTTTCACGTTAGTGGAGATGGCCCGGGATTTTTTCGCACACCTGTGCTCTCCTCTACTCCCACCGGGCCTGTTTCGGGGAGGGAGCTACGTAGACCCCATCAGCTCCTCCCACGCACCTACCCGTTGCTGCCGCCGCGTGCAACCGCACCTAACCAGCGCGCGCCATCTCTTCACTGGCAGCTTTTGCGCTGTAGCACTGGGCCTCCTCGATTACCAGTCCCGGAATCGTCCACGGACTGCCCGAGACGGGATCCGGCGCTCGTTTTTCCCATGTATTCCTATGAGGCTTCCGGTCCGAGGGCAGTCCTGGGACTGCCCGCGGACCGTCCAGGGCTGGTAACTCGAGGAGGCCCACTAAGGGGCAGAAACGCGGCATACACGGGGTTGGAGGCCTTCTTTCTACGACCTCGAGGCCGTTTTCTCGTCACCTGCCCGGGCATGCAACTATGACAACGTTTTCGGGCAGGCCTGGCCCTTACAAAGAGGTAAACGTGGGACGGTGATATTGCTCAAAAGTTCGTGTATATATAATGACGTAAGCATCGGTTGAATGGAAAAAAATAAAGGCATACACTGTTTTATAATGTACAAATATGAAAACGATTGTCACAAATTGTTGAACTTCATAAATTAGTGCCTCTAAATAAAAAGAAAGCACATATGTTTTACCCGCAATAGCAGCTGCAAAAGTTCAATCAATGTAAAAAACAAAAATACACAACTGTTGTTTGGGCTTCAGCTTAAAACAAGCCACAACGAAGTGGGCCAGCCGTCAACTCACGGATCAATATCTGAAGGAATTGTTAGCGCTGAAAGGGACGCAGGGTAGGAATACTATACTGTCTTTCAGCGCTTCTAATATATCTACAGTATTAGGCAACCAACTAGCCCAACGTTTCGCCTCAATTGCGAATGTCGCTTGTTTGCTTGGGTATAAGTGTTCACTACCGTGCCGGGTACTGACTGTTGTGGTGTGTGGAATGCACAATTTATCTTCCTGTTCGAATGTTCGAGTATATAACCAGTCGATAATTTGGCAGATAATGCACGAACGTTTCTCTAAAAGCTTGCGTCTCTATATCTCTATCCGTGTCATGTCGGTCTTTTGCATGAGCACACGACTCCGAGCCGTAACGGGAAGCGATAGAAAACTTCGCGCAGACGCATAGTTCACCCCAAGCTCGCTTCCCACATTCCGCTTTCCATGCGGGATGACATTTGCACGCATGGGCCTTGCCGCGGAAGGTACTGAACGGGCAGTGTCGCATGTAAACTGCACGGGAATCACGCATGCATTTAAGTGGAACCAGTAGTAGGTCCAAGAACGTATACCTTTCCTTAGCGAAAGCGTCAAACAACGAAAACTGAGGCCTAATTTTAGTTTTACCTGTAAATTTAAATCTAATCTATATATTTAATGATATTTCCATGTCTGCAATACTTTTTTGATATTTTTATTTAGAAATTTGCAGTTTTTAATTGTATTTTTAATTTGCGCCCACGAGTGCATGCCCACGTAACCGCCTCCTCTAGGGCCGAATCACCCGTGGCATACCCAAGGCCTGCAAACGTGAATTCAGTTCATCACCACCATAACAATCATCATCATCACAATCATCATCATTATCATCAGGGCTCTTTAGAGTGCTCGTTACTAGAAATAAGTGAGGTTGAAAAACATAAACTATAAAAAAACAGGCTTTTTTGTTATTTTTCTCCAACGCAGATAACATTTAAAAAGACACTTTTTCGAGGAAATTCGTTATGATGCGACGAATCTGCACTAAGGGAAACGCTTCCTGAAATGAATGCCTCAACGTGATACCACGCGCAGAATTTGAGAGCGGAAGCTCTGCTGGGACTTTTGTGATGTAGCATGTTACATTTACATTCTTTTCAGTGTTAACGATAAAAAAATAGTATGGCACTTAAATCTCTTAAGCGATACGAAAGGAGAAGCCAGCGATTATGGAATACTTCTTCGCTGCTGCATCGAGTTTGTGGTGAAGTCACGTTCCCCTGTCATGCGGTACGCATCCGGATAATTGTGGTTCAATCCTTGCACGGTAGCCGGTTAACTTGGAGTTACCACCAAATCCCATTCGAAACACGAACAAGTTTCACTGCATGTTTTATTACCCGTTTTCTTTTTGCTTTATTCGTGTAGTCGCCAGCAGCTACTTTCACCTCTTGCGTTTGATGAGACATCTAAGGTTGTAGCCTTTTAAGAAGTATGTGCGGAATTGTCCTTTTTTCAATTTGTCGTATTTGTCTGAAAATAAAAACAGTAAAAATGTGTTTTTTCCCGCCCCTCAAAATTTCATGACAGCTTAGATCACTAGTTTTTACCGTACGACGTTTAGCGTAAAGACATCTCATGTTCAAATCAGTCTTTTCAAGCTTTGCTTGAAACAAATTGCTCCGCATGCTAGTCGGCCCTGCCACTCTAATTAGCGGCAACCACATGGAGAGTTTTGCTCGCGTCTGGAGGTCGTCGGCGACGCGAAAAACGTGCCAGAGCACAATTTACCCCACCACCGTCTGCCAGATAGGTTTGTTAGCTAAAAACCGCCTGATTGGTCAAATTGGCTCTTTATTTTTTTTAATTCGGTCCTCTCCAACGTCCGTTTCGCGTCGCCACTAGGAGGCGCCGACGGCACCGCAGACGTGAGCAAAACGCTCCGTGTGGTTGCCTCCGGCAAGGTCGTTCCGTTCCGGCAAAAATCATTCCGACGGCCGGAACGCGGCGCCTTCGCGCACGGGCGTCAGTGAAATGCAACCGCTGCTCGGAGTGACCAATGAAATTCCTTCATCTGCAGAGCTCCCCTACCAGCACATCGTCGGCCGCAAAGCACCAGGGAGAAACCACCAGGAGCCGGGATGCGGCGCCTGTACAAAGGCGAATTTCCCTCGCCGAAGCGGAGCGAAAGAGGCGCATGAGTGAAACACACTCGTCCCGCAGGCATACGGTGAGCAGCCTCGACGCGTCACCACCCTGCTCGAAGATTTTGGTTGCGCCAGTGACGAGGGCGACGCGCTGGTGCGCGCACGGCATAGGCCTCCTGCGCTGGAGTTTTTGCGACATGCAGCGCCCCTAGCGGCCGACGCCTCTGGGTAGTACAAAAGCAGACGACCCTCGCCGCCCTCCATGTGTTTTCAGTTACAAGCCAGAGTGAAAGTTGGTTGTGGCGCTTTGTGGCGTGTTTATATGACTGCATACTGTATGAAATAGTCCTTAATGTAGTTGCAGAGGCTAAAAAAATAATATCCGCTAAAAGAAGCCGATTTGTCGGCTTTCTTTTGAGCGAGCTGTCGCGGTGGTCGCGGCGTGGGACGGTATCGCCAGGTCGGGTGGTTTAACTGTTTGGCGACAGTTAGTTTTTTTCCTTTTGCGTGCGGTCGACAAAGGAAAGTTCACGAGTATACATAAACACGGAGCGCTGCTCATCCTATATCTGAGGTAACTGCAAAAGGTTGCTTCAGCGGGAGCATACAAGCGAACGCAAGAATTGCGCAGCCGACTCAGCTGACACTGCTGGCCTGGTACCGCCTTTGAAACGAGTGGAAATTTTGTTTCGTATCTTCGCAAACTAAATGATTCTTGCGTAACGTTTTACGCCGCACGATTTACGAACGGTAGGGTACATGTATACTAGCGAGTAGGTGGGGCAATAGCGCCAAAATAAATTAAGCGCTATTAAAGGACGCAAAGCATGCACCAAATCACACGCCCGCTGCCTGCAGAGATGTGTACTTCTATAACATCACATAACGCAGCCGCATACACGGCGCGGGGCCCCGAATATTTACGTATACGATCATCACTGACTGTGTTGGTTTTTCTAGTCAGGGGTCGTCGAATCTGAACGCCGACACGCCAGTTTTGACTTCAAATGGAGTTAGACAGCGAGACAAGAACAGAGAATTGGCGTCCTCCAGTTGAATCCCCCCCCCCCCCCTCATCTTCACACTTCGCCAGATTATTGTCAAATATTATTATAAATTCGCTGAATTTTTTCTCTTTGCATTCAAAGCCCCCCTCCTCCTCCAACCCGATTTGCCGTCCAGCCCTCCGCCGTGTCGGCTGCATGGAACTCGGCCGTTGCTGACCCTCATTCTAGGCTATTAAGTGCGAACTGGGAATGTATGCTGCAAGAGCGTAATTAAGTAAAGTGAGAGCAAACAAGGAAAGCGAGCAACCTCTTAGTTCGCCCTTTACGGCCATTAATTTCGGAATCACAAAACAGATTTCACGCTTCTGACGGTCGCGGCATTTTGTCACTGAGACACGCAACAAAACAGCAAGCTAACGCTGCATGTATTCGTAACGGCGAGGCAAACGAGCACTGTTTAATGAAAGTGCACGCATTGTGTGCAGGTAAGCAAAAGAGCGGCGCACCGCAGCAGGCGAGCCTGCGATCCGCTGGGACTTGCTGGCTTTTTAAAGCGCGATCATCGCCGATTACGTCACTCTTCTTTTTTGATCGGCTGTTTTTGAGAAGTCTTTGTCACCTAGAGTATTACTTTAAACTAGAAATTTCACCTAAAATTTCACTTCGTGCGACCATCGATCGGTGAACCAGCAAGTAGCAGACGCCGTCCCGGTCCCGGCACTTTCGTCGGCGCTGTAAACGTGTTTAGCACTGCAAAGCTTTTTTTCCCTAATGCCAAGTTGATCGCTGAAATAGATCTTACGCGTCGGGGATGAGCTGGTGACCACGTCACAAATAATCGGGAGCGTCGAGCTCATTTTGCTTCTATCAACGCGGGATCCTATGGGACCCGCGGATATATTATCTCTATGCCGCGGATCTTTGTACTACCCGGAAGTACTGCCCGGAAGCCGCTTGCGCAGCGCCCCCTGGGCAGCGCAGGATGGCATCATGCACGGCATGAGCGCGATCACGGGCGGCGCTGCGGAGCGCGCCTCCGTGACGTCGGCTTAGGGATTCTCGCATTCGTCGTCTGCTTCACTCGGGCTCTCTTTCCCTGCTGTTTGCGCTCGGTTGCCGTCTAATACTTGTCCGCACCAGATTTTGCGTGTGCGTAACTTCTATTATATTAATCGACTTAAAATCGCATGCACCAGCTCAAGGCGTGAGTTCAAGCATAGTTTCTGATACCGCTACGTAAGAAACATTGCCGGCGTCGCCCCGTTCCTTGCGAAGCCGGTCCTGTGCGGAGCGCAGAGAGTCGGAGCTATGGGTCAGCTTCTGTATTAAGCAATGTTTCGAACAAAGGAAACAGCCAGCTGCTAGTAATTGACAGCAGCGAAAATACAAGAACAACACAAATTCCAGCCCTTCGGGGCTGTCGGCTTTGACAGAAGGCATTAAGGTTCCCGGTAATCATATGTAAGGTAAAACAGTTTTTGAAACCTTGCCGAGCACTCGAAATTATTGTTTCACATCACTTAATGTTGTCACGGCATGAAAGTATGCCGACATGCACTATGGGCTTCAAGAACTGTTGGCTGAATTCCAAACAACCCACTTTGTGCTGGTTTTATACCAGGCTTCTAACCAGTACGGAGGTTTATTGAGCAAAACGAGTCACGTCTACCGTACAGATACAGTGACGCTATGTTTGTTCAAACCTGGAGAGATATTTCGGTACATTTCCCACGGCCATATCTTCTAAATATTCAGATACGCGTTATAGGGTGTATTCACAGGGCTTTGGGCCGCGCGGTGGCGCTACCTGCGCGGCGGCGACGACGCCATATTTGAGGTTGCACTCCGCCGCGCGGGCAGCGCGTTTCTCGACGCGAAACGTGGTTTGCAGCGTGCTGCTGGCAAGAACGTTCGTGTGGACAGTGTTTTTTCTACGTGATCCGTGGGTTTGCGAATGCCTCGTCCTACCGAGTAGCTAGCATTGTTCTCGCTTCGAAATTCCGGATGCGCTGTTCACATCTACAACCGCAGACCCGAAGCAGGCCGCACGACAAAATAAAAAAAGCGCGCCGTGTATTTTTTTTTCCTTTCGCTGTTTCGAAGCGGCGGCTAGGGCAGTGCTTGAAGGCTGTCTGTCTTCATTCGACAAATTCCCAAAGAAGTTATCGATAATATGGCTAATCGGTATCGAATCTGTTGGAACCCGTTTCATCCAGGTGGGCCCCGGGACGATGGGCGTTGGAGCTTTCACCTCACACCTCGTCACGTTTGAAACATTCCCATGCTTAAAATGTTCCCAAATTAAGGTAGCCGGCGTACTTTATGGATGAGACAAACCATACTGGGCTCCCAGCCTCAACATGGGCTACTTCGAGTGTTGAGGTGAACGCACGCGTACATGCAATATCGCTTCACAGGCAATTGCGGGCATCCAAATTGATCCAATTCTTCTTCGTCGCCTTCGACTGTTCTCTAATGACTAAGCGTGCTACGTGTTCCGACACTAACGCTTGACGCTGGGTACGCAGTTTGACTACTTCAAAAACAGCGCAGAGACTAAAACTTTAACGTATGCAGGGACAAACTAGAGCAGCCTTTGTCACTTGTCTCTGCGCTGCTTTCGAAGTAGCCAAAGCGTACGTGTTCCATAATCTTGTTCTGCTTATAATTTCCGCTTCGTCTTTACCGAAAGGAAAAGACTTGAAAATCATCGGTGGGATCTTTGTCGTCGCCACCATACCTAATTTTATCACGTCCTTACCTCGCGATGGTTTCCACCCAGACCCTCTGCGTAATTGTTCCGCTTCATTAGGAGCTCAAATGGACGACCTTCGTGCGTTCCACGCACATAACACTGTCCCCAGAGCACCTCACCGTCTCTAATACTCCTCAAGAAGCGCGCAACATGCCTGGGTAGTGCACGGTAAAACCAGCTCCTCTCTCACACGCCGCCACCACATCAAATATCCTCGCAGCCTTGGGTGAAGAAATTTCCTCAACTCGCGCCACGGTCGCTTCAAGCAACGGAGGAAATAAGGAAATCGGCGCACAGGGATGACACAGAGATAGCGCGAAATCGCCAAAACGGGCCGGGTTATGCACGCCGCTGGCCGCGCCTGTCAAACCATCGGACAGTTGCAGTCGTAGCGCAAAATCATACGGTCTTCAAGCACTGCCCTGGCCTTCGCTTCGAAAAAAAAAAAAAAAAAAACCGGCGCGCTTGCTTTCGTCGTTTGGCCTGCTTCGGGTTTGCGGTTGTAGACGTGATCATCACATCCGGAATTTCGCAGCGAAAGCAATGCTGGCTACTCGTTACGACCAGGCATGCTCAAACACACGAATCACGCAGAGAAAAACACCGTCCACACGCGCTGCCCGCGCGGCGGAGTACAACCTCAAATATGGCGTCGCCGCCGCCGCGCAGGTAGCGCCGCCGCGCGGTCCAAGGCCCTGTGAATACACCCTATAGGCAAACTGCCCTCAAGAAGAGGAGCAGGAGGAGAAGAAACCTTTATTTAACAGTAAAATAGAGCTGATTAGTGAGCGGGGACCTCGGTCCCGGACAAGAGAGTAAGAGTAATTTTCTTCAATTCATACAACGTCCTCCCGAGTAGGCTAGGATTTGTTCTTTAAGCCTGAAGGGGTTGGAAAACAATAAAAAAACTGCTTGGACATATTCACCGGTTTCGAGTCCTGTACTGTATGCACGTATAGCTATTTATTGCGTTCTTTAGCGAGAATATCAAGCCTTCAATCCCGTAATCTTATCAAAATTGTTCTGGTTCAGAGCCAGTTCGTTATGATAACGATGGTTAAGATAGAAATTCGGAGCACGAAAGCCGCCTTCGAGTACTCTGGACAACACTAATTGTCTGAGACGCGATCGCGGTGGCGTAGCAAAAACCTTCTCATTGTATTCGCATGTGAATAAGCAACGTACGCTGCGGATATGCACCTGCTGGCACGCAGCCATAACGAAAGCCAATTGAAGAACGGAATGCATGCCATACAGCCTGAACAAAATATTCACACGATCATTGTGAGCCAAACCTACTAAGAAGACGTTTGTGACGGCGCAGAAAAATTAATGTGTTGGACACAGAAAAAAAAAAAAAACATCTGATACAAGTAAATAACGAAAGGAAAAGAAGACAGCCGCTTTATTTCCTGCGGTGCGATGCGCGTGTTGGGGCCCACTGCTTGGTACGTAGCATTAGACTGTTGAGTCTTCGTAAGAGCATCTCAAAAATACTGAAGGGAGCCTACGCATTTTAAACGCTTATCGAGGAGCTCTGAGCGCTGAACCTTGTGAATAAGCTAGAAAGGACGAGTTACACAAGATCTTCTGACCAATGCTTTGAAGAAATTTGTTCTCTCTCTCCCCGTGTGATGCTACCTTGTAAGGTGATACAGCTTGAAATTATTATTCGGATCTGTCAGAAGCTGGCAAAAATAACTGAATTACCAGAAATACGCTCTTTAATGCAC
This sequence comes from Haemaphysalis longicornis, assembly GCA_013339765.2. Taxonomy (NCBI): domain Eukaryota; kingdom Metazoa; phylum Arthropoda; class Arachnida; order Ixodida; family Ixodidae; genus Haemaphysalis; species Haemaphysalis longicornis. The sequence continues at coordinate 25,138,690 of CM023456.1, forward strand.
GAAAGCATCAAAGCGGGCGATTTCTAGCAAAGGCACTGCTGCCCCTCACAAGCGGAGTGTAGCAGACGACAGCGGCGCGAGTCCCTAAGCCGACGTCAGAGCCAGGGGGCGCCACTAAAACATAACGCCTGGAGCATGGAGGAATGGAGCTTCGCGATCGCTGCGCCGCCTGCCGCCGCTTCTCCGCGGCGTTGGCGGGATGTGCGCTGCGTGGCTGATAGGAGTTCGAGCAGTGTTTTGGCTTTGTTTCGCTTCTTTTCGCCTTTCCGCGCCCTAAAAAGCTTGTCATGGTGACGTCTATAAGCAAAGAGTACGTTCAGGTCACTTAAAAATCAGCTGCGTCTTCATAAAGTAAGCGATCGCCTGCAAGAGCTACCCGGGGACGCTGTACTGCGCGCTTCGTCGCCGCTTTTCCGGGTGTCAGTGACGGTAGCAGCACTTCACCCCTGTCACCTCCAAACACGTTAGGCACAAATGAATTCTACTGTCGCCTCGTTTAGGCCTGATACTGGCACAGTTCGAGATTGGCTTCGTTTTGCAGCGTGGATAACGAACGCGGCTTCGTTTCGAATATATACGTCGCAGAAAAAAGATGTTTCGGGGATGTGATTACCCAATCCTGGACAATAACTTACGTCTGTTATAAAAATATAAGCCATGCGAAAATGTTAAGCATATTCCAAGGCTGTGCGTCGTTAAGTATGTGCCCACTCACGCCTTATAGCAGGAACCAAGTGAAGTTAATGAAATCACGGAAAAATAAATGCCGTGCAAGTCCGGAAGAAACAGAATAGCTCTAAATGAAATGAAAAAAAAATCCAGTGCAGCTTCTGACATGCTGAAGAGGTTCATCGAAACTTAAAGGGACCCAGAAAAGCCTTTTGTAAAAGTTACAAAAGGCCTTTATTGTCGCTTAGTACCAAAAAACTCCCAAGCATTTCCCCGAGGGTGAACATGGTTAAGTGCGAATGCACGGGGTGATGCTATGAGGGGGAGTAAAGTTAAAATCCGTTGGCATTCGCCCGTGAGCACGCGCGAGCCGACCCACGGAGGTCTGCCAGTTTATCGCTGCATATATAGGGGGGTACGCCGCGCCGAGCGCGCCGAGCCAGGTGGCTGAGAGAGGAGGCGAGCGCAAGGGGAGAGGGACAGCGGCGCACGGCAGCTGCAGCCGAGCGAGGGGGAGAGGAGAGAGTGTGACGTCACGGTGGAGAGAGAGGCGCGCGGCAGCGGCTGGGGAGAGGAGGCGCGCTGTGACGTCATACCATGACGTCACGGCGCGAGGAGCGGTGCGGGGAGCGGCGCGCACCCGCGCAGCCACGGCGAGGAGGCGGAGCGAGCGCGGTCACGTGGTGAAGTGACGTCACCGCGCCGTTGCTATCGACGCTCCTCTCTGCTCCACACCGTTGCTAGGGAGAGGAGGACTGCGGACGCCGCCGCCGCCGCCGGCGGTGGAAGGTTTGGGGTCGCTTATAAAGTGCATCGCACTTAAAAAATTTACACCATCTTCCCTCGAGGGGAACCATGAGGTAGATGCGACGCATCGGGAGTGTCCGTTGCGTTTCCGTTATGTTAGCGTGTCCATTGTTGTTGTGTGTCCATATTTTACGCAGCATGTTCACCTCCGATGCGTCGCATCTACCCCATGGTTCCCCTCGCGGGAAGATGGTGTAAATTTTTATCGGGTGGCCGGTGTTTGGTACGGTAGCGCCGACCATCACGATAGCAGGCCTGTTAGTCTCCATTCAAATCATCGGTGGTCATCGGAGGATGTCATCGGCGGAGCGGCGGCGGAACGACTGAGCGGAGCGGCGCAGTTACCGCGTTTATATGCAACGGAATGAGAGAGAGGAGCGCATAGCAGCGCATGCGCATGTGTTAACCGAGCGCAAGCTGCGCGCTAACCCGCACCCACGCACAGCTGGCACGGCAACGGAGCGAGCGCCGGCGAGCGCTAACACGCAGATGGCGCAGCGGTGAGAGCGGCGAGGAGAATGGGGGAGGGATGCGGACTACGCCGGACGACGCCGAAGGGACAAGGCGAGTGAAAAAGATGCGTCGCATTTAATATAGCGATGCAATGCCGTTGGAATTATTGATCTACATTCAGTATTAGCTGCGCCAGAAGCAATTAAGTGCACCTCTCCCCCCTTGCCGATCGATTCCTCCTCCCTCTCTGCTACTTTCAAAGCAACTGGAAACACTGGGAATAGCCATGTGACATCGCGACGCGCGACTTCCGTTCTCCGCTAGCTACATTCCTGCGCCACGCGTCAATCGCTGCAGACCCGCCTTTGCCTCGGAATCGCGGAGGAAGGAGGAAGAGCAGCCGGAAGCCAATGGCAGTGACGTTGCCGGCGACCGACGATCTGCCGAATCAGGGGGGCGCCTCGCCGTTGCGTCAGCCGCGATCGCCGTTGCGTCAGCCGCGGTCGGCGTTGCGTCAGCCGCGGTCGGCTAGCTGCGGCTGGCGCGCTCATCGGCTGAGAAAGGCGATCTTAAAAATTGTTTACAAATTATCGGTACAACGTATGGGGCTTACACTTGGCTCGAAAATCCCCCGTTGTGTGTTCTACCACCTGAATGCATTTGATTGCCACCTTCACAAAGCTTTTCTGGGTCCCTTTAAGCCAGGTAGGGCTCATCAGACCAGCTATACAGGAAATGCGCCGTTATTTCGTAAGACATAGGCATGGAGGCGGTAGAGCAGGGGGACGCTGTGTACAAATGTGGAGCGAAATGAAGCAATGAAAGTTTTAGTAATCACACACGCAAATATCGTGTTCACTTTTCTTTTGTTTTTCAACTTAAACGAACAGCTGATCGTTCGGCGGACGCATTTTTGGAAGTATACAGGGTAGGAAGTTCACAAGCGATGAAAGGTGTCGTTGGAAGAGCGTGGTGTGTGATAAGACCCTCTGATTTCAGTTTCTGCTTTATTCTGCAGGCTCCCTGTGCCATATGACGATATTTCGAAGAGGCGTTTAGTCGCAGACGCCGATTATATTCTAAGCCCGTCTGCACGCTGCACGCAGAGGATGTATGTCGCAGATGAATCTTTGCTGGGCGCTCACCTCACGGCAAGACGACTCTGTCGTGTGCTGATCCCTGAGTATAATTCTGCATTACCCATCGTACTTATGTTATTAACACAAACTGGCTTGTAAATGGTAGTGATCAATATCTGAGGGTATGACATCGGCAAACGTAACTGGCGTGCTGTCAGGTATGAGTGCTCCGCTAGGTCATGTAAGCGCACAAAACCCATTTATATCTCAGTGTATAGCCGTAGCATGAACATCTAAGGAAGCGGTGGTTACGGAGACACTGCTGGTAAATTTCAGGGCAGTGTAACTACAATCGGATCCATCATACGCCGGTTCCGCGACGCTGGCCTGTGACACACACCTGGCGCTTATACAGACCGAATATACCACACTAGATAGCGTCAGAAACATTTACACCCAATTTGCGAACAGAGTGACTGGCCCACATAAACATGGTTTTACAACGCCCGCAAACGGTCAATCTTAGTCGTGAACATGCCGCAAAAGCAGCGGCGACAGTGGGGAGCGGGACGGAGACTCCCGCGGCTGGTTTCGAAACGGGCTGCTAGGGGGATTTCAGTGGCGGCCCTACAGGCCGCGCTCGAGGCGTATAGGTAGTATATGGGTAGTATAGGGGCATACGGATGCAGTGTTGCCATTTTAGCGATTTTGTCGCTAAATTTAGCGACTTTTCATCTATTTAGCGACAGATTTTTAAAATTTAGCGGACAGCGTCTTTTTTAGCGGAATCTCCCAAGAGTTCAGTGAAATTTTAGCGACTTCGCTATCCAACCGTAATCTTAGTATTTTGAACGGTTTTAGCGCTATCGTAAACACCTCGGTTTTAAACTTTTGTAACGCCCTCACGGTTGGGACGACCACTTCACATAGGCGGGAAACAAAGCGATTAATCCCATTTTAATTTTAAGTGAGCATACTCTTGTTTATCCAGGATACCATTGGGTCACTAGAGACATCTCCGAAGATTTGCCACCGTCTTTATGGTTTCCAAGTTTGGACATACATGCAGTACAGGGTCACCTAAGGCGAGCTGCCTTAGAAGTCTCGACTTAATCTGGCAACGTTGTATAATCGTTTACCGCTGAGCTGTGCATACACAAATAGTTACCCATTTCTCCTTGGAGCGATGCCAAATCCTCGAAGCAGCGTTGAGCTCTAACGAGGCTGTTCTTTTATTTGGATGACATTGGCCTTATTTCAAAATTGTAAATTACGTGGCCCAAGCTCAGACCAAAAATAAAATTTGTGAAAGTCCGTTATCGCGCCAAGTCCACGACAGTTTCTTTTTCTTTCCTGCCCAGATGTTTTTTGGGCCTTTTCTTCCCCCATCCCCATACCTCAGCAGAGAAGCATGTAGCGTCTGATTGGCACTGCCGACGCCTGCAAAGCTGCCAATGAACCGACAACGTTAGCAGATTCGGACTCGACCGCCATTACCACAATCGAGGAAGATCTTTTCTACTAGATTCTACATCCGTGTGAAGCGTGTGTGTGCGTGTTCTGGTGCACTGATTCAATCTTAAAGGCAAATCAGTCATTTATTTTTATTGTAAAACTGTACGAGAGGCACCCGTTTTTTTGTTGTTCTTACCTTTGCAGCTCAAACAGGCAAATAAATTTGCTTTCACTGTACATTCAACTTCTTGAACTATTTCAGTTAAGTTTAACTGAAAAAAAAAACCTACTTTAAATGGGTTTATTATGCTTTCGAAATTTAGCGATTATTTCAGTGACTTTTTTGTAAAATTTAGCGACTATTTAGCGACTTCTTTGCCTTAACTTAGCGGCACACTTCGAAAATGACAACAAAGTTAAACTTATTAGTTTTATTTTTCGCGTGCGTAAGCAGCTGTGGCGAGAAGTAAATTAAAAGCCAATCGTGCGTATCAAGGTTCTTGCAGAACCTACACACGATTTCAGCATCATAACAAAAAATCTACTGAGCGGCCACCTCATTTCGCATTAAATTCTTTCCATACAATTTAAGCGCTGAATACATGTTCCACCGTTTACAAACGTACGCATTCACAAAAGCAAGAAGGATACGCTTAGAAGCTAGAAACGGGAGGGCAGTCTTGTTCCCGCTCTTTTACGAAGTAAATTGCGTTCGAAAGAACGAGGCGAGCTCAGAAAAACGAGCGCTTACTTTCACTGGTCGGTTGCTATGGACTTAATTTCCAGCCCACAAATATTCGCCGTAACATGCGGCCACACAACAAAATTTCGTATTGGTGCCTTCTCCATTCCGCTTGATTGTCAGGAGGGCTGCTCGTTTCTGCAAAAGCGCGTCATCCCTATTTCATATTTGCCGCGCTTTCGAGGCGCTTTTTCAAAGAAAGTGCTACGAGTTGTGCCGCGCCTCCGCCAGATGGCGCCACGGGTCCCGCGACCGAGAGGAGACGCAGTGAAACATCCCCCTCGCGAGGGGCACGATCAAATGCAGAGCATTTCCGGGGGCGCACGGCGTTAAGTAGTTTGCGTTACGTTAATGTTGTTGCACTTGTGGCAACTGCTGACGAAAGAGCGCTCGTCAGCAGTAATTTGAATGAGTCAACGATATAAGGCGCGTTCTTAGCGTCCCATTCTGTGTTGGCTTTGTGGCGCAGTGGGTAGAGCACCATGTACATTGCGTTCCGCCCGCAGGGTCGAGGGATCGAAACCGGGCGCCGGATAGTATTTTTTTTATATAGTAGGGAGGGGTGCGGTGCGGACTACGGACGTCAACGCGGGTGACATCGTGAGTTACTGAAATGCTCTGCATTTAAAAAGATGGCAACACTGTACGGATGGGCCAGGCCGCCAGGCGGCGTGCCGGAGTGATACTAGTAGCGCCGCGCACGGCGGAACATCGTCCTAGAGCGGCGTATCCGTAGCGGGCTGCAGTGCGGTCGGTGCTGGTTTCGCCCACTCTTGTCGAATGTCTTGGCGCTCAGAGGCTAAGTACACAAAGATGGGGATACTAAATTGACTTTTCGTATGCATATCTGTGGTCATCCACGGTCAGTAGCCTCCGGGGCGTGCTCTTGCGAGGCGGGAATTATCGACCGCTGTAACCATGCCGCGGATGTGTGCGCCTACGTGAATGAGGCAACTGACGAGACCCGCACAAGCAGACCCCAGCAGTGAGGAAAACCATCGAAAAAAACCGAAGCGGGACGTGAACAAGAGCATCGCGGACTTGTTCCCAGGTATTTTGATTAGGAATGCATTCGCTCGACTCCCCTTTTCACCGTGGTTTCGTGATTGATTGATTATGAGGTTTAACACGCCGACGCTACACAGACGACGAGGCGCGCTCTAGTGCAGGGTTCCGGAATAATTTTGACCATCTGAGGATCTTTAACGTGCGCAGAAATCTCGAACACACGAGCGTTTTTGCTTTTCGCCTGCATCAGAAAAGCGGCCGCCGCGGCCGGGTCCCGCTCGCGGCCGTCGACGCTGGACGATCGACGATCGCGGAAGTCGACGCTCGCGGCCGCGGCCCCCGGGTCCGCGAGCGTTGACTTCCGCCTCAGTTACCTGCTCCAAGGCTTTAAGTGGAGCAATTGTGTGTGCCGAGCCGTCGTTCTCCGACGTGTTCGACAGCACGTCCACGGGTGAAGATTCCTCGGGCCGGTGTGGCGAGGTCAAATTTCGAGAAGCGGATCGACTCCGCTTCGCCCACTTGCGGTAAAAGAAGGGCGCGTATAAGTCAGTGCGAAATGTGGTCGATTCTCCGCTTCACCTTACCGCTCGTGTCTCTCAGCGCTTACCCGCCGCCTTTTGTAAACACAGGGAAACAAAGTCGGCACGTAGGCTGGGTTGGCCTGGCTCTCGCTCTTTGCGTTGTTTACGAAGTGTCTGCTGCATATTCGTTTGTCTTTTTTTTTATCTTTGGCAGCCACGGGGAGCCATAAGAGCTATTAGAAAACAAGGTAATTTAGTGCAGTTGAGCTAGTGATTCATAGGAGAAAGGCAGAGAAACGGTCAGTCACTTTGTCTTCCGCACAGCCCTAACCCAGGCTTCTCGGCGGTCTGGCTCGAACCACTTGCCGGGAAACGCATTGAACTTCACGAAGGGTTACTTTTCCCTTCGTGTTTAAGACGCTGTTATGGCACCCAACTACACAACAATATCTAGTGCTCTGTCATTTTGCCTTAGGCGCGCTAGTTGGGCGGAGCCTGCCATCGTAGGCCAGCTTGTTTGCTGTCAGCCTCTCGCGCCTCAAATGTAGACCAACTCAGCTCCCCCTGGATGGCTTCGTTGGCTTCGCGCCCGTGGAAGCCGGGGGCCAGGCGCCCGACAGCGCGCTGGCCGCGCTCCAGCCACTCGCGTGTTGGAGACGTCAGGCAAATCACAGCGTTGGCGAAAGTAAGCGCCGGGACGTGCACTGACTTCCATAGCTCCCGCACCATGAGGAAGCGATTAAATCCCCACAGGCACCGTCTGCGTAGGACGATGCTGGCTCTCTTGGACGCTTGCCTCAGGTGGTCCTCATGGGCTGTGAGGTACTTCGCTTCCGTACTAAGGTACCCCTAAGTACCGGTATTTGGTATGCTGTACGATTGGTTCCCCACAAGGCAACCGTATCGCCGGGTCTGCGTCCTTGTCGCCCGCGAAGCACAATACTGCTGATTTATTCGCGTTGAAGCAGAGCCCCAGTCTTGCGAGCGTGTCCGCGCAGATGTCCACCAGTCTCTGGAGCTCCTCCGAGGTGCTCGCCAGCAGCACAATATCATCCGCAAAGACGAGACCGGGGAGGAAACACTGGCTCTGTAGTCCCTCGGTAGAATACTCCAGTCTGAAACCGAGGTCAGCCTGCAGGAGATTGCGTTCCAGAGGTGCCGTGTAGAGCATGTATAGGAGTGGTGAGAGTGGGCATCCTTGTTTCAGCCCCTTCTGGACCGGCACTTCGTCTGACACAACACCATTCACTGTTGCTACTACAGTGTTGTTTGTATACAGGCGGTGCAGGACATCTACCCACGTGGGTGGCATTTCAAGGGCCTGGAGGGAGCGCAGCAGTGTGTCGTGTGGCACATTGTCGTATGCCTTTGACACGTCGAGGAAGCAGCTCATGAGCTCACGTACCTCGCTTCGCGCGATTTCGATGCACTGGGTGAGGACGAACAGGTTGTCTTCAAGCCTGCGGTCGTGCCGGAAGCCGTTTTGCAGTTCGCTCAGGTGTTTGCCGGTCTCCGCCCAGGCAACCATCCATGCCGTTAGCACTTGAGCGAACACCCTGCACAGTACACTGATGATGGTCAGTGGACGGTGGTCACTCAGTAGCCCTTTGTCCCCGCCTTTCTTAGGGGTCAAAATTACCCTGCCTCGGGTCCAGTCTGCTGGTATTGGCTGGCCAGCAAGTATGCCACTATAGATATCGGCCAGCTGCTCTCTTGCCTGGTCTCGGAGGATCTTCACGGTGCCGGCTGGGATTTCGTCGAGGCCTTGGGCTGTGTGTGGGCTGATGTGGCTGATTGCCTTGTCCAGCGCTAGCCGCGACACTGTCCATTCCAAGTGGCTCAGGTATCCTGTTGCTGCGCTGGCACCTCCCGAGGCATCTGGCGGGCTGGCACTACAGTCCGTCTCTTTTGGCGCCGCGTAGAGACGGCGGATTTGTTCAGTGAGGTGTCGGCGTGTAACACCCCCAAAAATAATTCTGGCTACGCCACTGTCTGGCCCGTTTGCGTGAATAGCGTTTATTGTAGAGTGAATCGGCCGCTGGCGCGTGCCTCTTCGGAACGTGACAGAACCACCAGCCAGACGTGGTTGTTTGTACCAAGCACTTTCAAGTTCTCGCCCACATATTGTGAACCTCTTTTTCTGGCATATTTGCTGCAGACAAGCCAGCGTGGTCCACCGGCCAAGGTTAGAGATACTAAATAATCTTCGCTAAAAATAAAAATCCCCTAAGCGAAATAATCCCTCTTCGCACTTGCAATCTTAGAAGCAGTGACCCAGTAACGTTAGGCTGTAGCCCTATTTTACAGCGAAACGTTCTACCACCACGACTGGTCTGAAAGACCGTATGCAGGGATAAATAAAGCAACATCCGCGGAATGGCCAAGAGCGGCTTGCAACAAAAAATCAGCTAGATAGTGTCGGTGGGTTGCCATCGAAATGCTTCGCGAATTCGCAGGGTTTGACTACCGCTGATTTTCCCCGTCATTTATCGACAGCTTTAAAACACGACATGCCAAGAGGCATGCTCCTAGGCATATACTGGTTACTCCCTATTAATTGCCGACCGCCCGTGCGAACCCAATCAACGGTGCCTATCGCCAGCTAGAGAACAGACCGAAGGATGACCTTGCAGAAGGTCATCAACCTGACTTACCAAATCACCCTGAAAGATGTGAAGCGCATCAGCGTCGCGGTTTTAGGGGCGAATTAAGCACCTTAAAGGCTTGTCCGGCGTCCGGCGACCGTGCTCACGGCACAGCACCGTGTAAATTGAAATTGAAACATCTGTGAACAAAAGGTTCACAAAAGGTTAACAAGAACAAAGTAAAAGGTTCACAAAAGGTTAGAGAGAGAGAGAGAGACAGAGGGAGGGGGAGGAGGGAGGGGAGAGGGGGGAGGGAGGGGTTGAGCAGTTTCGCGTGGCTCTTGGAGAGCCGTGCTGCGCATGCGCGAGGAGCATTGAATTGGATTGGATTGAATTAGATTGGATTTAGTGCATTGAAATAGATTGGATTGAATTGGATTTGATTTGGATTAGATTGAAATGGATTGGATTGGATTAAATTGAATTGTATTGGATTCGATTGGATAGGAATTTTATATTCTGTACACACGCGTTGTTGCTCATTTACATACGCGAGTGTGAAATGTCACGGGTGATTTACAGTAAGAACGATCCCCAGTGCTTCGCCCACTCGTCATGATTCACTTCGTGGAGATGCGTGAATTTTTTTTTTGCTTTTCTTCCCCCTCTCTCATATGCGTGCGCAGGGTTTTCGATTAGGGGGGCTAAATCTTACCGCAGCGCCCCGTCCGGCAACTCCCGACCTCTTACCACTGAAGGCTTAGCGGTCAGAACACAGAACACAATCGAGCCTGTGAGACGGGCACCGTACTCGCGAAACCACGGCGGTCTGATTTCAAGTATGCGAACAAAACGGCTTCTTTCCAATGCTGTGAACAACTAATTAATTTGTGAACAGCTAATTAACAAGGAATGGTTATGCGTAAGAATGCATGAATATTGTCTATTCTGAAACTCTTTACGCGGCTGTTTTTCTCGGCGCTAAGCACGTTATTTACGAGGGAAAGTAGAAAGAGGACAAGCTTTGCAACAGGTGCAAAAATGAAAATTAAGTGATAACCGCGTTTCCCACAACAGCCTCCTTTGGTCCCCGCATTTTGCGGGGTTGAAAGTATAGCTTTTGGAAGGTAACATGAGGGCTCTTTGGCCAACGTTTATAGAACCAAGGTTGTCTTTGGCTGCCATTATCATGAAAACACACGCGTGGTCATAACCGCACGGGACAGGTTCGATTGAGTAAACGTATAGGGCAAATTTAGCGCCCCCTCCCTAAGCCCTCCCCCTCCCCCCCCTTCCTTCAACCCTTGTGTGCACGCCCATGCCCTGTCTTCAATAATTTATCCCCTGCGCTGTTGAAGGTTTGAAGGTTTATTGAAAAATATAGTTGGTACATTGAAATGCAATAATTGATACGTACAGAAGGAGGTCCCAAAGTAAAACACTGTCGGGGGGACCTCCTGTAACAACGTTACACGGTACGAAAATTTGCAGAGGTGTAACAGCATTCGATTGTGGTAGCGTAGTAGAAATTACAGAAGAAAAAGCAAAAACATGGCGCAGGAAAAAGCATGGTACCGGGTAGGTTGTGTTAGTTCAGGCTCCATAGATGCTTACATAATAAATACAACACACTGATGCGTAAAGTGCTGTAATCCGAATAGCTCTCAAAGAAAAAGCTTCTTAATCTACAGTGTAAAGAACTGAAGGAACCGGACAATTTAATTTCAACCGGTATTGTATTGAATGTAATGCCTGAAACAGAACTGTTTGTTTGCCGTAATTGGTGCGTGCTTTTGGGAGGAGAAGATTATGATGTTCAGAAAATCTGGTAATGTTCGAGTTTGTGAGGTGATAATGGGAAAAGCCATCAATGACTATGACATGAAAGCGAAGGCGGTAGATCCATAGTCCTAACTTTAGTAGCACTAAGAGTCTGAATGGAAGGATTTTTAAACTGATGTAAATGGATAATGTAGGTGCCCTGTATGTGCTGAAGCTGATTATGGGAATAGCTTGCTTTTGTAAGAGTTCAATGCCGGATAGATGGGCTTGGTGTTTCCCCATGATGAAATACAATTTGAAATGTGGCTGTGAATGAAGGCAAAGTAAAGCAAACGAAGTATGTGAACAGGGAACTTAAAACGTGATCGCAACAAGACACGGATACCAAATCATATCTTCTTAGTAAGTGATTTAGCATGCAGATTAAATTTTAAATGAGGGTCTAAATTAATTCCCAGAAATACAGCAGATGGTGATGCGGCTAAGCTATGGTTGCGAATAAAAACGGACGGAGTTGAAGGAAGCTGCCTTTGATGTGAATGAAAGACCATAAAGCTGGTTTTAGCGGGGTTTTACGAAGCTGGTTTTTTTCACACCAGAGACAAATATTTCTGAAATCATTGTTGAGTCGTTCCGTTACATTGGTCAAGTTTTCGTCCCCAACAAATAGTTGTGGTGCCATCCGCATAGAGGATGCAATTAGAGTATTTGAGGCAATCAGGTAAATCATTATTGTACAAAAGGAAAAGGAGAGGGCCTAACAGGGAACCCTGTGGTACACCTGTGTTAATAGTAGCTGGTTGTGATAAGGAATCTTTAATTTGTACAACTTGATTCCGGTTAGCCAAATAACTGCGTAAAAGATTTAGGACGGGCTCACAAATTCCGAGTGATTCCAATTTTCAAAAAAGTAAAGTATGATTATTCGTGTCAAATATTGCTTTGTAAAATCAATGAACAAGGCCCCTGCCCAGTATCCCTTGTCAATAAACGTTTACAGGGAGTCAGTAAATGATATCAGAGACAATTCCGTAGAGTAGTTAGGACGAAAACCGAATTGTTTGGATGTGAGCAAGTTAAATTTGTTGAGGTAGCTGATTAGGCGGTTAACAATAAGTTTTTCGACGAGTTTGGTAAAAAACGGCAATATCGTGATTGGGCGATAATAAGATAACATATCACGCTGTCCTTTTTTAAACAAAGGAACAATTTTGCCCCGTTTTAGCTGGGTGGGAAAAATACCACTCTTAAATATTTTGTTTACGATGTTAGCGAGTACACCACTTAGCTCACGGGATGCAGGTTTAATTTTGGATGGCATGATTGCGTCCAGCCCAGCTCCGGTGTTTTTCAAGCTACACAGTACGAGGTAAACTTCATCTGGTGATGTGGGGCGTAAGAAGAAACTATGAGGGCAGCGGGGAAGGTGAACTTCATCAGTGTCCTGAATCGGAATACCCGTGGAGAAAAAAGCATTGAACGCATTTGCTATATCGTCGGGATTAGTCAAGCTCTGAGTACCATCAGTAATTTCGTTGATTCCAGGTTCTGGATTAGCCAAGTTCAGAAATTCATTAGTTTCCAATTCTTGTAATTATTTTTACCGTTTTTCAGGATTTGATTATGGTAGTAGGTTTGTGTGGCCTCTTTTAACAACTTAGTGAGTGTGCGAGCGTGATTTTAAGCGGGCTTGGAGACTAGGTTAAAGGTACGCAGTTTCACTTTTTTATGCAGGTTATCTCGTTTTCGTATGGGCTGCAATAAGCGGCGTGTAATCCAGGGATTTCGTGGGGCATCGGAACGATTGTAGGTCTCTGATCTTGATGTGCATGAGGAAATAGCTGTTTTTAGTTTATCAGAAAACATGTCACATGCCTTTTCAACATTTTTTTTCCTGCATTACATTCTCCCAATCCGTAATAGAAATGGTTTGAATAAACGCCTCTGGCCTTCCCGTAAGCTGACGAGTGACCCGTCTCGTTTCCAGATCGCCGAAGCAACGGCTGCCGAGAGCATGGGCCTGCGTCGTCGCAAGGCGATCTCTGGGTTGATTTCTACGGGGTTCGTGAGCTTCATCGTCTCACTGCCCCTCCTAGTGTACTGGCTGCAGCCCAGACCTCCGGGCCCGAAAGTAGCATACTGCGAAACGGACATCTGCCAGGAATTCGGCTTGACGCTGAAGGCCAGCATCAACACTTCTCTAGATCCGTGCGACAACTTCTACTACTTCGTGTGCGGCAGCCGGGACGACCCCAAGCGTCGCGACACGGAGGACAACATGACGGCCGCCAGCTACGAGCGCGCACTCGCCCAGATAGCGACCGACAAGAGGCAACAGAGCGAGGCCACGCGCTTCTACCACAGCTGCTACCGGCCCCGTGCTAACGAGACGGCCGAGAACATTGCGCAGTTCCTGGCGTTCAAGAAGCGCCTCGGCCTCGTCTGGCCAGAGAAGGCGCCGACGGACCAAGACCCGCTGTCCATCATGGTCGACTTGGCCATCAACTGGGACATGAATTTCCTCTTCGACATAAGCGTGGTGGGGCGCGATCGTCGGCAGGTGCTGCTTTTCACTCGCGGCCGGCTCGGATTCGGTTGGAAGGAGTACCTGGAGGAGCGGCCGCAGCTCGACTACAAAGCGCACGTGAAGCGGCACTACGACATTATGGCCGTTCACGAATCTCGAGTGAAAGTCTCCGACTCCCAACTGCGGGATATCGAGAGCCGCATAATCGAAGCCAAGCTGGATGCAATGTACGGCACGCCTGAGCAAAATTGGTCATCTCTGGGCGACCTGGACAGCTGGACGCCCTCGGTACGGCGGGGGCAGACCTGGCTCGACCTGATCGCGAAGCATGACAAGCAGTTCCAATGGTCGGCCACAAGCACCGTCATCACCGAAGACTACAGGATATTTCAAAACCTCGACGCCCTGCTGAAGAACAGGAGCGATCTTGTGGTGGGCCTCTCATGGATCTTCGTTCAGACGCACCTCTGGATCGTCTCCGATAAGGTCTCCATCAGGTTCCCGGCGGCGTCCGTAAACAGCCAGGCGAAGAAGTACGCGTGCCTCGAGTACGTTGATTCACGCCTCGGCCTGCTTAGCGTATCCAAGACGATGGAAGAGCGCTTCGGGCAGTCCGACAGGGTGCGCAACATCGACAGCTTCATTGTCAGGGTCAAGGAGGCGGCCCAGAATCTCCTCGGCAACCTCACCTGGATCGGCCAGAGTGTCCGTAAGTACGGGAGCACCAAGTTGGGCAACATTACCCGCCGCGTATTGCCGGACCAAGACTTCTACGATGCCCGAAATCGTGAACTAATGTACCGCCAACTCCCCAAAATGAACGACACGTTCATGGGGAACCTGCTGCGCTCGTCCGACTTCTACCGTGAACGGCGCAAAGATGAGCGCTTTGAGGACGTGTACAGCGCTCGCTGGTTTCCACGATTCGGCCGCGAGATTTACCTGCACTTGCCGAACCTGTTGAAGGTCGCCATAGGCATCACAGACATGCCTCTGTACCATAACGACGCTACGCTGGCTATTCGGTATGGAGGGTTCGGCGGCTTCGTCGCCCGTTCGCTGTCCTATGCGTTCGACGAGACCGGAATCACTGTGGGCACGAATGGCGAACGGGTCGAGTGGTGGGGAAAGTCCGCTGAGTACGCCAGCAAGGTCAAGTGCGACGTGCGCTCGACGTCGGACAGCCCGACGCGCCGCCCGGTGCGCCTGTTCCCGGGCGTGCCCGGTGTGGAGGTGGCTTTCGCCGGATACAAGGTGTCCGTCTCGAGCGACTTCCGCGAACTGGACGACTTCAGGGTGCGCCACTTGGAGCAGTTCAAAGACGACCAGGTCTTCTTCCTGGCCTACTGCTACGCCCTTTGCTCGAGGCAGCCCAGGACCACGGGCGAGCAGTGCAACGTCCCCCTGAAGAACATTCGCGTGTTCGCGGCCGCCTTCAATTGCCCCCAGGGCTCGGCCATGAATCCGCCGAACAAGTGCTCATTTTTCGATTTGTGACAGCATGGCCATCTTTCCCTCTCTTTCTTTTCCCCGCAATATACATCGCAATGAATGCGCGTTCGCGAGCGCTGCGCCTCCCCAGTGCCAGCCAACGAACATGAATTAAGGGGCGCTTGCGAACGCTTATATATTGTGCTGACTGATTGACGGTCCAAACTTGCTGGTAACTTCACACTTGTTTAACGGCAGGAGTAAACTTAATGGCTCGGGATTAATTTGTGTTTGCTTGTGATTAAATTGCGTTTCACAAACAGAAGCTATGAGCTACTGCGTCGTAGTGGAGGTCTGATGGATTAATTTGGACTTCATGGGGTGTTTGCGTGCGAAATGCCGACACACGGCGTATCTATATTTCGGCCCTCAGAAAAACAAGCCTTTGCAGCAGGGAAGGTGATCGGAGCAAACCGGTGACTGTGAGAGGTTGTACAATGCCCTAGCCACTGAACTGCAACGTAAGGTGCGAAAAAAAAAAGAAACTGTAGCAATCCCATTTTTGCCGGGAGGAGGGGAGGGGGCATGACGAGCATCAAGTGTGGCAACCTGCAGTTGGCCGCGGGCCGTTGGCAGTGAAGCCCCCGCCACAACGTCAGAACCTCCTCCCCTTGCTACTTCTGAAGGCAGACATGGCAATCCGAACCTCAAATGGTGTTAGACAGGAACAGAAAAAGATCGCTTCTAATTGGCATTGCTTCCCATTTCGCATTTTGCCAAGCCAGATAACATATTCACAATTTTTTAACAGCGAAGCTGTTTAGCAAATCGTAATTTTTCGTGTCCGCAGTTAAAAATACCAAGTAATTGCCGAGCGCGCGCCGTGAGCGGGCCCCTCGCGGCGGCCGCGCGGCCGTTAACAAAACCAAGAAAAAAAAATTCCCCGCATTTCCCCGAGGGGAAGAATGTGAAAGTGCGAATGCACGAGTTGAATTTGCGCGGTTCGGTAATGTTCGCCAAAGAGAGATCACACACACACACAACTTCAAAGAAAGAAAGATGCATTTATTCACAGACACCTATTTGTGTTGTCGTTGTACTTGATTGCTAGAGCGGATCTCAGCTTTGAAATTTCGTGTCAGTACTCCTTTAAGCAGGTGCATTAGCCCTTCTCACGCCCGATTCTTGGCCAATTCCCCCACGTGGGTATGTGCCAATGTCAGCGGCCAGGCAGCGCGCGCCCATCTCCCCCGTTGCCTAGGAGCGAGGACGAGGAGATTCCTGGCCAATCCCCCACGTGGGTATGTGCCATGTCAGCGGCCAGGCTGCGCGCGCCCATCTCCACGTGCGCGGACATCGCCGGTGGACGCAGGTTCAGGGTCGCTTAAGAAGTGCATTGCACTTAATATTCGTGTGTGCCTCGCGACGACCGCCCAGCGTCCCCTGCGCACGTTTTTTAAACCAAGCATACCCCCTTTGGTAGATTGACCAAGATTGCGGCGACCACCCGGCAGCTAAAAAAAAACAAAAAATGCCGAGCGCTCCCGGGTGCGTGCCTCGCGGCGGCCGCCCAGCGTCCGCGGCGCAAGCTTGTCAAGCCAAGCATACCCACTTACGTAGAGTGGCCAAGATTAGAACAACTCCAGCGTCCACCGTAATCGTCGCAACGCTTTCTCGGAACGAGGAAGACGCGTCACAGCGAAGCAGAAGCAAATCGGCTGCAATCGTACACCTAAACCTTCGTGATGGTTCTTTTTTTTTTTTTACTGCCCCCCCCCCCCCCCCCACCCGTACTCGCCGTCCGGCTCTTGCCGTGTCGGCTTCATGAAATTCGGCCCTGCACCACGAAGGGTTCGGCCCTGCACCACGCCTCATTCGTTCTGCCTGGTTTTTTTTTAAGTGCGACACTTTATAAGCGACCCCAAACCATCCACCGCCGGCGGCGGCGCGTCGGCGTCCGCAGTGCTCCTCTATATTAAAAAAGAAACAGCATCCGGCGCAGGTTTCCGATCCGAGGACTTTGCGGCCGCAGCGCGACGCTTCTAACGACCAAGCCAGGACGCGACGCTGCATCAGTGTCAGTGACGCGCTTATATCTTTAACGCATTCAAAATACGTCGTCAGCGGCGTGCGTTGGCGACTCAGCGGCGGTTATAGCGGCTTGATAACTGCGTGGTGTACAGTGATACTACAAACCCGATGGAAGAGATGGAAAGAGAAGGCGGCGAGGCGGTGGGCTGCGGGGGCCGAGCACAAGCGCCGCAAGCGGGCCGACAACCGTGCATTCGCACTTTCACATTCTCCCCCTCGGGGAAATGCGGGGGAATTTTTTTCGCTCTACGTACCCACTAGCCCAACAACAAGCCTTATTGAACCCCTAGGGGAACCCTGAGTACCACACCCCCACTGCGCACGCCTGGCCAGGCACCGCTGATGATGATTGTGGCAGGATATTCCTAGGGATGGGCCAACCAAAGAATCCATCACGAGATAGCTTCGCGTTCAGTCAGTCAGTAAACTTTATTGATGGGAAAGGGGAGAAGGGAAGGGTAAGGTGGGGCTAGAGAAGTGAGTGGAGCCCTCTTTCCAGGGCCCCAGTTTCAGCTGCCCCGATCTTCGCTCTCCGGATCAGCTCTCGCTGAGTCCCGAGGGCGGAGTTGGCCAGGGCTGCCTTCCATGTCTCTAGTGTGTTGGGTTCGTGGGCGTTCTCCGGGGGCCACATAACGGGGCATCCCCAGGATGCGTGGAAGAGATTTGCCACCTCTCCACATTTTTTGCAGTGTTCGTTTGTGGAGTTCGGGAACATTAGAGCAAGTCTAGACTTGTGTATGAAGGTGTTTGTTTGAATTTTCCTTAGTGTTTGGCTTTCATAAGTGTTAAGGCCTTTGTGTGGAGGGGGAAACTTCTGCCTGCTGAGACGAAGCCTGGCGAGGAGTTCTTGGTGGGTTTCTGGAGGGGGAAGACTGTACGAGTGCTCTGACTCGGCGCGGTACGTTAGGAACCTCGCTACCTCATCGGCCATCTCGTTTCCGTCTAGCACCTCGTGACCGGGGCACCAAATGATGGTGTGCTTATGCTTCAGGGTTGCAGGAAGAATCCGCTGCGTGCACTCGGGGATTCTGCCTGCCGCTAGGTTTAGAATGGCTCTTTTCGAGTCCGTGAGGATGTTCAGTTTCGCGTTCGACCACCGTCGTCACCTTCCCGTAGGGGAACCCTGAGTACCCCCACTGCGCATGCCTGGCCAGGCACCGCTGATGATGATTGTGGCAGGATGCCCCTAGGGATTGGCCAACCAAAGAATCCATCACGAGATAGCGTCGCGTTCAACACCGTCGTCATCTTCCCGTAGGGGAACCCTGAGTAGTATGCGAGTCATTCCTTCTCTCCTCTCCGACACTCCTCTCCTCTCCGGAATTCCTCCTCTCCTCTCCGAAGCTCCTCTCTTCTCCGGGATTGGGCAACGAATGGCAACACCTGCGGCCCCGCGCGCGATAATGCGAAGCAGCTTAGGGTTAGAGACGCGACGGTAGCCGCTGCATACTCCGCTGGGGGCGCCACTGTAGCTCCGTGGTATAAATGACGCGAGCGCGCGCTCCGCTCCCCTCATTCTCCTCCAGCAGCACCGCGATCGAACTGAAAACTAATGGGAACTTGAGTCGACCCCGTGGCTGCTTCGCATACTACTCAGGCTTCCCCTACGGGAAGATGGTGAAATTTTCTGTTTTTTCCACCCACCGTTCTACAAACCCATAAGTGCTCCTTACAGCCCTTATTCTCCCATTGCCGATTCCCTCCACACCTAATCAACATGCCCACGCCCCCCCCCCCTTTCCTCTCTCCCGCCGCCCTGTTGCACCCCAACCAGACGTAGTCATCCATCACTGGTGGCTCCTCCATATCTCTCAGGTAGGTTTTAATCAGGGCGTACACGTCAATTTCTTCTTTCTAGAGTTGGGTTTGTATCTCAATCCATTTTTCCTGCTTGCGGCCGCCTTGCATGTTTATATAACTAATTTTAGTTCCCCGGTTTATTTTCCTTTTCTTTGCTTTACGTATCCGCCGCCGTGCATCAGTGCCCCCTCCTTCCTTCCTTACGCTACCTCCTCCACTCATTCCACTTTCTTCTTGAACGTTCGGGCCCCCCTAAAAGAGCCACTGCCCGGGCTGCCAGTCACTTCCTACAGGCTCAGCTAGACGGTCACTGAAGTGTATGCTGTCGTACACAAACGCCCCGTTGCGGCCTGCCCCGTTGCGGCCTGCACGGAAGATGACGACGGCCTGCACGTCACCGTCGTCATCATCCCGTAGGGGAACCGCTGAAGAAGAAGGAGAAGACAAAGCTGCGAAGCGGAGGGCGTGTACGTTGCTCTCAGCCGGTGCACCAAGGTCAACAACCTTTACCTCACCAACGCTGAGAGAGAGAGAGAGAGAGAGAGAGTTGCTTTACTGGAAGAAAAACGAAAGTTGACTCAGCCGATAAATGCCTCTCGGGTTGAGGGCACCTCAATCAAGACTGAGTCTAGGAGGGGGATAGAAAGGAAAGAGGGTGGACGGAAAAAGGTAGAAAAGGAGAATAAGATAAAGGTTCACAAGCCGCGCAGCATGGACAGTACTGACGGCATAATAGCCGGTCCGAGAGTCCCGTGTCTTTTAAGAAGTCCAGCAGGGCTCGGAACGCTTTTTCGCGATTTGATTTCTGACAATCCGGGAACAACAGGTTTGATGAGGTGCATGAAGGCAGTACCAGTTTCGCATACGACGCTCTCAGCGCTGATCGAGCCTGCGAATGTTGTGGACACTCGCCCAGTGCATGCGCGAGTGTCTCTATTGCAAGACAGTGTGGGCAGGCGGGTGAACTGGCGATGCCAAGCCTGTGACTTCTTTCAGCGCAGCGGTGACAGCCGATTCGCAGACGAAGAAGGAGAGCACGGTCAGCTCGGGTCAATCCCCTCGAAGGAAGCGCGTGCGGTGGCTTGCCGGATGCAACTCGGGAGTCAGGATGCATGGCTTGGAGGTCCCTTCGGATAAGGTGTCGCGCGACGTCCAGGGGCCTGATTGCTTCACTCATCGAAGTGGATGAATGATGCGCTTCTTTTGCCAGACGATCAGCCTCCTCATTTCCCTTGATGCCTACGTGAGCAGGTAGCCATTGCAGATGAATGCTAAGGCCTCTGGTGGTGAGGCTGTGCAGTTTGCTGGCAAGACTTTGCACAGCGAGACAGCTGAGGTGGGCCCGGTCGAGCCTCAGGAGAGCAGCCTTCGAATCTGAGAGGATGGCTACTTTCCGGTTGGTGAGGTTCTGCTCGCACTCCTTAATGATGTCCGCAGCCAAGTGAAGGCCTGCGACTTTCTGCCGTTGTGGAGCTGCTGGCCACTGGCAGGCGGCATTGCCTGGCCGAAGCGAAGGCATGCGCGATGGATGCTGCAGCCGCCGCCCCCTTGTCTGGAAACACGGACCCATCGGTGAATATCAGCACGTGCCCCTCAAGCCTTGTTCTCCAGGCAGGCCGCTGATTCATGCCTCAATTCACAGAGTGGAGCTATCCTTTTTGAGGTCACGTGCGGTAGAGTTGCACTTATGGTGATCTTACTCGTCACGTGCGGTGGAGGAGGTATGATGTGATTCGTCGGGGGCTGGCCGATCACCGTTTCGAAGGTACGGACAATCATACCCATTCGAGAGTGAGGTCGTTCTCGTAGCCGTGCGAGGAGGGCGCCTCCGTCTGGTGCCCTATGGAGCCGCTCGACGTGATTGAGAGCTCGCTGTAGGGCTCGGAGTGCGAGGGGCCAGGCACCGGCTTCAGCAAGAGTTCCCGCGCATTGCGACAATCGGGGCAAACCTAGAGCAGTCCGAAGTGCATTTCTGTGCTCGATCTCGAGTTTCCTCCACCGCGTTGGCTTGACGGTGACAAGGAGCATAGCGTAGAGGAAGTTCGAACATATGTTTGCACATACGGAGAAATTGTTAAGAAATCGCGATCGAGTATTTGCACCACCGCCACCAGAGCTTCTCCTGGCACAGTAGTTTTCTTTTGCGCCGTCAGGAGGCACCACGGGTGTCAGGGTACACAGTACACACACTACGCACGTACACACCGAGCACGCGCACGCTCGCACACACGCGTGGAAATGCCGGTCCCACCACGGCCGGTCAGGTTGTAGCAGAGAAGTGAGGCCATCGGTAGGTCCGGCGGGTCGGTCCACTTAGCTCCCCACTTGATCTGTGCAGGAAATACGCCGAGTGGGGACCTTTTCTAAACTTCGGCAGTACTGCTCCCAACGGCGCAATCGCCGTTTGGTGTGCGATGCTTGCTGCTCTTTTGTTTTTTCGGAGGCGCCCGTGAATGCCAGGCTATCGGCTAATGTCGTCGCTTCCTGATGTTCGTCGTTTAGTTTTGTACATTCCTGGATCACATGCTGTATCGTCTCGCTCTGCGCTCCGCACAGCCGACACGCTGGGCCCGCGCCGAATAGCTCGTGTCGCCTTGGCTGCGTGAGCAGGGATCCCGTGCGTGCCTGGAACAGCAGGGCACTGTCTCTGTCGCCACGGTAATATGGCATCTGCGCTGGTTCTTCCTATGTTTGAGGTACTCGGCGAGGCTTTGCTTTCTGGAGACCGCTACGCGCCAGGTTAATTTGCTCGCGCTTGCTAGCTCTTTGTTGACGATTTGTTGCCACTTTTGTTCAGATTTGGCTTCGTGTTTTGTCGAATTTGGGCTGTATTTCATTTCGGACTGGTGAGTCTTTTTATCCATTCAGTTTTCAGATTCTGTATCGAAGGTGCATGTATATGCGTTTGCAGTAGTTTGTGGTTCGACATGAATTTGATCCTGCCAGCATAGTGTAGTTTTGCCCTCGCCTCTCTGACTTCGTAGGGGGACCAAGCCCATTTCGCCTGTGATGGCGGGCGTTTGGGTCGCACAGTTGCCTCCAAGCAGCCACCGGCCCAGCTCGTTTTGGTGTTGCTCCATGCATTTCAGCGTTGGTCTGGAGTAGGCCAGCACATCATCTGCGTTATGTTACGGCTGGTAGTCCGAGTGCCTTCCACAGTGTGCGCCCTACAAGTGTAGGGGTTGTATGAATGTCTTGCGACGGTGCCATGTTAGCCCTTTCAATTTGTTTGATTTTTTCACAGTGCCCTTTCTCGTGGCTGTTCGAGGTAGTTCGCTGACGCCGATGGTGATGCCCAGGTACTTGTATGAATTTGTCCGGTCTAGCTTTTCATTTTGGAGCGTGAATGGACCTTTGATCTCTCGTTATTTTGCAATTATGCCCATCCACTGCGTTTTTTGCTGTGTTAAATTTCAACTGGTCTTTTGTTGCTATCTTTGAGCAGATGTCGAGCAGGTCTTGTAGGTCTGTGCGGATTCTGCTAGAAGAACAATGTCATCGGCAAAGGCGAGGCACGCTATTTTGGTATATTCTTCCTCTCCGTCTTTCGTTATGGTCGACAGGCGTAGGCCTGCTCCCTCCTTGTCAAGGGTGTTTAAGAGTTCGTTAATATAAATGTTGAAAAGCGTTGGGGATAATGGGCAGCCTTGCTTTAGTCCGATGTTGATATTGTCTTCCTGTGACTTACCCGCCGCGGTGGCTCAGTGGCTAAGGCGTTGCGCTGCTGAGCACGAGGTCGCGGGTTCGATTCCCGGCCGCGGCGGCCGCTTTTCTGATGGAGGCGAAAAGCAAAAATGCCCGTGTGTACGAGATTTCGGCGCACGTTAAAGATCCCCAGGTGGTCAAATTAATCCGGAGCCCTCCACTACGGCGCGCCTCATCGCCTGCGTTGCGTCGGCGCGTTAAACCCCACAATCAATCAATCAATCTTCCTGTGACTTGTATTCGTCCAGTTCGTATATGGCAGTGCAGTCTTTGTACATCTCCTTTATTAGTTCAATCATCCCATCTTCTAGGTTTAGTTTTTCAAGTTTGTCCCACAGCTTTGCAGGTGGCACAGTGTCGTATGCCTTTTCCATGTCAAGAAATGCCAGGAATAGTGTGATTTGTCTTTATGTTTCATTTCTATGGCTTGGGTTAACGTGAAGATGTGGTCACTTGTTCTTCGGTTAGGGCGAAAACCAATTTGGGCATCTGCTAATTTGTTGTTGTCCTCACAATATTTTTGAATTGAGCGGCCCGCAGCGCTGCCGCCCTGAACGGCAGCAGTGCTCCTCAGGACATTCAATAAAGTTCATTGTCTGTCTGTCTGTCTGCGATTTATTACGGTGCATAAGAGCTTTAGCACTGTGCTGAGAACAGCTATTGGTCGGTACGACTCAAGTTCATCAATGGGTTTTCCTTTGCCCTTGTGTAGAAGTTTTATCCGTGCCTTCTTCCATTTTTGTGGCACCTGCAGGGTTTCCAGAGTCTTGTTTAAGTAGTGAAGGAGTGCTTCGCGTGCTTTTGATTGCATTGCTTTTATGAATTCATTGGGAATTTCATCCAGGCCGGCCGCTTTCTGATTTTTTAGGTAGCTGATATGGCGCTTCAGCTCTGTAGGTGAGATTTCTTGGAGCAGAGATTCTTCTGGTCTGTTTTGCATTGTGTGAGA
This sequence comes from Haemaphysalis longicornis, assembly GCA_013339765.2. NCBI lineage: Eukaryota > Metazoa > Arthropoda > Arachnida > Ixodida > Ixodidae > Haemaphysalis > Haemaphysalis longicornis. The sequence continues at coordinate 25,162,294 of CM023456.1, forward strand.
CCTATCCGCTTTTGGGCGCTCCTCTGTCTGCACCTCTTTTTGAAGGTTGTTGAAGTACTCTGTCATATATGCTTCTATTTTGTCTTCGCATTGAAGAACAATACTGGTTGCTGTTTTTAGGCTTGTCGCTTTCTGTGTTGTTTCTTTGGGGCTCAATGAACGGATGTACGACCAGAATCTTTTGCTGAGGTGTTTGCGCTCTTGCGTGATGTTGATCTCTTGTTTTCTGCGGGCCTTGTCAATTTTTTCTGCAACCAATCGTTTTACTTTTTCCTTCCAGGCTACTTCCTTGGCTGCTGCGTCATATTGCTGTATATGACGGTGTTTTTTGGAGAGTCTTTTTCTTTCTGCTATTTGCTTTTTGACCTCAGTATCGAACCAAGGAGTGGCTCTGTGGAACAAGTGCTTCTTCTTTCGTCCAACGGTTTCCTCTGCTGTCTTGATGCATTTTTCAATAAATTCCTCATATGTGCAATATTCGTCCAGTTCTGTTTCTAGCTGGGATGCAAAGGCTGTCAGTGCATCCGTATCGTGTTTTCCAGTGTGCAGTTGTCCCTGTGCGGTTGCATTTCTTCTCTGTTTGTCGAGGTTGATCTGCTTCTAGGCAGATCTTTATCCGGTTGGTGGTCACTACCGCAACTGTCTAGCTTCTCCTCGTCTATATGTAGTGACGTATATTATATTGTGTTGGACTGCAAGGTTGTTATAGAGGGCGTGGTCAATGGCTGTTTTTTGGGTATTTCTTGACCACGTGTACGTTCCTTGGCTCGCTTCATCCAAATTGGCAATTCGTAGGTTGCAGCGTTCAATTAAGTTACGAAAGCCTGAGGCATCCTTGTCTTTGCCTTCTAGTTCTGCTATATGACCGTTAAAGTCTCCGAGCAGGAGCACAGGCTGGCCGTGGCGCTCATCTTCGATATCTTTCACGATACAGTCATAGATGCCGTCGTTCCACTGTGGGTCTTCTTGGCTTGTGCCATGTAAATAACACATACATGTACGCAGCAATCTGCCAGATATATTTTTACCCATGTGTGTTCCTTACATTTGTTGGGGGTGTGCTCTAGTTGTAGGTTTGAGGTACGGCATATAAAGCCGACTCCCCCTCCTCTCTTTTTCTCCCCTGGCCCTGTTTTGCCCGTGCCATTTTGAATTTCATTCTGCCAAATTTGGTTCCTCTTGTTCCCTCAGATGAGTTTCTGTCAATGCATATATGTCAATGTGCTGTTTCGTCATTTTGGTTTTGGATTTCTTCCCATTTTAAACTTATTGTTTCCTTGAATGTTAAGAAGGCACATAGTTAAGTTTTGTTTACCTTTTTCGTGTTTGTGCCTGGTGTGTTGGTGTCTTTTTCTTGTGCTTTTCATTTGGCTGCAAGTTGGTGTTGATTTGAGGTAGCGTATGTCGTGGTTGTCCTTGACATCAGCAGGCACAAGAGGATGAGGCATGATGTGGGATTACCGCCATTGACTGCTCTTCGTCAACTGCCCAAAACGCAGTCGTCATTACGTGGATGAAATGATGCATGGCTTTGGGGTGAGGGCAGGGGGGGTTGGTCTTCTTTTGATGTCCCTTGTTCTTTTCGGGACGGATGTTTGTACCTAAAAAAAACGCTACTTTTAAATGCAGAGCATTTCAGTAACTCACGATGTCACCCGCGTTGACGTCCGAAGTCGTAGTCCGCACCGTCGTTGTCCGCACCCCTCCCCCTACACTAATAAAAAAAAGATACTATCCGGCGCCTGGTTTCGATCCCTCGACCCTGCGGGCGGAACGCAATGTACATGGTGCTCTACCCACTGCGCCCACAAAGCCGACACAGAATGGGAGGCTACGAACGCGCCTTCTATCCTTGACTCATTCAAACTACGTCAAGAAGCTGCTGATGCGCTCGCATCGCGCTCTCTCGCCGCGGTTCGGTTCGCGCTTTTAAACCACATATGTCGTTCGCGCGCTGCTCCGGTCGCTAACGTCTGTGGCGTGATCGTGACGTCAACATCACGCGTTCGTGTGGTGGCGCGATTTCGGCGCTATAACACTCTCTCGCGAGGGGCATTGGATTGGATTTGATTGGCTTGGCTTGGCTTGGATTGGTTTGGATTGGATTGAATTAAAGTGGATTGTGTTGGATTGTGTTGCGTCATAGCCGCGCCACGTGCGTCATAGCCGCTCCACGTTGCGTCATAGCCGCGGCAGGGGGTTCACGGCACGTTTCACGTTTCACCATCGACTTCATCGACAATGTCTACGCTGGAAGAGAAGAGCGGAAATGCTCTGCATTTGATCGTGCCCCTCGCGAGGGGGATGTTTACGCTGGATTTCTGCGAAGTGGCCCCTCAGGGCAGGCCTATATATCCGATGATAATTAGTATTCAAGTTTTGATCGAACGGGACGAAGCTACACCGTGGATCTACGATGCAGGCCACAGGCTAGAGCTTAAAACGGACCAAAAATTTCTGGGTTCTTTGTTGTTCGTTCGGACTGTGTTTTTTTGGGCTAGTTGGTGCCCAATGTCATCTGCCAGGCGACGGTCGTAGTGGATGTCCTTGATGTTCCCCTGCGTTGATGACTCCGCAATTCGGAGGAACTCCACCGCACGACCCAAGGTGTTGCACATGGAAGCTACTTTGGCGTTCCACTCGCAGCACTCCCTCTCGATCTCTGCTCCCCGTGTGTTAATTTCAGGGTGCGGCGAGCGGCCGATGGATGGCGTTACCTGCGCGGAAGGTTAGGAAGGAAGGAGTGCATGAAAGGCAGGGAGGTTAACCAGGTTACAGTCCGGTTGGCTGCCCTACGCATGGGAAGTGGGGAAGGAGGGATTAAAAGAGAAAGAAAGGGTATTGAAAATACAGGGAATAGAGCTTCCGGAGCAAGAAAAGAAAAATTAAAGATAACTACACAACAAAACAATAGGCGATAATAAACCTTAAACTGAAATGGTAAACTAACCAAATGACAAATGAACAATGGTACACAGTGTCTCTACAATCGTTCAGACAGGCCTGTGTCCTTTAAGAAATGAAATAATGCTTTTGTGGCCTTTTCGGACGGTGATGGGCAACGCCTGTGACACAAAACTGTTTGCGCAGTTAATGGCTGGTTGTCCAGTTTCCGGAAAGCGGTTGACAGGTGCAGTTCTACGTTGCAAACCGGACACAGTGACACAAGAGGTGTTCTATTGTCTCGTCCGTGACGCACACGTCACAAGCAGGGCTGTCAGTTATGCTGATAGTGAATGAATAAGATTTGGTGAAAGCAACTCCAATCCACAGTCGGCGCAGTAGGGTGGCATCCGAACGTGGCATGTTAGTGGGTAAGTGGCGCTGCAGGTCAGGGTAGAGTAGAGTTCCTGTATATAGCTCCGCAGGGAGCTAAGAGTTGCGCGACTCTTTTCCACGTGCCGCCGCGATTGCGACACTCTGGTATTCCATGCCGCGCAGAGAAGCCCCCACTACGGCTGCGCCGCAGCCGCCGACGCGGGCGGCACCACGCCCTGCCCAGGAACAGCAGCAGCAGAAGCGTGAGCGACATCGCAGGAAGCGCCCCACCGCGCGTCGGCCGACGTCGGAAGCGTGGCGGCGAGGCTCCTTCACTCGCGACGGGCGGCTTTCCGCAGCAATCCGGATAACAAAGATGGCGGTCGGTCGCCGCAACTCTTAGCTCCCTGCGGGAGCTATATACAGGAACTCTAGGGTAGAGAAAGTACAGGCGGGAGTTTGAAAACTCCGGGGTATACCAAACAGTCAGCGTGATTTCGCGGGCGATGGAGCGCAGTGACCTCGCCGCATCATGGCGCGATAACGGGATGTCGGCCGATTGGGCACTTTCATGGGCATGATGAGCCGCTTTGTCTGCACATTCATTCCCAGAAATGCCGCAGTGGCTAGGGAGCCATTGAAAAATAATATTGTGCCCATGCCTTACTAGGAAGTCATGCTCTTGACGAATCTCGGCCACAAGCTGTTCGTACGGGCCGCGGTGAAGAGCAGAGTGCAGACACTGGAGAGCTGGTCTGGAGTCACAAAGCAGAGCCCATTTTTGTAGTAATTCTTGCTTTAGGTACAGAAGAGCCTCGCGAATAGCTGTGAGTTCGGATGCAGTTGACGTTGTTAAATTGGACAGCTTGAATTGAATGTCTACCGATCTGGCCGGCACAATTACAGCTCCCGCAGAACTGGAGTTCGTTACCGAGCCATTGGTGTAGACATGAATCCGGTCTCTGTACGCTTCGTGTGAAACGTGCATAGAGAGCTGTTGGAGACCTTGTGGTGGTGTATCCGATTTCTTGTTTATTCCCGGGATGGTTAGGTGCCCTTCTGGCTTCGAGAGTCACGAAAGGGGTGATGATGGTCGTGCCGCAGGTGTGTATCCTGAGGGAAGGCTCTCGCAGTGAGCTGCGACTATCTTAGAAAAGGATGCCTGTGGTCTAGTTGACGGCAAGCTTGACGGCAGTTGACGGCAGCCGAGCGAGATGTCTAATGTGAGCCCGGAGTGCACCCACTGCCACGTAGGTCGTTTTTGGATGGTCTCTTGCGGTGCATATGGTTGCCACTGTTGAGGCGCAGCGCGGTAGACCAAGACACGTCCGGAGACCTCGGGCTTGTATCGCCTGAATTGCACGCAAGTTGGTTTTCCTTGTATTAGACAGAACGGGCAGGCTGTAACGTAGAACACCGATAGAACAATGTCGGGCTAAGATCACTGCCTTGTGGGACGCCCCGGAAAACGTATACTGTTGGGAGGTTGTGCCATCGGTGGTCTCAACAAAAAACGATCGTCCACATAGAAAGCTTTGAATCCATCTGTACGTTCGGCCACCCACTCCCAGATCCTCCAGGCTCTTTAAAACGGCGTCATGTAGTACGTTGTCGTAAGCCCTTTTAATATCGAGAAACAGCGCTGCAGATAGACGTTTGAGCGATTTCCCGTGCTGCACCGATTTCACAAGGTCAATAACATTGTCGATGGAAGAACGGCCTCGCCGGAACCCAGCCATAGCGTTTGGGTAAACATTGTGGTGCTCAAGATACCACTCCAGACGGAGCAAAACCATTCTTTCCTTTACCTTGCCTATGCAACTTGCTAGGGCTATATGGCGATACGACGCCAGGTCCAGAGGAGACTTTTAAGGATCGAAACCAGACGGTTAGATTTCCACTTTTCAGGGACCGTGCCATCTTGCCAAGACTGGTTTATACGACAAAGAAGGGTGTGACCGGCTCATTGACCTAGGTGGCACAGGGTGGCGTATGTGACACCGTCTGGTCCTGGTGAAGATGTACGTCGACACAGAGATAGTGCAGCGTCTAGCTCTTCCATTGAAAACAGCAGGTCCATGCGGGAGTCCCGTGATGTTGGAGCAATGCGTATATCATCTTGGCTCAGCAAAGCTGGGCCCTGGGCGATTCTGCGTCAAAAGTCCTCCGCAACCTCCATTCCAGGCGTTTCTGATGAAGCGCCAAGGCACTAAACGGGCGTCGTTGCTGCGTCGTTGCTGCGTCGTGCTTCGTAGGCGCCTAGCAGTGTTCCAGATCTGAGACAAATGCTTTTGAGGATCAAGTTTTTCGCAGAATGACTTCCATCGTTGTTCTTGCACTTGTGCAATACGGCGTTGAATTTTCTTTTGTGTACGTCTGGCCTCCCGAAGGTCATGAATAGACTTTGTGCGCCGGTATCTCCGTTCCGCACGACGGCGAATAGCTCTTAGAAGTTAGATGTTCTAAAGCTTCTTCGAACTCCGTAAGTTTGTAATGTATCCTAACACAACGCATTGTGTCCTCCGCAGTGCTAGTTATGGCGTTTTCGAAGCTCGAGAAAAGTCCTTTGCTGCAGATGTCCTCCATGCGGGATTTGAAACTTTTCCAGTCTATCCGCCGGATAATTTTTCCCGGAAGCAAACTATCAAGGCCCTCAATCTTCAGGTATGTCGGAAGATGATCGCTCCCATGGGTTTCAATATCTGTAAACCACTGAACACTGTCAATCAGGCTTCTGAAGACCAATGCCAAGTCCGGACAACTGCAATATGTTGCTCCACGAAGAAAAGTTGGGCTGCCGTAATTTAAAAAAAACAAAGCTCATGTCGGGCCGCCAGTGAGACAAGTCTTCGACCTCTTAGGTCATTCTTCTGGCTACCCCAGAGCATATGGTGTGCGTTGAAGTCTCCGATTATAATCCATGGTCCTGCGGAAGCATTGAAACAGGCTACGGCAGATGTCTTGGTTCCCATCGCTCAAATCGCTATTATATCTGAAAAAAAGTTCTACATGTGAGAAAGGGGATGATAGTGTGGTGAAAAGTTGTGTTAGGGAGTGTCATTCGCAGTTGCGCAGATATCCGGAAGCCTAAAGTTCCCATTACCCGAGCCGACCCGAGCAACGCAAGCCGGTTGCGGATTGTTGGGGGCGCCCCTCTTCTAAAACTCTCTGCGCGCGAGCGCGTTGCGTTTGGGTTCCACTAACTTCTTGGGGGCCCCCAACGCCGGATTCCCCTATTCTAAAACTGCCTTTGGCCTGGTTGTCAACGCCAAGAAATACATCTTCGGGTCTTCCGAGCTCGATTTCCTGGGCCATCACATACGACCCGGACATGGGTCGTATTAATAAACGTTTACTCTCCCTCTCTCCCTCTCCTCTCTCCTCTCTCCCTCTCTCCCTCCTCCTCTCTCTCTCTCTCTCTCTATCTCTCTCGCTCTCACTCTCACACACACAACACACACCACCACGCACGCACGCACGCACGCACGCACGCGCGCACACACACACACGCACACACGCACACACACGCACGCACGCACGCACGCACGCACGCACACTGCATCCACTGACTGAGCTTTTTCGCACAACCAAGACCTCCTCATCCGCGATTTCCTGGTCTCCCGAAGCTCCAGCCGCTTTCAACGCTGCTAAACAAGCCGTCGCCGAACGGTGCCTATCATCCACCCGAGAACCGACGTGCCCACTCGCATCATGGTGGATGCTTCCAGCGTTGCAGTCGGCGCTGTTCTCCAGCAGAGAATCCACTCCGAGTGGCACCCGCTGGGTTTCTTCTCTCGGAAGCTCCAACCTGTCGAGACGCGCTACAGCGTTTTTGGTCGTGAGCTGCCAGCCATTTACGCCACCATCCAGCACTTCCGGCACTTTTTGGAGGGCCAGTCCTTTCACGTTCTTACAGACCATAAGCCTCTGGCGTACGTTTTCCGTACGAACTCCTCCAAGTACGTTGCACATGAACTCCGTCAGCTCGTCTGTATTTTCGGAATTCACGACGGACATTCGGCACATCAAAGGTACCGACAATAAGGCTTGTGACGCGCGTTCACGCATTACCTCCATCGGCAGTGCTGCATCTACAGTGGACTGGGAACGCCTAGCCCAGGCGCAGATTGAAGACCCTGAGCTGCAAGCACTGCGGGACCACCCGGGTTCCCTCCGTCTACAACTTGTGCCTCATCCGTTCGTGCCTGGCTCGCTGTGGTGTGACATGTGAGCGGCGGCGCCTCGACCCTTCGTTCCGGTTGCTTTTCGTCATGCTATTTTTTCAATTGCTCCACGACATCTGCCACCCCAGCATCCGACCCACTCAGCGCCTCGTTACACAGCGGAACGTCTGGCCGAACATTAACACTGATGTCCGCCTCGCTTGTCAGACAGCCAAGGTGACCCGCCACACGAAGACTCCCACGCAGCCTTTTTTGCCACCTAGCTGTCGCTTTGACCCCGTACTGGATTTGGTCGGCCCCCTTCCTCCCTCCCATGACTGCCGGTACATTCTGACAATGATTGACCGCTTCACCCGTTGGCCCGAAGCCGTGCCAATTCCGGACATCAGCGCAGAGACGGTTGCAAGAGCCTTCGTTTCGGCATGGGTTTGCCGCTTCGGCTGCCCCTGGATTGTTACCACGGATCGAGGAATGATGTTCGAATGTAGTCTGTTCACTTCCCTCAGCCGACTGCTTGGCACTAAATACTGCCGCCCCACGGCATACCATCCCTGTGCCAACGGCATCGTTGAGCGTCTCCATCGCTAGCTAAAAATTGCTCTCACTGCGCGCCTGGATCGAGAGCACTGGGTCGATCACCTTCCTGTAGTGCTTCTTGGCCTGCGTGCCGTCCTTCGTCGAGACCTCGGCTGTTCAACTGCTGAACTTGTCTACGGCGCACCCCTGCGGCTTCCTGATGATTTGTTCGTCCCTTCGGGCCCTCGCCCCAGCCGCTTGAGTACCTCCAATGCCTACAGGACTGCAGGACTGCATGCAGCACCTGCGACCAGTCCCACCTCGGTCTTCTGACCACCGCATCTTTGTGCATCCCGACCTTGCGTCTTCGACACACGTTTTCCTCAGGCGAGACGCTGTAAAGGCGCCTCTTACTTCCTCCTACGATGGGCCGTACCGTGTCCTCAGACGCAGAAGTACGCCACCATCCTGTTGAATGGCCGCAAAGAAGTCGTCTCGTTGGACCGCCTCAAACCGGCCTACCTCGAGACGCCAGCCAACGAACTCCGCCCAGACATCGCAGGCCTAACACCCAACTGCTCGCCACCAACACCACCGCCCATCTGCCTCACCGTCGAGTGAAGTTAGACATTCCGTCTGGGCGGGGGGCCCTGTAGCGCCCTATGGTCGGCGCTCTTAGCCGGCGCCTTGGCGCCGGCTATGAAAGACGAGGAGAATAAAGAAACGAGCTGCAAGTGCTAGGTTCTGGTCAGCCTCGAGGCGCACGTAAGCGTGTGCCTCGTGAGGACGACCCGGCGATAGCCAGTTGTTGTTAAATCTTTTATTCAAAAGGGGAAGCCCGGAGGCCTTGGGGGGGAGTTGGGAGGGGAGGATTCATGGTTGAAGGGGGCTCGTATGAGTTCGTGGTCTTCGGGAGGCGGCATCAGTTTTTCACAGGACAATTGTTCAGCATTGAATGGTCCATTCACTGGTGTAGGCCAGCGCTATATAACTCGCGCTAGACGCTAGACCGCTCTTAGTGGCGAACCGTATTACAAGGTTAAGGGTGTGTTCATCTAATGTGAGGGGATCGATACGGGTTGAGGGATCTGGGTTTGAGGAAGTGAAATTCCGGTCAACACTTCACACTGCCCAGCGTTCGTGGCATAACCTATCGCGTGCTGCTCTCCCCGTCAGGTCAGGTGCGTTCACGCTTGAAGTGGACGCACGAACGCCGAGAGAGAGGAGAAGAGAGGACCGAGAGAGAGAGAGAGAGAGAGAGAGAGAGAGAGAGAGAGAGAGAGAGAGAGAGAGAGAGAGAGAGAAGCACTTTTATTGAGTCTTGTGGTTTAGCAATGCGTGGTGGCCACCGGTTGGAGTCTAGCGGCGACGGTGGCAGCTCTTGTGACCAGGAGTGTTTGCACGTCCAGGTCCGAGGTGCCCAGCACACACTCCGAACGCCAAGATCACTGCGCAGACGCCGTGCTTGCTAAGCCGGTTGCCGCGGACCCTAGCGCGTGCTAACGCGGCTGACTTTGGGAAGAGAAGTGAAAGCCTGCGGACGAAATGATACGGGCCTGCCGGTCATGGGAAACTTTCAGTAGGTGCAACAGCCGGGTGTCCGACGAAGGGAAAAGGGGCCACCAGCTCTTCTATTTCTCCACCCTTGCATCACTCGTGCAAGCAGCGCCATTTTTACAGACGATAGTCTTCCTTGGGCTACTTGAACGGGAAAATTTCCGTCTGTCTGTCTCTGTGTCTGTCTGCCTGTCACTCGATTCAGCCAGCCGGCCAAAGCAACACAGGCGCTGCGCACTAGTCTTGTTAATGTTCATACTTGTCAACAAATTTGAACAAAACATTCAGCATATATAAGGCATATACCGTATTTACCCGATTCTAACGCGCCCCCGATTCTAACGCGCACCCGATTTTCCTGGCAAAAAAAAAACGAAAATTTCAACTTGCACCTCCGATTGTAACGCGCACGGGACTTTGTGACAAGGACAAACAAATGCCAGAGAAACGGGCGATTTATTTCCCGAAGTAATCTCACTCATCTCGCTCTTCGTCGCTCTCCCTGACCACAACATCTCGGCCTCGGTGCCTTCAAGCGCGTTCGCGATGCCACACTTCTGAACGAACGTTCAACCATGGTCGATGGGATCGTGGCCCACGCCTCGCACGCCCATCCCGAGAGATTCTCCAGAGGTGCACGCTTCAGCCGACCGCTCGTTTTGAACGCGTGGGAGCTGCTGCTGCCATTGCTGTTATCAAGCGCGCAAGTGAAACGTATTGACGATTTGTGTGAACGCAGATAGAAAAGCCTAGGCGCCTAGGCTTGCTGAGTCCGAAAAATCATTGCTAAAAGCTTTGGCGCCATCTTGAGATGGCGATGGGTGGGACGAAATTTCCGCTGTTTCGGCAGTTTCGGTTTTGTACCCGATTCTAACGCGCATGCGATTTTTCGGCCTATATTTTCGGAAAAAAAGTGCGCGTTAGAATCGGGTAAATATGGTACATGAGTGATATTTGCAGGGTTCCTTTATTTCAGAAATTTACGGATGCCTGCTTTTTGCGATAGCAAATAAAATACTACATCAACTGCAAAAACCCTCGCCTGCTGTTGCCCACGCTACTTGGCGGAATTAAAAAAAGTCAAATGGCAAGGTTCCACTAGATAGGTTTCGCGTCCCGCTTGGAACGCTCGTGGAGTAGGGCAACGTGCATGGTTAAAGGAGCCATGAAGAGAAAACACAAGTTTGGTTCATTCAAAAGATTGTCTCGTAGAATCATACTGACACCACTTTTAACGTAAACTTCGCTCAAATAAGCTACATAATTAGGAAAAAACGGGAATGGTCATGCGACCCACCAGCTCATTTCCCGCAACAGAACCTATGATGTCACATGAGCTAAGCTCTGCGATTGGCGGAGGCTGGCAGAAGCAGACGCAAATTAGGTAGAGCTTACAAACTAGACAAACGAGCGATTTGCGCTTAAATTTAGGGTACATTCTTTACAAAGCAATAAGAATGATGGGACAAACAGTGGAAGTTACGAAAGCACATGTAAACATAGAAGTACTCATGCGTTCTGCTGTTCATACTGCGCACAGCATGCTTGGTTTAGCTGCACAGCACTACGGGGCTTGGGGTTGTCTCAGACGACACTGGCCGATTGACGCAAGCAACGGTGTCTTACGTGACCCCATCTGTCGAGCGAGCACTGTTTCAGGGAACGAATATTTTCTCCCAGAACAAAAAATAAGCCAGGTTTAAATGCGGGCAAAAACAAACCAAACGCTTGCCACGGTATGGTGGCGCCATCTAGGTTACGGAACGTAAAGTAACGCGGGAACAAACCAACACCGCTGTACAGGGTGGAGACAACCTTTTGAACGGTCCCGTGCCGCCGCAATTGGGCCAACGGGCTCAACGCGTTATTCTTTTCGTTTCCCACGAGACCTATCAACGCGAAACAGACAATATGATTCAAACTTCTTCAGTAAACCGCGTTGCGGCGATAATTTTAGCGCGGTCTTGACACAATGACTTGCTTCGGCGGCGAGCGAGCAACCGAAAATGGCGGCGCCAGCGTATACGTGTCTCTACCCTGTACGGCGGATGCGTGAATGAAGGTACTCTAGGCTGCAGAGCGGTCGGTTCCTGTGATGTCCTTTGGGACCACGAAAACGCACGATTGAGCGGGAAAATCAAAATTTTAACCTAAATTGCTTAGTTCTCAGTGAATAAGCACCGTTTGTATCCGGACAAGCGCTGGGGGCCTATAAAACACGAAATCTTTCGAATAAAACCAACTTGCATTTTCTCTTCATGGCTCCTTTAAACGTTGTAATCGGGTGTCTCCATTCACGCGCGTCTCCGCCGTACGGCAGCGCTGGCATCGACGCAACCGACTTGGAGCAGTGGAACGCGGTAAATTTAAATTGACTTGAGCAAACCTGCAGCGTGTCATCTTGGAAGGAACAGGACTGAAGAGGAACAACATGAGAGGTGAGCGGCAAAGAGAAGGGAGGCATTTACTTGCCAGGGGCACCAGTCGACTATCGTCTTGCGGCAACATTTGCAACGAAAGAAGCAGATACGCTTTTACTGCAAAGCAGGATATGTCTAACCCCCCAGTTTTCATTCCAGTGCCATCGATTTACTCGGCACCGCTCAGGGGCACCTCCTCACCCCCGCTGACACCTCTTTCACAACTATTTTCCCCTCGCCTCCACCGGTGCTTCTTTGGCAAGTTGCGCAGTAGGCAGCTAACGGTGGTATGCGGTTATCAGATGATTGCGAAAAATAAACCGAAGCACGGATGTGCGTGAAAAATGCTCGGACGAATACCGCACTCCCTAATATGAAATTTGTGCGCAGCGCGAGCTGCAGTCTTCTCGGTCACGGCGCATTTCTGCTGCATCTCAGGAAGTGTTCGCGTGATCAGCGAACGCGTGGTGGCGTGCGCTACTCTGCTGCTACCTCGCAGTGCGTCGCCGCTGCCGGCCAGCATGTTGCAAATCGTGTTTGAACCTCCCGCGCAAATGTCAAGTGGTTCGGATAAGCCCAACGCCACCTAGAGGAAAGCCAGTCTAGGTGGCGTTGATTAGCCCCGCACAAGGCAGCAGCGAGCATGTTGTTGCATATCGTGTCTGAACCTCCCGCGCAAGCGTCAAGTGGTTTGGATTTACGGAGGATGGAACAGTGTCTGGGGGAGCGCGCTCCTTGGTGGCGATACATGACACACGTGTGAGGGAAAGGCAGTGAGGGAGATGCCGCCGTAGCCGCACGAGTCGTACTCCACTTCACCCTTCGCTAGATGCTCCTGTTTTCTTTCTTTCGTTGCTGCTGCGTTCGCTCACTCGGTTACGCGAACATACAGTTTTTAAACAGACGCCGCTCCCACGAAGCCAAGGTAAGGGCTGCGAAGGGGCTGCCCCATAAAACGACTGAAACCCGCCGTCGCGGCGTCTGTCACTTCTAAGCACGCGCACATGACCGGTTGACGGTTTATGCGTGCACAGGTTTGTAGCGAAGAATAGTGTGAGGAAGGAGGGGAGGCGTGCACGCACCGCTATTCGCCGCGAGCTCGACATGTAGGTGGCGACAGCGTCGGGCTGCTAGTGTGGATGCTCCGCTGAGCGGCCCGTAAGAATGCACACTGTGGGCGCGCTTCGTGCCTTTTTCTCGCCGTATGTGCGCACGACAGGTGCAAACAAGAGTGCTATGCCGTAGTTCGGTTACTCAACGTTCAATGTATAGCATGGAAGCGGCAGTCAGATTTCATTATTACGCAAAAAAACGCCACGACTCATCGGTAATCTCAGAATGGCCGTAATTGTGACAATGAACTTGTACGCTGTGGCTCGTAGCAAGCTCGATCTTTCCAGACTATGGCTTTGAGCCATCAATAAAAGCATAAATCGAAACAAATCAGGAAGCCTCGATCTCTGAAATTCAGTTTACAACGGCAATCTCAGTCGCTTTCACTGGTAGCATGACGCATTCTTGCATACCCCGAAATTCCTTCTAAGAGCTTACGATATTTTTTGTGTGTTGAAAAGGCACCATAAAATTACTGAATTTTGATCAGCGCAGAGATATAAATGTAACCGCTCTAAAGGGTCTTTTAAATGAAATTTTAGCGACTCTGAAGGAATTCGGGTTCATGAATAACGGTTTCGGATCACTTATTTACGGCTTTCGTCGCAAGTGAACTTGCGAATTGAATTGTCAACGCACGCAGTACAATCAACATCTCATGTTTAGCTAGGTTTTCGCAAAGTGACAAGCAGGCTTACAGTGTGCAAACCAAGCTTCTGGGACCTGACAGTGAGCCCAAATTTTCTGTTACGGACGGCTCTGTTGACGATTTGCGTTCCTTTTAAAATCTAACAGGTGCCTGCAACAGCGAGATCTGTGTTTGTATTCTTGCGTATAAGGTCGCTTACGAATCCTAAAGGCGGCAATGAATGAAGTTGCGCTGTTGCAGATAGTAAAAGATTTCCTTTTTATTTCTCGTTGCAAATCAGCGTAACGGGTTCCCGGTAACTACTTCGTTTTGTAAACTGAATATCGCCTTTGTCTTGACATTTAATTCTTCAGGATTGGTTAAAAAATGAAATTCTGCGCATTTCATTTTTTTTCGGGAAGGGGGAGGGGGGTCCTGCCAGCGTTGCAAGAGCAGCGAGAAGAGAACATTGTAACACGCGCGAGAAGCCAAACTATGGTTATCAGTATTTTCAATCGAAACTACACTAGGCGTCGTGTTCTGTAGCGGGGAAAAAGCAGTACACGTATTTTCCACAATGATTAACCCCCATTTGGTCCGAGATTGTCCAGGAATTGTGGGACGTCTTTTTCAAATTTGTATTGAAAGCAAGCATTGTGGGAAAAAATTAAAAAAAAAACAGCGAGTCATGGCACACACCCCACACACATGTGGGCAACAACGTACGTTATATATTACGCGTTTTCTTCTCTTTCTTTAAACTTAGGACCACCTTAAGAGGTTAAGACGTGACCAATAGGCATTTGGTTATGCTGAGTGAGACACGTTTCTGGACAAAGTGATTCATGTCGGATTTGAAAATGATATATATGAAAATGACACACAAAATGCCACATGACTGACGCAAACTCACAACTGCTTAATTTTACCGAAACATTCCCCTCTTGCGCATCCATATAGAAACGTATTTTAAATAATACGTAAAATTAGCAACTCGATACAGTGGAATAAATGTTTATTCCTCCTCCTGAGTATAACCAACGACTGTCCAAAAATGGTATTTATTTTAGAAAAGGTACGGGAAGGACAGGATCACACAGACGCTTGCGGGTGTAATATACGTGTCCGGTAATGTAGGGGCGATAGCGCAAGGGTCGTGTGCAGTGTAAATGTTTTTGTTTGTTTCTTCTTTCTATAAGGACACAGCGCAATTTTACAAGGGTGTGGAATTTGCTCGCGTATGCACAGGTCTTGTCGATTCTTACCCGTTTCGCGTACTAAGCTTTTATCCTTTAAGTAATCGCCACGCTACCTTCAAAAAGCCCACTTCGACGTTCCCGAAACGGCAGACGACTGCACTCAACAATAAGAAAGTGCAATGTGTGGAAGCAATATTATAACACGTTTCACACTCAAGCGGTGACCACAGCGAAGATGTTTCGTGGAATGAAACCAGCGCATTAACCCGCAACGGCCGCTGATTCTTGCGTTTCTAGAGGAAACGAGCACGCAGAGGTTACTATGTCATTGCTTACTGCCAAACGAGCCCACATATTGGTTGTTTTGTCGTGTTCAGCACGCGTCTTGTGCCGCACGCAACGTGAAAAAGCAGACGACGCGAGAGCGCCATCCACACTAGGAGCGGTTCGTCCCGCCGCCGCCAGGAGCCGACTGTGTTCGCGCTCGGGGCGAATAGGTTTCATGCCCGTGCTGATGGATGGCATGTCTGTTGTGCTGGTACGCGTCCCAATGGGACCTATTCGGAGCCCTTGGTGATAGATCGCATTGGGTTTGTGTGCTAGGCTATCTTCAGATTACCGACGCAAAACTCGTATCGTGATCTATGGACGTAAAAAATGTCATGTCACGCAGTTCGTTTGGCTGAAACGTGAAAGAAGGTAATTCTTTAAAGTCATTGCGACAGTTGCAGCAACAGCCTGAACGTGGCCTTGCACAAAGAGTAAGATGCTTACGACGCGGGAGGGACACAGGCAATTCCACGTTTATCTGCAAGAATAAAGCTTCGATCCGTCAGACGCTCATTCAGCTAATTGGCTAGAAAATATTCTCCATCGCAAATTACGATAAACGTGTTTTGTTTCGTGCACTCCGTGAACTGCGTCCAGCTTTGCAGGTCATCCTTCTTCACAGAGTGGAAGGGCACTAATTTTTTCTTTTCCAATTTTTTTTTATCTAGACGACACCGTAGTTCACGACCGTCAGCGGGTGTAGCTTCGAAGCGCTAAACTGATAAAACGCTTAGGCGATAAACAACAAAACTCGTTATTGGATGATTTGACATGGTTGTTTCACACCGATTGTAAAAGCATACGTACTATACGCAAAAATTAGCAGTGGCTTAGCTCGGCTATGCCAGGATATACGTAGCGGGAGCTAAGGTTCAGCTGGCTATTCTAAGGTTTCCTGGTTGTCTAGGGTTAGCTGATTATCGTGCTTACTGCTGCTAAAGCAATTTCCAATAAAAATCCAATCCAATCCAATTTAATCCAATCCAATCCAGTCGCGGCGGCAGCGGTACAGTTCATAGAGTTAATACTACTGACTGGTACAGTGGCTAGAATAGGAAAGTGTGATGACCGGGCCCTCTCCCGCGTGACGCTGTAGGAGGAAAATCCAGGTGGCGCTGTCGCACGATTACACATTCGCTGCGACGGCGGCGGAATATGGAGTACGAATATATTTTCTTTCATGGCTATTCTACGTGGTCGCGCAAACTGACATGCAATGAATGTCGTATTTTAAAGTACGACAATCGAAGTTTGCAACCGACTGGGCGCACTTTGACAGCCGAATATAGCCGGCTGGCTCGGACATTTATGAAGCAAATCAGAGAATTGGGAACTGTTAACAGGTAAACACGCATTTTATTTTCGCCGTGCTCATTACAAATAGACCAAAACTACTCACTTTTGGTGAATTTCTCATGATTTGTTCATAATTGCAAAGGCTTGAAGCCATCAACTTTCTTTGCTCAATGGGCCTTGCCTTTTGCTGCTGCTGTGTGCGTGCGTGCGTACGTGCGTGTGTGTGTGTGTGTGTGTGTGTGTGTGTGCGTGCGTGCGTGCGTGCGTGCGTGCGTGCGTGCGTGCTCACGCGCGCGCGCGCTAGAGGACCAAAACGAATTTGATAGTCATGGACGGGGACAGTGGCAGGCTTCTTCAGTATGTCAGATGTTTCGTAAATGCTTCCAATGTCTCCAAGGGTACGTGTACGGGCTTTGGCTTTATCCTACGCAGTGCGACACACGGTGTAAGGTACTGTGAAGGGCGAAACACTCAGCGTGTGGTTTCCCCCATGTTTCCGAAGGTCAAGTTCTTCACAGAAAAGGAGCATGGGGTTCTTCAAACTCTGCACTCACAGAGGAGTCACCATCCTTAGCGTTTTTATTGCTGGGTGGGGCCGCGGGCGCGCTTCTCGTTTGACACTTCCTGCTCGGGGACGTTGTTTCGGCTGGTACTTCGGGAGATTGGAAATTGCGTGGGCACAGCTTCCGGGGGCAAACGAGGCCTGCCCCTGTAGATTGAGACAACTTCTCCGTTAACGGTATGTTCAATGTGCCGGGAGATTTACCTTACGTCGAAGTGTAGCTCGCACATAGCGGTGTTTTCCTCGAGCCATGGTATTGCTCGTCGCCACTGCGCCAATATAGACGCGCGTTCGATTGGACCGCCAAACAACGAAAGTTTCCGAAGTTTTTGCAGGACTTGTACACCGTAGAGCGGCCCGGCACAAAATTGTGGCTCTGCTTTGGCGGCAGTTAAGCCTGCTACGGCACAGGAAACAAGCGGTGCTTCTCTCTGGTAAAAGCAGCAATCGCATTGCAGACGATCCGCGCGCGCCTCACCAGGCGACGTGATGATGATGATGATGATGATGATGATGATGATAAAGGGGCGCGCGTGTAAACGATCACGCGCGCCCCCTCGCGGATCCCTATCGGCGGCTTCAAAGCGCCTCATAGGCGCTGCATGCCGCTAATCCCACTTTCCGAATCTAGCCACTGTAGCAGCGGTAAGGTGGCTAGAAGAATGGGGAGGTGTGAATACCGGCTGCGGAAACGTGACTCCACAGCGCACCGATGGTACGGGAGGCGCTGTTGTCCAAGGCGTGGTAGGGTGCGGTAAGGCGCGCAGCTGGAATGAGCGCACCGCCGTCATCGCGTCGGCTGCATTTCTACCATAGAGGTGAAAACAAACCCGTTGCGGTGTCGCGCGCTTTCTGGAAGAGTAAAAGAGCGGATATTTATCACTAAAAAATTTTTATCTGCCCATTTCACTACACTCGTGAAATGTAGTTCTATAAGCCCAGTTCGCATTAGTTTCAAAAGCGTTTGCGTTATACGGGAAGTGGCTCCAGGTAATATTTAGAAAAATTTCCCGCATTTCCCCGGGGGAAAGAATGTGAAAGTGCGAATGCACGAGTGAATTTGCGCGGTTCGGTAATGTTCGCGAAAAGAAAATCAAACCACACACACTCACCACCACACCACACAAAAAAGAAAGATGCATTTATTCACAGACACCTGTTTGTGTTGTCGTTGTACGCACAGTAGCTTTAGTAAACAAAAAAAAAACTTCAACGCTAATGCTAAAGTTGAAAAGACTCCCTGCTCGGGAGAGGTGACCGCAGCCGCATTCTCTAGAAGTCATTATGGATAATTCCCGAGACGACTTGCAGATCCAGCCACCGCTGCCTCGAGTCGATGACGAGGTGCACGGTAGAAGTTAATGCTGAGAATGACTTTACATGCACCACTGGCCGCGCAGAAGACGACGACCTCTTCGATGCATATGACGACGATTACTAGCACCGCAACTATATGAAAATAAACGGTCCCCTTACCTGTGTCTCACCTACAACAGCTTCGCCATTCAAGCAAGTATTGCGCGTGAATGCAAGCTTCCTGAATTTTTTTTACAGGTGAAGATTTTAAAAAAAATTGTGAAATTCAGCCTCCATCACGCAAGGTTTCACTGCCTTCAGTTTCTTCTCATTACCTTCTGGTAAACACCTTAAATAGAAAGTGTATCCTCGTAAGTCAATGAAACCGTACAACAGTTGCCGTCAGGGCAGAAGAATATGCTCTGGACAGCCAATCTGTTACACATCACCCATTGACTAGGGAATTTCTGCCGCCGCTTTACGCTGAATGCGTTAGTGAGCTTGTTTTCTCCGTTTGCTCCGTCGTCTTCTTTGCTGTTGGCTGTATCGCGCCCAGAATGGGAGACAGTCCACAACGCACTAGCGTTTCTAAATAAATTTTGTGACGCTACAGCGCACGACGAAGCTGGCCGCGGCGACGACAGGGCGAGAACGGGAAGGATGGCGCGGCCGGCTGCGGGTACCTAGCGTCACCTAGCTTATTTAGTGGCTCTACCTCTACCTCTACAGGCACCGCGCCTCGAAGGGCAGCGCCACATTTTCCCTGGTGTCATCGGTGCGGAAGGGAGTCACGCGCGGCGAAGAAAGGCGCCGTGGTACTCACACCTCCCCATTCTAGCCACCAGGGGTTTATGCAGAATTTCGATTTTGAGGGGGGGGGGGGGGGGGGGGGGTGCTGTATAAATCCCTAGGCAGGATGCTTGCGGTTGTGAATTTATTTTTTTTTTTTTGGGGGGGGGGGGTGTCTAAGTCTTTCTGGGGGGTGTTGGGGGGGTGTTAGGGGTGTGTGTATAAAACCCTGCTAGCCACCTTGCTCCGGCCACTCCGGCGCGCCAGCTGTGCGCCGTGAGACGTCACTGCTCCTCATGCATGCGCAGCACGTTCTCCAGGAGCCACGCAAAACTGCTCAACCTCGGCCAGTGTAGCTCACGCTACAAAACAGGCGAAGAAAAGACGCCCGACGTGTCATCTTGTGGAGCCTTGATATAGCGATTATGTCACCTTTCCAACCAAACAACGCTGAAACACGGCAGCGGAGGAGTGTGGGGTGCGAGCATAGGGCGAGGGAGATTCGTGCATGCATTCGCCGACATGTTCGCTACCGTTTTTGTAACGTAAGCTACACTGGCCGAGGTTGAACAGTTTCGCGTGGACCCTGAAGGGCCGTGCTGCGCAAACGCGAGGAACATTGGCTTGGCTTGGATTGGATTAAATTGGATTGTATTGGATTGGAACGCAAATCCAATCCAATTGGAGTACGGGTGTGTACAGAACTGGGTCTGCCCATTCGCTGGTCTGCGCATTCCAGAGGTGTGACGTCATAGCCGCGGCAGCCTCCGTTGCGCAGTAGCCAAGTCTGACGCTGTGCCGGAGCCGCTTGATAGCCGTTTCGCGTGGCTCTGGAGAGCCGTGCTGCGCATGCGCGAGGAGCAGCGACTGTATGGTGGCTAGAGGTGACTGGACTAGACTAAATTGGATTGGATTGGATTGGATTGCTGAACCTTAGCTCACGCTACGTATATCCTGGCATAGCCGAGGTAAGCCACTGCTATTTTTCTTTCGCACCTGCCTCCGTTGCAGTTCAGTGGCTAAGGCATTGCGCAACATCGCACACAGTTACCGGTTTGCTCCGATCACCTTCCCTGCTGCAAAGGCTGTTTTTCTGAGGGGAGAAATGTAGATACGCCGTGTGTCGGCCTTACAGCGCACGCAAACACCCCGTGAAGTTTAAATGAATCCCGCAGACCCCCACTACGACGCACCGGCTACGGGATTAGCTTGTGCTTGTGAAACACGCAATTTAATCACGAGCAAACACAAATTATTCCCGAGCAATTATGCTTATTACTGCCGTTAAACATATTTTAAGTGTGAAGGTACCAGCAAGTTTGGACCATCAATCAGTCAGCACACTAAAAAGCGTTCGCAAGCGCCCCTTATTTCAGGTTCATTGGCTGGCACTGGGGCGGCGCAGCGCTCGCGAACGCGCATTCATTGCGATGAATATTGCGGGAAAAAGAAATAGAAGGAAAAGATGGCCGCGCTGTCACAAATCGAAAAATGAGCACTTGTTCGGCGGATTCATGGCCGAGCCCTGTGGGCACTTGAAGGCGGCCGCGAACATGCGAAAGTTCTTCAGGGGGACGTTGCACTGCTCGCCCGTGGTCCTGGGTTGCTTGGAGCAAAGGGCGTAGCAGTAGGCGAGGAAGAAGATCTGGTCGTCTTTGAACTGCTCCAAGTGGCGCACCCTGAAGTCGTCCAGTTCGCGGAAGTCGCTCGAGACGGACACCTTGTATCCGGCGAAAGCCGCCTCCACACCGGGCACGCCCGGGAACAGGCGCACCGGGCGACGCGTCGGGCTGTCCGACGTTGAGCGCACGTCGCACTTGACCTTGCTGGCGTAGTCAGCGGACTTTCCCCACCACTCGACCTGTTCGCCATACCTGCCCACAGAAATTCCGGTCTCGTCGAACGCATAGGACAGCTGACGGGCGACGAAGCCGCCGAACCCTCCATACCGAATAGCCAGCGTGGCGTCGTTATGGTACAGAGGCATGTCTGTGATGCCTATGGCGACCATCACCCGGGAAAGCAAGTGCAGGTAAATCTCGCGGCCGAACCGCGGAAACCAGCGAAGACTGTAGACGTCCTCAAAGCGCTCATCTTTGCGCAGGTTGCGATAGACGTCGGACGAGCGCAGTAGGTTCGTCATGAACGTGCCATCCATTTCGGGGAAGTCTCTGTACAGCTTTGTACGCAGTTCGGCAACGTAGAAGTCTCGGTTCGGCAATAGTTCGTGGCTGATGTTGCCCACCTTGTCGTTTGCGTATTTCCTGACTCCCTGCCCGATCCAGGTGAGGTTCTCTAAGAGTTTACCGGTCACCTCCTTCACCCTGCCGATAAAACTGCGGATGTTGCTCGCCTTGTCGATCGGCCCGAAGCGCTCTTCCATCGTCTTGGATATGCTGAGCAGGCCGAGGCGTGAATCAACGTACTCGAGGCACGCGTACTTCTTCGCCTGGCTGTTTACGGACGCCGCCGGGAACCTGATGGAGACCTTATCGGAGACGATCCAGAGGTGCGTCTGAACGAAGATCCATGAGAGACCCACCACAAGATCGCTCCTGTTCTTAAGCAGGGCGTCGATGTTTTCAAATATCCTGAAGTCTTCGGCAATGACGGTGCTTTTGGCCGACCATTTGAACTGTTTGTCATGCTTCGCGATCAGGTCGAGCCAGGTCTGCTCCCGCCGTACCGAGGGCGTCCAGCTGTCCAGGTCGCCCAGAGATGACCAATTTTGCTCAGGCGTGCCGTACATTGCAGTCCAGCTTGGCTTCGATTATGCGGCTCTCGATATCCTGCAGTTGGGAGTCGGATACTTTCACTCGAGATTCGTCAACGGCCATAATGTCGTAGTGCCGCTTCACGTGCGCTTTGTAGTCGAGCTGCGGCCGCTCCTCCAGGTACTCCTTCCAACCGAATCCGAGCCGGCCGCGAGTGAAAAGCAGCACCTTCTGCCGACCAACGGCCCCAACCACGCTTATGTCGAAGAGGAAATTCATGTCCCAGTTGATGGCCAAGTCGACCATGATGGACAGCGGGTCTTGGTCCGTCGGCTCCTTCTCTGGCCAGACGAGGCCGAGGCGATTCTTGAACGCCAGGAACTGCGCAATGTTCTCGGCCGTCTCGTTAGCACGGGGCCGGTAGCAGCTGAGGTAGAAGCGCGTGGCTTGGCTCGTTTGCCTCTTGTCGGCCGCTATCTGGGCGAGTGCGCGCTCGTAGCTGGCGGCCGTCATGTTGTCCTCCGTGTCGCGACGCTTGGGGTCGTCCCGGCTGCCGCACACGAAGTAGTAGAAGTTGTCGCACGGATCGAGAGAAGTGTTGATGCTGGCCTGCAGCGTCAAGCCGAATTCCTGGCAGATGTCCGTTTGGCAGATGTCTACTTTCGGGCCCGGAGGTCTGGGCTGCAGCCAGTACACTAGGAGGGGCAGTGAGATGATGAAGGCCACGAACACCGTAGCAAGCAACGCAAAGACTACATTGCGACGATGGAGGCCCATGGACTCAGCAGCCGATGCTTCGGCGATCTGGAATCGAGACAGGTCAGTCGTGAGCTCCACGCCTGCGGGAAAGCCACAGGCGTTGGGAGGGCGCAGAAGACAACGTATAATTGAAGGAAAAGGGAGGAAAAGCAAAAATTGCAACGCTGATGCGCTTCACATCTTTCAGGGTGGTTTGGTAAGTCAGGTTGATGACCTTGTGCAAGGTCATCCTTCGGTTTGTTCTCTAGCTGGCGATACGCACCGTTGATTGGGTTCGCACCGGCGGTCGGCAATAACAGGGAGTAACTAGTATATGCCTAGAAGCATGCCTCTTGGCATGTCGCGTTTTAAAGCTGTCGATAAATTACGGGGAAAATCAGCGGTAGTCAAACCCTGCGAATTCGCGAAGCATTTCGATGGCAACCCATCGACATTACCTAGCTGATTTTTTGTTGCAAGCCGCTTGTGGTCATTCTGTGGTCGTTGCTTTATTTATCCCTACATAAGGTCTTTGAGACCACTCGTTGTAGTGGAACGTTTCGCTCTAAAATAGGGCTACACCCTAACGTTACTGGACTTCTGTCATTGCTAGTGGGAAGAGGGATTATTTCGCTTACGCAGTTTTTATAGCGCAGCTTATTTAGTATATCTAACCTTGGCCGGTGGACAACGCCGGCTGGTCTGCAGCAAATATGCCAGAAAAAGTGGTTCGCAAAATGAAAGCGAGAAAAACTACTTAGTATACACACAACCACGTCTGGCCGGTGGTTCTGCCACGTTCCGAAGAGGCGCACGCCAGCGGCCGATTCACTCTACAAGCAGAGCTATTCACGCACGTAGCCCGAAATACTTTTTGGGGGTCTTACACGCCGTTGGCTAAAAAAAAACCCAAATGGACAGAGGACAGATACCCTGCGTACAAACATTTCATTTTCTTATCTGATTTCGTTAATTTGTTTTCCCGTATTAGTATGCCGACGTGGAGTGCGATCAGCGTGGTCAAAAAATGCTGCAACGCGGAGGGGACAGACGTGCGAACGCACCACTCCGAAAATTTTGCATACGTTCTGACACCGAAACACCCCCTCCCCCCGGGCTGCTCCCTTGGCTAGAGTGTCAAATCACACATTTCTTACACTTCTCCCGCTCGAGTTGCAGACTCGCTGTTCCCTAAATAAAATACGCTACAGGTGGTTACAACACCGTCACGCTCATAAAACGGTTAGAGGTTCCGGAACGATTCCCCGTTTGAGCGACATTGTTCGCTACATTGTTGCTGGCGCAAAAATTACGCTCCAAACAACATATATCCGGCGGTAGCGAATCACAGCTTGGGACTTAATTCCAAGCATTTAGTCCACGGATGCACGTGGGATTATCGCCTTGGAGTATGACGTACGCTTATAGCTGTGTTAAAATGCTGTCCGTTCGTACATTCATGAACCTGAGGTATCGTAATCACGTCCTATTGACGAGCCGGACTAACTAATCGCGGGCTCGATTATCACTCTGGCGGCGGGATGCCCCAAGAGAGACGCCATCGTGAACGGAGAAGGATCGGCAATTGGGCTAGCCGCGGGTGGTTCCTGAACATCTTGAACTAGCGCAAACTCGAGACGGACACAAGAAGGAAGGTTGGAACATCGCTACTGGTCTGTCCGCTTTTTTAGATGCGACGCATCTCTTTTACTCGCCTTGTCCCTCCATGCATGCATCCGGCGTCCATCCGCACACCTCTCCCCCATCTCCTCGCCACGCCAGCTGCGCGGTAACGCCGCTCGCTCCCCTCGCCATGCCAGCTGTGCGTCAGCGCGCGTTAGCGCTCGGTTAACACATGCGCATGCGCTACTCTCTCTAATTCCCCTCACCGTTAACGCGCGGTACATATAAACGCGATTACTGCGCCGCTCCGCTCAGTCGCTCCACCGCCGCCGCTCCGATGACATCCGATGATTTGAATGGAGACTAACAGGTCTGCTACCACCGCGATGGTCGGCGCAACCGTAACAAGCACCACCCAGATGCGTCGCATCACCCCATGGTTTCCCCCCGCGGAAAGATGTAGTCAATTTTTCTTCTTGCGCCCGTGTCGAGGTTGGCCTACTTCATCGTCACCTGAGGTACGGATTAGAAAGGATCGTGCGCACAAATCACCTGTCATCATACTCCGGGCGCGGCAATTTTAGCGTAATTTTACAACGTAATAATATAATTTTATAATTTTAACTTAATCTCGGCAAACATAATGTAAACTTACAACGTCTAAGCTGGATATTAAATAAAGCGTATGGAGAAAGGGCGACTGATTGACCACTTTCTCTCCGGGTCCTTATGACGTCAGCCGGAATCGTGTGCGCGACTGGCGGCCGTCGACGAAGGCCACCACAAAGAAACGTGACGTGGGCAAGTTTAGCGGTTCCCCTTGTTCCGGTTGGTTGTATCACTGAACTGCTATAGGGCAGTTAACGCACCGATGACGCTGTGTTTAGCATTTTCCGATTATGTCACCGCTGAAGTCCCGTGGCGGTAAATTTAAAAGTTTTTCAATGTCTTGTTACACTTTCGAGGCTGCAGTTGAGTTGAGCGAGTTTTCGAAGTCTGGTTTTTTCAAATAAAACAATGTTGCATTTTGTATTTACCGCCCCGTTAATGATTTCTTCGATAGAAAAGCAAACCCTTATCTTTTTCGTTTTTTTTTTTCTAGCTCAGGGGTAAAAGGGGGTAAATGGGCTTTGAAAAGTTTACGCTCTCCAAGCATCCCTGTGTTTTCTACACACATGGCATACAGAAATCTTTCACGAAGGCGACCATTACAGTCGAGGCACACTCACCGTATGCCTGCTGCCGCGTGACTCATTGAGGCGCCTCCTTCGCTGTGCTTCGAAGAGAGAAATGCGCTTTTTTATAGGCAAATCCGGCTTCGTGCCCTTGTTGGTTTCACCCTGCTGCTGCTGCTGCTGCTTCTGCTTTGCTACTGACGGTGCGTCGGCAGGGGAGCTCTGCAGATGAAGGAATTTCATTGGTCACTCCGAGCAGCGTTTGCATCTTACTGACGCGCGTGCGCGTGCACTCGAAAGAGTGAATCGCATGACGCGTTTTTGCACACGATTCGCGCGCGTCAGCGTTGCGCGTGTGATTTTTACTGCAAAGCAGTATATGTCGCGAACGCGACAGAGACGAGCCGAGACACGTCCGAAGCTATGCCGTGCACCCAGAAACTGGGGCCCTGATTTATTCCACGCTCGTGGCGTTCGTTGCTGCTTGCGCGCCGGCGACGCGTGGCCCGCTCTCATTGGTTGTCGCTCAGCCCCAGCGCCATCGCCGCTGGAGCGCCGCCACATATCTAACCCCCCCACCCCCAGTTTCATTCCGGTGTCATCGATATACTCGGCGCCACTCAGGGCTCCTCCCCCCGCTGACACCTCTTTCACAACTATTTTCCCCCTCGCCTCCACCGGTGCCCCTTTGGCAAGTTGCGCAGTCCGCAGCTAACGGTGGTATGCGGTTATCAGATGATTGCGAAAATAATTAGTGCCCTTCCACTCTGTGAAGAAGGATGACCTGCAAAGCTGGACGCAGTCCACGGAGTGCACGAAACACAACAAGTTTATCGTTATTTGCGATGTAGAGTATTTTCTAGCCAATTAGCTTAATGAGCGTCTGACGGATCGAAGCTTTATTCTTGCAGATAAACGTGGAACTGACTGTGTCCCTCCCGCGTCGTAAGCATCTTACTCTTTGTGCATGGCCAGGTTCAGACTGTTGCTGCAACTGTCGCAATGACTTTAAAGAATTACGTTCTTTCACGTTTCAGCCAAACGGACTGCGTGACATGACATTTTTTACATCCATAGATCACGATACGAGTTTTGCGTCGGTAATCTGAAGATAGCCTAGCACACAAACCCAATGCGATCTATCACCAAGGGCTCCGAATAGGTCCCATTGGGCCGATTAACGTCCGCGTTTAAATCTCGTACCAGCACAACAGACATGCCATCCATCAGCACGGGCATGAAACCTATAGCGGCGCGTGCACGCCTCCCCTCCTTCCTCCCACTATTCTTCGCTACAAACCTGCGCACGCATAAACCATCAGCCGGTCATGTGCGCGTGCTTAGAAGTGACAGACGCCGCGACGGCGGGTTTCAGTCGTTTTATGGGGCAGCCCCTTGGCAGCCGTTACCTTGGCTTCGCGGGAGCGGCGTCTGTTTATGTTCGCGTAACCGAGTAAGCGAACGCAGCAGCGACGAAAGACAGAAAACAGAGGAGCGTCTAGCGAAGGGTGAAGTGGAGTACGACTGGTGCGGCTACGGTGTCATCTCCCTCACTGCCTTTCCCTCACACGTGTGTCATGTATCGCCACCAAGGAGCGCGCTCCCCCAGACGCTGTTCCATCCTCCGTTAATCCAAACCACTTGACGTTTGCGCGGGAGGTTCAGACACGATATGCAACAACATGCTCGCTGCTGCCTTGTGCGGGGCTAATCAACGCCACCTAGACTGGCTTTCCTCTAGGTGGCGTTGGGCTAATCCGAACCACTTGACATTTGCGCGGGAGGTTCAAACACGATTTGCAACATGCTGGCCGGCAGCGGCGACGCACTGCGAGGTAGCAGCAGAGTAGCGCACGCCGCCGTGCGTTCGCTGATCACGCGAACACTTCCTGAGATGCAGCAGAAATGCGCCGTGACCGAGAAGACTGCAGCTCGCGCTGCGCACAAATTTCATATTAGGGAGTGGGGTATTCGTCCGTGCATTTTTTACGCCCATTCGTGCTTATTAGGCACAAAATACTTTTTTTTTCGTTACAGGTGGTAACTGTCCTAGGCAATGCCCCTCTCTGCTTTTCGTCCACCAACATTCTAATCTTCTTTTCGTCCCCTCGACAGCCTTGAAGTTAACTTCCTCTGTGCTACCCTTAAATCCTAGGACTTCTGGAAGCCGAATATTTCCCTTATGTAGATTTGGATGGATACCCTCACGTTCAAACACAATGTGCCACATAGTTTCTGTTTCTTTTTCACAGACCACGCATACCGCATCATTTTGTGAATACTTCCCCACACAGCTCTTAGTTCGCAAGCAACCTGCTCTATCCTCAAAAAGCAAAGCACTGCTCTGGGAATTATAATAGAAATTTTCCTTTCTTGTGTTCAATTTCTCGGCCCTGTATATCTAACGACGTTTTAGCTTCCATTTTTTTCTCTCCATTTATTCGTTTCAATCTGCCTTGCCTCTTTTTTGGTTACCTTGGCTGTTTTGGATTCTCCACTGTTCTTTCCGTATTTCATCGATAGCCTTCTAGTCTTCCTTAACCACTGCGTGTTCATGCTTTTCAAGCATAGGTACCTAAAAACCTTACCTTCCCACCTTCGTTGATCCATTGCTCTAAACCTCATCTAAACACATAATTTACTCTGTGCTTCTCTAACTTCAAACGACGCCCAGCCCATATCTCCCTGTACTGCTTCGTTAGTTGTTTTTACATGCGCGCCTAAGGCCAAACATCCTACCGTTCACTGGTTCACTTCAAGGCCTGATAGAACGTCTGATTTTAGCACAGTACAGCATTCGCAAATGTGAGACCCGGAACCATTACTCTTTTCCACATTCCTCTTACTGCTTCATATTTGTTATACCCCCACAGAGCTCTATGCTTCATTATAGCTGCGTTTCGCTTTCCCTTAACCTTAAGTTGCTCCTCGTGAGTTCTTAAAGGAGCACTGACACCAGTTTTCGGCGTTAATATTATTGCACAGTTCGCTTCCTTCACTCAACAGAATACCCTGGCTGAAATATGAGCGGCCTGCGACGCGAAGAACACAGTTCAATTGGATCTCATTTATCGCGCCGACGGAGCAGCGCGCGGAGCGGCACTCAGCAAATGGACATCAGCGTGACATCACCCCGTGAAGCCAAAAAAAGTGACGCGACAGCGCTCGTCAAAAACTCGTGACGCCACTTCACGCACGCGGCCCCACGAGCGGCGAGCGGGCGCAACACCCTCTCAAGCGGGCGCCGGTGACGTCCGCAGTGCTCCGCACAAAGCGGTGAGGTCAGGCAGGGAGTCTGTCATATGCGCCGTTCGGGATGGAAGCGCGGGAATTTGAAACAAACAATTTTCAGGCCGTTCAATGTAATTAACTATCGCGCGCTGAAGTATTTGAAGCGCTGTTACAGGTTGGCCAGACCATTAAGCATCGATAAAAGCAATAAAAGTGTAATAAAATTTTCGTGTCAGTGCTCCTTTAAGTAGTTATCCCCTTCGTTTATCCACACTCCCAAATATTTATATTCCTTCACTCTAGGTAATTCGCCTTGCTGGATAGACACTATACGTCAGTGGTAGCGTCATTGAAAACCATTATTCCAGATTTTTCTGCACTAAAATTTAACCCGAGGTCGGTGGCTTCCTGGCCGCTAATATTTATTAGCCGTTGCATATCGGTCTGGTTATCAGCTAAAGAACCATGTCGTCTGCGTATAACATTCCCGGAATACGCTAGTTGTACCACTTCGCCTTGCAGCATATGGGTTAGGCTAAACCCTACTTGACTTTCTTCCAGTTTCTTTTCTAACCCTGCCATGTAAAGCATGAACAGTATTGGGCTCAAAGGGCATCCCTGTTTCAGTCCCCGATGGATGTTGACCTGACGCATTTCTGTCCTTCCCATGTAAGGTGCACTCTATTGTCTTTATAGATTGCCATAACTGCATTAACTCGTCATCTAATCCCTGGAGTTTCAGCATCCTCCACAGCCGTTCTCTGTTTACGTTGTCATATGCCCCTTTAATGTCCAAGAACATAATCCATAATGGTCTATTCTGTGCCAGTCTTCACACGCCATTAATCATATGATGGTACCCTTTGCCGGGAACAAACAGATTAGTCTTATAGATTTCCATAATCAAAATCACACTTTCTTGTTCGTTTCGTGGTGGAACTATTTTGAGGAGGTTGATGAAAGCCATCCGGTACGGCACGTTCACGTGCAACGCCTTATATTGACGCAAAAGTGGGGCCAGTACACGACTACCTGCACTGTCGCAACGCTCATTTTATTAATGTAGCGTAACGTTTGGAGCAACACATTTGAACCTACCGCTATCAGCTTAACCTTCACAACAAATGCGTGTCTTGAATAAAACAGTGGGGCCTTAGTATTGTTGGACCCTTCGTCTCAGTGGACCTTTCATCTCGTCGGACGTTTAGGCTCGATTGGACCTTCAGACTCGGTGGATTTTTCGCCTCGTTTGACATTCAGGCTAGACCTTTCGTCTCGCCGATCACATGACGAATTGGACCTTTCGACTCGTTGGACATTCAGGCCAAAAGCGGTTTTTGTGTAGCTTGAATCAAAATTCAAGAGAACAAAGAGCAGAATGCACATTTTGTGGACACTTCAATGCCCACGGGAGGATATATATTAAAAGGCGGTGTGCGAAAGGGTTTAAGCGAGGTTGTTCAGATAACATGCTTGATGTATAGCATCCCTAAAAGGGCACTTGTAGTGGCCTTTTAGTCCAGTATAATTGCTGGCTTTTTTGTAAATCTGAAATTCGAAGCTGTTATTAGCTACAGAACCTACTTTTTGTCGTCCCTAAAGCTAAGTTACGACGTCCTAGTGAATTGGCAGAAGTCTAGCCTTCATGCTGAATAGAATAAGTGCATGGACTAGGGATAAAGAAAACAAGCGTCCTTCTGTCACCATGGTCTCCGTACCCTTTCTTTCACTACCGCCGCTGCCATCTTTCGTCCCCGCAACGCGTAGCATGTTACGAGGGTAGCAGCTCCGTTGAGCGAGACAACCTCGGGCGCTAACCGAACGCCAAAGCGATCGTAACTGACCAGCGTAACCGCGCGTTGCTTGCAGCGGCTGCCTGCAACAATCGCTGACCATCGCATCGCATCGCACTTCACAGCCGAGTGCGCCGACATGAAGACCGACAGCACAAAGTAATCGGTACATATGACACAACACCCCCCCCCCCCCCCTCTTCCACATCTCATTTGCGCATTTACCGCAAAGCCGACTGTGGTAGTACGTCGAGCTCTGCGCTCCGATGCACACAATCGAACCACACTGTATTCGCCACATCACAGCACGGTGTTTGTTCGCGTGGTGACCTCTGGCACGTTGTTGCATGTCATTGCCGATGGCAACGTGACTTGTAGGATAGGTAGTGCAGAACTAGTGGTGGCAAACTTCGTCCTCGATTCTACACGAGATGGATCGGTGTCGTCGTGGTCGCCGTTTCGCCGACGAGGGCTCAGCACGCCGAAGTCGAGCGCAAAGTCGAGCGTTTGCAGATCGACGCTACACTTGGTTTAAATACCCGGCCCTGACAACGTAACACGCGGATAGCACCGACGTTTAGAGGAAGAAAATGGGGCGTCAAACAAACGCCGACGCCAGCGTGGAGAAAACGCGCACGGCACGATTTGTTTCGGGTAAAACAAGAAAGTAACGAAACGATCTTTGTCACGTGACGTCCGGTCTTGACGTCACGACCTTTATGATCAAGTGACAGGAGCGCGAGGAGGTGTCATAGCGATCGGGTGTGATATGAGGCTCACCCCCTCACAGGTCCGCTGGACGGCCCAGAGTTGACCGTCGAGGCTGGGGCTGCACAAGGCAGCGGGCAGCCGCGGCGGGAGGGTTCCGGAGTTAGCACCGTGCGGATACTTGGTACAATCGCAGAGCATGTCTTTGCGACATACCTTAAGTGTGTTCGTTGTGTATATTTCCGGATACATTCTGTGATAGTGCGCCGGGTTAGGGTGCGTGCGCGTCTGCAGTTGACCGAGTGCGACCACCTGTGACCTGTCCAACTTGTCGCTGGGCGGAGGGAAGGTCCGTCGGGCCAAGCTAACCCAGCCCAACGACAAAGAACACAACCTATATTAAGCGAATTCAACCCATTCTAGAAGTCCTGTGTGTCGGTCTCTATATATAGTAAAACCAGAGCAAAAAAAGTATTAACAAAATCACGACGACCGAGAAATTCTGAAAGTTAAAAAACAAAATAATCACATTGCCGGGTTCAACCACAGCGTTCTCGTTTAAAACAAAGTACTATACCACAGCGCTACAGGGACAGCTGCTTACATGGCTTTGTAGGGAATATTTATCCTATAGAATGTCTGCGTAGCGTGCTACCCAATGAGAGGCGACTGCCGTGGGAAATTTCTGACGGAAATTATCACGGTTGCCGGGATAATAGACACCACCTTTTCTAAATCATGTCGGTCCGTTTTGCCTCGCCCCTTTAGCTATGCTTTTTTCTCCCTAACGAGCTCGTCTAGAGTGACCTGTTAGTCAACCTAGCTAACCCCTGACCGCACAATACTGTTTAGCATCACCCTATCTATTCCGAATTCACCTGGTGCGCTCCTTAATCGCAAATTCGCTGGAAGAGACCTACGGCCTGCATTAGATAGGAGCACTTGTTCAGTATGAGGTTCGAGGAACGGTAACTCACTTTTGCCTTCGAGCCGGAACCAGACTCTAAGCTCCTTGGCCGCTTCTTCTTCTTTTTCTCTTTTTTCACGGAGCCGTTTCCGCGGGCATCTTTCGGCGATGGGCCAGCCTCCGACATCTTCTGGCAGTGAGCGGCGTCGAGTGTTGTAAGCCCTGTACTCGGGCGACCAGGTGGGGCCAGTCACAGAACGCGTTGAAGGAGCCAGAAGGAGTTTCGCGGACCGCAGGTAAGAGAACCCGAGCTCGCACTGATGCGCAGCTTCTTCCTCTTCAATTCCTGACACTGGCGCGAGCCTAGCCTTCGTCGTCGTTTTCTTTCGTTCCAACCGCATTGAAAGGGCCATCCGGACAAAATATCTAACGACCCCTTCAGCAAGAAAGATGGTTGAAACGCGAAGCTTTCTCCAATACAAATGGCAAGTCCAAAATTCAATCAGGCAAAGTACAAACCTAAGACAACGGTGATCGACGGAATGTGATGTTATGGATCTGTTATTAGTTTGTGACTGGGTCAGCTGAACGTGCTGATTCGGTTAGTTCAGCGTTGCCGTTGCACTGAAGGTTTCGGCTGATTGGATTGCGGACTTTACATTTGTACGAGAGAAAACTTCGCCTTTCACTGCCACCATCATCATTATCATGTAGCGACCGTCGCGCCAAGGGTTCCTCGCGCCGAAGACGACGAGGACGGGAGCTCCTCACGAGGCGCAAGCCACGCGCATGCTTGGGCCACGCTGGGGCTCCTCAGAAGAAGGCGCACGCTCACGTGCGTTCACGCTGGCTGAATGATGATGATAAATTCTTTTATTAGGAAGGGGAGGACCGAAGGTCGCTGGAGGGGGAAGAGGGGGAACAGGGAGGGAGGTAGACGCCCACTGTATCACGCTCGACAGGCCGCTGGCAACGCCGAGCTGGGCTGTTGAGGGCTGTTGTGGATGGTCAAGGATGTCCGGAAACGGACATCCTTGAAGCATTGGATATATGTAATGCTTCTATATCTGAATTTTGAAAAAAAAAGCACTACGGTGCAGCCTATGAAGATCAAAAGTGGAGCAGTGCAGAACAAGATGTTCTACGTTTGCTTCACACACAGTGTGACAAAAGGCACATGTGCAGGGGGCAGCGGTGCCAATGCCCTTCTTCCGGTCAGCAAGTGTCTGCCATTTATGGATGACATGAGGTGTGGTGGCCGTGTTGGCAAGCACTTTGTTGATAGATATTTCTTGAGATCGGCTGAGGGGTAAATCCTTAAAAAATTGGGGAGGGGTAATGTTTTCAATCTCTCGCGGTGAAGAAACCGGAGGTAGCGTCGTACTCGCGCCATTTCGAAGTGGCCGCCTGGCAGCGAGTCCGCGTAGGGGTGGTCGCGGAGGTCGGGAGGTCCGAGCAGGAGAGGCTGGAGATGTACAGGTAGAACTCCAGATTGTGAGGTGGCAAGACCATGTGCCACCTCGTTACCACCCCCGCGATCCCCAACGTGTCCCGACGTCCAGGTGACCCTAGCGTCAACGTCGTTCTGCTGCTTGTGCTGGAGTATCTGGCGGATGCGATGAAGCAGAGGCGTCCCCTTTTTTTGGGTCCTCAATGCTACGTACGTAGTGCCGCAAATGTTTCCGTATATATGACGGAAGGCCCGCTGTTGTCCCTTAGAACTGTCCAGATAGCCAAAAGTTCTGCTTGTGCAGGTGTTGCGTAGTCCAGTGTGCAGACGCAACACCTGGATTCTCTGGTCGAGGGTTTGTACCAGGCCAAGGCCAGACGAAATCCATCGGGAGCGGCGTCAGTAAAAATATACTGCATTGGCGTTAACTAAAAATGTACCCATAACTAAAAATGTACCCATAACTCAAAATGTACTCAAAACTAAAAATTTACTCAAACTTAAAATGTACTCAAAACTCAAAATGGACTCAGAACTCAAAATGGACTCAAACCCAAAATGTACTAAGAACTCAAAATTTGCTCAGAACTCATAGTGGACTCAAACTAAAAATGGACTCAAAACTCAAAATGTACTCAGAACTCAAAATGTACTCAGAACACTCAAAATGTACTCAGAACTCGAAATGTACTCAAAACTCAAAACTCAAAATGAACGATCGGAACTCAAAACGGACTGAAAACTCAAAATGAATTCAGAACTCCAATGGACTCAGAACTCACTCGTGCCCAGAATTTACTCGTGCTCAGATGGATTCAGAATGCATTATCATATGCATTCAGAGTTTTAAAATTCACGCGTAGTAAAAACCATACGGGTGCAAATTCCTAAGCTTTCATTCGGTACGACATGATACCGTAACTCCTGTGAGGTCGGAAACAATTTTCGCTGCAGATTTATTACAGCTATACCTGCTGGCCGTGATGATTAGCGCTGCTTGCAAGCAATTGTACGTATATATTTGATACCAAACTCTTGATATATAGGCTGCGTGTTCGTGTTCATGACAGAGGGGGTCCAGACTCCTTGGGGTGCTGGGGCCCTAGGAAGAAACAAACAACATTGGGCGAGGAGACGTGCGCTCACTGTTCAGTTCATTTACATCGTAGCTGTTTAGGGTTTCAGTCCCGCACATTCTTGCTCTGCATCCTGAAAAAAAACAAAAAAAACGCCTTTTGTGAAAGCGAACTGTCCCTGCGAGTCTTGTTCATGGATATGCCTTTGTTTTTTTAATGCGTTAATGCGTAGCATTCTTTGCCAAGTACCCACCTCTACACTCCCCCCCCCCCTGCCAGGACCGTGTAACGCCCTGAATTTCTACAAAAAAGCAGATATCGCGGAAGTTCAACCTGCAATCGTTATAATAGCGGAAACGGAGAGAACTGATCAAACGAAATTTTGAAAAACTAAGAAATAAGAAAGATAAAAATAAATTACGAAAAATGGCGATGTGCCGCTAGGGCATGTGGGGTATCAAATTGAAGGTCTCGAGGAGGAAAATCACATGGGACAAATAAAAAATTGCTTCGTGGTCATAATCACGACTTAGTTATGGTGAGTCTTAATAAGGGTCGGAATTCATAATGATGACCCGTAGGCGTGTGGGGTCTCAAATTAAAGGTTTCGATTAGGGCAATCACAATGGACAAATAAGAAATGCATCCTGGTCGTAATCACGACATAGTCACGGTTATCATACAATGGCTTAAAATTCATTGGGATTCCGCTAGGGTGTGCGGACTATCGAATTGAAGGTCTGGCTGAGGAGATTCACGTAAGACAAATAAAAAATTTCTTCACGTGGCACTAGAAGGCAATGAACGGGCCAACGAGGCTGCTCGAAATCTTACCCACCACCGAGAGCCCCTGCAACCCGGCTCACAAGCAATGGACAACGCCAAGGATCGCCTCTGTGCTTACCGAGACGTGCTCGAACACTACAAAGGGGAAAGACGAACCTACCCGGCTGCCGACCCCTCGCTCACCAAGAAGCAAGAATTCGCGTGGAGACGCCTCCAGACGAACACGTATCCTAATCCAGGCCTTTACAGGCACTTCCATCCGGATATACACGACGGCAAATGCAAGCACTGCCCCGAAATTGCAAGCTTCCCCAGTGTCCAGAAACACGATTTTAGCAATACCAAAGGCACATTTATTTTAACTAGTTAAGAGCAGTGGGAGACCGTGCTAAGCATCGAAAACCCTGACATCCAGCAGTGGGCCGTCCAAAGGGCCGAGGACGCCGCTAGGAGTCAAGATATCTTGGCCGTCGTTTAAGGCGCCACGGGCCTGAATAGGCCTCTTTTTTGGACTAAATAAAGTTATTTCCTCCTCCTCCTCCTCCCGGTTATAATCGTGAAGCAGTCACGGTGAGTCATAGATATGGTTAAAAGGGCGGACAACCGATTTTTGTCGCGTGCATGTTCTCTAGCTCATATGAAAGCCAGCGCTTTATATAGCCCGGTAACCACAAGCAATTTAAAAACAAATTGGCGGAAATAAGTTTAATTTGGCAGCAAACTTTCTGAAATCGGAAAGGTGGTGGTTCGTAGTGTCGAAAGTTGACACTACAATATGTGTCCCTATCACGTGACCTGCAAACCTAGCAGCTACTGTAACTGCTGAAACGTTTATTTACCAATTGAAAACCTTTTAACACAACTATTTGTATAAGTTTAAATTGTATATGTATTTTTAAGCATTATTTTGAAAATTTTTACGACACGCCGCCCGCCGTCGCTGGGTTGCTCTCAGTGTGCCTAACTGAGCCTATATGCCCAAAATCAACGGCAGTGTTCACTACACAGATCCAGTGAAGGAGTTTTGACGAATCAGGGGCGTTTGTTCTGCCAAAATATTTGATTTCAGTTTCCAAATACACCAATGACAGCTTAAAAAAGAAAGGTCGCGCCCGGGGAGAATCGAACTTCCGACCTCCGCAACATGAAGCCAGGCTCTACCTATCGTCTATCCTAACAGATGGCGCATCCGTGCAAAATAGACTGTTGAATTAAAAAAAAAAAACACAGAAAGAAATAAGAAAGCCTGTGATTCACACTTTTTGTAGCTGGGGACAAGTTTTTAAATATCGTTTTTCATTTCGCATACAGACAAGACATTCTAGTTCACTGTAGTTGCCGTGCTCTATGGCTACTGTATGTCATGGTTGCCAGCATTATTTTTCGAGAGGACACATACGGCTCGCAGATCTAAAAAATTCCGATTTAAAAAGTTCTATGGCGCTATCAGCAAAACCGTTTCGGATGAAGGTGTTTGAAGTGATGCCCTTTCATTTGGGATAGCGAACATAAATTGAAAGTCTCAATGAGGGAACTCACGTGGGGCAAATAAAAATTTCCCCTGGTCATAATCATGACATAGTCATTGTGAGTCATCGATTGGGTTAAAAATCAACGTGATGCCGCCGCTGGGTATGGGGTATCAAATTGACAGCCTTGATTAGGGGAATCACTAAGGACAAATAAAAATGCTTCCTCATTATTCTCATGAGATAGACATGCTAAGTCTTAAATTAGGTTAAAATTCAAAGAAATGCCGCCAGGGTGTGTGGGGTATCAAATTAAAGGTTTCGATGAATAAAATCACGTGGGGCAGATAGAAAGGGCACCCGCTGATCAGTACTAGTTAGGAATAGATAAACTGCCCAAAGTCATCGCACATGCTAGCACAAAAGGAGTTGTGGTGTCAAAGGGAAGGTTTTGAAGGAGCAACCTTAAACCAGGCAATGACCGCATTATGTGCAGTCACTCCATAAGTAAAAATTCGGAGTTGTGTCGTAAGCTCATGGGGGCTGTACAATTATTGGTTTCCATGTCGGGATTCGTGTGTAGCTAAAGTAAACACATGCTACTTAGCAATGGCGAGTTCAGCTTTGAAGGACGGCAATATTGTAAGCGCGAAGCTCCGAAGCGTGAAAATTCATTTATTTCACTTCCACATCATCCCCATCATCAAACACTTCGAGGGACACTCGTCTCTTCTGGACTGATCATCATCGTCGTTGGTTCCTGGACCGGTGTTCGGAGACGGCTGTGTCGTAGAATAAATGTCCTACTTCACCAAATACCCAAGGCCCTTACAATATTAAAAAAAACCCTCATCTGGTGCTTCAGAGGGATCAGTCGCGCTTGCGGCATTTGACCAGGCCATCTTTAAAACGTGCGTCTTGGTTGACACCCTGCGGCTAGCAATGTCTGGAAAAAAGCCCGCGTAGCCACCAAAAAAACGCTGATGAACAGCCACAGGGGCAAGATGGAGACGGAGATGGGGGAAACTTTTCTTAAATGTCGGAAAGGGTCAACATGCGCAGCCACACACTGCTTACGCTTGTAAAACTTGTATACTTTGTTATTTCTTGTATTGATCAGCTATCGGGGTAACCTGTACTATATATTACCGTTTTCTGAACGAAATTCCCAGTTGATAATTGCGCATCGTTCTGTGTCCATGTATTCTAGGTCAGTTCCCTCCCCCCCCCCCCCCCCCCATAAATTTCACACGATGGGCAACGAAGCAGCTTAGCAATGCACGTGCTGATGTGTGTTGCAGCGCCTCCAGTGTCGGTTGCACCAATAAATAACTGGCTGTAGTATGGAGGACGCCTGCATCACTCACGGGGCATCCCCATGCAGGCGCGGATAGTGTCGTTGATTTCTACCTTCTACCAGAACTACGTAAAACATTTAAATGGCTCAGTGCATCGAATATTCACAAGCAAAATCACAACGTTAAAAGGAAAGGCAGCGCGCAGCTTTGCACACGACAGGCGGTAATGCGTTTCTTCTCCATTTTCGATCCGGGTATCTGTCGAAAGTGAATGTTTGGAAGGAATAGATATTTAAACAACCTCACCTTGTTTTAGGCTTTTGTATTGCTATTGTACTTTGTATTCATGAGGCGATGTCACCTGAATTAGAGATACCCCGCTCCCGCATTCTACTCTGGTATACGGATAAGGATATCCAATTATACTATTATACCTCAAAAACCCCAGGGCGGGGTGTTACATCAGGGGTGGGCATTTTATACAGAGTTTCTTCGATGTGCGTTTTGAAAAGTATGGGTCTGGGGTGGTGCACGACGTTGGGCGGAAAGTCGTTCCAATCCTTCGCTGTCTGAACAAAGAATGACCGAAGGTGCACAGTTAGTTGTACGGGCATGCGCAGGGTAAACTGGGTTGTTGTGGTTAGTGCGGCAAGATATGCGATGCGCGGGCATAATAACAGATGCGTCGGACAGGGAGTGAAAAAATTTATGAAAAAGAGCTAATCTAGCGGCTTTGCGTCGCAGTTCAAGGTTGGGAAAATGGGCTTTGATCTTTTAGTAACGCTTGAGTGGCGCGAGTAATCTGAATATATAAACCTAGATGCTCTAGTTTGGACAGATTCTAATGTTTTGCATACATTAGATTGGTGTTGATCTCAGACGGCGCAAGCGTATTCAAGTTTCGGACGGACTAGTGTTTGATATGTTACAAGTTTAACTGAAGGGGGAGAGAGTCGTAGACTTCTTCTCAGGTATCCAAGCACTCTTGCTTGCTTCGTTAGAAATGTTTGTTATGTGGGAGGACCAAGTAAGATCTGGCGTAATGTTTACACCTAAATAGTTGTAGGAATTCACGGGGGATATTTCAGAACCAGAAAAAAAGTATGAAGGAGCCGGGTGGGATTTCCTGCGATGAAAAGAAACGACGGATGTTTTCTTAATGTTCAGAGTCATAGCCAATTTTTGCACCAGATTTCAAAAGTTATTAGATCATTTTGAAGGATCTGGGAGTCATTAGGGCAGTTAATAGGACGATAACTCACGCAATCGTCAGCGAATAGAAGGATTTGGGACGATATATTGGTGGGTAGGTCGTTAACATAAATTAAAAATAGAAGGGGACCGAGCACCGTACCCTGAGGTACACCTGAAAGGACGGGATGCATGGTAGATTATACCTGGTTAAAGTAAATGAACTGTTCCCGGTTTGACAATTTTTTTTTATCCATTCCAGAACTGCTGGGTCAATGTTTAAGCGCGCAAGTTTAAAAAGAAGGTGTTTATGGGGTACTTTATCCAAAGCTTTTTCGAAATCTAGGAAAACGGCATCTACAGGAACATTGTGATCGATACTTGAGCTGATGTCGTTAATAAAGAGCGCTAGTTGTGTGTCACAGGAGAGGCCTTTCTGAAACCCGTGCTGACTGGGATGGAAAAAGTTTACAGAGATAAGGATTTTGACTGTTTCAGAATAAATTATATGTTCCATTGTTTTACAGCACACGTATGTTAGTGATATTGGGCGGTACTTTGAAGGTAAGGATGACGGATTTTTCTTGGGTATTGGGATAACCTTGCCAACCTTCCGGACCCGTGGCACCACTCCAGATGACAGTGATTGCTGGAAGATGTGCGACAATATGACAGCAGAGAGATGTTTGGTGTTTTTTAAAGCTTTAGAATTTATGCAGTCAATACCAGCTGATGACGTCACCTATAAGGAATCAATGGCTTGGATGATGCCATTTGGTTCGAAAATGACACTGGGCAAAGCAGGGTAATCATGGGAGGGTACACTTGTAAATACATCTGGCACACATGGAAATACATCATCACGTTCATCTGTAAACACTGAGCAAAACGTAGAGTTTAGTGTTTCGGCGACCTTGAACTCCGGAATTTGAATGTTTTGTAAATCTAATAACGAAATGGGTTTAGCATGTCATGGGTTGGGTTTATGGTGTTCCAAAACTTTTTGGGGTTTGTGCGTAGCATGTCTGGCATAGAGTTTCATACTAATATATACTAGAGGGAATTCTTTGTTTGTCTCGAAGCCAAAATCAACAAAAAAGTAACATTTTTTTTTGTTCATCGTACATTAAGCTTCTAAAAAACTACTGACATTTTGGAGGTTCAATTTTATAATAACAAAACAAATTTCATGAACCATCTACGGTAATATTGTTGCTTTTTTGCAGCCATAGCCAACGTTTCAGCCTGTTCATGAACCATGCCAAGAACGAGTGGAACGTACCTGCCGGGTACATGACGGCACGCTCGCTGAAGCGCGGCTCCCTTAGACAGTGGCGCCAGATTTCCCTCTAGTATATATTAGTATGAAACTCTATGATGTCTGGTAGGGTTGACGAAAAGAACGTCCGCTTAGCGTCCGAGATCATGGACGCGCAAAGTTTTTCAGTTTCACGATATTTTTCGCAAGTGTGATTGGACTTTGATTTTTTGGCTGACCGGAATTGTCTTTTCTTTTTGTTGCTAAGTCCTTTTAAAGTATTATCGTACCATGGCGAAGTAGGCCGTTTTGTAATGGTAAATGAATGAGGATGTACATGTTTACTAATTGCTGCATTTTGTTTTTGAAGAGCTCCCAGTTTTCGTCAACAGAACGTTTGGAAAAATCCACGAGAAACCAATTGTAAAAAGAAGCTAGTTCATCATTCATACCTTGATAATCTGCTTTGTCGTATAGGGTTATCATGTTTTTTTTGTTTTTTTAACTTTTTGGCTGGGCAAGTTGCATTGGAAAGTGGCATGAATGACGGCATGATCACTCAGGCCGCTCGGACTAGAAACGGACGAAACCTTATCTGGTTGGGTCGTTAGAAATACATCTAGTAAGCTTGATGAATCAAGAGTCGTTCGTGTAGGAAAGCTAATCATTTGAGATAAGTTGAAAGTAAGGCACGTATCTATGAAGTCACTTTCAGTATTCTGTTTCGACGTCGTTAATGCTAGGTCAGACCAAGTTATCGCGAGAAAGTTAAAATCACCAAGGAGGAGGAGAGTGGCGTTATCCGAGGCTAACGTTAATAGTTGTAGAACATCATAAAGCTCGCCAACGAAAGCAGGATCGGAATCCGGGAAGGGGGGGGGGGGAGGTAGCAGACGCCAATGGTAACGGGTGGAACGGCAGCTTTGCTACGCTTTGCAGCTTTGGAACGGCTACGCTTGCCTTCTCTAGGGATCCACTCTGTTACCCTTAATGACCAACGGTTATCTTTCCTTCGCATTACATGCCCTGCCCACGTCCATTTCTTATTAATTTCTACTAATATGTCCTTAACACGCGTTTGTTCCCTGACCCACTCCGCTCTCTTCTTGTCCCTTAACGTTGCACCTATCATCTTCCGTTCCATTGCCCGCTGAGTCGTTCTTAATTTAAGTTGAACTCTCTTAGTGAGCCCCCAAGTTTCTGCCCCGTAGGTGAGTACCGGTAAGACGCATCAGTAATACACTTTCTTCTTCGGGGACAATGGTAGGCTGCCATTCATTATCTGAGAATATCTGCCGTATGCACTCCATCCCATTCTTATCTTTCTAATTATCTCTGCCTCGTGGTTGGGATCTGGGGTCACAACTTGGCCTAAGTAGATATATTCGCTTACCACTTCCACTGCCTCGCCACCTATCTCAAACCGCTGTGCTGTCCCAAGGTTATTGATCATTACTTTGGTTTTCTGCATATTAATTTTCAGGCCCACGGTTCTACTCTGTTTGTCCAGTTCGGAAAGCATGCTTTGCAATTCTTTCCCCGAGTTACTTAGCAAGGCAACGTCATCAGCAAATCTGAGGTTACTGAGGTATTCTCCATTAACTCTTACTCTCACCTGTTCCCAATCCAATGTTCTGAAT
Source organism: Haemaphysalis longicornis (assembly GCA_013339765.2). NCBI lineage: Eukaryota > Metazoa > Arthropoda > Arachnida > Ixodida > Ixodidae > Haemaphysalis > Haemaphysalis longicornis. The sequence continues at coordinate 25,204,499 of CM023456.1, forward strand.
ACTTCTTGTAAACATGCTGTGAATAACATTGGAGAGATTGTGTCTCCTTGTCTGACGCCCTTCCTTATAGGTACTTTGCTGCTCTCCTTATGCAGGATGACGGTAGCTGTGGATCCATTGTAGATATGCTCTAGTATTCTTACATAATGCTCATCTACACCCTGGTTCCGTAATGCCTGAATGACTGCTGAGGTTTCGACCGAGTCAAATGCTTTCTCGTACATGCGTGTGTAGTATGGTTACAAAAAGCGGCTGTGACTCTTGTCTGTTCAAAACTACCCCGAAAGAAATTATATGACGATTGGCCGCTAAGGTGAGTCTAACATTACGCCGAATTTCATCTACTTTTCGTAATTACGTAGTCCACAGCATTGTAGTCCAATCGTGGATTTCCCGTCTGGGGTCAATATATTTCTACGGGAGGGGAACGAACAGCCAGCCCCTCGTTTGTCCGCTAGAATAAAACTCTAGTCCTCCCAAGTTTCATTCAGCTAATTAACTAAGAAGTATGGTTAATTTCCAATTACAAACAACGTGTTTGCTTCGTGCACTTCTTGGAATGCGCCCAACTCCGCAGGTTATTAACGTAAGGAACTGGGCTAGTGGGTTCTACATGTTGAAAGACTGGGCTTTAGCTTACGAGGGACACGCTTTTTTAAAGAAGACGAGCTGACAAAGTGGACAGCACGAGTGCAACGGGCGTAGGTCCGTTTATATTATTTAAAAAGTGTCTCCCTTGTAACCTAAAGCGTATTCGATCAATCCGCAGGTTATCTTTCTTCACAGAGTTGAAGGGCACTGAATTTTTGTAATAGTTGAATCGCTTGCGCGCATGTCGGCGCGTGGACACACTCTGGCTGAAAGCTGCGGGCATCCTTAACCGTACACGTCCGATGACAAGTAAAATGTGCCGCGAGTAGGTTTTAAATGTCGCTCTTTTCGCGCGCGGCACACGTCCGTGACGACCCCGCGCACGTGGCTATATATAATCAAAGACAAAGGGACACGCGGCCATGCTTGGCGCGCTGCCACCAAGAGGAGGGGTGCATGAAGGAGGGCCGCGGTTCGGCGGCAGCCGGGGACGGGGCGGATCGGTCCCGCGCCGCCCCTCGATCGGCAGCGGCGGCGACAGCGGCCCGAGGCCACTTGTCGCGGGCGCGCCGGTGTAACAACACGGCCGACCCGGGGTCTGAGCCGCGCACAAAAGCCGCGACCAGCCCGGCGGGTCCCTAACGAGGCCGTAATCGAGCGCGCAACCAAAGCCGACCGCAGCTGTGTCAGCACAAAGGCGGCCAGCACCTGCCGCACGTGCGCCGCCAGTGAAGGGAGCAGCGGCGGCGGCTGCTGGGCCTAGCGCGGGGCTCTCGCCGCGTGACTAAGCGGCGGCGACACCACTGACTCCAGCACCGCGCGCGCGCGCCCTTGCCGCAAGCAAGCCGCGTTAGGCACGGTGTCGGGGCGCCCTGATTGAGCCGCCCGATTTTTTTTCTCTGCCCCCATTTACTTTTCCATTACCAGCTCTCCGTCCGAGAGGGCAAGGTCCGTGTCGCGCCCAATGCACGGTGGAAAAAAAAAAAAAAAAGTGCAGAGAGACATGTCCTGCGGTTGGGCTTAAATCCTACACTAAGCTCGTTTCTACACCAATGAAGACGGATTGTTCGGTGGCTATGCCGGTCCCCGTATTTCGTATCCTCGTCTTTGCTGACGTTCCTGCTGAACCTGTACTGCTGAAATTAAGTTTCAACGATACCGTCTGGTCCGAGTCCGACTATATACGAAACAAAGGTCGCTCCCAATGGCCTTGCGGATTACAGATCGCGCACGACAGAACAAAAAAGCGCCCGCAGTTTTGACAACCAGACTCGGCTATGTTTCCGCCACTGGTCGCACAAAAAGTACTCGAACCAAGTTTCGCTACTTAACGTGGTTGGTGACCGGGTGCATTGTTTCGCAGCATTCAAGGCTTCAACTGCAAAACAATGCCCCAGCGATGCTTTCTGGTCATCGCCTGGGTTAGCACTCCTTCCATTTTAGATCCTATAGTCGCATGAGCCGCAAAAGGTGAAGTTGCACCATCCAATTTGCCAGTGTAGTAATTCTTCTTGCACCCATTTTGTTGATGAGGTGAGGCACGCCCTAGCGACGGCTCTTCGTAGTGCTCCTTCTCCACTGCGCCGGAATACTGAAAAGAACTTGCGGGAGTAATTCCCAGCTTCGACTTAAAAGGAGCCGGTAAGAGCACAAAATGCACATGCTCATCGCTGAGGTGTAAGCTGTGTACTAGAGTGACATATCGCTAGCCGAAAACTGAAGAGCCGAGCAAAATGCCGTCGTTATCAAATGAGACGAAAATGTGCTGGTAAGGTCTGCTTTAAGCATCATGCTGTGAAGAGACGACAAGCTGGGGTCAATAAATTGATTGATTGATTGATTGATTGATTGATTGATTGATTGATTGATTGATTGATTGATTGATTGATTGATTGATTGATTGATTGATTGATTGATTGATTGATTGATTGATTGATTGATTGTAAGGTACGCGCCGACGCAACGCAGGCGATGAGGCGCACCGTAGTGGAGGGCTCCGGATTAATTTTGACCACCTGGGGATCTTTAACTTGCGCCGAAATCTCGAACACACGGGCGTTGTCGCTTTCCGCCTCCATCAGAAAAGCGGCCGACGCGGCCGGGAATCGAACACGCGTCCTCGTGCTCAGCAGCACAACGCCTTAGCCACTGAGCCACCGCGGCGGGTAGGGGTCAATAAATATCCTCCTCTTCTTCACGAAACAAAAATGAAGGAAGCGCACACTTACGCGTAACACTTCAAGGTAGCGAAGCTGTATACGCAACATTCACGACCATCACGGTGGTTTAAGTCCCCGATTGCAGCCGATTTGCTTATTCTTCGCTGCCGCAACGACCTTTACTCCATCTTTGTCGCTATAACGGCGAAGACGAAGCAAATGGACGGAGTAGCACGAACGAACGTAACGCGCACACTTATAGGCGTCCGTAGGTGCAACGTGCACCCGGTCACGTGGCTTGTGTCGAGCAGGTGGCGTGATTCCTCTCCCCACAGTCACAACCGAGTTTGACTTTCGTGTATTGACTCACAGTCGTGGCCGAGTGGGTAAGACGGCTGATTCTGCCAAACCGATTCTGACGTTGCAGAATCGGTTTGGCATAATTCGCTGCAGAACCGACGTGCAAAAGACTGATACTTCAAAGGCCAAGACGGCACAGAGTCAAACTCCAACAACGGCCAGGACTTTCGTGTATTGACGCACAGTCGTGGCCGTGTGGGTAATACGGCTGATTCTGCCAAACCGATTCTGACGTCCGGCCGTTGTTGGAGTTTGACTCAGGGCCGGTATCAGTCTTTTGCACGTCGGTTTACGGACAGCTTCGCTGCAACTCTAACCCTGGTATTCTTAATCGTTCCTCCACTCGAGACTCCAGTGGAGGAGAAAAGTCTCACGCCTGTTGTGAGGTTTCTATACGGCGAGCGCTGGAGCTTTTTTGTGGCCAATATTGGTCACAAAAAAACTTGAGCTTGACGAACGTGCTCTCGAGGCACGCGGGCACGAGTGCTCCGCATTTTTTTTCTGTATTTTTAACTGCGGACATTATACATAAACGATTTGCTCAACAGCTTCGCTGTTAAGAACAAAGAGGAAAAAAATGGCCGCGTATCTGCTCCTTGCGTTGCAAATGTCGCCGAAAGACGATAGTCGACTTGCGCCCCTGCCAAGTAAATGCCTCCCTTCTCTTTCCCGCTCACCACTCATGCTGTTCCTCTCCCGTCTCGTTCCTCCCAAGATGACACGCTAGAGGTTTGCTCAAGTCAATTTAAATTTGCCGCGATCCACTGCTCCAAGTCGGGTGCCTCGATGCCAGCGCTGCCGTACGGCGGAGACGCGCGTGAATGGAGGCACGCTACTACAACGTTTATAGAACCACGTTGCCCTACTCCACGAGCGTTCCAAGCGGAATGTTAAGCCTATCTAGTGGAACCTTTCGTTGTGTTTGCTGTTTGATTTCTTAAATGCTGCCAGGAGCTATAGTAGCGCTGGCAACAGCAGGCGTCGGTTTTCTGCAGTTGCTGTAGTATTTCATTTGCTATCGCAAAAACCAAGCGTCCGTGAATTTTTATTAAAGGAACACTGCAAATATCACTTATTTATTGATTTCCTGCCTCGCATTTACGTAATATTTTGCTCTTGTTCGACAATGTTGACAAGTATGAACACTGACACCGGACTGAGACGTTTAGATTTGGCTGCCAGTATATAAGACTATTGTGCAGCTTTTGTTTCACTTTGTCGGGGTGGTTGAATTGAGTCACAGACAGACAGACAGACAGACAGACCAAAATTTCTGCGTTTAAGTAGCCCAAGAACGAAAAATGTGAGCAGACGAAACCTTTACGTTAGACTGGCTTGAAAGCTTACTTTTCTGCATTGCGAGTGTGCGTGCAGGGAAGCCTTCTGCGGGAAATGCTGGGAATGAGAAATAGGACGAGTGAGTGGTAGATAATATGTAAAAAAAAAAAAAAGGCTAATGACGGCGCCATCGCCGCATCAAGGTATAAAAAAAGCATAAACTGAAAAAGAAAAAATTACAAGAGAAAAGAGAACAAACTTACCTGCGCCTCAGAAAACCCAGATGCAGCGATCTGAGGGCGTTCTGGCTCAGTCGGATGCGGCTAGGTGTGTTCATTCAATGCCATCAGGCGAAACTTAAGGTTGGTGAAACGAAGAAAGCCGTAAGATTTCTTACGCATTACCAGTCAATTCTCAGAAGTTTCCGAGCATTTTTTTACTTGAACACTCAAAAATTCATTCTAGTTTGGAACCATTTAACAATAGACTAATCTTTAGGAGCCCTCAAGGTACAATTATTTCCAGAAATAGCGGTCGGGGGTGCACATGCTTGCTCGATCGACTACGAGTTTCGTTTCTTTCCGTTTACATGCAAGAAATCACCTACAAAGTTCATTTGGGAGCCTCTAGGAAAGGCGACCTTTAGTAACAGTAGAAAATTCGATTCAGAGACGCAATGAGGAGAAGCCAAACTTGTGAGAAAAGTAATAAAAAAGGTCCACGGGCAGACCTCAACCAGAGTGGATTCGGAACCGTAATTGCCGAGTTAGGAGAGATTTCTAGCGCAGCAGTGGGTTGCAGGCTTAGATTTAAGCCGAAAAGTTCAATAATTGCTAACAGGAAGACTCCTCCGCCCGCTTTGCAGGTTACTCATAATCTTAAATGTAAAGCGTTTTAAGTGCAGAGCACTTTAAGGGCTCGCCTTGTCGTCGTAGCTCGCTCGCTGGACCCAAGTAGAGCCACACGATGTTCTGTCGTCGCGGCGTCCCACAGACGCCTCGAAAGCCAAGCGGTTTACGTGGTCATAAGCGTTCAAAATTCGTGAACCGCTGGCGCTTGTCACACATCTTTCCGTTGTTTATCGAAAAAAAAATGCCGGTACATTGGAGGCAAAATATACGTAATTAACCGGCAGCGCCCGCGTTCATTTAGCTAGGAACGCTCGTGGTGTTGGTTTTTGCGATAGTAAGCGAAAAAAAGTCTCAGTGCAACGCCGGCACGTGCGCGAGGAAAGCAAGCAAAGAACAGAAACTCTCGCTGGCGCAGTTTCAGGCGGCGGGCGCGCGAGCACTGCGAAGGCGGGAAATTTGAATAGCATTGGGTGGTAGCAGTGAGCGGATAACGGCGCTACAGCCCATTATGGCGAATCACTGCTCTGAACTTCCGACAGCTTTCACGTTGAGTGGAAAGGCTTTAGTTTTTGGAGATTCACCCCACCAAAACCTGCCGATATGGGCTTGCGGTTAGACCAAGTTTGCAGTATAGAACTACTCTGTTTGCATTAAATCGTCTTTATTGTAAGCGGAGAGATGGAAATCCCACTTTCTTGTCAAGTCTTTCACGAGAATAATTGCATAAACCAGAGCAGGCAAGACAAAGACGAAAGAGAGGACATGACCAACGCTGACCCCCTGTGCACCAGTTCACTGTGCCATAATTCTTATCTGTGTCTTGTTGACGTTGAGAACCGGAAGTAGTACATGAGAAATGCATGTCTCATGAACAACCTTCAACCCACATCTTCCTCGCCGATCCCCGATGCTTCACCGGAGGCACGTTGCAGCTTTCGTTGCTTCTCGCACGAATGCTATCGCATCCAAAACGGCACGAGATGTCAGCGTCCAAGTGCAAAGATGCTGGATCCCTTCACGGCAGGCGGAAATCAAATGTAGGCTGAAAAAGTGCGGAAGTGAACGCTGTATATTTGCATTGATTCGTAACAGCACAAGATGCGCTACAGAGAAGCGCACAGGAAGGTTGCCCATGCTCTCTCGCGCGAGTACTGCCCACAGGTGCGACGCAATTAATGACAAACCAATCGCCTCGCTTTCGCTCTACTTCCTCAAGCAGCACGAAGACTGAGCATTCCAACAGGCGTGCTGCCTTGTTTCGCGGTCAGTCTTTAACGGAAGATGTTCTGACAAAGCGGCGAGCACACGCTGCATCCAAAAGAGCTCGTGGCGGTGACCCACAAGCGGACATCACCGATCAGAACGAGGAGGGCGACCAGGCAGCCACTGCGACGTGCTGCACGTGCAATACCGGTGCCTCTCCAACGTTAACGCACCTACTGTGGGACTGCCCCGGCCTTTCACCGCTTAGGAACAGGCACAAGGGCGCCGGCGTTACATCATTGGAAGAATGGACAACCCCGCCCCCTCACTTGGACGCCGCGAGCACGATCATTTCCTTGTGGGAGTTCGTGCGAGCGGCAGACCTGACCGGACGACTCTGACGGCCGCCCCACTCCCTTTCCCTTCTTCCCTCTTCCCCAACTAGGCTACCAAGCCCCCCGTATCATTAATAAAGTTTCATTCATTCAACGAATGGACTCATACTGCTAGCGAACGTGACACTGGACGAAGAAAAAACACTGGTCGATTCCTCTGTCATAGGAATCGGTAAAGCATGAAAGTGAAATGTGCAGCGAAATGTGCAGCTGAACCCGATTTGTGGTTCGGTGGCTGTCTTGTGGGTGTGCTTGGCGAGCGAGGTCCTGCTGGCGGTTCGCTTCGGCAAAGGTATACGGCGTCATTTCTGTGACGAATGACGTAGTGAATCTTGGTGTATCCGCATAAAGACTTCGCGTTAAATATAAAACCTCAAAACGAACCTTGGACCCTCAACACTTGATCAACTACTAGAGTTTGGGATAAAGTCATTGTCCCAGAATCGTCTGCAAGATGCAAATCCGTGCCTTAACGAAACTACGTGAGATGCCCCGGGTTCTTTCACCGCTTGGAAAGGCACAAGGAGCGCCGGGCGTTCTCATTGGAAGAATGGACAACCCCGCCCCTTTCACTTCGGCGGCACGATATTTCCTTGTGGGAGTTCGTGCGAGCGGAGACCTACCGGACGGTCCACACGGCCGCCCCCACTCCCTTTCGGCTTTGGCGTTTTTGACCAACTAGGCTACCAAGCCCCCCGTATGAAAGGGAAGTTTCATTCTTTCACGAATGGACTCATACTGCTAGCGAACGTGACACGGGTTTCGATTTCGTCATAGGAATGGAAAACGAAAGTGAAATGTGCAGCGAAGTTGCAGTGAACCGATTTGGGCGGTGGCTGCTATGTGGCGTGCTTGGCCAGCAAGAGGCCTGAAGGCGGTTTCGCTTCGGCAAGATCTGGCGTCACCGTGCAGTTGACGTGTAAATTTGGTGGTATCCCGGCATTAAAAACTTGCGTTAAAATATAAAACCCCAAAACGAACCTTAAGTATAATCAGAGTCCTTCAATGCTTTACTGGTCACGAAACTGCTCCGTAACTCAATGAGAGAGCTTCATATGCTGCGCTTGGCCGCCGCGCGGTGGCGCCACCATCTCGTCACTCCTCGGGTGGCGTTGCGCTGGCTCGAACGGCGGAGACGCGGCGACTTGTGTTTGTTTTGTGCGGGGGGAAAAATAAAGTGCATCTCGCGCTGTTGTGATGCGACTTAAGTAGTACAATGACGACGCCGAACACGTGTTGCGTCCCGGGATGTCGTTCCTTGTACAACGATACAACAGAAAATTTTTCCATGTTCTGTTGACCAAGCGACAGGGAGCTGCATGAGAAAGGGAGGCGCGCCATTCCAAGGCAAGAAACGGGAGATTTGACTGAATAAAGCAATGTACCCTTTTGAGAGCATCCTGGACCTAGAATTGTACAAGGCTAACTTAAATCCGGATTTTTGTCAGATCAGTCAGGTAGCAGCGGTGCTTCATTACCTGTTTGCAAACTTGTATTACCTTGCGCTCAGGCTTGCGTATTAAAAAAGCTTTGGGACGTTCTTGTGCTTTTACTTTCCATATTTCCGCAAATTATCCCTGAGGGTTCGTTTTGTTTGTTTTGTAACCGCGCGTAGCCGCTCCCGGTTTTCTTCTCTGGCGTTTCAACCGGAGCGCCGTTTGCTCTTTTTGTCGTACGTCCCGTCGGGCAGTGTTGTTGAATGGAAGGGGTCGCTGTCACCCCTTGTCGCTACTTGATTCTTTCGATTTCTTCGACAATGTTCTCGATCCTAATTTCCATGGATCTGAAAATAACGTTCCGAGAGTAATGCATGCATAGTAAACGCTGCGCAACTCACTTTATCGAAGTTCATCAGTGCACGTCACACTGCGGACTGCTTCTTCGACGTTTGTGTTTCATTCTAGTCTTTTGTAGAGAAGGAGCCCGCTTTAATAAATTTCGTTCAGAAAAGGTTTGCGTCGTTCTTGGCTACGCGCGGTAAATATTGTTTCCTTCGTGTGCTGCACATCGCAGCGCGAAAAAATACATTTTTCTACGCTGGAACAGGCTCTTTTGTCTCCCTTCGTAATATTGAAATTTTTTTGTTGCGTGTGATAAAATCATTTTTATTGTTCTTTTTCCGCTTCCTTTTTTGCAACGATTGCGAAGCGTGGAAGCGGAAAGACACACGGTGCAACATATATCTCTTCGTGTTTTGATCCTTCGCGTTTCTGAGCGTTTTTAGATGTTCTCAATTTTGTACCCATTCATCAAAACGACAATACTATTGGGCTATCTCTTTTAGCGTTCTGTGCATTCTAGAGCAATCAACGGGTTCATTAAGCGTAGTCTGAACGATGCGTACTTTGTTTCTTTCATTTTTTTACTGTATTATCGATAGCAGTCCGTGTCTACGGAGCTACCGTATATGTGGTATTTACAACTTTTGCTTTGAGAAAAGAACCAATACAGCTTTAAAAATCCGTAAACACGACGGCGCAGCGCTCGTGCCAGAGGACGCAGAAGGCGTTGCCGTTCGCGGCCGAAGTCTACGGTAATTTACTTCGAAAAATAAAACCCCATTGAAGGCAAGTGATATACACAATGACTGGACTATTCATCGCTAACTACTACGAAAAAAAGCACACTTATTCAGCGCGCAGACACCAAAATCAGCGAGCGTTTGCACGCCAAGAGCTGCCCAATATGCCGCACGCGCGGAGGCTGGATGCCCTTCGTGCGGCGGTGGCGCCTGTAGTGGCGCCCGCGGTCCCTATATGAAACGAGCGTCGAAGTTTCGTGACCAGTAAAGCATTGAAGGACTCTGGTATAATGTACTCTTTATCACTAAAGGTTGCTTCCCCGCAACAAGACCCTGTGTGCAGGGGTGCCCCCTTTACAGGCCGCTTGTTTCGTTGTACTGGCGTCACTTCCGTGACGGATATGACGTAAGTGAAATCTTTGTGAATCCCGGAATAAAACACTTTCGTGTTAAAAAGGACGAAGCACACTCTAGCTTACTTCAGCTTGGTTTATGCTATAAGAAACAAGGAAACGCGCATATAATTATTAATACGTGAAACGAAAACAACAACAACTGCAAACATTATTTCCCGTAAACAATACGTCGAAATCTCCACACTTGCTCTTATCACCGACGCAAAATACCGAAGCAAAAAAGCAGTGGTGGGGGAGAGGGGGGGGTGACTGTAGTGAACGTGTATGCCCAACGCCTCGCGCATTTTAAGCACGCAAAGAGCGTAGAGCGTTCTTAACACAATACACGTTAACTTAAACGTTATTTCCATACAACGGAGTATCCCTTTTGAGACCACCCATGGGTACGCTCCAGACGGAGATCATGCAGTGATCTGGGAGCTGTATATCGTATTTGCACAATTCGAACAACGCAACTTTTTTGTGTGTGAAAATATGCGTTCAAAAATACCGGTGCGTTACAACTGGACGCAAGACTCGAAAACCTCAAAACGGAAACAGCCAACTCGAACCGAAACGAGCGGCTCAATGAGTAATGGAGGCTTTGTTTCAACGAAAAGCAATCATCTTGGCGGAAACAGAAAGAGCTAGAGTCCCGTGCATCGCGAAGTCGTGTGTTTGCGAGAGCCAAAAGCAAAGTGGACGCATTTTTAATGTGCGAAGCTTCACGTAAGGGCTTCTGCTCACAGCGTGAGCCGATTTACGTTCCAATAAATGTGTTGTACAATTTTGAGGCGCCGGTAATTTAGTTATTTCGTATGCGCGGTAGAGACGGCGCCAAGTTATTTTTGTGGTTTCCAGGTGTTGAATTCTACTGCGCATTACAATCTGGGCGCGTTAGAATCCTGCAAATATGGTATACTGACAAACGCCTTCTTGGGTGAATTCATGCTGCACTGCTGCGCCATGATGTGCATAAGAGCAATCCTTATTTCCTATCCTTATAAAAAGCTGAGCAGCTTGATTGCTCAAGTGCGTGTCGATTCAATGGGTATCTGAACTAGCAAAGTTCCCGTAAATAACGGGACGTTTGAGGGGCGGGAACTCTTGCAGCCGAAACGGACACTCGTTGGCCATTCAGACAGTCCGCATGTGGTGAGTCGAAGACTAAGGATTGAAAAGACCTTATCATGTTCTTCGCCTTTTTGGAAGTAACTGCAGTCTGTGATTGACTGATTGTAGGGTTTAACGCGCCGACGCACCGCAGGCGATGAGGCGCGCCGTAGTGGAGGTCTCTGGATTAATTTTAATCAACTGGGGATTTTTAACATGCGCCGAAATCTTGTACACACGGGCTTTTTTGCTTTTCGCTGCCAGAAAAGCGGCCGCCGTGGCCGGGAATCGAACCCGCGACTTCGTGCTCAGCAGCGCAGCGCCTTAGCCACTGAGCCACCGCGGTGGGTAACTGCAGTCTGTAGGAACAGGCTGTTACAGAGGGTTGCTATCAGCGTCCCCCTGTAGACGTTGCGACACTGAAGCGATGGTCGTCCACAAAACAACGGCACTACGTTTGTTACAGAGGGCGTTGCGGACGCTACGGACTAAAATTCGTAAATGAACGTAGTGAGACGCTGCTTTTGGCAAGTTGTAATCTGTGTAACAATCTTCCCAGCGCGACACAGATGAAGACAACAAAATTGGGGCAGCTTCGCACTGGTGCCACGAATACTGGGCACAAAGCGAAGCTGGCGACCCCACATATTGCTTATTCTTGGTTTAGCTAAGTTTATGCGTGGTTATGCTTGGAGTCTCGGCCAAGTTTTCCGTGTGGTTATGCCTCGAGACTCCGTCAAGTTTTCTGCATGGTGTCGTCGTTAGCACCACAGAGAGCAATGAACACTCGGTCATTAAAGTACGTACAATGTACGCGAGCTCGTATACTCCGGATCTTCTGCAACTCGCTGACGTTTCAGCGCCGCTTCACCGGCGCGATATTCGGGATTGGACCGAAGTCGTCGCATCCGTCCTCGAGTAGAGGCGCGATGGCTTTCGCGCCACGCTTCCTCTTCTTTGGGAGTGACGCTCTTCTTCTGTCGCCCCACCTCTCCCCTTTGTCAGAGACCCGGATGTTGTGCCTCAGATAGATTTCCAAACTTGCCGCTGAAAGTACTCCACGACTGGTAGGTTCGGTTCATTTTGTCCGCAGGCTTTCAGATCTCTCCCAAAAAGTACCGCGTTATCACGCGCTAAAACCGGCGGCAACCAGCTTCGCGGTCTCGGCACCTGTAGCGCGAGCTTGTCTGTGCTTCCCGCTTGAGGCGCGAACGCGCGTGAACCGGCGAGGAGAAGAGCATGCGAGAGATCACGCCATGAACGCTGGGCAGAGTGTTCTCGAAGGTCGAGCGGTGCCGGCGCGCAGGGTGACGTAATTCCTCGGCGAGGTTTTCCTGCACGCGTTCGTCGGCCCAACGCCAGCTTAAACAGCATGGCTGTTAAAAAAAAAAAAAAAAAAACTAGGACACGACGCAAGCGGTGATTTGGTGTTACACCAACATTATTTTTCACCAGAGCCGCACAACCATTCATAAATCCTCTCATTTTATACAGTGGAGAGGAAATAAGAACGCTACCATCAGGAAAAGCTAGTACCTAGTACTAGTGAAGCAATAAAGGGTTCCGCTGTGTGGAATCCCTTACGCTTAGTTGCTTAACTGTGGGCCCGAGAAGAGACTCTCCCCGAACGATATTCTTGCGTCGGTCGCGGTGGGAGGTGGCACAACACTCGATCCACTTGTCATTGATGCACTGATTTGCTCGCAAAAAGAAAAAAATAAGAGAGGTGAAAGTAACAGGGCACTGGCAACAACGAGCATCCCGAACGGGCCACTGGCTCGCCACCGTGGCTGACGGCAGCGGGCGGGGCTCCACTCGAACCAACCCACCGGTCCGCCCCGTGAAGGGCGGCCGCTCCCCGCGGCAGCAGAGCCCGGCTGGCGAGCCCGCCGACAGGCTGCTGCCAAGGTGAGTGCGTTCGACATTTCAGGCAATGTCGTCTGCGGTCATCTCTGAGCGGCTATATTATTGCACCATTAATGTTAAAGGCGTGACACTAACGTTTTTAAATACACGGCTAACTGTTATTCTTATTCGGGAAATTTTTAAACCGAATCTTCATTAAAACTTGCGGAATAAGGTTGATACCCCAGTTGAAAAGCGATATGCGCCATAATTTTGCTTCTAATAACTCCAATGTAGCCCGGTTCCTGCCTGCTAGCAATGTAATAACATGTATCTTGGAATTCAAATTAAGGTTTTAGTTTCTATTAGTTTTGCCTCGGACCACCGAAACCTTGTTAGTGAAGTTTCAATTGTAGCGCACCGAACAAGCAACTGCTTTCAGGCTAATCTGGACCACCGGAGATTTTTAACAAGCCCAAAATGGCATTAAACGCGGTGTTCCAGTGATTCGCCATAAAAACAAATAGGCAAAGATGTCACACACCTCAACGACGTTTAGAACGCAATGGAAAAGTCCCGGGGCTCCGCTAACGTGAAACCCGGGAAGGGGCGAAGCAGAAAATGTTTAAATGTAGTCTTGGCGCCTTGGCGTTTTTTCCCACGGAGATGGAACCGTTGAGGGGTAGAGGTATGCAGCCTTGTTAGCGCGAGGCGTTGAAAAACGAATGTCTCAGTGTTTTAGTACCGTGACTACATGAAACGACGGCGATGACAGGAGACGCCGACAGCCCGAGCCACCAAGGGGCTTCGCCCCTAAAATGGCAAGAGGGGGGTGCACGGACACCTCTAATGCTGGGACTAGTTGTACTCACAACTTCGGCGCAACTGTAACGTAAAGGTGCCCTGAAATCTTCAGAACAGTGCCACTAACAATCTCTTCCCTCCACAAGCTGACGTTATTCATTCCATTATATGTAGCACATGTGCCAGTCGGACATTTACAGGCGGACATTTACAGATCGCTTCTGCTCATGGTAGAACCTTAAACACTCCGAGGCCGACAGTTTATACCTTCAGTGGTTACCTTTGCGAGCATTTGGAAAATATCAACAATGACATCCGAATTCCCCAACAAAATCTTTTATGGTTTTCTTTTCAACGCTGCGTGCATTACGTGACTGGCTTTGACGTTACTCCGAATTTACCTACCTGCGCACAATTTCGTCTAGCCTTAAAGTGCTCAAAATTACGTATAAGCACAAGCTTTTCATTTAGAATCGTTTACAAGTGAGCTCTCGGTTCGTCCCGTCTTCTATGATCAGCAGTTTTACTGAGAGTTTGCAAACCTTCGTAAACGATTCTAAACAATTGTAAACAATTCTAAATGAAAAGCTTGTGCTTATACGCGATTTTGAGCACCGAAGCCCTGGTGCATCGAAGCCCTGGTGAAGTGTCGCATTTCTACATTGAGTTTCTTTTTAATATTCACTCTTGATATAAATCATGCAGCAGTGGAGATATACAAAACGTTTTTCAATTGAAACTAAGGAGGCCAATTTCGCTCACGACATCTACCGTACTTTTAGTATTCTAACATGCACCTCTTTTCGCTAAAAGTAGCCTTAAAATGTGCATGCGCGTTACAATCGGGCTGAAAACAGAAATCGGCTTTCAATGGTCCCCGCTTTAGATTTAATGCCAGCAGGAGCTGGGGAAGTAAGTTTATGAAGCACAAGAAAATTTTGCTGCCGCAGTTGCCTGCGTAAAATAACGTGTCTTCTGCCCGACAGTGGGGTGTCATGTCTTTTGCATCTGCGCCGTAGAATAGCCGCAAAATTATTTTTGCGAATTTTCAGAGATAAACTTACCGGCGTGTTACAATAGGAGGCTCGTTAGACTCGTGCACATACGGTATTAGTTCTTCATGCTAAAATATTGATGCGAGATAAAAAGGGGAAATAGTGAGTGAATAAGTTTTTATTCTAAAGAGATAAAAAGCAAAACAAAAAGTCATCTGGAAGACTCCTGCTGGGTCCTCTCAACAGCTAAAAGAAAAAAAAAAAGAGCTGCGGTGTTCTGTATGACTTGGTCTTCCAAGGCAACGTTAACCCATCTCGAGTAGCGATGATACCAAGCGCAGTCATTCAGTTTCTCATTTGCATGCATTCACTACGAGTTTACTGTAACGTCGCTGAAAAACAGAAAAAAAAGCTTTTTTTTTACTTGTATGGCCGTGCAACAAAACGTTAAGTTGTTATTCTTATCAGCTATCGTACATAGTTCATAGAAAAACACAGAGAGGGAAATGATGATTACCGCAGAATAAAGTGTTCTGCGTGTAGTTCGCCATTTTTTGTCGCCCTTTTATTCTGTACGTTGATGCGTATATAGTAACCTCACACGCCTACCCGCCGCGGTGGATCAGTGGCCAAAGCGTTGCGCTGCTGAGCACGAGGTCGCGGGTTCGATTCCCGGCCGCGGCGGCCGCTTTTCTGATGGAGGCGAAAAGCAAAAACGCCCGTGTGTACGAGATTTCAGCGCACGTTAAAGATCCCCAGGTGGTCAAAATTAATCCGGAGCCCTCCACTACGGCGCGCCTCATCGCCTGCGTTGCGTCGGCGCGTTAAACCCTACAATCAATCAATCAAATCAAACCTCACACGCCTGCTTCCACCCTCCTAAGATAGTACCACTCTTCGAGTGTCTTGCGGACAGAAATTAAGCCGGAAAGTGTTATTAGATGCAAAGCATCTCTTAGTCGACCCTCCGTCGTCCGGCGTCCGCACCTCTCCTCCTCTCCTCGCCAGCCTGTGCGCTACGCGCGCTGCTCCTCCTCTCCCTCTCCACACCAGCTGTCCAATCACGCGCATGCGCGCTGCTCCTCCTCTCTACTCCCTCTGCTCTGCAAATCAACGTTCTTAGACTAAGAACGTTGCTGCAAATAAACCCGGTCCGCGCTTCGCTCAGTTGCTTCTTCGGTACTGCGCCGTCCGATGACTGGAAATGGACGCCAACGATTCCGTCAGTGAACTGGCTGGCACACCTTCAACTAGCGCCAGCCAGCACACTGTCAGAACCGCGAGCACCTCGGAAGACAAGGCTGCACAGAGGAGAGCTCGCGACGCCGAACGTAAACGGCAGCGTCGAGCAGCGGATTCCTCGCTTCGAGAACGAGAAGCCGCTTTGAAACGCCAGCGGCGAGTAGCTGATCCAGATGGCGTTCGGCAACGTGACAACGCTTCGAAACGCCAGCGTCGAACAGCGGATTCCTCGCTTCGAGAACGAGAAGCCGCTTTAATACGCTACTACACGTGTCTTTACTCTAACAACCAATTAACACGCTACTACTCCACAGCTTTGCATCCCCTCAGGGTTCCCACGTGGGAAGAGGGTGTAATTTTTGACCAGCTCTACGGAAAACCCCTAAGGTGGACTAAGCTGTATCAGTCATGACAGAACGGGGGGAAAAGCCTTTATTAGTTGTAGCTCCGTGCTTTTATAGCTATGCCGAACACAGTCACGTGGGGCTGTAATCGCTTGCATTGATAGCCACGGCCGGTTTGTACGAGCATGCGCAGCTTGCACGATACATCTTCTTGTTTTTCAAGGGTTAGTTGCATATATGGAATCCACTTGGTTAAAGTTTTGGTCGTAGCCAAGGCGTCTTGGTTGGCGAGTTGTTCGACCGGACCGTCTTTGCTCCAGCGGTGCCGGTTGAAGGACCGTTGACTGCGGCATCGGTGGCGGTTGTACGTCCGGGCCCTCCTCGCTGTCGGACTCGTCGCTTTCGACCGGAATCTGCTGAAACGGCTCGAGCGTAGGCATCAGGTGCTTGCGGTTACGTCGGAGCACTTGGTTATCTTCGGTAACAACACGATAGGACCTCGGCGCAGTCAGTCCTACCACTTTAGCTTTTCGGTTCCATGCCTTCCCATGAACCCTCACAACCTCCCCTTCCTTAAGGTCTGTCAGGTTCCTCTTACTGGGATCACGTTGCTTGCGCTTGAAAACCCGGCATCTGGGCTGCCGTCTGAAGTCTGGTAGTTGGGTGCGCAGCCTCCTCCCTTGTAAAAGTTCACCCGGTGATCGACCATCTTCCAGCGGAGTCGAACGGTAACCAAGAAGGCCAAGCCAAAAGTCGTCATGGGTTTCCTGCGTTTTTTTAGTATTCTTTTTACCACTTGGACACCTTTCTCCGCAAGTCCGTTTGACTGCGGAAATCCAGGGCTCGACGTCACGTGCTTGAAATCGTACCTGGATGCAAAAAGAGCAAATTCATGAGAAGAAAACTGAGGGCCGTTGTCGCTGCATACTTCGACCGGAATCCCGTATCTCGCAAAGATGCAACTCAACCTGTCAATCACACTGTTTGCTGTTGTGTCACTTAATCGTTCAACTTCTGGGAAATTGGAGAGCGCATCAAACACGCACAGATAAGAGTTCCCGCCGTGTTGGAAGATATCGACGCCGACTCTGTACCAAGCGTAGTTCGGTATTGGTCTAAGAATATATGGCTCACTTTGCTGCTTGTACGCGTACTTGCGGCATACAGCGCATTCCTTCAACATTGTCTCGATATCGCCGTTGAGCCCAGGCCAGAACACCAACAGTCGGGCCTTCGCTTTGCACTTGTTCATGCCCAAATGGCCCTCATGTATGCGTTGCAGCATTTCTGCTCGCATCGACTTAGGGACAACTACTTTGGTGCCCTTCAGCAAAATGCCTTGAATGGTCGACAATTCTGCAGCGAATGGCTTCAAACTGCCACCGAGATCACCATTTCCTCTCAAGTACGCCATTGCTTTCTGCAGATCAGCATCGTTCGCAGTAGCATCAACCAGACGACTAAATGTTTTCTTGCTTACCATGTCCGAGACCGTGGCGATTGCATGAATTTCTACGTCTTCTGTCGATCCTGAAGTGTCGCCTGCGTTGCGGGGGGGTGACCTCGACAGCATGTCGGCTAGCAGCAACTCCTTCCCTGGGACAAACTGAAGCACATAATCATATTTCAGCAAGCGCAGAAAGAAACGTTGAAGGCGTGGTGGCATATCCCCAATTCCTTTGGACGCGATCGCTATAAGTGGTCGGTGGTCGGTCTCGATAGTGATCTGTCGGCCGTAGACAAAATGATGAAACTTTCACAACCAAACGTTATGCTCATTGTTTCTTTCTCGATCTGAGAGTATCTTTGTTCACTGTCCGTCATAACGCGTGACGCGTAGGCGACCGGACGCCAGTTATCACCGTGAAGTTGCAAAAGTGCGGCTCCAAGGCCATCTTTTGACGCATCTGAGCTAATTTTTGTTTCCTTGGCCGCATCAAAGAGTGCCAACAACGGTGCACTGCTGAGTGTCTCGCATATGCCTTTCCACTCAGCTTTGTGATTATCACTCCATTCGAAAACTGTGTCCTTCTTGACAAGGCTGCGCAGTAGCTTGGTCTTATCTGCCAGATTGGGAATGTACTTTCCAAAATAATTCGCTACACCCAGCATCCGATGCACGGCTGCCTTGTCCTCCGGGATTGGAATCTCGGCCAGTGATGCGCTAAGTGCGGTATTTGGTCTTATACCGTTGTGGCTGATAACATCGCCTAGAAAGTCTACTTCCTGAAGCGCGAACTTGCACTTGTGTGGATTAAAGGTCAGGCCAGCTTGGCTTGCTAGCTGCAGGGCGTTGCGAAGGCGTGCGTCGTGTTCTGCTTTAGTGGCTCCCCAGATTAGGACATCGTCAACATATACGCGCACACCCGGAGCCCGATCAAAAATTTCACTCAAAGTCTTTTGAAACACCTCGGGTGCTGACGATATGCCAAATGGTAGCCTCAAAAAGCGGTAACGCCCAAAGGGTGTACCGAATGTGCAGATTTTCGACGTGGCTTCGTCGAGGGGAATTTGGTGAAATCCGGAGTTCGCATCCAGCCGCGAAAAATACTTTGCCCCCGCGAGCTCTGCTTCGATTTCTTCCCGCTTTGGCATCTGGTAGTGCTCGCGCTTCAGACATTCGTTTATGCGCCTAGGATCAATGCAGACCCGCAGCGTGCCGTCCTTTTTCCGCGCAATGACGAATTGACTCACCCAGTCAGTTGGCTCGTCCACTTTTTCGATGATGCCGCCTCGTTCCAGGCGCTCCAACTCCTGTCGAAAAGGTTCTTGCAGTGCCACAGGCACACGTCGGGCTGGTAAAACCACCGGAACCGCATCCTCTCGCATCACCATACGGTACTCACGGGCCACGCGGCCGGTGCCTTGAAATAGGTGCGAAAATTCTTGCAGTATTCCTTCACTGCTGCTGGCGGTCACCGCATCCACTGGACGGCAAACTAGTCCCAGTGCTTCGCTCGCCTGTAGTCCGAGTATGGGCTGACGTCCTTTCTTCAAAATAAAGAAAGTGAAGCTTGCAGACTTGTTGTTCGCCACGACTGGTAGAGTGGCAACACCGATGTGTTTTATGACGTCCCCACTGTACGAGCGAAGAATGGAGCCGCTTGGCTGCAGGCCGGTCACATTGCGGCACCGTCGGTACACCGAATAAGGGAGCAGGTTGGCCTGAGATCCAGTGTCCACCTTAAACACTGTGTTTTGGTCTGCGACTTGGGCGTTCACAATCCAGTCGGCGTTACTTCCCACGGTGCAGACTCTTACGTCGAGAATGTCGAAGGTGTCTCGCTGCTCCACTACTTCACCGACTCGAGGCCCTGACTTGCAACATGCCGCAAAGTGGTTCTGGCCGCCACACAGAAAACAAGCTTTCCCGAACGCAGGGCATCTGCCGCGCTCGTGCGACCTGTTACAATTCGAGCACCGGAATTGCTGCCGTCTCTTCACCGCTGCTACTACCCTTTCCGATTGTCCCCAGGTTTCATTCTGTTGCGCTGATGCTTCCGAAGCTTTGCAGATTTGTTCAGCCTTGAGCAGTGTCAGATCTTTCACCTTTAGCATCTTTTCTCGCAGCTTCACATTGTTTGTGCCGAACACAACCTGGTCACGGATCATAGAGTCGGCCAGGTCCGCGAAGTTGCAGCTTCGTGCCAACTTCCGCAAGTCCCGCAAAAAATGCTCGAACGGCTCCGTCTCAGCTTGCGTTCTTGACCGAAACATGTAGCGTTCATAGACTTCATTTAGTTGTTCCTTGCAATAGGCTTCAAACTTTTGCACTACCGTAGCGTAGTCCTCCTTGCTTTCGCCCTCCACAAAAGTGAAGTTGTTAAATACCTCGAGGGCGTCGTTTCCAGCGACACTCAGCAGCAGTGCAGTCTTCGTCGCCTCCGACCTTGGCTCTTTCGGGTCCGCTGTCGCCTGCAGGAACAGCTCAAACTTCTGCTTGAAGAGATCCCAGTTCTTTGCAATGCAACCAGAAAGCAGCAGCTGATCCGGTGGCTTGATCAGTTCCATCCTTCGGTGACGCCCTTTCAAGCAAGGGCCCGAGCTGACTGAATCCCCTTCTGACACCATGTATCAGTCATGACAGAACGGGGGGAAAAGCCTTTATTAGTTGTAGCTCCGTGCTTTTATAGCTATGCCGAACACAGTCACGTGGGGCTGTAATCGCTTGCATTGATAGCCACGGCCGGTTTGTACGAGCATGCGCAGCTTGCACGATACATAAGCTTTCCTTTGTAGCCTTACGGCTGCATATAATGCGGGTGGCAATTTTTCCCCTCGGCAGAACTCAAGCGGGCTCAGAAAAGCGCGGTACATGAGCAGCGGCGGCGGCAACAGCGGGTGCCCGGAGGAGACGGCCCTGGTGGCCGCGCATCCCCTCCCGGCAGGCTGCCGGTCGCAGCCCTTCGCCGCTTCCTACTCGTGCACGCACGCGCTGCGGCGGATGCTGCTGGACGCCAGGACAGCAGCGAGTCCTGTCACCTCGTCCCCTTCCCGTGGCGTGCATCGGCGCCGAGCTCCTGCTGCCGACCACGCCGTCACGACGACGGCGGCGGGCGGCCCCCTGTGCGCCCGGCTCGCGCGCGACTGCCCACGAGCAGAACGCGCAGCTGACGCGCCTCGGCTGCGGCCGGCTCTCGCTGAGCACGACGCGGGGCGCTGTGCGCGGGCGAGGAGCTTCGGCCGTGGCTGTCGCCCGCGCTGCTGGCCGAGCTGGGCGTGCCCGTGGCGCTGACGCCGGCGCACATTCGCGGCCACCGCTGCTACGCGTGCCCCGACTGCGGGCTCGCCTTCGAGCAGCCCAACCCGCTCAAGGCGCACCTCGCCCTCGACGCCTGCTGCAACCGGCCGCAGCGACGCAGGATGCCGCCCCCGCCCACCGCGGCGACGCCCCGGCACGCCTGCGCCTTCTGCGGGAAGCTCTACTCGCGGAGGTGAGCAAGCAATGCGCCCATTTGTCCCAAAGTCCTCGGGAGCCGACCCCTCCGCCATGTCTTCTGCGTCACTTCTGTATTAACATTTCGAAGTTCAAATTTTCATGCGAAAGGGACGAACTACCATCCTATGCCCTCCTTGCCTTTATTGACTTTAGGGCAAAGCATTCTTTGCCTACTAATCCCGGTGAGCTGGCTGGGAGCTTGGGCGTCTAGCTGTCTATCACAAGGGTATGTAGGCTCACACGTTTGATGACATGCTTAATACATGCCGATATTGCGTACGAAAGAAACCTTTTTTGCACGGTTTATTATGTTTGAGCACATTTGAGGGCAGTTATTCTGCCCATTTGAGTCTATTCCGAATGCCAGCACTGTTGCTTGAATTAAAATTTAAAGCAGACATTGCATTCGTTGTTCCTAAAACCAGTTAAACCTCCGCACCCATACTTTAAAAAAAATCTGCTTCGGAAAGAGGTGATGTACCCCACTGCGAACGAATGCAACGCGTGCAGGTACGGGCTGAAGATCCACGTGCGCACGCACACGGGCCACAAGCCCCTGCAGTGCCCCTTCTGCGGCCGGCCCTTCAGCGACCCGTCCAACCTGAACAAGCACGTGCGCCTGCACGCACAGAGGGACACGCCCTACCGCTGCGCCCTGTGCGCCAAGAGGCTCGTGCGGCGCAGGGACCTGGACCGACACCTGCGCGCCAGGCACCAGGACGTGCACGGCTCTTCCGACGACGCCGCCGCAGCGCGCTCGTGAGGAGCGCCGCGTCCGCGATAGTCTCCGAAAGTATAGTGTTTCGTCGGCAAAGGAAAGACCGGTTGGCCAGTGGGGGCCGCAGTGAGGGGACAATAAACTTTTCTTGAATCTTTAAGGATCATAATCTTTTAGGATCATGTTAGGTCTTCCAGTGGAAGAACTAACGGTAGCGACGTTGAGTACACGTAATTTGACCAGACCATGGTCTTTAAGGTTTTCACGCCCTTTGTACTCTTAAGTTCAAAACGATGAAGACGTGTAACTTATCGCAGGTGTTCAACTGCCCGAGTCACCAACATACGTAGCGGGGTTTGTCAAGGATATGCATGCTCATGCCGCCAGGCAGCATGCCAATACCTCAAAAGCACCTTATGGGAAGCCCTTAGTGTGCACTCGCGGCAACAAAAGGTTAACGTCGAAAAAGGATGATCTGCAGTTCCTGAGGATAAAATTTTCCGTCGTTGAAAATTACGGAAGCATGTCGGGACCGATTTTCGCTCCTGTTGAGTCGACACGCTGAATGAAGCGATGTCGATCGCCGTTGTGTGTCCGTGCATTACAACGATAATGTGCACGTCGACGGTCTCAGTTTTGTTTTATTTCGAGGTGTGTATCAACAACGAAAAATAAAGACACGGAATGAGCTTACTTTTCCATCGACTATACGAGATGTGTACAAGTATAAAAGAACATTTCTTTTTCTATCTTTCCCTTTCTGTTTTTTATTTTATTTTTCTTTGTCTCGTTCTTCTTCATGTCCTTTTTTGTGAGGCGCAGCTGCTCCCAGCTAAGCCGAACATATGTGGCCACTATTCATGTTCTGGTTCATTACAGGAGCTAATTCCCATTACATATGATGTAGGCATTCGGGCGATTGTAAGGGGGATTCACCTGTTAACATTCCTATGGCATTTACTACTTCACGACCCTCGGGCTTAAGAACCACCGTGACACTTATACGGAAAGTTTTGCAGATACATGAAAATTCTCCAAACGGCCTAGCTGCGCTCATTTTGGAAATATGTCACTTCTGTGCTGAAATAAAGAAATAAAACTCTCGCTTGCTACTCCACTAGCGCCGTTTAGTGAAAACTACATGAACCAAGACGTGTTTCTTGTTTTCTGCTTTATGTCAGTAAAGAAATGATATATTTCCAAAAGAAGCGAACTACGCCGTCAGGAACATTTTCATGTTTCTGTAAAACTTCTTGTATCAGTGCACAATGTTTTTAAGCGCGTAGGTCATGAATTAGTAAGACCCATAGGAATGTGATAAGGACAGTTCTCTCAACAAGATAGCTCAGGGAAAGTAAGTAAACGTCGTTTATTTCAGTGCATTCGCCCCACTGTAAAACGCCCAATGTCGAGAAGCACACACAAGAACTGCGGGTTAACGCGAGAGAAATACTAGGAGCGCACAAGACGAGCAGCTTCACGCCGCCTTATAAATATTGCCTGCATCCCTGCTTTCCATGGGAGCGTAGGGACGCTTAGTTCAGGCCTGATCCGCCGATGGGCGCGCGCCGCGACTTTCCCGCCTTAGTCACTGCTCGCGAGTCGCGAACACTAGACTCCAGCGTGTGTCTGTCAGCTTGCCTCGAAGGCGTAGCGCCGCCTGGGGAACGCTAGACAAACTGTCAACTATTTTGCATAGTTCCGAGAAGCGGCGCTGGCTGCGACATGAAAGCACGCAAAAAGGCTACGAAGATCGGGAAAAGGTTAGGAGAGAGCAACAGAGAGTGGCGTGTTGGCCATTTTTTCGCTCACGCGTTAGGCAGGGATTATACAGGCGGCGTTGGCTTATCTCACTTAACCTGAACCGTGCCTCCAAGTCACAGAGCACCTCGTTCTAATGTGTTGCTGCTTTCGTCAGGTTTTACCTGGAACGACACGATCGTTTGGTGCGAGTAAATCATTCCCTTTGTATTTGTGGTATTCGAATCAAAACATGCAAGATGGAAAAAATGCTGTTCGTGAAGGTCGAATAATGGCGCTGTGTTGTTATATTTATGAAGCCGCATTTAACAGCTTTGTTGCTGAATTTAAGTTACGCATCCATTTGACTTGCATGGAAAGAGAAATCGCGCTATTTGTGGTTTCTAGTTCATTTTTTCATGGTCACTTTTTATTTGTCACTGACTGTACATGTTGGCAGCACTAGACCAGCAGGTCGTTTAATAATTCCACCTTCCACTACCGTTATCCGCCTCCTCAAAACGCCAGCTGCATTATACACACGCGCAGACATCCCGAAGCACCCACCGAACACAACAGCCGTCGTCCTCGCCGTCGCGACTCTGTTAAACGGATCGCGCTGTTTCGCAAGAGTGTCTTTGTGGAAAAGCTAGCTTAAATGCATTGGCTGAGGGCCACTATCCTCACAAGACACGGGGCTGCGTTCGTCTCGTAGAGCGCGCTTTGAGATTACCGGTTGAGCTTGTGATGCAAGTGATTACCACTTCGGCTAAATTTGTTTAATAAAGTACAGTTAAACCCCGATCTAATGAAGTCACCGGAAACCGCCAATTATTTAGTTACATCGAGAACTTCGTAAAATCGGGACTGCCATTTTACAAGTAGTTGATTCTATAAATTTCATGTCTAAAGGAGGAGCATCCCAGCAGCTACCATGACATCGTAATTGCGGCGGCCGCGGCGCTCGCCTGCGAATAATTTAGCCATGCGCTAAAAGTCCGTCGTGAAAATAAGCCAGCAAGGGTTCGCCCTAAATTCGTCGTAAACACAGCGCTTTTTGTGGTACCAATTCCCCGCTGAGTGGAACGTTCGTGGCTCTCATGTCCTCGAACCAACTAAACGTGGCTTCCTCCAACTTCTCGTGCGGGGTTTTCTTGAAGGTTATTTTTCTTCGACGCAATTCCAGACGATGTCGCATGGATGACGTCGTCCTTTCCCTCCAAGAATGTGGAAAGCGTGATGGCCCGGTCTGCGTTCACGGCACTGGTGAATTTAACTCGTAGAGCTCCGTAAAAAGAGAACTAGACGCCTCGTTTTCTTTTTATGACAGGGCGCAATTATCTTTGTGACGTTCTGACGAAACACATTCTAAATCGCTCCTTTTCTAAATGTCTGTTTCTTGAAATACTTCGTTAATTCGGCAACGGTGCTGAATCTATTTCGTTAGTTCGAATTCATAAAAGCATTGAATGAACCGGGGGAATCCGAATTTGTTCGTTAGATCGGGAAATTCGTGAGATCGGGTTTCTTTAGGATCGAGTTTTGACTGTATTAGAACGGCTTGGTGACTTCTCAAAACAAATCGCCTCGTGGCAACCACGCGCGCCGCACGATCAGCTGAGCGCGCCCGCGGCGCCACTGCCGTCATGCAGTTCGGTGACGAGGTCCAGTCCCGGCGTCCAGCTGCTGCGGCGCAGCGTTGACAGTCGCCCAGCGCGCGCAACAGGTGGAAGGAGAGGGCGAGCAGGCCGATGCCCAGCAGGTCCCCGAGCGCGGTCAGGTAGGGGATGGCGGCGTTGTCCGGGTCGATCTGGCGTCCCCACATCCAGTAGACCATGCAGCGGGACAGGTAGAGCAGCAGGAAGACCTGCAGCAGCGCCGAGGAGAAGTAGACCAGCAGGAAGACCGGGGTGACGGCCATGCGGCTGGGCCTGACGAAGCTGATGGTGTACGTGAAGACCAGGTGTCCCGGCAGCACCATCATCATGAGCACGCGGGCGGTGCGCGCGTTGCGGCCCTTGCCGAAGAAGGCCGAGCAGGGGTCCAGGCAGATGCCGCCGGTGGCCTGCAGCAGCGGCTGCGCGCCCATCTTGGTGCGCTGGTGCAGGTACGTGGACAGACGGCTCGTCTGGATCGCCACCAGGTTGCCCGCGACGCCTGCACGCGCGGGATCAGACATCGGTTGTGAGATGTTTGAGCTGCGTTGGCAACTCCATTTAAGAAGCGCGATGGCCTAACTCTAAATGAGCATCTCGAGTGTCAAAAGCTCTATTGACTTTGCTGCGAAGTGCAAGACTTGATCAGACTCTTCAAATAGGGCTTCATTAGTGAGCGCATCATCGTAATCATATTTCTTCACATACATCTGGTGTAGCAAGCTAGGTGCCTTTGCCAAGCTAACCTCACAAGTACCCCTAAAGACCATTCTCTCTCTTTCTCTCTCGAAATCAGCACAAAGCTTTGCCTTATATACAAACAGTTAGCCTGAACGTTATCCTGCCTTAGCACTCGACGCGGATGCGGAAATTGTCTGCCGAACTCAGCCTCGATATATTTTTAGCGGCAATGAGTGTGCGGGGTCTGTCCAAAGGAACGTATTCTTAGGCACAGGCTACCTTTCTTTTTAAATCGTCCCTGGCAGAACTAGACAAAACGAGGCAGAGTTACATCCTCGTGTTAGCCCTGAAAATGACGTACTAAGGAATAAATTTGCGCAAAAGACGAGGACGAAGAGACGAGAAGACAAGACGAGCGCTCGTCTTGTCCTCTTTATATTCGTCCCGGTCTTTTGCGCAAACTTATTCTTTTTACGTCATAAACCAACTAGCCGGCAATCAAATCGTGAAAATGACCTTTTACTTTAGTTAATTATTGCACGTTCTGGCCTCAAAATTCGCCTTCTCTCTCTCTCTCGAATTCAGCACAAGGCTTTGCCTTATATACAAACAGTCAGGCGTCCTGAAAACGTGTGTTACCTAAACGTGACACAGCACAGAAAGCAAGCTCACGTCTTTAATAAAAGCTGTGCGAAAATACTTTGCACAACTTTTTCTTACAGCTCTCCATCGCAGGCGCCTAAACACGTTTTCAGACGGATGTGCACGCAATAAATGCCCCACCCGGATGCTCTCCTTTTCAAAACCTTTCTGTACCAAAAAAATACGACTGCCCAGCCCGCGAGTTTTTAATCTTCTGGATAGACTGCTTCAGCGTCCGAGGCAGTGCGCCCACCGAAGAACAAAATGTCGCCGAAAAAGTGTCACACTTACCGCTGATGACGGGCTGGAAGACAGCCAAGTTCTCGAATGTCGGCACGGTCATGTCCAATATGGATCCGCCCAGGCTGCGTGTGAAGTACGCCGTTCATGCCTCGCAGATGCACACTCGAGTAGCTCAAACAACGTGCAAGAAACCATGGTTGTATAACCTGCGTCGCCCTGGCTATCTCTAACTGATACTATCCGCCAGTTTTATGCTGCAAAAATGCACACTTCAAGTTATTTTTCAATTGCCTTGGCTAAACCCGCAAACACCAACAGGGACAAGTTATATGCGAGCCTCCCTGAAAATCAGGCTGAATGTTTCATATAGCGCAAAAATGTGACAACAGGTGACAGTAGGGGAAGGGAAAAGAGAATTTGAAAAGAGCTACTGGTTCTTAAGTCATCTCAATTCCGGAGAAGACTGCCCAGAGTAAGGCCAACCACTAAATCAGCTATCCTATAGAATTTCTTGGCGTCACATTTACCTCAATGCTTGTCACAGCCTGACGGATAAGAATATAACAACTTGGAAAAATTCGTTCGTTATCTGAGAACTCACAGCCAGCCCACAGAGGCGGGTCAGAGGAAGACAGTACAAATATATCATTGTTACAGCCTTTGCTGTTTAATTATACCTCTTCCTCCTGAACCTGTTTGTTCAATTCATACTTCTTTACAAGACTACAATTTTGGTTCATTCAAAACATCGCCATGACAGTGACATTGCAATTTTAACGCAAACTTCAACAGTCAAACGAAGGAGAAATTCTGGAAGAGTTCAGACTGAACATACACTCTCTCGTACTGCACTTGTGACGTCAACGGACATAGTTTGTGAGATCGGCGGCCCCTGATAAAAGTTACCACCAATAATTTTCGGTTTTAGTAATGATAGTGCGGTTGTAGTGACGGCCTAGTTTCGTTTTACCGCCTCACTTCAAGCATGGAGTCAACACGCACAAAGGGATACGTTTTTCGTACCTCATAGATCACATTGATATTGTGTGGTGGGGAATTCCTAACTTATGCAGTACAAATTTATCACCCCCTTTCGGTGACGACAACGTCCTTCGGGGACTGAGAGGCGTTTTAGCGAGCTATCGAAGGCCCCTAATCTTTCAAGTAAAACCCGATCGTATGTTGTCTCCACGAGCCCCTGCTTAAATAAAGGGTTGCTCGCCTGGAGATGGCCATGGCGGAGATGATGGGAATCCATCCGCTCCAGAGCACGGACGAGGTGTAGGCGTTGCTGCGCGCGATGAGCACCCAGAGCGGGATGAAGAGCAGGAAGAAGATGACCACGCACAGGTAGAGGCGCACGTCCTCGGTGCCGCCGAAGAGCAGCGATCCCGAGCCGGCCAGCAGCGCCAGCGTGGTCAGGTCTCCGAGGGAGGCGGCCACGGGGATGGCCACGTTGTCCGGGTTGATGTGGTGCTTGCGCGACAGGATCACCACGCCCACCATGACGGAGCCCAGCACCAGGCTGGCCACGCTGGCCGTCACCAGGCTGCTGGCGCACAGCATCAGGGCGCTGTGCATATCGAAGCGCCGCTCGGTGATGAAGCCCATCATGACGGCGAACAGCGACGCCAGCAGGGACACCACGGTCGCCTGGCACTGCACCAGCGCCATGTTGCCGCTGGCCATCTTCCACTGCTCCCGCAGCGTGTCCATGTTGCCCAGGTTGGCCTGCGATAAGGAGGCCACCACGCGTCTTCTCTTGTACGCTTGCAGCGGCAGGGCTGAAGCAGTGTGTGTGTATATATATATATATATATATATATATATTATATATATATATATATATATATATATATATTATATATATATATATATATATATATATATATATTATATACAGCCGCCGGTAGCCCAGTGGTCATCGCACCAGACCGGTATTCTGGATGTCGTGGGTTCGGATCCCACCTGGCGGGCATTTTGTCACCACTTTCTTTTTGACTACAAAAATTCTTCATCTGTTTCTATGACCTGCCGCATTCCCCCCTTTGCTTTCCGCGGTTTTCTTGACTGCCACCCCTTATTTTTTCGCGCTGCTCGTGCGTGTGTGCGCTGTGCGCGCACGGCAAAGTGGCTTCACCTTAGTTACACCAAAACGGCAGAAAAGAGCACTTTACAGAAAAAAAATTAACATTGCATTTTTACCGACAAAGTATGTTACGCGTATACTTGATTTTTTTAGAGGCAAAGCCACTTTGGGGCTGGGGCTGTTGGTGACTTCCGTCGTCGTCGTAATCGTCGTCTCATGTAGTCACGGTACTAAAACACCGGGACACTCGTTTACGCCTCGCGCTAAATAGTTTCGTGTTTCAAAAGAGAAGAGATCTCTTACAATACATCTATCCCCCAAAGGTATCATTTCCGTTGGCAAGAGCGCCAAGGCGCCAAGAACACACTTATACACCACATGCTTCGCCCATCCCCAGGTTTCACGTTAGTGCAAATGGCCCGGGATTTTTTTCCGTATATTACCTCATCAACGATTTTCACGGTCCATAATTTCGTACAAACACATTGATTTCGATTCATATTTACTAACCGAAGGTGCGCTCCAATCACCTAAGCAAATGTAAAGACAGCTACGCGTGACAGCAGCCACCTTAGCGGCGTTACAAATACGTACTGGATGGGCTCAGGAATACTTCAAGGCTGACAGAGTGGAAGGCCTTCGCAGCATCTTGTTCAGGAAGCGACGTTGCTGGAACCTATCCCCTCGTCTAACAAGTCTCATGACGGGGAGGAACTAGCGAGCGTGACTCGCATTGCCTTCTTGCCGAGGGAGGCGGAGAAAAGGAGGAGAAAAGCGCACGTAAAGGCCGGGAAGTTAGCCGAAGTAGCGCCTGGCTTCCAACGCGGCACTGGGGGGAGGGACGATCATGGGATGAAAGAGACGGCAGGCGAAGTGGAAGAGATAGGAGCAGGAACGCGCGTGCCCTCTAGTCCCTACCCGCCGCAGTGGCTCAGTGGCTAAGGCATTGCGCTGCTGAGCACGAGGTCGCGGGTTCGATTCCCGGCCGCGGCGGCCGCTTTTCTGATGGAGGCGAAAAGGAAAAACGCCCGTGTGTACGAGATTTCGGCGCACGTGAAAGATCCCCAGGTGGTCAAAATTAATCCGGAGCCCTCCACTACGGCGCGCCTCATCGCCTGTGCTGCGTCGGCGCGTTAAACCCTACAATCAATCAAATCAACCCTCTAGTCCCTTTTTGGGAACTACAGTCGTTCGTCCATGGCCTCCGCGATCACCCTGCGCGCGTTTTGGGAATCTCGGAGGCCATGGTACGTCTGAGCTTCTGTCGTTCAGGAAATGTAGAAGGGCATTCATCGCCTTCTGTGAAGACGATGGTAGGGACCAATGTCCTAAGATGGTATCTGCTGTGAACGGTCGCGCGTCACACAAACACCGAAAGTGCGCCCGTTTACCTGGGTGGACATGCGGGCGGCCATGGTCATCTCGAGGTTTCCCTTGAGGCCCAGCAGCGCGGGAACCAGGATGAAGAGCTCCGTGACGCGCTGGAAGACGGGCCAGTGCTGCACCATGTCCAGCAGCAGGCCCGCGCACACCGTGCCGAAGCCGGACGCCAGGAAGGGCACGAACACCTGCAGGGCCGTCGCCTGGATGGACTCCTCGAACCACAGGTCGTCGTCGTCGGCGGCAGCAGCAGCAGCGCCGCCACTAGCCACCGCAACCTCCACGCGCACGACATCCCCGTCGCTGCAACCAATCGCCGTGTCGGCGGCGAAGCCGTGTTTTGACACAGCTTGCCCTTTACCACCATCTCCATGCAATGAGAACTCTCAAAAGACGACAAGCGGGTGAGAGACAAAGAAAGCAACTTCACTGTGTAATACGAAAAGGCCGGAACGGCTCTACGCCAGCTCGTTAGTAGGGGAACTTGTTCACGTATACAGATGAGCAGTAATGGCGGCGGACCTTCCTAGCTAGGTGTGCCATATGATACTCGGGACTTCTATCCACGGGCAGGATTCTGCGTCCTAAGGGTGTTTTCGCGCCTTGTTTGACACGCTATTTTTACCAAAGAAGTTAATGCAGTCGACACCGCAGGTTTCAGTTATCAAGCATTAGGGTTATTTCTCACGACTTTGCAGTTCATCATCATCATTCATCATTTATTAAACCCTTAAGGACCCCAGAGGGGTATTACATAATTGAAAATGGGGGAGGGGGGGTCAGTGTAGTCGTAGTACATATGTGGTGCAAGAAACATATGATTCACACAAACCGTATTTCATCCGAAAGCTACATGAATCGCCGGGAAACAGTTACTATAAGGTCACCAGGTCGTGTTGGGTGGAAAGATAAAAGGTAAAGGTGAACAGATGACAAAAGAGGAGAGAACGAGGGAGGGAGGAGAGATACTTTCACTTATCGTATACAGTGAAACCCGGTTATAGCGAACTGCACTATGCGCCGCAATTAGTTCGATATATCCAATAGTTCGATATAACGAGACCCGCCAATAACCAGTTTTTTGTTACGAGTTCGCAAATTGCGGGACACCCCCCATCCCCGCATGAAGAAACCAACACAATATGAAGTATGTCGTTACCATACACACAGCAGTGCATTTACTGCAAGCAAGAAGGCTACTTTCCACGTCAACTGCCTACTTCACAAAAAAAGAAATGATTCTAGTTTTCACTTTCATTGTGGCGGCGTCAACTAGCACAGCATTCGAGTACGTGTCCTTCAATATAGAAGCAATAATGTGTGAGCATATCAACTGCCGAAAGCGCTTCATGAAACATTGGACGGCTTTAAAGGAGCCATGAAGAGAAAACACAAGTTTGGTTCATTCGAAAGATTGCCTCGTTAGAACCATAACGACACCACTTATAACGCAAACTTCGCTCAAATAAGCTACATAATTAGGAAAAAAGGAAATGACCATGCGACCCACCAGCTCATTTTCCGCAACAGAACCTGTGATGTCACTTGGGAATGCTCTGCGATTGGCGGAGGCCGGCAAAAGCAAACGCATGTTAGGCAGGGCTTACAGCTTGCATAGCGAGCTAAATGCCCGTGAAACATACTGCACATTCTTTTTATGACAAAGAACGGTGGAGTAAACGGTCGAAGGTCCGAACGAACTCGCAAGCGTGTGCGCCAATGCGTACGAAACTAGCGCGCCGGCCGAGCTCGACATCTCGCCGTCGCGCAGACGAATTTTCGGGTTCGAAGCTCTTCGGGGCCAACGAACCGTTCCAGCACGCACAGCCGCGACCTTGCTTCGTATCGTAATCCCTTCACAGGAGGTTGGCCGTCATATCGCCAACCAGCAAAGGTAAAAATAGAAACGAGGGGAGTAAGGAACAGCAAGAAGCGACGACATAGTGCCAGTCGTCGCGTAAGTTTCGAATGGTGTTGGCTTGCTGCTGTCGTTACGAGCTCGTTTCCAGTTTACAACCACTGAAAACTTCAGTTTGTTCAGTTACGGCAGGGACCCTTACGTTAGCTCACTCCTGGGACATGCTGGCGCTCGTCGCCGACTTCGTCAAATCGCTCTGACCTTGGGGAAAAAAATGCTGTTAACACCGCGCACTGACGCTCGTATCTTTCTGGTCGAAGCAGAGAGCTCGCGCGAACGGCTTTCCATACACGACACCGGCCAACTGGCATAAGTGATACTGCTACTGAAATTGAACTATTATTAACCGTAATCAAAATACGGCACATACGTACCAGTCTATATTCGTCCGTCGCGACGGGGCTGACGAGGCAGCGGTGCCGACGGCTGGGCGTTCGTCTGTTGTGGCTATCGCGGAATGGTCGCTTTCCCGTCCACCGCGTATCCCACAACTCTTGCCGCTCGTGCACTTAGAAGCATTGAGCGTTTTTGTGGTGTGAGGTTGTTAAATGCAAGCCCGAGCTCCTCGGCTAGAGTTTTGTTCTCCTGATCAGGCGATTCCATGACTAGGGCTGCGGGTGCACTAGGTTTTACTAGTATTTTTAAAATGGCCGCCGTCTCAATCGACTCCCGCGTGTGGGTGCTATATGGAGTCGACATACTAAGTATCTGTTTCATGGACCGGCTCAATGACGCCATTGTACACGTCACGGAATGTTCAATTTTAGCGGGAGATTTAAAATTTTGGCCTAAATTGCCTTATTTCTCAGTGAATAAAGCGTCATTTGCTTCCGGGAAAGCGCTTGGGGTACTATGAAACACCTAATCTTTCGAATAAAACAAACTTTTGTTTTCTCTTCATGGCTCATTTAACTCGCGACATCATCTGTCTCTTCGGAACTTTCAACAGCACCAGCTATCGTGACAAGGACGACGGTGTCTGGATATGAGGGGCTCCCAGTAACAGCACCAGCTACCATGACATCGACGATGGTGGCTGGATATGAGGGGCTCACAGTGACGGCAACCTGGTCCTCGACGACACTCAGGAAATCCCCGAAGAAATTCTATGGTTCCGTTTTGCTCTGCGCAGTCGCAGTCATGAACCATTTTAAACTAGCCCGGCTTTCCAATCTGCTTAAGTTACGAAAAGTGTCGGGCGTCACGTCGCTCCATGTGAGGCTCAACGTCTCATACCGCGGCCAATCAACATTTCAGATTACCGCTGTGAGACCATGCATTTCGGCGGGGAATTCTAGGTTCACCGAGCTCAATATATCCGATGTGAACTTCGTTATAAGGAATATGTTCGCGATGTATTTTCATAACTGATTTGTTTTGTTCAATATATAGCATAATTCGCTCTATCCTGGTTCGTTATAATCGGGTGTGACTGTACATACCAGAACTCCCCATCCTCCGCCACAGCTTTACTTAACTTTTCTTTTGTGCATGGTAAGCGGTCTCCGCCTCAGTTATAAGCTTCAAGGCGCAGGACAGCACGCCTTGCATTTGCAGAGAGAGAGAGAGAGAGAGAGGAGAGAGAGAGAGAGAGAGAGAGAGAGATGAGAGATGAGAGAGGAGAGAGAGAGGAGAGAGAGATGAGAGAGAAGAGGAGGAGGAGAGAGAGAGAGAGAGAGAGAGAGAGAGAGAGAGAGAGAGACTTTAAAGGAGCGCCTGCAGGTTCGTGTTTCGTTCCTGCGTCTAAAGACCTACGCGTTTTCAAAGAAGGTGTCCGAGGTCTAGAGAGAAAGACATCTCGTGCACCTACCTTCCCAATGGTCGGTGAGGCCTCTTGGTGCGAGCCAAGCCGGCGTCGCTGTCATCCTCCTCGGGAGCCGCCGGGGACGGGTGGCCACTGCGCGTGAAGCTGGCTCTCAGTAAAGGCTTATGTATGTACATACGGGAGTAGTAATATGAGAAATAGTATTGTGACTCAAGGTCTTCGGGTCGCCGCGATTTGCAGTTGTTGTAGCATCTCTTTTGATGACTAAGGGATGGTCAAGTAGCGAGGCATATATTTTTGCAGGGTTGTCTAGCTCATTTACATTGAAATGTTCTCAAACTGTGAACCGCCAGTTTAGCGTTTGCATACCTCGTTCAAGGACTGCTTCGACGTTGAAGTGACAAAATACAGAAGCCTTCTAAAATTTGTAATTGTCTAGTTGCTTGAATGCGTGCATGTAACAGTTCGAACTGTCTGCGGACTGACGGAGCAAGTTGGGATAGCTCAGTGACATTTGCATTGCTCACCAGTGTAAGCTGGAGTGCGCAGCCATGTTTATTTAAAACTTCTGCAGCTGAATTACCAACGCTTTAGCACTTACAAGGCCCATTGTAATGAAATTATGGCAACGGAGTGATGAGGGGTTGAATTGTGAACATGTCTACTCACGTGAATGGCAGTCACGTAATTTCTTGCGTAATGCCGTACTGGCTGTATAAATAACCGGCAAAAACGGAATCTGTTTATCTCGTACAGTTCGCAAACAAGTTCAGTTTATAAAATAGATCTGAACAGCGCACGCATATAACGGAAAGAGCTTCAATGTGGCGTATGTTGCGACCGGGAACCAGGTGGCAGCCTGCGTCAAGATAGCGTGACCATGGTGAGGTACTTGCCGGTGAAGGTTGCCTTCATTTGGACTACGAGATGCCAGGGCAAACTTAATGAACATAACAGCGTTACGGCAGACATGGTTGCTACAAAGATTCCGGCATGAGTGCTCAAACCACCAGAGAAACAGCTTTCGAGCTATCCAAAATGCACTGGCCCCGACGCAGTCAATCTTGCCGTTTTTACACGCGCAAACCCAACAGTCAAAAGTTTGCAGACGGAGCGAGAATTTCAAACTGCTGTCAAGTAAACGATGCACAAATGAACTTCTACTGCGTCGTAAGACCGCAGGAATTACCCGATATATACACCACGATGGCTCGGAGTACTTAACAGCGTTCGCAGTAGAATACAGACCTATCTTCAGAACCATCTTAGCTGCTTATTGAAGTATTGTTTCAGAGTTGCAAAAATTTTCCAGGTTTGTTTTTTCTAACAGAGAAGAAGTCGAAAACAGCTATAAAAACTGTTCGTTTTTACAGGCCGTAAAACTGCTCCTTCATTATTGTTATTTCCTCCCAGATGTTTAGAATTCGTTTTACCGGGGTTTTATTTTTTCCTGCTTGAATTTTGTTGCGTTTCGCGTACGTTATTCTTTGAAAAAGCGCCACCGCTTCCCTTATGTAATATGCTGTTGGGCTTTAAGCTATGGATAGATGCAATAAATGTCAACACGTGGTTCTCAAAGTTGCCAAAGATTTGTTGGTTCCCAAGGAAACGGTGTTGCCATGGCTGAATCAGCAGTTCTGTATATATACTTTCCCGTTTCCAAATGTTAAAAAGAGAGGAACTCTGTCAAGGAATATTTTTACAAAGTATGAGACGCACTATGCGAGGCTACTTTAGCGACCAACCATCAGGATGCTCTCAGACAGCTCAAAAGACATACGTGATAATGATTAGAGGAATGTATTTCATGTTGATGCAGGTACGACAATCAATTCGTGCATTTACATAGTGTTTGATAAACTATATAATTTTCTTCTTTGCCGGGTCGCGAACTCCAAGTATGATAAGTACCACCTCTAATATATATGGCTTCTATATGACGTCGCAACCCGTATTATATATGACATATATTAAGAACATTGTATGGAACTGCGGGTGTATCCGATTGGTACCTAAATTTGGTGACTCGCACGGATTGATACGCGTACAGTGCGTCGCAAACGTCGTTTTAGCGCCGAAACCATCCGCGAAACTAAACTTCGAGTTTATTGTTTTTGTTGAGGAACAGCGTGTTACAGCCGCTGGTGCTTAGAGTAGAAACGAAGGGCGGCTTAATAAACGAGGACTCACGTTGCCGCGTGGCGAGGCTGGCGGTCCTCCATGGTGCGACTGCGAAGCCGCTGCTCCAATTAAGATAAGCGCGCCATTTACTACCGGCCAAGGCTGATAACCATTCCATTTGCTGACAGCAGGTGTGTTTGGTCGCTTGCCCTCATCTATACGGCCAACAAAGTAGAGTCGGGATCACGAACACTGCCCGCACCGTTCGGGATGCAACCAAAAAGGTCAAATACACGGTCTGGACTGCACCGCTTTGCGTGCGAAAATTTTCATCTCTCAATTCCTTTCTTTTGGCATATTTGTACTAAGTGTATTGTCAAGAGTGCAGCGCGCGCTGCACCACACGCCAAGGTACGGCTTTATGAAGTCTTTAGGGAAAGCAAGCGAGCATTGCTATGCGGGTAGACAAGGCTTCATCATCGCCTCACCTAATTGTCCAATCGTGTTTGTTGTGACGGTGCGACCTCCGATGTAGCATGTTCGGAGCGGTACAACAAGGATTGTGATGACAGTTTGCAGCCTTTGCACCAGCACCTTCATTAAGACCTTACAGTCTCCGTTCGCCAACGCTATGGGTTAGTACGACGTGACAGGCTTTAATTTTTCCGTTTCCTCTATTTTGGTATCAGAACCATGTGCGATGATGAGTACGATGCTGGAAGGGTTTTCAGTCGGAATGCTTCGTTGAACATTGCCGTCAAGACCGGTGATACATCACCTTTGAAATATATATATATTTCGCTTCGGCAAAGGTCACTGCGTCATTTCCGTGACGGATATGACGTCAGTTAAATCATGGGGTATCCCGGCATAAAATATAAAACCCGAAACGAACAACCCTAAGTATAACCAAAGCATTGATCTCTGGTATAACGTACTCCTTAGTACTAAAGGTTGCTTCACCGCAAGAAGAGCCTGTGTGCAGGGGTGCAGCCTTTACAGGCCGCTTGCTTCGTTGTACTGGCGTCACTTCCGTGACGAATATGACGTCAGCGAAATCTTCGTGTATCCGGGAATAAAACACTTTCGTGTTTAAAAAAACCTGAACCCTCGTTTGCACCTCGCGCTGCAGCCCTTCCTAACTCGTACTTATAAAACACCGGAGGCCGAATTCTGCTGATCCAAAGCGCTTCGGATGATCGTGGCGTCAAATGACTTGAAAAATCGTCATTCGCCCCGCCCTCGGCGATCTCGGGCCAAGCATGGAGAAAGAAAAAAAAACCATGGAGGAAGAAAAACTTTTCTTTCCTCCATGGGGCCAGACCAGCCAACAGGATGCGGCCCTCGTCCCTTAAGTGCGCGTCACCGTTTTGCGAACGCCTTCGGGGACAATCTCATGACTTTCAGATGCTGAACAGCAAAATTAATAAAATTGTTTGTATGTTACAAAAGCTTTTCTGTTTATCTATTTCCATGGGCAGTAAAAACTTTGTTTACTTTCACGGCGCCGAGCGGCGCTGCGCGTGGGACAACGAATTTGCACGCGCAATATTTGAGCGTCTTGATTGGGTGGTTCAGTACAGACTAGAGTGTACTAGAAGGATTTGAGTGGGACGAACGGAGCGCTCCACCTGAAGCGGCAGCTTGTAGATTGAATAGAGGGTGCAGCGGGCGAAGTGGACTCTTGCGAGTTGCGCTCGCCCAAGCGCGCGGTATCGCGCGGGCCGTGCTTTTTCGTGTTTCGCCCAATTTTTATGTTACCAGGAATGCTAAAGCGACAGCGTGGTAGAAAACAACATGTCAGAATAAATTAAAAGGCATTTTAGAGGCTTTGTGGCGAAAGCGTGCCCTGTTATTTTATTCTATTTTTTCAACGAAGTGCTTACGACGCGGAAAAAAGAACGACAAACGAACGGAGGTGAGAGGGACAAGCGTTGGAATACCACCATCCACTATATTTTTTTCGTGTTCCCTCCTCTTCTCCCGGCGTAATATGCAATAAATAGAACCAACGTGGGCAGTGCTGCATTAAATTTTGCTTCGTCTTTTTAATGACACCGGGGCACTTCACTGCAGCGTCAATGAAGCCAAACGAGGAATTTGGCTATATTTTCATTTTACACTAACTTTCCAGCATGTTCTCTACGAAATAATGATTTTTAAAATGTTGCGGTCGCAACCCTTCGATTGACGCCTATATTGCTGAAGTGTGTGTGCCAGTTCATCAGATGTGAATGCCGCATCAGTCCACTTTCTATTAAACATATTCCTAGCTGCGGCCTTCGATTTTTACTGTACGCCGGTGAGCGATGCGCAGCTGTTCGCAAACTCCCCGAAACTGAAGTCAGGTTTATGATTGATTCAATTCATTCATTACGGGGTTTACGCGCCGAAACTGTATGAGGCGCGCCGTTGTGAAATGCTCCCGATTAATTTTGGCCATGGGGATCTTTAACATGCGCCGAAATCTCGAATACACGGGAGTTTTGGCTTTTCGCCCGCAGAAAAGCGGCCGCCGCGGCCGAGAATCGAACCCGCGTCCTTGTGCTCAGCAGCAGAACATCTTAGCCTCTGAGCCACCGCAGCGGGTTAGTCAGATTTTTGCATCTTATTTGCTCTTCGCAGAACACCGCGAATAGACGCGCTATTTTGTAGATATTCTGAGAATATGCCATACAGACCAGTCCTGATATTTTATTAGAGCAATTAAGACTTATTCGGGCTTTAGCTTCTGTCTGGCGTACTCAATTATAGTTGGGAGTGCAGACACAACTAATGATTGGGAAGACTGCTTCGGCGGGATTAAAGGTCGAAGGCACGAGATTGCAAGCAAATGTATCCGTCCAGACTCGAAAAACACAAGCCCTTTGCCCAAACATTGGCAGTGGACCGAGCCTAACTTCTTGATCAGTAACAGCAGCATATCCCGTGATAAGGAAGAACCGCCGTTCAGCAGAACAAGCGGCTGCTGGTCAATATTTTTGTTCATGGAAATTTAACGTTACGCCACTTGGAAACCAACGCGATCTGTAGAAGCACCCCAACAGGGAATAAATCAAGTGTTCACATCCATTTCTCAAATGATGTTTTACGCACCTAAGAACACCAGGTGGACTTGTTCTTACGATGTTCCGTCTTCATCATACACACAGCAACAATACTAGTAATAAAATTGCTCTTTACTAAAAATTAAGATCAGTTTAATTTTGAGCGTCACTCTTTTCTGCCTTAAGCAGAGCGTTCTTTTCGGGCTGATATAACTTCGCCACAAGGCGCCCTTTCAACAAGTTTTGTTTTTCATACTTGTTAAGGTGCCGGAAAGTGTAGGAAGGTAAAAGGTATGCTTAAGTTGGGTTTGTGAATATGGAAAGCCACGTCCCGCAGCCTCTTCGTTTCTGGAGGCCAATTCCCCCTTTGTATACCCTTGTTTTGGCTGTGAAATTGTGGTTGAATGTTTGTCGCTATAGGCTGGATAATTTGGGATGACTTGGACGCGCGTTTTCTCCCCTCACTTCAAAGTGCACCGCCGAATTCTTGACGGTCGGGACTCGGAAGACAGGGTTAACATTGGACAGGGAGGGGTTGGGAGGAAAGGAGAGGGAGAGGGGCATTCGGCAGTGATCGGCGCCCCTTCTCGCTGGCGCCCAGTGCAACCACAAGAATGGAGCAAGAATGAGTCCCTCCAGCAGCATCTGCCCGCAGCCACAAAGTGCGTATTACAATGACAAAAAAAAAAAAAAAAAAAAACGCGAATGACCCGAGCGCAGGCATTAAAAGCATGTGTAGCTCCCGCGGCGAGTCACATGGAGAAGGCAACGGCGCAATGACGAGAGGGGACGAAGAAAGAGAAAAAGAGTACGAGGGGAGAGAAAGAAGTGAAAAAAAAAAAAATGCATCTCCACTTAGTGGTTGATGGCGAGGGTGTGGTGTACGGGGACTCGAAATGACATCCGATTTGCGCCCCGACCGTCATTTGATTTGAGGCGCGAGTTGCACTTTGATTATTCCCTAAATGAAACTGTAACTCACGGCTCAAATCGAATTTCGCTTGATGGTGGTGTGCGCACGGATGTACGCTGGACATTCGGAGGTCCAAGGTACTCCACACCGTTACAGGCGAGGGAGTAAGCCGTGTGACTCTCGAATACTAACTCACGGTCGTAGTAAGACGACTGACACTAACTCTCTCTGGTCTACCAGACACAGGCTCAAATCCTGCCGGTGACTGTGTGATTTTTTGCAATTGTAAATGCTATGCGCATGGACGCAGACGAACATTGTGCGGTCCTAAGGTGCTCCGCACCTAAAAAGGGCCAGTTTACAGTAGGCGAAAGTGTCAAATAATGTGACGACCACGACGCACTCATGGTCTGACAGCCATGGTAGAGTGGGGGAAAAAATTTGCGGGTACGCCAGGGAAAACGCTTACCCCCTGGAGCACACCCTGAACGCTTCTACAATTCATTTCACTTTTAGTATCTCAGGATCTCCGTACGACGGGCAGTGGAAAATAACGGCACTTTGTTTTTTTTGTAGCGTTGTTAAGTGCGGGGCACTTTAGGGGCCTGGCTTGTCATCGCAGCTCATCTGAGGTCATGGTGCCTAGCCCCTGTAGTAATGTGGCATCACACACCCAAACAGAGGCTTCAAAAAGATCACCGCTTCCCCTGGTTGGGATCGAACCTGGGTACCTCATGTTATGAAGATGATGTAAATCCCACCGCACCACACAGGCACATTAATCATGCAAAATGTTGGGGGTGATCTTTGTGCTGCGCCACTGTGGGGTGCCCATGGTTGTAGAATCTTTTGGGGAGGGGGCGGTTGAAATCCTTCTTGGGGAGGGGGTATAAATCTCTGCCACAAGTAAGTACACATTATAAAATAGGAAAAAAATCGAATTAACACATTAATTACACCAAATAAAAAAACTCAATCTGGTGTCTCTTTTTCAAGGCCATTTCACGGGCTGCAGCGCCTCTCTTGACTACTTTCGGTATCAACACCTGCCACAAACTAGTCGAGACGGCACTACAGCACCTCTAACGAATCGCTGCTCTTTACTTTATAGCTTTCCCATTTGTGAAACTGCTTATTTTTTTTATCTGGCTAGTTCTTGCCAGCTTGTAGTTATGAGAGCACCTTTTTCATGAGCACACATGTAGATGTCCTTGAGCCTGTTAGAAACTACTAGCCTGAAAGTGTCGCCACAGCTAAGAAACAGAGGATCGCATTAGTGTTGGTTACTTTGACACATGCATGAATCCTGCCAAACAGAATATCTTCAGACCAGCAGATGCTTCCCACCATTTATGATGAGGAGACTATCTTTCGGCTATGAAGAAAGCCCGATGATTTCAATCATAGGTGTGTGCACAGGGGAAGGGGGGGAGGGGGGGGGGCAGCCGTCCCCCCTAATCATCTGAAGGGGGGCGCCAAATTGGCCCATATTTTGCCAGTGTAACACTTTAAATAAAAATTTCTGCTCAGAAATATTTTGTATGTGTTGCAATTCCAGTGCATTGAAATAAAAATTTTATAACCATCCCTTTTTGCACTGCGTTCGGACCACTAGGCCTTCAGTGGGAAGAGGTCAGGAGTTGCTGTAGGGGGGGGCTTTGCCCCCCTAATTGAGAACTCTCCGCACGTCTATGATTTCAATCATGGTGAAAAGAGCAAGACACTGTGTGAAAGCAAGGGAAGGGGCCAACGGAACTGCAATACGTGCAATCTACCAATGTAGATTGCACTAGAACAAAATAGTAAGGAAACTGTCAGCAGCAATGTTGGAGGAAGCTGCTGAAAAATTCTCCCGCAAATAAAACCAGCGGCCAAGTGCGCATTCA
Source organism: Haemaphysalis longicornis (assembly GCA_013339765.2). NCBI lineage: Eukaryota > Metazoa > Arthropoda > Arachnida > Ixodida > Ixodidae > Haemaphysalis > Haemaphysalis longicornis. Next base: position 25,246,332 of record CM023456.1, read on the forward strand.
TACCAACCATTACGTATCATTTTCCACAAAGACGTATACCCCATGGCTTGCACAAGTGATGCTTTGTACATTATGGTAAGCCAACATTGTTAAAGCTGCAATGTCAGTTTCATTCACAAGGCTGGCAATATCAGCATCTCCCAAATCAGATCCCCGAATTTTCTCTTCCATGCTTTGCAAAGCACCCCCACAATGGCTTAGCAACAAGACAATGCAAGGCAGGGTGGCAATCGTCTACAACGGCTTTATTTCCTCAGCAAAGAAACAGCGATGATTTGGTTCACAAAAGGAACAGCAATGATTCTTCTGCGACAGGTCTCTCAAGCTTAGCAGCTGCTCGAGAGAGAGGGGGGTGGGCGTGAGACAGAAAGCTGTGCTGGTAACGCGCAGGCCCCATGCTGGCTAGTGGAGGGTGACTATACAGAGATGAGAGGGGGAAATCCATGGGCGGCAGCAATCCTTGCGCACACGTGCCGACAGGGGTGCTCAGAGCCGAGATGATGAGGGGGAGGAGGCCGTAATGGAGGAGAGAGAAGAAGAAGAGGAAGAGGCTGTCCTATTTACAACCAACGCAACCCAGCCGCCGGGCAAGGCATGGGGTTCCCGTCACAGGACAAGCAATGCTGCCCACCCCGCTCCCCGAGGCAAAAACAGAGATGACCCAAAGCAGTGGTGATGCTTATTATGTACAGCAGCGAAAAATATACGCCAGAACTGAGGCGCAGGCGTCGAGAGGCGCCCTTAAAAAATGTCCTCACTCGATGGGGAAACAAAAACAAAGCGATGATAGTAACGGCATTTGGTGGGTTAAAACTCGACACACAATTAAAAGAACGCTGCGACCACACGGCCGTTCAGGAGTCGTCGCTCTTGGCCTTCTTTGCTGCCACCCCTTTCCTGCAAAGCAAAAAAAAAGAGAGACATTTGCCACCACACTTGTCAAGGGGCCTCCAATCTAATCGTGACGACGGCTGGTGCGAAAATTCTCACTATTTCACGTTGGCCCCTAAATAAGGCCCCGCAATAAATGTGCCACCACTGCTTTGCAAGTGGGTGCATTCCTTGATGTACGATTTTCCACCACCAGAACTCCCCATATCAGTGTTTATGGTTTCGTAAAATCGCTTACCAAGCACTAATGAAGAGTGTCGTTGGTGCATCGAATTATTTATTTTCAAGTGTTTTTTCCGGTTTATGGCTTGTTAGAGATGCCTGACGCTACACACTGCATAGATGCACCCGGGTGTTGCAGACCCTGGAAACTTTTCACCCCTCCCTCCCTTTTCTTGCACAAACAAAAGCTGCAGAGAAGGAGGAAAAAAAAAATGCTATCACATTCATCGGTGCTTTCTCGTTTTTGCTGGCTCACACACACATAAGTACAGGCCCGTTCACTGCAACCTCCCACTAAGGATTGGGGACACCACGTAGCATTATGCCACAGTGCAATGCAACGGGGCTTATTATGCTCACAGAGCAGAAGTGACACTGAACTGAAAGCTACACTGCAACTTCAGGCTACAAAGTTTGAACAAAGTTTGAGCCCAGTGCTGGCCTCTCTCCGGAATCAAGGTGGCTGTGGCGGAGCCAGCCAGTGGGAATGAAAACTAGCCGAAAGACAGTTCAGGCTGTGTTTTCTACTCACCCATCAGCGAGTGGCCTCTTGGCAGCCGCTCCAGCTGCCCGCCCAGCACTCAGGGCGACACCGTCTGCACAAGAGAACACACATCACTTTGCACAGCAGCTCAATAGCATCAACACAGGCGCTATTCGTTAGCCACGGTTCTTCACAGCAAATTAGGTACCAATACCATTTGTGGCCCCCATGTCAACTTAAGGGGGGACGTGGTTTTCAAAATCAACTTTTTTATTTTTGTGGATTTTGATGAAAATTGGCACAGCAACTGGAAATGCTTCTGTGATAACACCATAAACATTTCAAAGTAATATTATGAAAACTTTTTTATGTATGAAATTTTCTTTCATGCGATAAAACACGATAGAAAACTTGTTCAAAGTGCTTTGCATTCCCAAATGAATGAAAGAGGTCGTGACAGTTTTAGAATTTTTTTTTTACAAACAATATTTTTTAGTTTTCATTTTTTTAGAGGTTAATGTGCAACAGGCATGTCAACTGTGAACGATTATTTGAATAAAAAAATCACAAAAAACAAATCTGGAAAACCAAAAGTGTCACGACCTGAACAGTTCATCAAGCAATGTAATGCAAGAAACGGAATCAAAATAGACCCAGGGGTCACGAAGAAATCCCTGGAACAAGCGACACAGGTGGCAAAAAAAAAAACTGTTGAGAAAACGGCTTCCGAAGTTGCAACATAGGTTTTACATATCAAAAGTCGTCACGGTTGTAGCCTTTCATGTCCTTTTGAACATGGGGCTTCTGGAAGGCCTTGCCTTGAAATTGGAGTGTCTTTTCAGCCTTTCTCTTTCCAGAAAACATCATTTTCTGCTCCTCCGTGAAGAGTACATACCCCCCTTTGCAAACCAAACGGAGGGGAGATGGGTTTCAGTGGGCTTTCAATGCAAAGTAGGTTAGTTGGTTGGCTGTATCGCACTGGACAACCTCCTTTTGCAGTGTTGTCACCATGGCAACAAGTTAAGCATTTTTTTTTACTTAAATTTGAACATTTTTGGCTTTTTTTTTATGTTTTATCTTGCCTGGCACAGCAACTTAGTACTCATACGTGCAGGTGTTCATTGCCAAAAGTTTGCATACCACAAGGTTGAATATGAGCTACCGTATTTACACGATTGTAGGTCGACCCTTTTTTTCAAATTTGACAATCCAATGTTTGGGGGTCGACTTAGAATCGAAATCGAACCGTCTACCGCTAGTAACGGCAAGAGAAACGAGAAATCGGGGGTGCTACGAGTTGGGGACAGCTTTGCACCCTCTTTCCCATGGTCATGGTCTGAAGCGTGAACCGCATGGGGCGTTTTGTGCTCGCGAAAATGCGCCGCGCTGACACTGCCGCGAATGCCACCCGCGCGCGCTACGCGATCGGCGGCGGCAACATGGCGGCGTCACCAGCCGCGAAGAGGTGCGCGTAGCTTCAGCGACCGCTTCTAACCGCACTTTAAGATATCACTGAAGGCACAAACAAAGGCGTTTGAGCAGGAAAGGAGAAATGTGGTCAAAAACGACACTAGCATCATCCGCGCCGCCACCGTGGTAAGCCTAAACATCTCCGGCGGCGCCAGCCAGCTGTCCCGACTCCCGAGCGCTTTCAAACTGCCGGCATGAAGAGGGCGCCTCCCCAATGGGAGGCGCGCTCTTTGTCAGGCTTCTCCCACTGCCGCGCTCGTCACGCGTAATACCGTAATACCGAGGTAAAACCAGTAGAAGCTGCCGCGCGCGCGCGGAATCGTTGACGCGGGCGTCGCCGCACATGAGCAAAAATGCGTCAAGAAGCGTTTTATTCGTCTCTAATAAACAAAATGAGTATTAGCAAATCCCTTGATTCAATGCGCGGCGCTAACGTAGCCCAAATCATATCAGATTGTTCAGTACACTTCCGAACGCGATGGTGGGAGGTTAGTCGCTCAAAAGAACTCGCGAGCGGCCGCTTCCGTCAGCCGCCATGTTTGTTTTGGTATCGCGCGGCAGTGGCGGCTGCCGGTTGCTTCGATGGTTGTCATCTCGCAGCGAATGTTTTTTCCCGCTCAACCCACGGCGCATGGTTATTCCGGGTGCCTATACAAAAGCTTTTCTTTTTTAACAAATACCGCGCATACCGCGAGCGCACCGCTCTTGTGGAAAGCCGCCGTGTGGGTCGACGGAAAAGCTTCTCTTTGTGATACGATTTTCTAGGCGGCGCTGGCTTTTTTTTTTTTTTTTTGAGAGGTGTTATTTTTGGGGGGTCGACCTACATTCGAGTCGACTTACAGTCGTGTAAATACGGTACTTTGAAGCTTGGTAGAGTATTCTGCATAACTCCCAGCTTCAATGCAAGAGCATATTTTTTTACTACTTTTGGCATTCAAGGCATCCAATATTTCTCGCAGCACAGCCAGTAATGCCCTGAGCAATGGTATCAATAATTTACCTAAATAAATCACTTTTAAATGCTGCCACAGTAACGTACATTTTTAACGCAGAGAGCATATTTTTTATTCCTATATTACTAACTCAAACCTGTTTGCATGAAAATTACAAGTGCACGGGAAACGTTGCGCAAGAAAGGCGATATGGCTCGCGCGCATCGCAGCGCACGCTTACCGCGACATATCGAACTTTGATTATACCTGATATGGCTGGTCAGGTCGCTTTTAAGATTAAAACTAACGTCGCAGGCATTAATTACAACTACTGGCGTTCAATCGTAACCGGTTGCCCAGTCATGTGATGCTCCAATGCGCGTCGGCTATGCCGTGCGCGCCGCAGCGTTTGACGCGTCGACCGTTTCTTTCTCAAGGCTAGAGAGCCCACAGTCAAAACACAGCAATAACTAAGCGTGTAAACATCGCAAATCCGACTAAAAGTTCACTTCACGAATTGCTATTGCAAGCGCGCACACCGCGTCACCCTCCGGGGTCTGGCGACGGTAGAGTGACGCGCACCACGAAGCGTTCGATGACCTCCGCCTTTCGAGCCACACAACTTCCCGTAATCTGGCTCGTTATCTCTGGCATTCCCCATCGCGATAACGTCCGTGTTGAATACCACAGATTGAACAGAAACTCGGCCGAGCGAAGCAGCGAAAATGAACTCAATCCGCTCGCTAAGCAGTTCAGGCGGCCGCCATCTTGCGTTGCGCCCGCGACATCCAATCAGGAGGGTCGTTGTTCTGCGCCCCGACCGGAGGACCAATAGCGCTTCAGCATCTACTTCTAGCTTTGTTTGTGCGTCGTTTCTTTTCTGCCGTTTGTGCGTTTGTGAATGAACGAAGATAAAAGGGACGAGTGGAACCGGAAAGACGATCGCTCGGCCGATCTAACCATATCAAAATGGCCGCGCCCGGTGGCACCGTTGCGGAGATAGAGCGCTCCGAAAATTGCAGTTTTTTTGCCCTTTTGCGCTGATAGTTTGTCACCGCGCCTGACAAAATTATTTTTTTATGCCACTTTGCGACGCTTTTCAGCGTAAAAACTTTGCAGACGCACAGAATAGGAAACATAGAAGCCGAATATGTGGGTTTCAAAAAAACGATGTTGTGGTCATTTTTCCGAAGTTGAAAGCCGCGTCCCCCCTTAACAGGATAGTTGTACTAGTACTCCCCGGCGATTAACATGCCAATGTCTATGAACACCAGTGTCTTCGGATTACCAAAACGGGAAAATGCCTGAAGTGTCATGACGGCCATCATCTTCAGAGGCATGGGAGAGAGGTTCAGAAACATTTGCAACCTAGCCCAACAGGTTATTTGCAAAACCTCTTGTGTTCCGTTTAGACTTGTTATTGTCGTTACACCCTTATGCTATCCTGGTGGTGTAAATAACGTACGCATTTGTATCTCTTTCTCCCATTTGTTGTTTTTATGTAATGCAGACAGCAGGCGCATTATAGTTCATTTCATGTTCCGCCTCAGCCATCATGTGGCACCGTATTTCTGGCTGCCTGCCTGTGGCCTAAGTTGTTCTTTTGTCAACTCAACAGCCCAACTCGCACTCCCTTCCCTACTACGGATGACTGCTGGGAATCAAGGCCAACCCCTCTGCCACGTGTTATCGGTGCAGGATTTGCTCTTCCTACGATACACCTTGCAAGGTGATGATAACTTGACAGTGAGCTGCTATACACATCTCACTGCAAGTTGGACAGTCCCTCAACATTCCGCCAGGTGATTCAGGCACCTTGCTTGTGTTATGAATAAAATATTCGTAAAATACTGCACGTGGCCTTCACTTGGTCAGGTAAACCTTGAAGCTCGATTCATACGCCTGCCCATCCCCAGCAAACCCCTGCTGCTCGACTAGATCCCTCCTTAGTGCACGCACCTTGCAACCACCGGACCTGGGTGGCGGGCCCGTAGCCCTTGTCGTTGCGCGCCGCGATGCGGAAGATGATGGCGGGCTTGCTGGTGGTGTCAACGTGCGCCGAGGCAAGCGAGGCTGTGGCCACGGTGCAGGCGGCCTGGGGCCCACAGTAGACGCGCACGAAGGCCAGCTGCGAGGGGTTCGAGGTGACCGTCTTGGCCGGGCCTGCCCCGTCGCTGCCCGTGGTGGCCGAGCGCACGGCCAGGTACACCGAGTACTCCGTCACGTCCCCGGGGTTGCCCTGGGGCGCCTCCCAGGACAGGTGCGCCCCGTCAGGGCCCTTGCTGATCTTGATGGCTGAGGGCGCGCCGGGGTACCCGGGCAGGCACGTCTTGAAGGCCGACACCTCGCTCCAGGGGCCCCGGCCGCACGCGTTGATGGCTGCCACGCGGAACTTGTAGGCCGTGCCGGGCAGCAGCTCCTGCTTCTGCAGCATGGCGTGGCTGCCCCCGACGGAGACCACGTCCACGTCGGCCTCCTCCTTGCGCTGCTGCACGGGCTGCGTCGCCGAGGGCTGCTGCTCGGGCTGCTCCGAGGGCAGGTAGAAGTGCGACACCAGGCACGACGTCTCCTTGAACACGCCCACGTCGAACCACAGGCCGTCACGCTTGTTGGCCCCGCCCGAGGGGGGTCCCGGGGCGGTGGCCTTGGCCTCCACCTGTACAGGTGACGGGCCCTCATTAGCCACATCTTTATTACACTGTTACCAATCTGCTTGTAGCCGAGGTCACTACGCAAGATAGTAACTGCCTCAGTATAAAATTATCGTCAATAAAGTCAGAACAGCTCGCTTATGTTTGCTTTATGCCATAAAACTATTTTCCAGCAGACTTTTAACAGGTTCTTTTCTTCAATGAGCTGGCCACTGAAGCCTGTCAGAGAAATTGATGACTTCAGTTTCCATACTAAAAAACGCAAAGTATTCGCTTTGGTTAGAAACTATTCAAACAAAATCACGACACGCTTTGTATTCGCTTCAAATTCAAGCATCCCTAGTGGTGAGAGTGCCAGCTGCTACTGCTGGATCAATCGAACCGCCACAAGGCAGCATTAGGCATGAAGGGAAACAGTAAGTTTATTGTCCAACTATGCAGCTCTCATTTAAACAATTTCATGAACATTGTTAGCTGCTATTGCAGCCTGGTTGAACACACCAGAGATCAAGTGAGCAAATGATTGATCACTCGTTTTGCGTAGCGTGCAGACTGCTATTCCACGCATGCACATTGGATGTGCTTGCCTGGGGCTTTGATCTTATACAAGTGCCCTGGATGCCTCGGCAAGAGCAAGTAGCCCTCACACACACACACACACATACCGGTGGGGGCTTGACGTCCTCTTCCTGTTTGATGGGTGTCGCGAGGCCGTTAGTGGTAGCCGCCATGGGCACCAGGGCTGGCGCCGGTGTAGCAGGCGTGATGCTGGCTGTCGAGACGGCCGCAGACGCCAGGGTGGTCAAGGGGTCCGCACACATAGGAGGCTCCACTGCTGCTGGCTCACTGGGCTCCGCTTCTTCTGGCATGGCTGCACGGCAATGGATGGCAAACCTTGTGACACCACCCAGAAAAGTTGCTCTCAAAGTGCCTTTAGCCAAGGCAAGAGACCTATGCCCCAATGACTACAAATGCAGCAGCCAGGTTTCTACACCAAAACAAGTGTCCAACCTACTAGACATCTCTAGCCCACAGGAGACTGAGAAATGATGACATGGTTTCTCCGTCCCTTGGTGCTGTAGCACCTGTTCTCTGTTCACAAGTGATGCACCCCACATCATCTCTCTTTTTTCTTTGCCGTTACCCACAGCATCGCATTAGCAACGTAGCGGGGATGTGTGTGGATATTAAAAGTTTGGGTCTAAAACAAACAATGAGCAAGCAAAATAAGATTTTCTTCTTCAGAACTTGGGCTTCATGCGCCGAAGCTGCAGCTTGGAGATGGGCAGCAATGTGTAGCAGAGGACTAGGAATTAATGTGGTCTTCGTTCTTCGCCTTGATCAGGAAAGCGGCCGCCATGACTGAGACTGAACCCACGTCCCTGTGCTCCGCAGCACAGTGCCTCAGCCACTGAGCCACCACCGAGGGGTGCCTTTCCTCTCGTATCGTTATGGCCAACATGCCGCACCAAATGCAACTCTGGCGGGGTCCTTTGTTACCACTGGCTCACCACAAGCCAAGCACCTAGTAAGTGTGCCAGTGTGCAAGGCTGTGCGGCCCACCAGCCGGAAAACCACTTGCCTGCATCGGCGGGCGGCTCGGTCTTTATCACTGGCGGTGGCGGCTGTGCGGGCGGTGGGTCGTCCACGCACATCTGGTCGGGCGGCAGGGCTCCCGGAGTCTCCAGGGACAGGCCGCCCGCAGCCTCTTCACCCTCGGCCCCTTCCACAGCCGCTGCCGCTGGTGGTGTTGATGAAGCTGGTGCTGCTGGTGGTGCTGCTGCTGCTTCTGCCCCTGCTGATGCTGCTGCTTCTTCTGAAGCTGGGAAGAAGAAACACAGTGATGCTCTCATTTGTGGAAGCACCTTCCCCTTTTCATACGCCAGCTGTGTGGGGCGGACCAGTCGAGAGAAGCTCAGAAGTTCTCAGAAAAGCCACTACACAAAAACACGGGCAGATATGCCATCACCCTTGTAATGGGTAATGGCATCTGCCAAAGCTTTCCCACAGACGTCCCAGAGCTACAGCTCTAAAACGGTACAACTCCGCGCACTTGCTAGGAGCTCGCCAATGCAACTTGAAAGACCATGCTGCCGAGATTTGGGAAAAAGAGTGCTTGAAGGCGACAAACAATTCTGACATGTTTCGTTCATACAGTGCTAAGTGGGACGAGAAAGCGTGGCTGTGTGAATGCCGAGCCATCTGTTGCGGAAGCACGGAGCTCTTGCAAGGCTGCTAGGAAGATTCTTCAATTTTGCATACATGGGCAATTGCCTGAATACTTGCCAAGTGCATGTCCCTGTGTGTCTCTAAACCAGCACCCACGAGTCACTGGCCAGGAAGAGCGTAGAATGTGGTTTACATTGCAGCATATAAAAGAAAATCTACTCCCGGGAAGTCTCACAAAGGCTACACAGTCACCAGTGCTACCGAACAATGCTGTACGAACAATGCTCACTTCAGGGGATGCCACACTAACGCCCTTTTCAGCTCCTCTGGCACTAGCCTTCACATCTACCTCAAAACAGAATATCACAAAATTGACACGAGGGTTACACTAGCCTGCATCCTGCTTTGCTTCAATTACGGGGGGCTGCCACTCACTGCAAGGAGAAACTTTGTGCACCTACAAGCGTTTGCACAAAAAAGGTTGGAAGACAGGCGCACACTACGGAATGTTATAATCCCAGCTTTGCTTTCGCATACTGCATTGCCGTCTCTTTTCCTGTCATTTTTTATTACTGGGAAGGCCCCTTGCAGCCTCAACCGCCCACACCCACACTGCAGTGACTCACCTTTTGCGTCGTCCTCCTCCTGCTCTGCCGGTGCATCAGCCGGGGCGTCCGGGGTGCCAGAGCCCGGCTCCCTGGGTGGCTCATCTCCACCACCATCTCCTCCAGAGGCCGGTGGGGCTGCCGGTGGCTGCTGTGCGTCGTCCCCCTGGGCAGGGGGTTCGCCCCCACCGCTGTCGGGGGGTGCAGAGTCCTCACCCGGGGGCTGCCCTCCCCCGCCGTTGGCCTCACCTTCCCCCTGGTCCGAACAGGCCACCACACACACTGCCAGGCGCCGGGGCACTGGTCGCAAGAGGGAGCGGTTCTGCAGCTGAGGAGACAGCTGCCGCGGGGGCTCGGGGCTGCCTGGGCGGCGCCACTCGGGCATCTCACTGTCCACACAGTGCTCTGGGGTGCCACAGTGGATGCCGTCCGCGCAGGGCTCTGGGGTACCGCAGTGGATGCCATCTGAACACGGCTTGGGTGTACCACAGTGGATGCCGTCTGCACAGGGCTCGGGGGTACCACAGTGGATGCCGTCTGCACAAGGCTTGGGTGTACCACAGTGGATGCCGTCCATGCAGGGCTCGGGGGTACCACAGTGGATGCCATCTGCGCAGGGCTTGGGTGTACCACAGTGGATACCGTCCATGCAGGGCTCGGGGGTTCCACAGTGGATGCCATCTGAACATGGCTTGGGTGTACCGCAGTGGATGCCATCTGTGCATGGTTCAGGGGTACCGCAGTGGATGCCGTCCATGCAGGGCTCGGGTGTACCACAGTGGATGCCGTCCATGCAAGGCTCGGGAGTGCCACAGTGGATGCCATCTGTGCAGGGTTCAGGTGTACCGCAGTGGACGCCATCGGTACACGGCTTTGGAGTACCACAATGAATGCCATCTGTACAGGGCTCAGGAGTACCACAATGAATACCGTCTGTACAGGGCTCCGGTGTACCACAATGAATGCCATCTGTACAGGGCTCAGGAGTACCACAATGGATACCGTCTGTACAGGGCTCCGGTGTACCACAGTGGATGCCATCAGTACATGGTTCTGGCGTACCACAGTGCATGCCATCTGTACAGGGCTCCGGTGTACCACAGTGGATGCCATCAGTACATGGTTCTGGCGTACCACAGTGGATGCCATCAGTACATGGTTCTGGCGTACCGCAGTGGATGCCATCAGTGCATGGTTCTGGCGTACCGCAGTGGATGCCATCAGTGCATGGTTCTGGTGTACCACAGTGGACACCATCTGTGCAAGCAGCAGCAGCAGCAGCAGCAGACTGGACTCCATCATCACAGACACCCTCAGCGGTGATCTTTACAGGCACCATGGTGTCGAGTAGAGCCTGAGCAGACTGCATGGTCGCTGGGTCAGTAGTGCTGTCAGCATCTGTTTCCATTGGGACGCCCTGGAATACAAAGAATGCGAACCAGCCATCACTCTACTGCACTTTAGGAATAAACTCAATAAGACAAACTTCAGTAGCAAAGCATGCACTGAAAATTAAAACCCAAAATCGCTTGGAAAGAAACTGTGAAGGATATGGCTTGTACTTGAACACTCAATAGAACCTCACCAAAAAGTGATGTATTGTTTCTCGCAACCTCACAGCCTTTTATCACAACAACAACTGGCTAGAAAGCAGAGTTAATTACCAATTTTGTGAAGGCAATAGCTCAGTCTGAATTTATTGTATGGACACAGCCTTTCCCCAGGAACCTGATTTTGCTGATGGCATGATGGGTCCATTTGAGAGGGCAAAAGCATGCGACAAAACAGCACCGCACCAGCCCCAACAAAACTTCAGCCCATCTCGTGCAGCCCATCTCCGTGCTTTGTAATGCTGTATTCGGGTGGCTGCTTTAGAGCGCTCTGAAGCACCCTGAAAACCGGCTCCACGTTCGGGTGGTCAAAGTCGAGCGCTCAAAGTACGTTCGAGTGGTCATCTCAGAGCGCCGTCCTCAGACTCTGGCATCTTCGACTGCTCTGACTCCGAAGTCAGAGTGCCGCTGAGATCTCTGAGGCGATCCAACACGTGACACTGGCTGCTGCTGCGATCACCCGCAGTCTGCTAAGCTGTACGATTCCTACAACCTCGCTGCCACCGGACCGAGGCCTAGCAAGTTGTCTGTCATCTAAGTGTTTAGTCAGGAGTGGTGTTTTTGCTTTTCACACGAAAATGCGCCGCGCGCGCTACAAAACACACTGACGCAGTCGCAGATTTCACCCGCGCATCTCCACTAACGGCGGCAACATAGTGGCTGCCGAGAAGCGGCGCAGGTAGCTCAAGCTACCGCTTGCTACCGCTCTCCCAAAACACCTTAGTGCTACGAATAGAGTCCCACATTCGTGAAAGTAGCTGATAATGTGGCTGAAAATGGAGGTCGAAATCGTAATTTCGGCCCGATATGAAAGTGGCTATCAAATATCTGCCATCTGGGTAAGGCTAAACATCTCTAGGAGGCCGACTCGGCTACTAGCAACGCAACTGCAAGTAGGAGGCCCCTCCCACTGCTGAGGCACGGTGCTACGGTCATCTCCTGCTCCGAAATCGAGTACGCGTTCGGTTGGGGAGCAGCGTCTCTCGCTCAGAGTGGGAGTGGCATACGCATCCAAGTGCTCTCAGCCAGAGGATCACAGCAACCCCCCGAATACAGCATTAGACAACAGTGTGCCTGCAGATGATGTCTGCAGCCTGTCAATCATGAGGAGCCTTGTGGGTCATGCACACTCCACAGGCAACAGGGAAGCACATTTTGGAGCTTTTAATGCTTGTTTTATATTGAAATAAACTGACTTCAGCTCAAATTAAGGACCGTGGATGGTTTCCCCATTGCAGCAAGGCACGAAGTAAGGCCATATTAAATGCTGCCGAGCATACAGTGCACTACAGGGGCCGTACAATGACGTGGCTAAGAAATCAGGCATTCTACTAAACCCATGAGCACCATGATATTTGATCTTTAGTGTCAGTGCTTAAACTGTTGGTTCGACTCGCATCATACTGTTTCTAATAAAATTTCTGTTTGCCAACGTCCAGACGTAACACCACCAAAACTTTGATACTAGTTTACAAACTTCTGGAGTTATGTTGTTAATACTTGTGTGACTTTTCACTGCTTCTAGTTCAAGTTGCGCGTAATGGCCTGTGTGGCAACCCCTGTCTTCAATTTATACCTCTTTCCAACTCACTTCATAAATGCTGCGCTCAAGATTTGTATATTCATTCTCTCAGTGCGACAATGTATCACCCCGCTGCCCAATGCTCCCACCTGACGCCTGCAAGGTGTTTCTAAATGTATGAATAAACAGAGATGAATTGTTCTTTGCGTTCAATGTCCCTCAACGTGTGACACAACCCTCTAACCAGAGAAGAAAAACCAATGCCTCCCTACTGCCCAGTGAAGTGATTCGACGAAACAGATGTGTCACTCCCACCTGGCTGATCTCTCAATTGAACCAGAACTTGCGTGTTCTGAACTCTTAATTTTCGCTTATCTGAAAATGCTAGCCCAGAAACAAGTGTTCAAGCAGCTTCATGCCATGCCGGCAGAGTCGGAGGTGAAGAAAGATTGGGAAGGACCCAGCCTGGATGCCTCACCTGAAGGTCGCTCTCGTCAAGCACTGCGTCCACAGCTGCAGGCTGCGCAGCTGCAGAAAGGAAATGCACGTAAGGTACTGAACTGGACCCAACACAATGACAATTAGCACGCCTAGGCTAACCATAAAGCAAGCTCCTTTACAACTGCACAAATCCACGTTTTAGTGCTTGCTCAATGATTCCAGGCTAAAGAAATCTCCAGAGCAACGGTCAGTTCTCACACCTACAAATAGCTGCAAGCAAATGCTGCAAGAAATGCAACATGGCAATTCATCTGACCGGCTTTGATAGAAGGAAAGACCAGCACACAAGTGCAGATAATGCTCCCAAAGACAGTAAAGGAGAAGGTGCGGTGCCACACAAGCTTATTACGTCTACAGTAGCAAGGCAACAGGAGCAAGGCACTAGGCACTAGGCAGTACAAGGCAAGGCACGGGTTGGCTCCAGCAGCGACCTTGTCTCTCATTGTAAGGCCTGTGGTTACACACCACCAGTTTTCGAAAGCATAAGAGTTCTTAAGGGGGCACACGGGTCTTTGGGGCCGAAAAATTGCCCAAAAACGCATTTTTTTTAGATGTCATTTTTGAAATCTACAGGTATTTTTCTATTAGTTTGCTCAGTTTTTCCTCCGAAAAGTTGGTACTTGAACAGTAACAGCTACTTATAAAAGCCGTACGGGCCCGATTTGGCGAGATTCTGACGCCAAAATGGCAATTTTTCAATAATTCCCCGCAGCTGCGCCACGGGCAGTATCGCAGTGATCTAGGTCTCATTTGAAAGCGCGGTCTTCGGTCTTCAATTTCCCGCCACTCTGGCTCCTGTCCGCTCATTGGTAGAGTAGAAAACACGCGCCAAAAAAAGCAAAAATACGCGTTCCTATTCGCCGGCGAGCGCACGTGACTAACAGCGCAACGCGATTGGCCGCAAGCGGCGTGTGTCGTCTGCTTCGCGCCGTCGGCGGCGCAGTCAGGCGCCATATTGCTCGGACTGAGAACGACGGATTAGCCAAGGATCGCGCGCGATGTGGAAAGCCGGAAGGAAAGTCCACACAAGGAATCAGTACGGCAAAAAAAGAAAGAAGTCGCTCCTCGAGAACTTCAAAGGCCGTTCCGCGTCAGCGAGGAGCGCTGAACGAGCAAGCGACCCCACCTTCCGTGGCCAGCGGGCGAGGCCCCTGATAACATAGGCCTAGCACCTCCGCCGCCGCCCGCTCAAGATAACGCATCCGGCAGCGGCCGCGTTCGTCTTGACACAGCAGTGCTGCACCCGTTAGAAGTGGCAGAGGTGCGTCGCAACGCCGAAAACAAGCTGCAAGAGCTCGCTTCAACTGGAGCAACACAACGCAAGTGCGGCCTGTTAGCCGATATCGACGATGCCGCAGCCACGCCGCTGGACGAAACACGGTTTTGATCGTGAGTTTGGACCAGGTGAACGAACTGATGCGTGCAGTGAAGTGCAAATTGTGCTCCGGTGATGTAAACATCGGCAAAGAGGACAGGGAGTACGGCCTTGCCGTAAAGCTAGTGCTTACGTGCGCGACCTGCGGCGATGTGTCGGTGGCATGGAGCTCGCCGCGCGTTGACGGCGAGAGCAAGGCAAAGCCGTTTGCCATCAATGTTTTGGGCGCGCGCGCTATGCAGTCTACTGGCAATCAGCAAACGGCATTCAACGACGTTTTTTCATCGATGAACATTTCTTCGCGCGGCCTGCACAACAAAACGTGGCAGAGCTACGTGAAGACGAAACTGACGCCCGCAGCTGTTCGTGCGTCGGAAAAGCTGACCGCGGAGTGCGCGCGATCGGTTCGGGAACTGTACGCGGAACTGGACCTCGGCAACCCGGGCAACATCGCTGTGTCGTACGACGGTTCCTGGATGACGAGGGGACACTCGTCGCACATCGGAGTCGGCACAGTTATCGAGTTGTTTACGGGGCTTGTGCTCGATTATGTCGTGCTCTGCAATTTTTGTGCCGGCTGCGATGCGGGCGCCTAAAGAAAGTGACCCGTCCTACGACGAGTGGAAAGCGAACCACCACTGGCCAGAAAAACAGCACAAAAAAAGCTGGAGAGATGGAAGTGGAAGCTGCCCTCATTCTGTTTCAGAGGTCGTGGGAGCGTCATAAGCTGAGATACACTACAGTTCTTTCTGATGGCGACTGCCGCACCTACCCTGCTTTGAAGGAAGCAGATGTGTATGGTTTTATAAAGGTAACCAAAGAGGAATGTGTGAACCACGTCCAGAAGAGGATGGGCACGCAACTGCGCAATCTCCCCAAGCAGAGGCCAGCTGGCTCTGAGAGCCTCAGTGGTAGGGGGCGGCTGACTGGTGACCTGGTTAACAAATTGACCTCTTACTATGGCTGGGCCATCAAATCTCACAAAGGGGACGTGCCAGCCATGCACAATGCTGTGATGGCCACATACCACCATGTGACGTCCAACGATGCCGTGTCCAACCACAGCCTGTGCCCTACAGGTCCTGACTCGTGGTGCCGCCAGAAACGCTGCCAAGGCCAGGGGTGAGCCGGCCCCCAAACACCGCTACAACCTGCCGCCGCATGTCTGTGAGGCCTTGCTTCCAGTGTTACGAACGCTTGGCGGACAAGAAGCTGCTGGAGCGCTGCCAGCGAGGCAAGACTCAGAACAGTATGAAAGTCTCCACTCTGTGATTTGGTCGCTGGCCCCGAAGGAGCGCCATGCATCACTGCACAGTGTAGAAGCTGCGGTCGCCGAGGCAGTGATGAGGTTTAATGCCGGGAAGTCAAGTAACATCATCCAAGATCCTCAAAGAGCTGTGCTTGGAAACCCCGGCCTACTGAGTAGCAAACGCATGGCTGAAAAGACCGCCGCCGAACCAGGGACTCTACCCTCAGGCGTGCGTCTGCAGAAAATGTTGCAGCGGACGCCTCAAGAAGCGGCAACCTGGATGCCAGCAGTCAAGGGGACTATGCTTCTGGGGCCTACTAGTCATTTCGCTCCAAAAATGTACAGAATGTTTTTACCGTTTACATTAAACATGGCACCGTTGTGGTTTTTTGCCATTTTCTCAAAATGCATATTTTTGACGTTTAGGAAATTCTTGAGAGGTACATCTCGGCATGCGGTGCAGCTAGAAAGATAATTTCTTTTGCATTGTCAAGCTGAATGTTTAAACCTTGAAGTAAGTTAAACAGATTTTGCATTTCACGTTTAAATAATTGTTTAATTAGCATTGTTTATAACTGGTTAGCAGGCATACTTTAAACCGAGAAATTAGAATTGATGTAAACTTGCATGTGTGATTGCCAGACAAAAAAACTGCTTCCGTCATTTCATTCTCCACAACTTCTAGTATCTATTCATGCCATGCTGGTAATTTTTTGTTGACTAGTTTTTTTTCTATTGTTCTCAAGAACAATCACGAAAGATTTTTAATTATCTCGGGAACTAATTAGCTTACATCAAAACTAATTGGATATTTGAAATCAGCTAAAAAAACTGAACAAGCCCATGGAGTTTCATTAAAATTGGTTGGAAAGCAAAAAAAAAGTTTCTAAGACCAGTGTGCCCCCTTGAAGGAGCCATGAAGAGAAAATACAACTTTGTTTAATTCGAAAGAACTAGGATTCAGTAGCTTACTCAGCTCCATTAGAGCCACAAAAGATGTTTTTTTAACGAGAAAAAGCAAGAATTATTTAAAAACTTTCAAATTTGGCGCCACAGTGACGTGTTATGAGCACGAATGACATCATACGGGCCAACAATAAAACATAATTTCCAGTGCGTTAAAGGGGTCCTGAAATACCTTCCGCCAATGCATGGATGTACATGTACCCAAATAAAGCAATGTATTTGCAATCTCCTCCCACAAGAATTATGTTAAAGCGATGAGTATTAGCTGAGAAATCGTAAATCAAAAACCGCGCATTATCGTCGCTCCGCGTTTCCTCCTCCTTTCGACTTACTCTCCGCTGTTGACGGCGCGCGAGCCTTGCCTCCCATGATGCTGCGGTCCGCAGCGGTGACGTACTTCCGCTATTGTGCTGCTCAGACTGTCGTCTGCTACGGGCAAGCTTTGTTGACACCATGAATACCGCACTCCGCTCAAGGCTGGAAAAGCGAACGAAAAACCTGGCCGCATGTATGCGGCGGCCTGGCCTTGCCATTTCGCGGTGTACGTTGCTGGCGGCACATGACTTTTTATCGGCGGCGAACTCGCAGCCGCACGGGGAGGGTCGTGCGCTCATTCCCTTGATGCACCGCGCACTGTTTATCCAAAAAGCGCCGTATCAGATGTGGCCCCGCTGTGCCGGGTCTTATTTTGCGGCGGTGGTAATTCCTGCCGGCGGCATG
The DNA here is from genome assembly GCA_013339765.2 of Haemaphysalis longicornis. NCBI lineage: Eukaryota > Metazoa > Arthropoda > Arachnida > Ixodida > Ixodidae > Haemaphysalis > Haemaphysalis longicornis. The sequence continues at coordinate 25,263,699 of CM023456.1, forward strand.
TGAAAAAGTCATATTAAACTGATACAGAACCCGTGCACAAAACGCTTCAATCATGTGACCAGTTCAGCTTGGGGCGACGCGTGGTGGAGAGCGGCAACGTTGGCAAAACATGCTCCGTGACCTCCGTCGCGGCTCTGAGCTTTCTAGCGCTGGAGCGAGCGCCATTTCTTTGACAATCTCAAAAATCGGTTGCCTTGGCAACAAGGCACAAACCGCTCCAGAATTCAGTTACGGTTGCGTGATCCCTGTTCAGCTTGGGGCGCCACTTCGCGACATGTGGGCACTGCAGGCGTACCACTCGCTCCCATTGGAAAGTGCGAGATGCGTTTGGCATTACAGGAGGCGATGGTGTGTGTGTTGTGGACGCCTTTGTTTCGCGATGAAATGCGACGTTGTGCTTCTGCGGGTGGATAGCACGTGCTTCCCATGGTTGGATTATCTTTCTCGAGCGACGTACGACTCAACCTCGCATGGGGTATGTGCAGTGTGCGTGGCTAAAAGCCATCGGCTTGTGCGCCAGAGTTAAGTGACTTGCTGTTCGTCCCCGCAAACCGCGCGCGGGGTGAGTACCGAATTTACAGCGGGCAGGAGGCAACCCATCCTCTGTCAATCGTGGTTCAGACTTTCAACGCATGTTGTGACGTTGTGTTCGTTAGAAACGCATCTGTGGATTGTTTTGAAGTTGAATAAAATGTATGTGTCAAACCCGGGCATTCGGCTGAGGGCATTCTCTGCGATTGCACGAAAGAAGTGCCACAGGGCTTCAACGCTTTCTTTATGGAACGTACTCAGGTAACAGGATATCCATGTCGTGTTATGGCCGTGTTGCATTCAATACAAACGGTTAAGCGTTTGTTTTACACTTGTTTCGTTTGTCGTAAAATGCCCAAGCACTCCGGCACTCCGCTGGCAGATCAGCTGGCGAGCCGATGCTGAGCAGACGACTCATCTCTTTGCCGGAAGTGCGTGAAAAAGCCGCCCAATAGCAGGATGTCTAGCTCATGACGAACATCTGGGAATCGATGATGTAGACATGTGAAGATGGCGGCGTCCAAAAACACGAAGGGGAGGGTGAGAAAAAAACGACAAACTTTGCAACAAAAGTGTGAGCTTTCCGCTGCGCGTAAAAGAGTAATACTTGGCACAGAGGACGTTGACGACCCAATCTAACGGTTGCGCTAGTTCATTTAGTGTGCTCAAAATGCCTTTCAGGGCCCCTTTAACTGCACGTTAGCATTCAAGTGATGCGGTCAAATGCAACTAGAGGCCCCATTACAGACGTCCAGCCATCTGTCGTCGCGGAAGGTGAGTTAGGCGGCCGCCAATCGCACAAACAAGGTTCCGTGACGTCATAGAAAAGTTGCGGGAAATTGGCTAGGGGGTCGCGACTGCTTCACACGTTTTCTTTAATATCTCCGTTATTTGTTCGAAGATTTCGATGATATTGGTATAATTATTATCGGGACTAAGCAGCCTTTCTAATAAACCCAACTTGTATTTTGTCTTCATGGCTCCTTTAAACACTAGTTGCGCTCACGCATGCATAAAATTTTTGAGGCATAAACGATAGCAAAGAGGAATGAAACTTGTGTTGCACAGCCCTCCGTTGCACCGCTTCAGAAGGAACTGAGTAGTCTGATGGCACGTGTCAGTGATTGCAGTGTTGGAGCATTGCCCTCAGCATCGTGTACATCGTTCAATATTTCCACGTTTTCTTTCCCTTATCGTAATGTTGCGACGTCACTCGTGTCCTTGTATATACTGCAGAACGAAATAAAGTACGGCCAGTTGTTAGGTCGGCACCTGTACTGTCTTTACCTTTTTAAGTCGCCCTCATCCCTGCACTGCTTTCCCCGATATGTGAATAGCCCCAAGCTAGACTAGTGATTACAAGTTTCGAAACGCTATTTCACATTGCCCCACATTTGTCCATTCAGCACATGTTGAAATTCTAGCATGCAGGCATTATTTGCACCCTTCCCCAGAAACAAAACAGGCCAATACAGCCTCAAAAAAGAGGTGCTTGGGCTCGGAAGCGTGGTTCCCAGTGGCTACCAGATAAACACTCCCTTCGTGAAGTGCACGGCACACGCATGCACTGGCGCCTTCCTTCCCTACCGAGCTGCGACCGCCCCCTCCACTCACCAGCAGCCTGGATGAGAGCTGAGGAGGGCAACGTGGTGTAGGTGACGCCACCACCCGCTGCGTCCGGCTGGCTGGTCGCTGCCATCAGCATCACTTTGCCCCCAGCTGCTGCCAGGCTGCCGCCCAGAGCCTGCAAAGGGAAGCAAGGGAAGCCCCTGCCTTAGGGCCAGCTCCCGGTAGTAACAGCCACTGCACAACAACACTCACAGCACAGGGCGCCAAATTAACTCGGCATCTACAGAGGCACACATGGCCTGCAGCTGCTGAACATTGCACTCAGAGCCCCGGCTGAGACTTTCTGCTTACCTCGTGCCTCGTGCTTTGGAGCTCTAGGCATTTTTGTGTATAAGACACCAACACCAAATGCAGACTTTCGTGCATTGGGCCATTTAATGCTTTCAGGTAGAAGCAAAAACCTTCCAAATGGGATGCAAACACTCCCTTTAAACTTCAAATTGATAAAGCGATTGCCTAAATACTTGGTGGGCACCTTTTCACGGTAGGATCATGGCTTGCCTGGATAAGTTCAGCAACAAGGCACAACAGCCAGCATACAAAAACAACATGTACGTACAGGGGGGGGGGGGGGGGGGGGGGGGGGGGTAAAAAAATAGATAGGGTACAGGAGTATAGGCAGAAGACACTGGCGATTAATAACTGATTTGCGCTTATGTTTGGGACGACGTTCACCTCTTACAGCGAGCACACATGAACACTAACAAAAAGCCACTGGAACGGCCACGCTGGACATTCATGTTGCTGTTCACCAGGCACGGGCAGCAAAGGCAATGCAAGCGCTCCACCCCTGTGCCACCCCAACCCACCTGGGTGACCACCGTGTGGGGCCGGCTGGTGGTGGTGGAGTTGGTGGTGGTGACGATGGTGAGCACCTTCTGGGCGGGGCTCACGCCGGGCTTGGTCTGGATGGTGATGGCGCCCCCGCTGGGCAGCAGCCCCTGGGCGGGCAGGGCCACGATCTGGCCGCCCCCCGCCGCAGCACCCCGGCCCCGGCCAGCGGGCATCGTGATGGTGATCGGGGAGCTGCTGCTCGTCAGCTGCGTCAGGCCCGGTCCTGTACCACAGGGAGTGTGGCGAAGGCCCAACGAGGCAACGTTTACCAAGGTTCTTCCATTTACAGCCTTCAACTCCCCACAGATAGCCCTCGGGGTAGTTTTGAGGATTTTCCTTGCCATAAAATATTTGTGAAAAAACACATACAGTGGATCCCCGTTAATACGACTTTCAAGCAACCGTGAGAAAGCGTTGTAGGAGAGGGGTGTCGAACGATCGGGGTCAAACGATCGAAAATACAGTATACATTACTGTATTTTCATGTATTACTGTATTTTCGTGTGTATAACCCGCCCCTTTATATAATCTGCACCCCCACTTTCAGTTCGCCAAAAAAGAAAAGAAAAGAAGAAAAAAAACATTGCGTATTGCCCGCACATTTGATACAGGAAAGGCTGCACCAAAGAAGCTACTGCTCAAGCAACACACTACATACTTTGTAACAGAAAAAGTGTATATTTAGCAAGTAGAATACACAGACTGCAAGGCAAAGGTCACAATTCCTTCAGTGTCACTGCTTTCGCTAGCGCTTTCACTTGAGCTCCAGTCCTCACTGTTGCCCACAAGGTCATCTTCATGACACAATGTGCAGTGCTTAGGCTTGCGCGAATATTCGGGCGCTTCGAATATTTGAACGAATATTACAGTATTCGAATTCGCTTCGACTCGAATTTAAAATTTCCGATATTTCGAAGTATTCGGGATGAACGAATATCAAAACTTTGTTCAAGTTTCGGTTTCGTTAGGCAAGCCGCAGTGCCATTGACATCAGTCCTACATCTTGACTACATGTGGAGCCAAGATAAGCTAAGCCGCATTCAGAGCATTGTCGCGTCGTCGCAGCCTTCGCGCATGTTCGGCAGGGTTTCGAGGCTCCTGTTTCATTGTTTCAAACAATGAAATTGTTCCCATTGCAACAATGGGAAAAATTTCGGCTCTCACGAACGGGCCTGCGCGGCCCGGCGGATGATGCGAACGAGCCGGCGAAGCGCCCGACAGCCAAACGAGCGAGAGACGGCGACGTACGGCTCTTTTTCCAGGAACGGCCGGGCTGTTGTTTTCTGTTCGCGAAAACGCGCCGCGGACTCCACAGGCCCGCTGACGCCGCCGCGAAACCACCCGCACGCTGCGCAGGGCGCGGCCGGCCACGGCAACCTAAGGGACCTTACGGCAACCAGGCGGCACCTTTGGTCGAGAAGTGGTGCAGGGCGCTCGAGTCATCGCTTCTAACCGCTACTTAAAATGCCGTTCAAAGCACACACGAAGTTCCTTGTGCGGTAAACGAGCTAATTATGTGGGCGAAAACGGTGCTATAAAAAATCATCCGCGCCGCTAGTGAAAGCGCCCATGAAATATCTGCCGGGGTGCTAAGCCTAAACATCTCCTGAGGAGCCAGCCAGCTGTCTCGAGCGCTTCGAAACAACCGCCCTGAGATGCACGCCTTCCCATTGGCGCAAATAAACAGCCGCCCTGAGATGCACGCCTTCCCATTGGCGCAAATAGTCAGGCTCCTCCCACTGCCACGCGCGTCATTTTCTCATCGAGGCCCAGGCACGGCCGGACTGGAGGAGCGGCGAGCTGTGGGCGAGCGCGCACTTGCATGAAAGTGCGCGCCCGCCGCTCCTCCAGCCCGGCCGTGGCACAGGCGACCGCGAGCGCGGAATCGTCGAGGTGGGCGTTAAAATCGCGCGCGCAACGCCGACGCGCATGAATCGCATGCAAAAACGCTCGTGCAGTGAGCTTGAGAACCGTGAGTGAGGAGACGAAAGGCCAGAAATTATCGCTTGGCGACATGGAGGTTAAGAACAAGCAGAAAAACGTCACAAATTTCTCCACGTGAAAGTACAAAAAGAAATAAACGAAAACTATTTTTCAGTGCTCAACTTCTTGGTCTGTGTTGGTTCATACGAATTTCGGATGATACGAATATTTTTCGCGGTCCCGCGATATTCGTATCATCGAGATTTTACTGCAGAACTTTTTTACCGGAATGTCGCAGTGACAGGAAGCTAAGTGACACCTGACAGCTATTCGAATTCGCTTCGAAAGTATTCGACCCCTAAGACTATCCGATTCGAATTCGCTTCGAACTAAAATATCACTATTCGCACAAGCCTAGCAGTGCTGCTTCACGGCACAACGCACATTGCCGTGAAGCTGCATGAAAGGAAAAACCCGCGTATTATCTGCACCCCTACTTTGCCACTGAAATTTTCTCGTTTTGGTGCGGGTTATGCACGTGAAAATATGGTGAAATCTCGATGATGCGTATTTCGGGATGATAAGAATTTCTGAGAAATCCTGGCGAAATTGCATTGTTTGCAATGGGCAAAATTTCGGCTGTTGCGAACGGACCTGCGCAGCCCGGCGGATGATACGAACATGCCGGCAAGGCACTTGACTGCAGAGTGAGCAAGCGACGGCGACGTGCGGGCTCCCTCTCCCCTCTTTGTCACTCTTTCTCCGGGAACGGCTGGGCTGCTGTTGTGTGAACACGCACCACGCGCTGAGTCTACTGCGGCCGTGCCGCTGGGGAGAAGAACGCCTTGATGGCTTTGGGCAGGCAGTGATGCAGTCGGGTAGCGACTCGACGTCACTCAGTTGCTGGCGCCTCGTTGCCCTTGGGTGGGAGACCGCGCCTTCGGAATGCGCAGCTCCTCGCCGTTGCCGCCGCCTGCTCACGGTGGCTGTTCAGTAGCTGAAACGCACGTGCGAGATTTTTACTGTAAACGGGCTCCACCCAACCAAATTAACCATGCTGCCAGCTATGTCACGTCTTTCCTTCAAGGAGAAGCTGGAGATTCCGAATAAAGTCGACAGCGAATCTCGAAAAGGAAGTGCAGCGGCTTGGCAAAAGAGCTTGGTCTGCCGCCGTCAACGTCGTGCACCATTGTTGGGCAACAGGATGTGATTTTTCCAAACGTCCAGCACTTTGGCGTGAATGTCAAGCAGTCCAAGACAGCCCGGCATGACAAGCTTGAAGACATCCTCCTGACGTGGTTCAGGGAAGTAACTCCGGCTGGAGTGAGCATCGATGGACAAGTGCTCCAAGAGAAAACCAGCGACGTTACCCTTTCAGTTGGAATCGAAAGCTTTCAGGACTCGGGTGGGTGGTTTCACCGTTTCAAGCAGCGCCATGGCCTTGTATACAAAGCTGTGTGCGGCAAAGGAAAGAGGATGGACTACACAGGGGTGAGTGATTGGATGGCCGACACTCGGCCAGCTCTTCTACTGGAGTACAAAGCACAGAATGTATTCTAACACGGATAAGGCATAGCAGTTTTTTAATTTGCAACCCAACAAAAGCTAGTGCTTAAGAGGTGAAGCTCGTCAAGGTGGACAAAACAGTAAGCGAAGCTCTCCTGTGCTCTCCAGCTGTAACGCCAACAAGCGAAACCGTCAATAGCACCCTCTACAAAAAACCCCGCATGTCCTTCACGTGCTGCGGTGTGCAGTGAGCTTAGGCACTCTGAGTGAAGAGACGAGTGCCAGGTTTTACGCGCTCCAGACAGGACTGCTCAGTGACATGAAGGTTGAAAAAAAAAAAAAAAAATCACAGATTTCTTCACACGAAACAAAGAAAAGTGATATAAACGAAAACTTTTTTCTGGTTAATTTTTGTTCTGCGTTTGTTCATACAAATTTCGGATGATACGAATATTTTTCGCGGCCTGCGGGGTTCGTATCATCGAGATTCCACTGTAAAAGGTCTCGCATGACCGTCTACAGACACGAGACCGTCTAAAGTACTTATTTAGACTACTATATTCAGCGCAATCTCACGTAATTTGCTAACTCCTCCCTGCAACCCCAAGTTTCTGAAAATTTTACCTCCTATTTTATGCCCCCTCCCCTTCACGGCGTCTGCACTAGCCTGCCAGCCACGCACCGCGTGCTACGCGACCCCCGTGCCATTCGGAGCTTTAGCTGGTGAGCCCTGCAACTCGCACGCGCAAAATGAAGCCAACATGGTCGAGCAGGTTGAGAGGGGGAAAGGCGAGAGTGTGAAACGGCCAACACTAAGCGAAACGAAGGTAGTACAAGGCGAAGATGGAAAAAAGCAGCAAAGAAAGGAGCAGAATGAAAACGTGGCTTTCAAAGACACTACCAGCAAAGAACAGAGGTAGAGGGAGAAAGAGCGCCGTGAAAGGAAGAAACTTGAATTGAGTGGGCAAGGAAAGCGGGTGTTCGGTGACCGCTGTAGGGTTGCGTCGCATGGGTTTTCGCGTTTGTCTGCTTGATGGGAGCTTCGAATTCGCGGTCCGCCAGCCACCTGGACTTTGACCTCTCACGGTTGGCGCATTGTCATTCTGCAGCCACATGAGGCCGTCAAAAGTTAACTCCCGCCCGCCAGTATCCGCTTGCTTTCATCTGTTCAGCAAGTGCTCTGGCCTACCTGCAGACGTTTGCACATCAAGCAGCTTCAAACAAGCGTTAGCAAAATAAGGTCGAGACGAGGTGGCAAAGCAGTGTATAAGGGTTGAAAAATTCCAGTTTTTTTCCCGCCAGGGTGCGTCGTATGAAACGGACCGCGTGCACCCGAGCGTTTTATAATCGGGGCTTTTAATGCACTGTTTTTATGGGGAGTTTGCCGGGACCGCGGCGAATAATCGTAAGGAGCAGGTCGTCGTAAGATCGGGGGACATATCAGCGGGGTTCCACTGTACCAGATTGCTTCTCGGGGATTCCCCAGTGAATCCGAGACAGATCATTGAAGAGCCTCACTGTGTGCACGTAGGCTGTCAAAAGCTACACCTTCACTCAAAGTCTCACTGCAGTGCAGGATTAAGGTTCTGTGCAGACCATTTGCGGCTCCTTCCCATGCACCAGGACACCCCGTACATCCTTCTACAGCCGCTATATGATGATGCTCTAACCCATAACATCTTCCGGGGAAGCAGCACGTCCCCTCAGCCTTTACTCCTCCCGAGTCAATGCCCTCGGACACCCATGTCAAAAGAAGCAGCGAACAATGCAACCGTGCCAGGCGTGCCTGCAAAGACAGGGGGAGAGAGAGGACTGGAGCAGGCCGCTCTCACTACGTACGGGAGCCAGCTGCCGTCGTGAGAAGAGTGAAGGCTTGCTGGCCCGTCAGGCCAGCCGAGGAGACCACAATCATTTTCACGCCCCCTGCCGATGTCACCGAGTTGAGCTGGCCGCCCGCCGACAGTGGCAGCACGTTCACCGACGTCGTCTTGGCCCCTGCAGGCAACAAGCAGCTCGTCAATCACAGGCAAAGGAAAACAAAAGGACTCAGTGCAGCATGTTGTTGGGATAGTTGGTGGTGCAATTTTTGAGGAAAAAATAAGCAACCAAAATAAACCCAGCCCTGTAAAAACTATTTGAAGGTTGTAACACTAAACCACAAGAGCCACAGAAGAGCAGAGAGATGCAAATTATGCTTATGTTTGTCATGTGGCTTTGTCCCGTCTGCAAGGTGCGTCCTTTCAGCCTCACCCGTTGCTCACGAGTACAGACTCAAGAGCAAAGCCAGAACTGGCCTGCCTGTGTGCCCTCCGTCTCGGAAGGAGACTTTTGGAATTAGCTGCAAGGCTCCCCCGATACCGTCCCAACGGTGTGCGTTCCCGCAACTCCTTCCCGCTCACCCTTGTTGCCGGCCTCGACCGTGGAGGCGGCCGTGCCCACCACGGTGGTCTTGCCCTGCGGGTGGGTGGTGACCACCAGGATGCCCCCGGGGCCCGCCTTGGCCCCCGCCTGTGTCAGCAGCTTGGCCGTGCCCGGCTGCCCGCCCGCCTTGGGGGCCGCTATCACGATGGTCTGCTGCTGCTGCTTGCCCACCGCGCTGCCCACCGTGGCCACCGTGGCCGGGGACGAGCCGGGCTTGGCCACTGTCACCATGTTGCTGGGCAGTGTGCGCAGGATGGTCACCTTGGGGCTACCCGCAGCTCCCTGCAGCGTGCAATGGGAATGGTCACACCCCTTGAGACACTGTCGCAGAGCAGTGAAACCCCGAAACCCCGAGAGCCTTAGCGAACCCCAGAAGCGGCACATTGGGCTTAACTCTTTCGTTACCGCGGGAAATTGACCAATTTTGAAGGGTCTAACAAAACATTTTTTTGTGCTATACATATTGGTTAGGCACACATTGCAGTGACATACAATGCAGATTATTCCACGCGCTTTCCAACGACACCAGTTTTATTAATGTTTTCCTAAATAATGATTCCGAAAAAAATTATCGAATTCGAAATTTTTGTCCACGCGTCGAAGAAAAAAGAAAAAAGTAAATTGTGTATAATAAACCCCGTGTAGTAGAAAAAATTTAGAATATACATTTTGTAGGTAGATATTTCAAAAACCCGTCCTAGAAAAAAAATTGAGTTGCACAGTGCAATTTGTCAGATATAAAAGAAAATGTTAGCCCACGTGGTGCCCATGCAATGTGGTGAAGCCCAACCTCTATTTCAAGTTTTGCTATTTTGGATAATTCTCTAGAAGAAATCTGGTGGTTTGACATTATTAAAGGCCCAAATTAGCCTCCACGTGATGTAAAAACACCTTGTCAACGATTATGACCAGCATAATATTGAAGGCAAGCAAGCGATGTGAAAAAATCCGCTTAGAGTTGAGAACCAAACTCTTTGGGGGATGCTTGTTGATGTTCTGATGATCACTCATCAGTCAGAACTTTCATTTGCGTTTTATTATCATGTTCTGACTCACTATGGTAGCCCTGCTTGCAGGAATAAGGTACGATGCGCTAGAATCATGCCCAGCAAGCTTTCACCAAGCCGCCGTCGGGCTGTGAAGCGAGTTCAGCACTCCGAGCCTACTACATTGCAGCGCCACCTAACAATTTCGAAAAGAAACAAATACAAGGCTGTTGGAGACTTTGTCAGAATAAACAGTACTACTAAGAAGCGACACTAGACTTCCGGAAATACCCTCGTATGAAACCGAAACTGGCCGGTGAACAGCTGGCGGTGTTCAAGGCCAATTGGAAGCGTTCTCCTCGTCTGAACTGATACCCGACGACTTGGTGTTATCGTTTGACTTTCAGCGGAAGCTCTTATCGCAGAAGCAAGGCGTAGATAAAGTGGAAGCGCGAGCGGCATGCTTGTTTTGAGGAGCAGTAGCGGGCAACGGAGGCGCCATGGCAAATGAGCTTGTAGTTGGGTAACTGCGTAGTAGCGCCAAATATGAATTTCGCAATGCGAAAATGAAACCGAAACTGCTGGATACTGGTTGAAAATGTCAGGCACACTTGCTAGACATGCGGGGGACCATCAGAAATAAGCTTTGGGAGAATAAAGCTGCCCTTTGTCCGAACCAAAGATCATTAGTGAATAGCTGGGGCCATTTTCAAGTAATTATCACCTCTCAACGCTGTCGGATTACAAAGCTGACCCCATTATTTGGTATTTGACTTGCCAGGAGCCTTTTGACAAAAAAAATATTATGGTAATGCAGCCTAACCACGACCTGCATCCTTTTTTCTCAAGTGCAGCAGCCACGCCCCCTTTGTCAAAAACACGCGCACCTGAGCTCGCAAAAAACGCCGCCAAAAATCTCAATGTCGCCGGAGCGGGAAAATTTAAACTGATTCTAAAAGGGCAATGCCTAGACTAATCACTGGCTGCATTAGGTGTACGAGAAACGACTACAACATGTCGAAATAGGCAATATAAATCATCGATCACCGGTGATCGATTTGAATAGGCGTGGTAACGAAAGAGTTAATGCCTCCGCCCTAATCTCACATTCTCTCAGAGCAAGCGCCTGAAAACAATAACCCATGATCCTCGATTTCGCTAGAGTGAGCCATATGGAGGAGGAAGGCACTCACCGCCAGGCCGAGCAGGGTGGGCTGCTGTGCCTGCGAGGTGGTGAGCAGGGTGGGCTTGGCCACCGTGCCCCCGGCCTGGGTGGTGACCAGCTTGACAATGGTGGCCCCCTGGGGAATCACTTTGCCCTGGGGCGACGCCTTGCCTGCCTGCTGGATGAGGCTCACCTTGGGCATCTGCAGAGCACAGACGGGGGAGGGAAGGGGTTCACCACCAACTGCTGGGCACACGAAGACACCAGTTATCTGCCCAGAATGCTCCGGCCCTGCACGCGGGCGCAGCTAAACCTGCCCGGTACAGCTACGGCTAAATCAAAGGGATGCCAAGAATCGTTTGTTATTACAGCCGTAGCGGACAGCTACCACACATAAATTGCAGAGGCGATTTCGAAAATTGTCCTTTGGCCCGCTTCTCCTTCCTGCTCCTAAAAAGCGAGCAGAGGGCCCACACTTTGCTGTAGAGGTGGTCCTGTTTCAGTTATAATTTACACCCTGTTATGTGGCCATACTATGCTATGCTTTTCCACTAGAGGAAAGGGGACGACAGTGGCACAAACAGCTTTGAACAATGGCCACACGCCTTCACCCCAGAAGCCCCACTTCACAAAGACAACAGCAGCTGTACTGTCCTCTCTTTGTTCACCAATATACCAGGCACAGAGACGCTTCGCAGTCCCCAAGAGATCACCAACAGTACGCCTGGAAGCGTCGGAACAGAAACGTGGCTCGTCACAAGAAGCGGGACACGCACCGTGGCCAGGGTGACACCCTGTGTGGTCTTGACCAGGGTGACGATCTGGGGCTGGGAGGTGGCTGCGGCCCCCTTGTGCACGGTGTGATCTGCTTGCCGGCAGCTGTCGTGCCAGTCTTCAGCAGGGTGCCCGGGGCTGTGAGACGCACTGCCGTGCCCCCCGTCGGGCTTCCTGCACACACAAGGGCAGCTGTGGTGTCAGTGCACACACACCAAGACAGCTGGAGAAGCGGCAACAAAGCATTCCTGGTGTTAGTGGTTAGCCAGTTGCTGTGAACTGGGATACGCACTAGGCAGGCCCGCTTAGTTTCCCGGAAAATACCAGAGCAAGCTCTGCTGGGGGACAACCAGGCACCCGTCTGCACCCACCCTGTATGGATCCCCCGAGGGAGCTGAGCTTGAGCCCCTGCTGGGCCAGCACCGAGGGGGAGACCACCCGGATGGCCGAGGTGGGCGTGGCCGGGGCCGCCGTGCTGGTGGTCATCTTCTGGGTGGCCGCCGCTGCTGCCGCCAGGGCCGCCATGCCCGACATGGGCTGCTGCTGCTGGCCCAGCACAGTGGTGGTGGCGGCACCACCGGAGGCCATGGGCGACCCCACTGCCACCTGCTGTATCTGCTGCTGCTGGGCCTGCTGATGGGACAAACACACCGGCTAACTTGGCACCAACACCCACAACCGCAATCATGGCACAATGTCACACACGAGACACTTGGGGCAGCTGTATATAGAGATGCTCAACACAGTGCCATGCGGTGCACCACAGTAAGCTGCCTGGCTCTTGCAGAAAATGAAAAACTGCCAAAACGTACACGTCGATGTCCCTGCACCATGACATTATCAAACTCCTTCTAGCTGGGGTCCAGTGGTGAGCGCAAAAAGCACTTGAGACTGTTGAAGAGTGTTTGTGCGGAACAAGCTTGAGTGCCATAAATTACACTATGAGAGTGATATGCGTGCTTGAGGAGGGCAACTTTACCACAGAGCATGATGCCTAGCTCCTCACAAGTCACAATGCCCTGTCACAGCCAACACCGTGATCGCTTCCTTACTAGCCGGTGCATGAACTGCTGCTTACCAATGTGAAGGTGCAGCGCAATGCTGAGCTCGACCAAGATCATGACGGATGGTGCGGAAGGAGCGAGGGGCGGAAGCACAATTCCACTCCTCGCGAGTGACAGACGAGCAGACACTATTCTTGAGATGCTTGTCCCTTAGTATGCGATTAGTCGAGACCTGCCAATACAGCCGAGGATATACACGGACCCAGGTTTCGAAACCAAGAAGAAACATTTTGCAAAGGAATGCAAGTGGCCCTATTTACACACAAAGTGGACAGATTAAGAAATGCACGACTTGATAATCACAATTCGCACAAGAAAAATTACAGCCTCGACCCTGTGTCCAACCCGCACACTGAACAGCAACTCCGTTGTGACCCCTAGATTACCTCTGAAGCTTTTGCTGCTGGACACCCCAACTTGACCTCATGTGCTGCAATTTGCAAATGCCGGATCAGCATTTAGATCACACTAAAGGCTAACCTGCCCTGCACAATCAAGAATGCGCAAAAAAAAAAAAAAAAAAAGCAAAGAAGAATATTTTCGAAATGATAACTGAAATTGCCTTTCATGGCTGAACATGCGAAACAAAAATCAGTACTCCAAAGCTGTCTTTGTTCACAGCTTGCAAGAATTGAAATTAGAGCAGATCGGCATGTGCCAACAGAGGATAATGGTCACACCGCACGTTTGTTTTTTATGCTGACAATAACCCCCAGCCAGCACCCACTGCGTGAAACAAGACAAGGATCCAAGTGCCGAGAGCAGGCCCCACTGCTGTTGTAAAGACTCACCGTGGCCATGGGCAGGCTTCCGGTGACCGTCTTGACCACCTGCTGGCCAGTGGGCGTTGTGGCAATCACACGGATCTGCTGCTGGCCCGCAACTCGGGAGACCGCGTCCGCACCAGCGTCACGGTCCCTGCACACAAAAGTTCCCCTTGCCACGTGGTTCCCCTGATGCACCCAAAACTCCCTAGGGCTAGCCTTTGTGGTTGCTTGGTATCGGAAATACCTCACAAGGCAAAGCAGGCTTCCATGCACAATTGCGGTTAGGGACTGACCACACAAGCAGAGTGACCGGGGGTGAGCACGGATGAATGAGGGCGAGAAACAAGCGCCGCAAAAAGTTTTTCATTGGTTGAAGGGTCCATGTGCAGACACAATGAAGCATTGATTGTGGGGTTTAAGGGGGGAAGCGGGTCTTTGGAGCCGAAAAATTGCGAAAAAAACGATTTTTTGCTTTTCACGTTATTGCGTTTATTAGGTCATTTTCTACCTACTGACGAAGTTTCATACTTGAATGCATCGTAGTTTTTTAGAAATCACGAAATGAATTTGTGATGTCAACACAGCTGCTGACGAAAAATCTCCAAAAAATGCGTATGTTGCGGGTCTTCGCATTTTCAAATTAGCCGCCGCAGCGCCGCCATCTTGGTATGGTTTGAAAGAGCACCTCTTCTTCTCCCTTCCCTGCCAAAACGAGGTAGCTGATGGCTCTTACAAAACGAAAAAATGCGAAAAAGAAAAACTAAAATGCAGCGGCATCATTGGCCCTTAGCTGTCACATGGGTGCACCGGCACTTTTCATTGGTTCCCGCTTGCGAATAGGGACGCCATTTTGAAAAAACTGGCAGGAACCGAGAGGATATCGAGAGCGTCAGCTATGCCTAACCCGTACCGCAAGTTCCGCAGTGTTCACAAATTCGGAAAAAAACGGAAAAAAGGTCCCCGAAAAGAAAATAAAACGGCGCAAGCTATGACCGAGGCCGCAGCGTGTGGCAGCGTTGAAGCGGCGAACGTGTCCGTGGGCGAGGCGTCAACATCGGCGGCAGCGGCGGCGGCGGCGACAACAGACGCACGGGAGCAACGGATAAGGATCGACACGACCTTTCTCAGCAGTGATGAGCTCCAGCGCTTACAGCAGCAGGCAGACGGTAAAATCGCCAGCTTATCATCTGCATCTGCGAGTGAGCGGAAGCTGCGGACCCTTATCGCGGAACGCGACGCCGCGAGCTCCGAGACACCGGCCGCTACATACACGGTTGTGGACCTCGCCGCAATCAATCGGCTGCTTGGAAAGGCTGTGTGCCGACTGTGCGGCGGAAATGTTTCAATTTCACGAGGTGCCCAGGACTACGGCATTGCAGTGCAATTGCGTCTGGAGTGCAGCAACTGCGGCGAAAGGGATAAAGAGTGGAGCTCTAGCCGCGTCGCCGGAACTGCGAAGTGCAATCCCTTTGAGGTGAATATCCTCGCTGCTCGTGCCGTACAAAGCACTGGAAATGGACAAGCAGCGCTGAATGATATTTTCTCTGCGATGGGTATCTCGCATAGAGGCTTGCACCACAAAACCTATCAAGGACACCTGAAGAGCAAGATCAACCCTGCTGCAACCAAGGCTGCTGACGAAGTGCTCACAGAGTGTGCCTCAGCTGTGAAGGACTTGTACAAGGAATTGCACTTCAGCACGCCAGGCAACATTGCTGTTTGTTATGATGGGACATGGATGACGCGGGGGCATTCATCTCACATTGGTGTCGGCACTGTAATTGAACTATTCTCTGGTTACGTGCTGGACTTCATCGTCCTGTCGAACTTTTGTGCTGGCTGTGAGCGCTGCGCCACCAGAAGATGACCCCAAGTATTCACAGTGGAAAGTGAACCATGTGTGCCAGAAGAACACGGCGTCAAAATCTGGGCAAATGGAGGTTGAGGCTGCAGTGGCACTCTTTGAGCGCTCACTTGCACGCCATGGATTGAGATACACAACAATGCTGTGCGATGGTGACAGCCGTTCCTATCGTGCCATCCAGGACGCACGAGTGTATGGGTTCATTGAAGTGAAAAAAGAAGATTGCATTAACCATGTGCAGAAAAGAATGGGCACGGCACTGCGCAACCTGGGGCTCAAGCACAAGCGTGAAGGGGGTGTGAGCCTCGGTGGTAAGGGGCGCCTAACAGGTGACCTAATCACCAAACTTACGAACTACTATGGCTGGGCCCTCAAGTCTCATGTTGGAAATGTGGACGAGATGCACCGAGCAGTAATGGCCACATACCACCACATAACGTCCACACCAGAAAACCCAAACCACAGCCTGTGTCCAAGTGGCCCAAACTCTTGGTGCAAGATCAACGCGGCAACTGCACAAGGGGAGCCGGAACCAAAGCTTCGCTACAACCTCCCTGATGATGTGAAGCAAGCGCTGCTGCCCGTGTATGAGCGGCTTGCCGACAAAGAACTGCTGCTCCGCTGCCATAGGGGAAAAACACAGAATGCGAACGAGTCCCTGCACTCTGTGGTTTGGTCCCTGATACCGAAAGAAAAGCATGCGTCTCTAATTGCCGTTGAGACAGCAGTTGCTGAAGCAATCATGCGCTTCAATGCTGGTGTGAGGGAGTCGTCGTCACGGATCCTTCGCGAACTCCAGATGCAGCAAAACTGCAAGAGCGTGCAGAGGGCACGCGAAAAAGACTCAATTCGGGTCGCAAGCTCGGAGCGCAAGCGCTCTGCCTCCGCTTCATTTTTGCGCGCGGCAAAGTGCCGGCAGCAGCGAGATACTGCTGACTATGCTGCTGGAGCCTTCTGAACAATAAATTACCTGGAAGGCCATCTTTACAGGCTTAGGAAGCAATGAAAACAATGTGTCATCGTTTTTTGCAAATTTCTCCATTCGAATTTTTTGCCATTTTAGCATTTTCTGGCAGACTTATCTCAGGTTCTACCCAACAGATTTGAATAATTTTTGTGTTGTTTGGTTGCTGAATAACCAAGTATTGCAATAAGACTAAGAAACAAAGATTTGAAAGTCCATAGCTTTTTCCAAGGCTGTTCAAATTTCGTAGCATTTTTGCCACAATCAAGCATGAACTTCAGACACTCATAACTCAAGCCGCAGAAGAGATACAAGGATGAGGCTGGTCTTATTGCACTCCTGGTATTTCGCAGAGTGCATCAACACCTTGTTTAGCAAGATCTAGGCAGTCAGAATTTCTAAAAGCTTGTCAGAAAATTTACACAAAAAATTTGCATAAAATTCAAAATTTATGTTTTGCCACAAAATAAAGCTTGTATTTGATATCAGCATAAAAAACTACATATGTCTACAAATTTTCATTATCATAAGTTGAATAATAAAGTTTTTGGGTCTAAGACCCTCTTCCCCCCTTAAGGGGACACGCGGGTCGAAAAAACGCGGACACGCGGGTCGAAAAAACGCGATTTTTTCGAAATATACCGATTTTTTGTTTTCCCTTGCATTAGCATCTTTGACTATCCTTCTTTCATGGGTAAAAAAATGAAAACGAAATACGAACGAGAACTTAGTGAAAAATGTGTCTGAATGACTCGCGGTGACCCAAGAAATCGCGCAATCAAGCCAAATTTCGGCCAGGTTTGAGAATTTATTCCGCACGGCAGCGTGGCTCGCCGCCATTTTGGTCACTTGAGAGAGGTAGATCAAGCCTTCTTCTCTCGATTGAGCCGCTCGCCAGCTTCGTATCTCCGCGTAAAAAAAATAAAAAAATGTTTCTTCCCGCTTGTTTTGCGAGCTCCCACTGGGCATTTAAATCACGTGACGCGAAAGCGGGACCGCCATTGGCTCTTGCCGCTTGTGAGCCGCCATCGCCCGCATCGTTCCGTTCGCTACTTTCGCGCTATCTTTTCTATTTCCTTATCGTGTGTTTTTAATCGTGAACGGTGAGGAGAAGCGTGACTTTTGTCGCCGGAAGCAGCGTACTTCATGCCGGTACAAAGGAAAGCGCAAGCGGCGCAGCATTGTGACGACCACGGCCAATGCCGGCACGACCGGCACCGTGAGGCCTAACGGCGCCGGGCCTTCAAGCGTTGCAAGCGCGGCTCTACCAGGCGGGGCTGATTTTATCAGCGAATATATCGACTTTATAAGCGCATCGGAGAAGAAGTCGGCAGCCTTCCAAGGTGAGGAGACAGCCAGCCACGGGAGCGGTGCAGTTATCTGTGGAGTCGGCGCTCTGACTGACCTTGAGTGCCGCCGTGTGCGCGACGTGCGGGTAGTGCCGAAACTCGTCGTAGTCCGAGGTTGCGAACAAGCGGAAGGGCCCTCGCATCGGTACTGGAACTGAAGTGCAAAAAAGAGAAGTGCCCCTGCGGGAGTGGCTTCGGGAGTGATTTCTTCTGTTTCCCCTCGTCGCAGCGCGCTGCCGCCGTCGGTCGCGGAGGCCGCAAACCGGAACTCTGCAGTTCCGGTTTGCGGCATCCCCGTGATAGTTTCGCCGTCAATGTGAAAGCGGTACTCGCTGCACGCGCGGTTGGCATCGGACACGATCAGCTATGGCAGGTTTTGTGCCATTCTTGGTCTACCAAAACCACAGCATCAAAAGACGTTCTACAACACTGCCAAGAAAGTTCATGTTGCGGCCACAAAAGGCGTCTCTGACAACCTTGCTGAAGCAAGGCAAGTAACTGCGTTGGCAAGCTGGTCAGACTGACCTCAGTGTGATTTTGATGGTACTTGGCAGAAGCAAAGACACGAGACACAACAGCACTGCCATTTCTCTTGACACTGGTCTCTGCCTGGATTTTGAGGTGCTGTCAAACTACTTGTACTTGTAGCCGCCACCAAAAGCTTGATGAGCAAGAGGAGGAAGTGTGGCAAGCCTTTCATGCCTCTTGTGTGTGAAAAAAATGTTGACTGCTCATCCCATGCCATGGAGACGGAAGCAGCACTGCACATCTGGCACAGGACGCTATCGTACAACCTGCAGTTCACTGTAGTGGAGACTGCCACTGCCCTCACAGGGTTGTGGTTCAACAGAGGCCACACTAGCTTTGAGCAAGTTCTCCAAGAACTGGGAATCTTCCCTTCAGAAGAACTGGTCAGACTAAGCAATGCAAGTGACCAGCGGAGGGTCAGGCAGATGTGTGCAAAGCTGACTGCTAAGGCTAGCCCCCATTGCCGCAGCCTGGTGAAACGGTCCCACACCAAGGACTACCCCAGCAAAAACCGTGAGGGTGCAACTTATGCAGCAGGAGCATTCTAGTTTTAGTACCTCAATGTGGACATTTCAGACTGTATCCCCACCAAATTTCATGTTGTTCGAGCAAGAATTTCTGAATCTGCCAAAGAAATAAACTTTCAATTGCGTTTTTCTCAGCTTGTTGTTTTTGTCCGTTTTCTGAGTTTGTGCACACTTATTTTCCCAGTTAAAGTTGTCGTATCAGGATGAAATTTTGCACAAATGTTCATTATAACACGTAGAGTGCACAAATCTTGTTCATTATGCAATTTGTGTCCTTAGATATTTCTGGCGGTCATAAAACAAAAATATACAGAACAAAAAAAGGCACACTACCAGTCATTTTTTTTTCGTGGTGAGGAAAATGATGATGAGGCTTTTTTAGGTAGATTTGTGCACTCTGCAGTTCATAAGGAACCACCTAGGCTATTTTAAAAGTTTCAGAAAAAATTTTTACTATAAAAAAAAGTGTGCACAAAAAAGCCATTTTTCTGAAAGTCATGCTGCGTAACATTTTATCCGGAGCAGCTATTCAAAATCTGATTACATATATGACCAGAGGAGCTCAATCTCTATAAGCTGTGAAAATTTCAGCCTCCTAACTTCATTATTAAAAAAAAAGTTGTTTGGAGGAGCACGTCCCCTTAACGCGCCGACGCAACGCAGGCGATGAGGCGCGCCGTAGTGGAGGGCTCCGGATTAATTTTGACCACCTGGGGATCTTTATCGTGCGCCGAAATCTCGTACACACGGGTGTTTTTGCTTTTCGCCTCCATCAGAAAAGCGGCCGCCGCGGCCGGGAATCGAACCCGCGACCTCGTGCTCAGCAGCGCAACGCCTTAGCCACTGAGCCACCGCGGCGGGTAGACACAATGAAGCAAGTTTTCTTGCTGTGCAGCAATGGAGTGTCCTTTCCCACCCACAATTTGTCCATTCTAAGAGCTGCACCCCCACCAAACCAAACCCGCCCAAATTGCAAAAAAGGGATCCATTTTAGGAGCGAATTCTGCTGCAGGGAAAAAAAAGAACCGGCCTTCTCTCTGCAGTTTTTAAGAGTGTGAGCAAGTTGGACTACAAACAGTGCACAAGATAACACAGTGCTCACCTCTGAGGCCAGATGCCAGGGATGCTGCGGTAGGCACTCGTATGGCTGGGCCCTGGGTTGGGGTCTGCGGCGAGGCTACACCTGCCGGAGAAAACAATGCGCACAACTCTTGCGGGATGCAGACAGCAAAATAACCTAGCTCATAATCAAGGGGGAGCTGATGATGCCACTACCGATGTCTAGCGAGCTACAGAGAGCAACACAGCAGCAAAGAACCACGGCGTCATTTATGCACCAGACTGGCTATCCTAAGTGCAACAGGTCGACAAAAAAATAAGGCAATTGTACAGGTGGCGCAAACAAGCTAGGGCCAGGTTCTGAGGGATGCCTCCCTTCGCCCGTCTCACAGGTTCTCCGAGGCCTGATAAAACGATGCTGTTGTGGCTGCCTCTGGCTGCAGTAAATTCCTCCGAAGAAAAACAAAATTATGGTACCAAAACTAGGAACTAGTAAACAAATTTCCAAGTTATGCTTGCATCTTTGTGACAGCAGAAATGACTTCATTTTATTTCAACGAATTCATACAACTACAAGAAGTGACTTAATTCACCCATCAATTTATTGTTGCTTTTCGGAAACACTGGAGCAAGAAGTGCCTCAAAGCATTCACCCTGGTTACTATTACAAGGCCACCAAGTTCCTTCCTCGTGCCAGGGGCTGAGAGGAGACTCACCGGGTGTCCGAATGGGACGCAGCTGTGTCGGGGTGACCACCTTGGGGCTGGCCACCTGTGGAGGCGTCACCGGAGACGAGGGCACGACGGGAGGCGGGGGAGCAGCAACTGGTGCGGGAGGTGCCACGGGCGGGGGTGGCACGGTGCTGGTCGGGGGCACGTCGTAACGCTGCAGCTGCAGCAGGTAGGCGTCCGCTGCACGCACACAACACCCCCAAATTAAGCACACCCATGAAGCTTCAGAGGCGGCTTGCTCCATCACCAATCTCCTTTGCAGTCAATAAAATGTAAATAAAAAGAGCTCCTGATGCACACATCTACAAGCTGAACGTGAACCTTTACACGGCTTCACCACATGCCATAAACAATTGTGCTGCACACTCAGCGAGAGGCGCTCCCAGTGCCACTGACTAGCAAAGAACAAGGACGCGCACTTCGGTATCTCGACAGCAGGCATTGTAATGGGAGGTGGCGCACCAATATTTTTTGGGCAAGTATCGCAAGGTGGCCACATGAGATTTTATTCTTATGTGGCTTGGCTGTGGCTTGACAGCAAGAGAGCTCCTTAAAAAAATCGCATTAGCTAAATCATCATTGCTATGAAGCAACGATGCCCTCCACAGTGGTAATGTGTGGCTGACCAGAAAAAAAGTGACAATATTACAATGACTGCGTGCGCGCATTCCCGATATTTCAAGTGCCCACTTTGAGGGTTTAGTCACCCAATAACCAAAAAAATTGCTATTTTTCCTGCACAACAATTTCGTCAAAACGAGAAAGGCCAGAGAAAAGCTGTTCTTTGGCAAGAAAATTTCTTCGTTGTAGCAAAAATTCCACTGAAGATTTGCTCCTTGTAGTAGTGCTCGACTGTATTCGCATCTGCTCTTCTTTTGTCCAGCCTGTCAGTGTACGAGCCTATAGGAACTTGAACAATCTGCTGCAGTAAAAGGAAAGACCTCGCACGTTGCTCGACGGCATGTGGCCTAGCAGAGAGTCAAACGGTGCCTGACCTGTGGGCACGGCTCCCCAGCAGACCTCGAGGGTGGCGGTGGAGGCGCGCACGAGCTGCACGCGCGTCGGGGGCGGGGGCTTCTCAGTCTCCAGGTACCAGAGGTCCTTGCAGCACACCTGGTTGTTCCAGGCCTTGCGGTAGCCGTCCCGGCCACTCCAGATGTAGAGGCGCGAGTTGATGGCCACTGAGCAGTGGCCCGCGCGCGCCCGCGGCACCGCATCCTCGAACACCTCCATGGCCAGGGGCTCCCAGGCCATGGTGTCCAGGTTGAGCGAGGCCAGCGTGTTGGTGCACTTCCACTCCTTCTCGTGGGTGGAGGCCTTGTTCTCATCCATCACCAGGGGCACCCAGCCGCCGAAGACGAACATGCGCTGGCCGATGAGGGTGGCCGAGTGCAGGCTGCGCGGCAGCGGGGCCACGCCGCCCACTTGGGGCTTGCTCCAGCTCATCGAGTCCACGTCCAGCTGCCACAGGTCGCCCAGCCGGCAGCCGCTCATGCCCCCGTACACGATCAGCCGCGGCTGCCGCCCCTCCCGGCTCTGGTAGGCCACCGCTGTGTGCGACTCCCGGGGCGGCGGCGGCTGCCCAAACACCTGCGGCACGTCCCACGCCATCGAGCTCGAGAAGGGCCGCAGCTCCAGCGTGTACAGGTCGTTCAGGTACCTGCACACAGCGGCACAAACCGTCACCACCCACACTGCCGGGAAAGGCCCCTTTGCCCATCCGGCAGGCCTCGTTTCGCTTGCGCTACCACCTGTTACAGCCCACTCTAGAAGAAAGTTCCACTAACCACAGTGATACAGTGAATTGGGCGAGTTGGCGTTGATCCATAATATAACTGTGCAGTAGCATGAGGGCACAGAAAGAGGTGCATTCTGCATTATTTGTTCCTCTTTCTGTGTCCTTGTGTTCTGCAAAGTTATATTATGCAACCACAGTGAAACGAACAAACCAGGGAAGCATAAACAATGTGTCATGTCTCGTGTTTTGAAAGTTCAAATCGGTGGTCATACAGTCTGAAGCTACACGAGCCATGAGTAGGGCCCTATCTCTTGAAACCTTCGGGCCCTGCCGCTCACCGTGGTATGTTGTTCTTGGGGTCGTCGCTGTCGTTGGCCAGGCCCCCGAAGAGGAAGGCCTTGTTGCCGATGAGCGTGAAGCTGTGGCCCAGGCGCGGGCAGGGGGCCCCCGAGGACCCCCGGGGGGGCCGGGGCTTGAGCCGCTTCCACTCCCAGCGACTCGCCTGCAGCTCGTACAGCTCGTTGGAGTACTTGCCGTACTCCACCATGCCGCCAAACACCAGCAGCCGGGTCCCATCGCACACAAAGCCGTAGGCAGCGCAGCCCGGCGGGATGTCGCCCTTGACGGGCGGCACGAACCACTGGTTGGTGGCTGCAATGCCAAGCAAGAGCCCGTCAGGCAGGCACTCGGGGTGGCAGTGTCAAATGGTCACAAGCAGATACACTCAAGGATCTCCGCCTGCAAACTTGAGCCGCACCTTGGCTAAAATTGCAATGCTATACAAAGCTGGGTATGGGCGTCGACAGGATTTTGCCTTCGGTGGAGCAAACCCATTGCATTACAAGGCAGAGGGGGGTGCCTGCCGACGCCCATGAGCTTTGAAACTGCAAATTATGCCACAAGCAGTGTGTAAAAAATTCCTGAGCCATTCTATTCTGTGAATGTAGGTGGACAGCGAAGCTTGAGTAATCAGTATGGACAACAAGAGGCTGCCCTACTACGAAAACAGAAAGGAACTGAAATTCCAAATGGAGAATGGCAACTCGTCTTGACGACGGGACCATCCTCCTGAGAGCCGGAGGACACTAGGCAGGCAAGTGTTTAGAACACCGACTAAGAGAGGGCGGTGCAAACCAATGCAGTGATGAGATGCGTTGTGGACAGTGTGCGACTTTGGTGGTAACCGCGTACTAATGAAACACACCGGGACAATCTTTTTCCAGGGCCTTGCATTGCGGACTGCCCCGTGCTTCGAAGCGACATAAAGCCTCGAGTTTTCACTCTTTCCAGGGCCTCGCATTGCAGACTGCCTCGGGCTTCAAAGTAACATGAAGCTTAGAGTTTTCACTCATGCACATGACAAGTACAGGGTACCCTAGTCTTACAAAGCTTCACTTTAAAATAGTGAGGAGTGGAAATGACATCACTCCGCATCCATGTTGCATCTAAACGTGGCCCCATTGTTACTTCTACAAGGTAGGCAGCAAAGGAGCCTGCACCAATGCAGACTTCAAATGCTGTTTTCTTCTTACTTGTTGCTCTAGTGAAACATAACAAACCAAGTCCTCAAAATGACCGTTATCAGCATTGTTGTAAAAGTCTACCCACACACAAATCTACTAGGCCAAGGCTTAGTTATGGACCCCAGCATCACCGAGCCAGTTGGGAAGCGATTTGGTCAAATAACTTTCCCGGCCTATTTCACAGTGCCAGCTGTAATAGCCAGACCGGTCACCTGGGGTTTCGTGTTGACATGCCTGGAAACAATCGGTTCATATATCTGGTTCACAGGTGGCCTTGAAAACACCTTACTTTAGACTTTCGGTCCAAAAATAGGCGATCGGGCATTTGCCACCAATGACTCAGCTCACACAATGACATACCACACTTGCTCTCTCCACCCCTCCTTTCCCTCTCACACTAAAGGATGCACTTCGTCGCACCCGTGTCGCCGCCTCACACTTTTACAGTCTCTGCACTCCTTTGTAAGCTCTTTCGGAGCCAAATAGGATGGCCAAAGCCCACAGAAACTAGAAGTGGCTACTCAAACCTTTGCTGACTAAATCAATCATGATGCAATGTTGCAGAATTGCCACTTTGACGGACCTGTCTTTCGAACAGATAATTCAAGCAGGGAACTAATCAAAACTTGCATTTGTTGCTTGCATTTACACCGCAACTGTTTATCACTATAGCAATGACTGCTCCTAGCTCCAATTTGCGGTAGGAACTAATTCCAGGAAATTGTGTAACAGATTTTTTAAACTAAACGGTAGTTGCTTTAAGATGGACACCCCGCTGCACAGTACTGTTCCGGAGCTTTACCGGTGTACAAAAAAAAAAATGTTACTCCTCTGTATGCTGTAATGTGAAATGCAGCAATTCGTCAGAAATTCCGCAAACCAACAAATTTATTTATGCCAAAATTTAACCAAGTAATCAAGTTAATAAAGGGGCTGACAACTGAAATTTGTAGTGTATATGCTCTACAAGCCCAACTGAGAGCATTACTTAAAACGTTTTACGCCGAAGCAGGCATTGCTCCCGATGTCGTGAAACATCTATAAGCGCATTTTTTGCACCCACCAACGTCACTTAGGCTGCCCGGCCAACCGTGACACTGAACAACAATGCAACTTGCTTTTATTTGCACATTGGAATATATTAAACCATGATTTGGGCTAAAACAGTGACACTATAACAATTTAGTACTATACACTCTTACTCTCGAGCCTGTTTGGGCAGAGGCTTGCTATTTTACACCAATAGAGGGCTCCATGGGTCAATGGGAGAAAGCAAGGCTGATTTAGCAGAGACATGAGGTAGCTTTTTATTTGGTTGGTAGATAACCAAGCAAACAGAGTCACCAGTAGCAGTGTTAAAATTACCAGACCTTCGGCAGTTATCATCCATTTAAATACGAGCTGGAATGAGCTTGCTGTTAAAAAGAAACACTGAAGCTCATGTAAGGTGGTATCTAGTAGTGCTTATGTTTGCCGAATAGGACAGCAGAACCAAATGTTTTCAACTGAAGAATGTTTGAACTGAAGAGGTTAACCACAAGACTATGTGCAAATATTTGCCACTATATTTCTGCCATGATTTACTGAAATTTTAGCTGGACAAACTGAACCTAGGCCCAATGATACGTCTACAGTTGTAATGACATGCTTAGGCATGAAATGTTGCTTTTGGTACCAGATCCCAATTATTCCCTTTACCTTAATTAAAATTACTTAACTGTATGAAAATATTGCGTTTCATATGCCTGAAGAATTTCAGTTTCAGAATATCAGAATTTTAATTTCATATCCCTGAAGAATTTCAGACCCTTTAAAATTATATCCTTTTGAGAATGGCAATGGGCCACCAAATATAACGTGTGCAGAGAGGGCGAGTAGAGAGAATTTATAAACTGAAACAAGAAAATGTGGTCCGATTTCGAGGGTCAAGCAATTTTAACTGCATGCTTGGAATAAATTAGGCCTAGCCCTGCTCTAGAGAACTTAAAGGAGCACTGACACCAATTTTTCGGCGTTAATATTATTGCACAGTTCGCTTCTTTCACTCAACAGAATACCCTGGCTGAAATATGAGCGGCCTGCAATGCGAAGAACATAGTTTAATTGGATCTCGTTTATCGCGCCGACGGAGCAGCGTGCGGAGCGGCACTCAGCAAATGGACATCAGCGTTACATCATCCAGTGAAAGCCAAAAGAAGTGACGTGGCAGCGCTCGTCAAAAACTCGTGACGTCACTTCGTGAGCGCTCGTCAAAAACTCGTGACGCCACGAGCGGCGAGCGGGCGGGCAACCCTCTCAAGCGGGCGCCGGTGACGTCCGCACAAAGCGGTGAGGTCAGGCATCGATAAAAGCAATAAAAGTGAAACATAAAATTTCCGTGTCAGTGCTCCTTTAAGTATATTACACTGCTGCAATCTCTCACAAGGCACAACTCAACATTGGGTGCTCGCTCGTCTGACACTCCAATTGCTCGCAGTTATGCTTGTAATGAAAAAGTTTTGTTAAATAACAGCTACTTTGGCTAAAGGTTAATATTAGAAAAATTGTTATACATGTATAATGTTTTAATATACTCAAAGCACCGTACAATTTCACCACTATTTACACTTCCCCCGTCCCCCTCCCAGTTTTAGAGAAATTTTATTTGTGCCACTCCCTCGTCTTTCTGGGCCCCATTAGGCTTTCGCTACTTCTTTTTTTTTTTGCACCTCAAAGGCCATATACACAAGTGAAGAAAAATAAAGTGGAATAAATTTGCAGTACATTTCTTTTTTTTCTTGTTCTAAAGGCCATTTGTGCAGACATCACAACCCAGTCCAAATTTGACATACTCATAGAACTTTTAAGCCCATAATTAAAACTGCCTATTGTTTCCATATAATTCTTAAAACCTTTTTAATTAGTGCTTTTAAAGTTGTCTGATCCCAATTAACAAGGTTTTACTTTATCCCTGAATTCGAGCGGTAAAACTTCACCTCTCGCAAATGCTTGGCGAAACTGAGCGACACGGCACTTGTGATTGATAACGCGATTAGGCAGGCACGGGACAATGCTCTCCAGCAGTTTCTGACCACGGAACGCCCTTTTCTGGCAACCGACGTCACTATAGTAAGAGCACCTGGTAAGTGTGTGTGACGATTTCTCTGCCCTTTATTCAGTTCCAACGTGGACGAGGTGCATAACAGGGGCACCTCCTTTCAAGCAACAGAAGGGAATCACCCAGACTGGCAACCTGCACTCGCTATGTTTTGTTTTAATGATAGCCTCGCACAAAACAAACAATTCGAACTCCCGTGTACACACTTTACATAATTAAAAGAGCTCACCACGGCTGTTATAACTACCCGTGGCTATCCAATGGGGATAACTACATTGTGGAACTGGTATGAAAATAATGGCTACTCGCAAACAATTCAATGCGAAGCCACTAAATCAATCTTTCCATAGACACTACTCGGGAAGTTTTGCAGCAAAATATACAACACGTAACCTACTCAAAATATCAGTAACAAATTGCTATAGCAGCTGGGCTCTGCACTGGCTAGGTTTGTTCTAATGACCACATGGTGCAAAACTTGAACAATTTGGGCACTAATGGATTTCACGTACTAATAAGAAAGCTCAGCATATCTTTAATGACTACTTGTGGCTACCAAATGGAGCTGATCCCATTGTGGAATGCAAGTAATGGCCACTCTATAAATTTTTAAGTACGAAGCAGGTAAAAAAAATTCCCTGTAGGCATTAAGTTTTGTAATACAATGCATAATGTATTAACACAGAGACTGCCAAACATCAGTAAACATACCACTACGGCACTTGAGCATTTTGACAAAAAAAATAGTTCGATTCAAATGTTTTACATTGAGCGGAACCCTACCATATAAAGAAAATAATTCATTTTTAAACGAAATTTTCCTTAAAAAGCTCGGAAGCTCTTTATCATTTCAGGGTCTTAAAACTACTGCCAAATGTTTTTTTCTTCATTGCATAAAACCGGCTGCAGCATGCTTGGTGTCAATTTTTTTTTTCGCAGAAGATTACGCTCAAACTATACCGCATAAAAAAAAGCTAAAGCTTCAGCTTTTTTTAGAAATCGCTTTTTTTATATTGCGTGCAGCAGTATGATACAGTAGGCGAGTAGGCACAATAAACGGCGTTTATTGCTCATGCTCACCCCGTGCACAGCAGGCAGTTTTCGCCGTTTGACATTTGCCGTAAAACGAACGACCACAGGACGAGCCTAGCAACCTATAAAACTACTTAAAACGCACTAAAAAGCGTAGTCCATGCAGCTTCAGTTAATTCGAACTGTGCTCTCTACGCCGCATCAGAGATTATGCGTTTCCGCGGGCTTCCCAGCTCCAAGCGGCAACACTGTAGCCGCAAGAAAGCGCCGCAAAGATTCAGGAGGCGCCGCATACGATCTGACGCAACTTAGCCCTAACGACGAAAGTGACGACCACCGGAGCGCAGGAAACGCTCAGACGATCAAGTTGCGTAGTATGCTGCCGCAATAAATAGGACAGTAAAGTTAGACCGCACGAGTTCTCGCCACATTCTACAGTCCGGTCGTTAAGCTCGATTTTCCTGCCGAGGTAACTGTATGAAAACACTACTTCCGTCAGCTAGCGCGCGCACAGCACCCGCCATGGTAGCTAACATACTACAAACAGACGCCATCTTGGGAGATGTTCTCAGGACCGCTCAACTCAAAAAGCTCGCAATCGTATTCGTCAAAGCAGATCGCGAAGACAACGAAAATTACTATGATCCGAGACATCGCCGCCGTCATCGCTACCACCTGACAGCCTTTCAACACCTCCGCGCGGCGAAAACCGCCGGAAAAGTTTTCTCATGACACTCATAGGGCGCCGCCATATTGGATGTGACGCCAAGAGCGCGCTATGATCAGCGTCTGATCTGTTGCTATAACTCAATAGAAAGTTCAAACTACATGCAAAATAATAGGTCATGCCCCCGTGACCTGCATGCAATAAATTAGAGAGTTGAAGAAATAATTTCAGCTCTGAGGGTCGTACTCCTGCACCAATAGACAATACACGGCGCCATGACGGTGAGCAGCACGGAAGCCAAGTCCGCCAAACTCCTTACATGTGTTGTAGACGTGAAGTTCATCCACTATCCCTTCGTTGCCTCCGCCGAACACAATCATTAAATCTTTGATAGCGACGGCTCGATGGCCATGACGAGGCCGCGGCGCCGGTCCTGTTGTATTTGTAACCCGCTTCCACTTCAATATGGGTGCCGCCATCTTGATTCATACCCACAATGCTTGTGTAGAAACCGAAGATGCCCGGATGATAAACAACATACAATATCAGTGCAGAGAGATGCATTTATTAATAGCAACTCTATTGGGAATAATTTTTAAAATTTTGCCGCGTTTTTTTAATATTTATGGTAATAAAATCTTGGGAAATATTTGGTTTTACTGAAACTTTTTTAGACGCATTTTCGACCACTCCCGATGGGCTGTGCAAGAATGTGCGCAGCAGTTGGCGCGAACGCCATGTTTTGTTCTTTTGAATTTTGTTTTTTTCTCTCTGCTATGCATGGCTATGCACCGTTGGCGCGTCCGCTCAGCTGATGTACGTCGCACCTGACAAAAAAAAGCAATCTAGTGTCGTTTGCACTTTTCCTAGTGCGGAACGCGGTATAGCGAGAAGCATAAAAGGGTTCCAACTTTTGTGCGCGCAGTGTGCTTCATTCGCTCAAAGTTTACGCAGAATTGAACATTTCTGCACCACTCCAGTGTTTCGCTGTGTTCCCCGATGAGGTTTTTTACCCTTCCTTGCTGTGTAAACAGAACAAACGCAAACAGATGGCTATTAAATGTTCTTACCATTTTGCTCTTCAGCGATGCCCTATCGTTAACGGCGAGAAAAGGCAGAGATTCGATATCTTTAGATGGCGATATTTCAGAGCGATGTTTTTAGTGGTCTGTTCAAAACGTTTTTCAGTGCCTTTGGTTATCTTTTACCGCGGCACAAAATTCACCGGTGAAATTATTCTGGTTGATAGTATTCCGCTGTCCAAATGTTAAAACAATGCACCCGTTAGAAATTTATTAGCTTGTCGACCTGCATTATCTTCAGTGGTGTAAAGATTTCCTTGCTTGATCCCCTAGATTGCCGGCTTTAGACACCGATTTCATCCTTTCTGCCTACCTAACCGCACCATGTTCCATCGCGTTCTTTTTAACGCGGCCCATGATAGACTTCGCCCCTCCCCGCAAACTTTATTTTACGATCCCTAGCTCCCGTATAAAAACGGTGCCAAGTCCCCAAACGGGAAAGCCCCCACGGAGAAAAGAAGGGAGGGGGTTCCAGTCAGTCACTCATAAAATTCCCGAGAAAGTTCCAGTCCTTTTCAAAAAAGAATATGGTACAGCTGGTGCTTTTGTTTGCACACTCAAACATGCAAGTGGTCAACAGCAACACTCGTTAAAATTTTGGTTTGTTTTTAGGGGGGTTTCCAGAGTCGTATCAGTTTACCATAGACCTCGCCTCAAGCCAGCCATTCCTAGCTCAGCACCGAATGGGGAAGGAAAGGCACGCGAGGAAACAGGCTAGGGAAGAGGTAGTTTATGTGGACAGTGGAGAGAACCCAAGGAGGTTGTATACAACCTCCTTGGAAGTACTGGCTTTTATGTGAATACCTCCATTCCCTATTTCAAATTACAGATCACCGGCTAGACGTGCTTTTTGCGGTACCAGCTGAGATGCGCCCAGTGGCAGTCCCGAAAATGGATGCGCAATCATTGTGAGATGATGTATATATAGTTTTTGCATGGCTAGACGAAACCGTGTTGCACATGCAAACACAGTTGAAACATTTGAAAACTTTTATGGACAAAAAAATATATACGGTGTCATTTTCTCGAGTGTGATATTCAGCGAAACCTACTGTCTTTGTCCAGGAATAAATTTTACAAGTGTGTTTTTGCTGTAAAGTAAAACGAAATATTCCTGATATACTAATGGTGCTTGGAAAAAAAAAGTATTCCTGTCAAAACACCCCATCGCTTACCCCCATTCCCAACCCTTCCCCAGAGCAGTGGGAGGGCCTGCTGTCAGCTCCCGTCACGCTGACCAGATCTTTCTGGTCACCCGTGCCAGGGCTGCAACCAAGGCCCAAGGGTACCTGGAGTGAGGTGAACCCACCTCACCAAGTGACGGCTCAACCACCACCGTTTGCTCTATTAAATGTTTATTCTCTCTCTCTCTCTTCTTCCCTCAGCTCAAAGTATTTGAGTGTAAGTGCGACATGGCATTGAGTCAATAACGAGCATTGATACTCAGCCATTTTATATTTAAAGCATTTAAGTCCCTCACAGTAAGAAAGGCCTACAATAGGTACTCGCAGTTATGAATATTTTAAACATAAAACTATATCCGAAATAAGGACTTATCCTAATACATTTTCCAAAACACGTCGAAATGACATGGGCACCAGTTTAGGCAGGTAACCTACACAAAACCAAGAACTCGCACAAACTATCAATCCACGGGAAACTGAATTACCAGATACTGAATCTACTAAACTGTCACGCTACAATTCTAACCACACAATACCATAACTGAACCAGCTTTCAAAAAGATTGATTTGCTTGAAGTGTTTAACGCGCCGACGCAACGCAGGCGATGAGGCGCGCCATGGTGGAGGGCTCCGGATTAATTTTGACCACCTGGGGATCTGTAATGTGCGCCGAAATCTCGTACACACGGGCATTTTTGCTTTTCGCCTCCATCAGAAAAGCGGGCGCCGCGAGCTTTCAAAAAGACATTAGGCATGTATTTCCTAGACATTCAATGAAATATTATCTTGCGTAAATAGTATCAGAAAATTAGCTATTTTTTGTTTGCATAACTGAGTACGCTTTTCTGTGGTTCTTGTGTGGTACTAAAATACGTAAAAATGCCCGACTTGCTCACTTGCACACTGCTGTACTACTCCCAATACTGGAAAATATTGTTGAAAAACAAACGAACCAATCTGTCTTCAACATCCCCTTACCCACCAAGCAAGTCAGATTGTTGCTTGGGACCTTCAACAGCAATCCCTCGTTCCAACTCCTCTACCCCCTTGGCATCACCAACCACCCTCCGACTTCATCCCGTCTCAACCCATACCCCATAGCTCTCGCCGAACCCGTATCAATCAAATTGCTACTCTTAAAGTTCAGACGACTCAAAGAAATCGATCTATTTACTGAAGCCAGCATCACTCCATTCGTTGTGAGCACAGCCTGGACGTCCCTCGATCTGCCATCCATTAATGGATCCCATGTGCATTACATCCCACATGCTACTCCGACTGAAGCTGAACTTTATGCGGTCACCGACGCTTCGGATTTCCTCACGTATGATAATATGGCACGACTAGCAATCCAAATCCATATCCTAACCGATTCCTTTCAAGCATTAAAAACCACCAAGAACCCCACTTCTACAAGCCTAACTGCCCACAAGATCATTCACAAGATAACCACACCCCACAGGAACGGCTCAAACGCTCGCATCAATTGGATACCGGGTCATGAGTGCGCCTCTTCACCGGAGAATCCTGCAGCTGAGCAGGAGAGTTTGTGCGTCCATATTTCCGCTGTTTCACCGATGCCTTCCTTCAATGCCTCCTCTTCACCTACTGTGCAAACACACCGCTACAACAAAGGGACGAAGCTCCGACTCAAAAACCTCACCCCTCACCCCCCCCTCCCTGTGTTCATTGCTGCTAAACCTAAACACCGAAGAGCTAGAGCCACCGAGGTATTCCTAAACAAGTAACTAGTCAACGCCAGCCATGCAGCCGAAACCGTACGCAAATAGTACGGGCCTACCACCACACCACACTGCCTGCAGTGCGGCTCCCCTACCAAAGCTGACCTGCACCATGCCTTTTGGTTTTGCTCCAAATTAAATCGCTATAGCAATTTCTCTCCCCCAACCAGCAATCCCATGATACCCCTAAATCCTCATTACGTGGACACTCCTACCCTTCATATAATCACACTATTTGGGCTATCAGAGAGATCTTGCTCAAACAATGGGTCTGCTCCCTCTCTTCCTATAACACCCAAAATACTACTGCCCACTGAAGACAAAGCACAAGTTTGGTTCATTCGAAAGATTGCCTCGTTAGAATCGTACTGACACCACTTTTAACGCAAACTTCACTCAAATAAGCTACATAATTAGGAAAAAAGGAAATGGCCATGCGACCCACTAGCTCATTTCCTTCAACAGAACCTATGATGTCATACCACCACTCGGCGATTGGCGGAGAGGCCGGCAAAAGCAACGCAATTAGACAGAGCTTATCAGCTTACTGAACGAGCTATCTGTGCTTAAATTTAACAAACATTCTTTTTATATCAGTAAGAATGGTGAGACAACAGTGGAAGTTACAAAAGGACATATAAACATAGAAGTACCAATGCGTACTGCTGTTGGTACTGTGCGCACTTTGCTTGGCTTAGCTGCACAGCACTGCGGGGTTTCGGGTTGTCTCAGATGACACTGGCCGATTGACGAAAGCACGGTGTCTTACAAGACCATATTTGTCGATCGAGCACTATTTTCACGAAACGATTATTTTCTCCCAAAACAAAAACAAGCCAGCTTTAAATACGGTCAAAAACAAACCCAAGGCAGAAAACGGGTTGCAACAGTATGATGGCGCCATCTAGGTTTACTAACGTAAACAAGGCTTTGGAATTGGCTGCACAGCGGTCGGTTCCCGTGATGTCATTGCAGATTACGATAACACACGATTTAGCGGCAAAATCAAAATTTTAACCTAAATTGATTAATTTGACAGTGAAGAAAGCGTCATTTGTATCTGGAGAAGCGCTGGGGCACTATAAAACATGAAATCTTTTGAATAAAACAAACATATTTTGTTTTCATGGCTCTTTTAATAACCTTTCCCCAACAGGCCTAGAGCCTTTGTTACCAATAAAGGCTTTTCTCTTTCCCTCTCTCTGTTATTTCACACAGAACTGCGCCCGAAAAAGGGTGTGGCTGGAGAAGAGATGTTTCTGTCCGGCTTTTTATTGTCTTTCTGACAGCCCCCTCAAAAACTGCACCAATGCCCCCTTGACTGTAATTTTTTTATAGCTCACGTACCACTGTACGTATTGTCCAAAATAAATAAAAAGAAAAGAAACATTGCCACTGAAATACAAAATCTACGTGATACCAGAGTCCTTCATTGCCTTTCTGGTCATGAAACTTCGCCACCACGCTATGGGCGAGCTTTTTGCTGCCGCGCCACGGCGCTGGTGTTGATCGGAGGGCAGCTGGGGGCGTGGTCAGAGCGCGTATGGCAGAGAACGGACCATGGAGTAAGATAAAACAGACGCTCGCCGCCTTATCAGCAGTGCGCTTTCACTTTACGCGTCGTGGACCGCTCAAGTGGACCTATCATTTTGTGAGTGGCGAAAAAAATTTGCTGTGAACGGGCATGCTGCTACTGCGTTCCTGCCTGCTGGTCTCGCTTCAGAGCAGTGGCGGCTGCCCGATGCCCTCCGATCTGCGGTGGCGCCACTCGCGGTAGCCTTTGTCCCGTACGAAACTTGGGCAGGAGTTTCATGACCAGAGAAGAATTGATACATTCAACAGCTGTGTAGTGGCACACACACGCACGTTGAGGGAGGGGGCAGAATACAAAGGAAATGATAGCTGCACGTAACTGGTTACAACAAAGTTCAGTTTCTTTTACTACAGACCTTAACGCTACACCAAAGTTCAGTCTACCAACTCGTGCAATGGCGGTGAATGCCAACTTGACCTTGGACCCTGGACACATTTGGTTAGAACAAACCAACCAAGCTCGCACACACACACAGACGCTCCAAAAAGACAAAAAGGGAAAAATTCGTGTGTTCAAAGTCACAGTGTTTATTTACAAACAAGCCAGGGAGAGCCCGCCCCGGCTGCAAGCTATACGCTCACAATGTCGAGGCACACGCCCGCAAGGACAGAAGGGGCGTGCTCTCTGTTTTGACTAGCTCTTGATGGCCAGCTTGTTGGCATTGGTTGTGGCCGAGCTGTGCAACCTCGCTGCTTGTGCTTCAACTGGGAACAACAAGGCGGATAACAGGACCACGGTAAGACAAAGCCATCAGACTGCTGAGCAGCTAGTGAACTGCTGGGTGGCATTTGTAGAGCAGTGAAGGGGGCTACTAACATAGCGTGAACTCATTCCTTTCTCTATTGCTCTCTTTTTGAAGATTAACGCTAATTAATTTTGCGTCCTGTGGTCCTCGGTCATGCTTGAAATTTTCACACAATCGAGCATTTTCGGATGAATGTGAATAGGGTGACCATATTTTCCACGTTAATAAAGCAAAACAATCTATGAAGGAGGAACATCTTTGCACTGATTGAAATCGGAAAATGTACAGCGTAGAAAATGTGGTGCTTTCCGATGATAATAGACTCCACAAACACCAGCTGCAGCAAGCTCATTAGTGGCACAAATAAACCTTGCTGGCTAGTGAATTTTTTCAAACAATGAGTAACTTGCAACAGAACAGATGCACTGAGGAAACTTAATCGAAGCAATGGTCCCAAACTGTGCTTCAACGGCAATGTTTTGACGATACCTCAATTTTTATGCGACAGCATCGGGACGAATGAAACTTTTTTTAGCACCAATAGCTGAACTTAGTAGCTACTGACTTTGGAGTTCAGGATGTAAGGCAAAAGAGTGTGTTATGTGTACTTGGGGCAAAATAATGCAGCACAGTGAAATGAACCCTGAAAATTGACACATTTCATCACACTAATGATCCTTAAGCTCACTAGGTACACCAAACAATCCATCCTCTATTCAGTTTCACCTACACAGTGCAAGAGGCCCTACTGGGCTCGCAAGCATCACTCTATTGTCATATCAACAGGGTTGTTCGTTTCCGGGTAAAACCCGATTTATACACCTCGAAGATGTTTCAGGAGAATGGGTTAAACCAAATTTCTCCCCGAATGGACCTTTTTAAAGCAGCGACCTGCACAATTGTGGGCTGATTGTCCGCCTGTTCTCAACTAGTACTTGCTGGAAGCAAGCTGCAGAAACACAGCTCTCGAACTCATTGGGTTGTAGGGTTTAACGTGCCGACGCAACGCAGGCTATGAGGTGCGCTGTAGTGGAGGGCTCCGGATTAATTTTGACCACCTGGGGATCTTTAAGGTGCGCCGAAATCTCGTACACACGGGTGTGTTTGCTTTTCGCCTCCATCAGAAAAGCGGCCGCCGCGGCCGGGAATCGAACCCGCGACCTCGTGCTCAGCAGCGCACCGCCTTAGCCACTGAGCCACCGCGGCGGGTGCTTTTGAACTCATTGAATGTTGGCATGACTCTGCCACTCGCTACCCCAGGCTGGCAATTGCTGCACTGACATTGTTGTGCGTAGCTAAAGCAAGCTGTGATGTCGAGAGAACTTTTTACCAGCTGAGATACGTTCCACGATCGGACAGGTCCCGAATGAAGGCCGACATGCTGCACATGCAGATGATAATGTATGCAATGAAAGATGTGTAAAAAATCGATGACTGGCTTTTTCTGAATAGAGTGTTTCAATTCTTTCAAGTTATCGATGCTCTTCACTGTCATCATTGCTGATTCATTTCCAAGGAAGCACCAAATTTTTGAGAGTATTTACAAGAAAATCCTATTGTCGCCCCGATTACCAGCTTAAAACAAGCCGAAATTTGAACTCGTTAGGGTTAAGAAGCTCGTGATACCTCCTGATGAAACAAACTGAGTGTATTACATAGTGCACCTGCAGATTTAACCCGAGTAAAAAAAAAAAAAAACGAATCCGGGATGGTTTATAAAAAAAACCGGATTTCTTCCTGATTATCAGTTTAAAAACTAGCACCCGATTTTTACCCACCAATGTAAAAAATATATAAAACCCGAAAACGAACAACCCTACATATCAAGCATGTAAAAAAAAAAAACACTCCAACTGTCTTTGTTTTGATAAACTTGGCAAACAACAAAACTCAGAAATTCAAGACAAAGTGGACACACTCTCAAGTAACGAAGAGTTGGCTACCTTACGGGAAAAAATATGGCACTCAGCAAATGCATATGTACTTCCTATGCAAGTCAGGGGGGCAGAAACTTGGAGCTTCACTAAGCACCATGAGACAAAACTTTGGTCAGCTCAAAGAGCCATGGACATGAACATGACAGGCGTTGTAACGCCCAGAGATTTGGGAAGCGAGCATCACAGATTGACATCCACCCCAAGTACTATGTGGGATGGGAGCCAAACCTTACACCCCAAGCATGTGGGTGGGAGCCAACCCTCATAACCGCGCACTTTCATCAGCCACACAGCGGCCCTAAGAGCTGTCATGCCCTCTGCTTTCTGATCCAGCTACAGGCAGTGCGGGGGGTTGGGTGTGTTTGTACCGCAATCGAGGCAGTGGGGTGCAACGCATGCAACGCCTAGCATCTCGAAGGCCGCCACTACGCCGTCATGGGTTTTGGCTCCCCCAGCCCCGGCAGCAGCAGCCGACGTTGCTGGCTGTGCTGCTGCTGCACCTTGAAGTAGGTGTAGAGTCCCACTCCGACCAGTGTGCACACAATGCCAATGGCCTGCTCCGTGTGCACGGGGTCCTGGAAGATGATGAAGCCCCCGAGCAGCACCAGGATGAGCTTCAGGTGGCCCGCCACATTGTAGCTGCCGTCAGCAGGGTCAAGGGTCAACACTCGGGCTCTGGGCCGTGTCAAGCAGCACACAATTGTTAAGATTGTACCTGAATTCCAGAAAGAAAGGTGCCAGGGTGGACTGAGTTTCTTTGAGGAGGAAAAATAGATAAATATTATCGTTACCCCCCCAAAAGCACCCAAAAGTTAAACAACTCTCTGATGTACACTTGCAGTTGAAAAAAAAAAAAAAAAAATCCTGGTTTTGGGTTCAACTACAAGTAGTAAAACAACCTTTCTACGAGCATAAATATCGAAGATGGTAGTGTGGCTTTTTCTGTTTTACGATTTGGCTGCACTTCGCACGAGTGAAATAACGAGAAGTACACCTCTCCCACAGGCCGGATTCAGGCAGGCCGAAATACATTAGTAACTCCACCATTTTATTTTGCCAGACTCAGCGCTGGGGATTTCGTCAAACACTGGCACATTCTTTAACAGCTGGCAAAACCTCGGCATCTTAACTGCCGCTCCACAGATCTCAGCACAGTACACCAACCCTATAGAAGCAACCGCTTGCATGTACAGTGCACAACACTCCTGTCTATAACACTGAGTTCGACTTCAACTAGTTACCTCTCAGAACTGCAGACTAAAACTTTTCACAAAAAAATGCTGAGGGCCAAAATATACAGTTAAGACTTCAGAATGACACAATAGTTTTCTTTCAAATGCTTTTCGGCCGAGGCAAGATAAGCCTATAAGTACGAAACCAGAGTTTTAGACAAGTGTGTTGCTCTCTGTGCTTCGCCCAAATAAACATGCACGGAATTCTGCAAAAGAGATACGCCAGCTCCCATTGGTGCGCCTCCCAAATCGAGCATCCTCCAAAACGTCCTGCTCTAGATTTACTACAATAGATCACGGAATGCTCCACCAGTCTTGTCAGCATACAATGTAAAGCCATAATCCGCGTCTGACATAACTAAAGCTAATTTTCTATTTATAAAAAAATTACCATGAATTTTGCGTCATTCCCCAGTAGACAGGGCACAACATGGCCCCGATGACAACCTAAAGGAAGGCTGAGAAACAGGCATGCCATTAGGAGGGAAACACATGGAATTCGCACCACCCGCACATGAATTTCCCCCAAGAAGCACTGTCCCATTTAATCAATGCTTGCAAAGAGAATCGTGGTTTTTAGTTCCAGGCCACTGCACTCAAATATTTGATTAGGATGAAGCCGTGCTCAAAATTCACCGATAGCTTTGCAACAAGCTTCCATAATGAAGCTTCACTGCACAACTTTTTATATGGGTTACAGTGCCTAAGAGCAAGCTGCATCCAGCACTTAAACTAACTGAAAAAAATTAGATGCTTACAACAACCCCTGGGTCGTAACGGGTGCAGTAACACAAGGTCTGGGTTAGTTTATACTGCCAGTTCAGTTTCTAGCTGTCCTGTATCTTGTCACCAGCAAAAACATGGGCACAGTGTGCTTGTTTTGGACCAGTGGCCTTGTATCTAGCAACAAAATGCATACATTTCTACACCACCACGGTGGGTGAAGTTTATGCTTATTCAGACTACTTTTCCTCGACAGAATTAACAGGGGAACCAAAAAAAACGTTTCTTGGCCAGGGGGTGGCCTTGTCAAAGTTCCAACCTGTTTCCGCCACGAATTTACTGCTGCTGCTTCTTCCTTGCTGTCGGTACAGTGCAACGATAATCAAGGATACGTGACCGCTGAGGTGTTCCCTATGATCCAGTAGATGGAGAGGTTCACCAGGAAGGCCACGACTCCCGTCAGCAGCACCAGGAGCTGCAATGAGAGCCTCTGCTCAGTTTCTAGCAGGTGTCAGAGCATGCCCGCCAAAATGCCGCAACATCTTGTACCCAACCCACTTATCACCCAGGCAAGCAACCACACGCACGCTTAGCAACACAGCAGCTATCCTCAGGTGAGCCTAAGGCTTAAATAAAAACCGCCATAGTCCGCTGGGCTCAGACGTATAACTCCCCCATCACCCCACTTCACTCGCACCTTTGCCAGTGCACCTAACACGTACACACTGTGAAGGATACACACACGTATAAGACGCCTGCATACACCATCACACCCTCACATAATGCCCCTTTTCCTTGCGGCCCTTGAGGTAACCGGAACAAGTAAATAAGTACCCTCTCGGCTTAGCCGCATACAGAAGACGAACAGGGAGAAAAGTCCTTGCTAACGAGGCGTATGCGACACCAGGCCACTCACATACACCCTCTGTAATGTGGACACCATCCTAACCTCTCTCACCTCTCCGCCTTTGCCACAAAGAGAACCGTATACACCAACCACCAAACAGTCCTGCAATACAGCTAGGCACCACAGCAGCTACTTCACTCCGATTCTAACCTAGAGTGTACTGCAGTGTACGCTACCACCAACGTTCTCTACAAAGAAATGTAGGGTGGGTTGATTTTCTAGTTGTAAGGACTGAAGCCAAAGATGTCCACCAGCTACAAATTCGTCTGCATGGTGTCTCAATGTGGACAAACACTTTACTATAATCATCATCTCCCCACCAAGGCCTTTGGCCTTCTTATCAATAAAGGTAATGTCTTCATTTATTCTCTCTCCCTCTTGTTCGAGAATTTCATTCAAACTGTACCAACTCGTACACCCTCCCCATCGGCTATATCTAACCTCACAAAAGTGGTTCCATCCATGCTGCAATACAAGTTTTCTACTTTTAATATCCACGAACACCTCAGGCTGCACTCAATCTTGGTTCAGAGTAACAAACAAATCAAGTTCAAACTAATCAAACCAATCAACAAAACAAATCAAACTAATTGTAAGCAGGGAGAGTGGCTGGCCAGAAGTCGAGGGAGGGGGAGGGGGGAGAGAGTGCAGCTTCCTGGGTCAGCTGGTGATAATGCTGAAGCTTGGGAAAAAAACTAGTGAAAAATTAGACGTAAACACAAAGCAAAGTTTCGGTGTGGGCTAGTTGGTAGCGGTAATCTAGTCGGATTACTGGTTGGTAGCGCTTGTGCCCGTCGCTAGAGCTCCCTGTGTCCTCTGTCATTTTTTCTTTTGCGCTACTCGAAGTCATGGACAAAGCAGAGAAAAGCCAGCGCGTGTGTTGTCTTTGCCACCCACCAGGTGGTACTTGGTCCAGGACTGGTGGAAGCAGCCACCGGGGCCCCAGGGTGGCTCCACCAGCGGAACCAGCACCATCAGCATCGCAGCCGACAGGGGAGCCTGGTAGTACAGCAGCTGCATCGAGTTCACCTGGAACTCCTTCTGCTTCTCACCCACCCACTGCACCAGGCGGGCAGGCAGACATTTCCATTACTCATTGCAACTGTCCGTGCCAACAGGGTTTTTGCAGAGGCACTTTACATCACCATGAACATCTTCGTCAAGAGGCATTGCTCGCCATCCACTGCAGCAGGATCTCTCCCAAAGTCCCCCCCCCCCATGCTGCTACTTCTGCCAGTGTCTTTCGTGAATGCTTTTTTACCTGTCCAGGCAACACATTTTTTTTCCTCACGCTACTCTTCATGTTGTCACTTGGTATTTCATCGATTGCTTGCACAGAACTACTGTTAATCCTGCACATCACACGTCCTGTCTACAACTTCCTTTTGATTTGGGCTGGAGGTACCCCCTCTTCCCAACCCCTGCTTTCCAAATTTTGTCCAGTTGCCAAATATTCTCAACTCCGCTGCAGTATCCGTTCGTACACGGTTATTTAGTGGGCATGCATGACACATCGACCAAAAGAAAAGTGCGCAGCAGCCAGCTTTCTAACGCAGGGCTAGGACGAAGACATGGAACACCACAACGAAGAAGCAGCAAGACTACCCACAGAGACAAGGTCCAGCACGTGCCACGTTCCCCTAGGAGCGTGAGACGACCGGTGCTCGCCTTCGGGCTCACAGCACGGCCGCTGCCTCCGTGGGGCAAGCGGGCACGCAAGAGTCTCCCCTCCCACACCCCCTCCCCCTGAACTGCCGGATCGATTCAATAAAGTTGTTTCTCTCTCTCTCTCAATCAGGAGCTCAGCAAGCAGCAACACACTGCACTCTGGTGGAGTACTTGGAGTGCAAAGCTGTTGTAACTTGCAAAGCTGTTCTGAAGAATCGAGTGCGACAAAATTTTGCCTGAAGAAAGGCGAGGCAGTGAGCTAAACTGCACAACTTCTTCCAAGAGTGTCCACCACGCTCTATTAGTTCAAGTAATACTGCAACAATTCGCACATTCTGTAGTACACTTGTCTGCAATGCATACGCAGGATGAAGAGGGAAAACGTTAGTTTTTTTATATATATAGCAGGGTTGCTCATTTTTACGGAGAAGCTACAAGTTCATTAAAACATGCAACTTGAGCGCAGCTTTGGGAGCTGTTCATTCAGATTTAGCTTTGGAACGCAATATAATTACTAAAAAAAAAACATTTCAATCTCAGCTAAACAACCACTATGTTTTAAATTAAATAAATTTCACTTAGATTGTTCAGTGCACATTTCCAGGTTCTTTCGCACATGAGTGTAATAAGCTTCCCGATGGTATCCCAGAGGCTGAGGCACCACAAAGCACACGCACCACTTGGTAGAGAGAGGTGACCACCACTCCAGCCAAGGCGTACATTGTACCCAAGAGGTTGAACCGGATGTCATAGAAGGTGCTCAGGTACACACCCACCGACAGTGGTATCTGCAGAGAACAGGCCTCGGATTAGGCTCACACAGAGAGCGGCCACGTTTGAAAATTGATGATGGCCGCGGCAGCAGAGAGGTGTAGGCAAAGCATAAAGTTTCAGGCTACATTTGGGTTCAAAACACATTGGTAGTCGAGCATTTTAGATGTGCCTATGCTACCCAGAATAAGCACAGACACAATTGAAAATTGCAGTAACTGCGTATATGTCTTCGACTCTTTCAATGTTCTTTACCGAGCTCAAGCAATAGTGGAAGAAGCAAGGTTATCTGTAGCGGGGGTTTTAGGGATTGGCCTTACAGTTGTAGGCACCCATAGTTGTAGTCCAACTGGGGGAAAATCTTTCATTCAAAAAATTTGGGAAAGACATTTGGTTAGCGGGATGTGCTTCCTTGCAGAAATGACATGAAAACACACAGTGCAAATTCTAAGTGAGCTTGTCTTTGTGTTCCCGGGAAAGGTTAGAACTGCTCCACTTCCGCAGTAAGGTTCTAGGCAGTGATGCCTTTTGATTTCATAGCCTGCTGAAACAAAGTTAAATGTGCCTGGTTTTGAAACACCCCATTACTTCAGAAGCCAGCAAAAGTGCACCAATGATGTACAACAATAATTTCTTATGTTTTGACTCTCATGCTCCATGTATTCGGGATGTTCACCTTCTGCTATGGGGACCATGGTGGGCTCCTAAAAAATTGCCGCAATGTTACTGGAATCCCCCTGAAAAACCTATTAACCTCTAAGCCACAACCACGCAGATGCTGAAATTTTAACGTTACTTCAGGGTCACAGTTACCTGTGGCTTGCATGTTCATAACAATTCAAGATGGTACTCAGTAAATATTGTGCACAGTTTACACATGATAGCAGTCTTGGGCAGTAACTAGTTACTAGTAACGCGTTACCGGTAACTAGTTACTTTTTTCAGTAACTTGTAACTGTAACTAGTTACT
Source organism: Haemaphysalis longicornis (assembly GCA_013339765.2). Lineage (NCBI taxonomy): Eukaryota > Metazoa > Arthropoda > Arachnida > Ixodida > Ixodidae > Haemaphysalis > Haemaphysalis longicornis. The sequence continues at coordinate 25,306,933 of CM023456.1, forward strand.
TTTAAGTTAGAGGAACTTGTAACTGTAACACTGTTACTTTTTTGTGGAGTAACTGTAACGAGAAGTATCGTTACAGTTACTTTATTTCTATAAAAAAATTACCCAACAGCAACACTCATTAACGGCCGATATTCAGTTAGCGCGTTTCACTTTTTCGGCCTTTCTTCCGCAGAACCTTCGTCTAGTTCAGTGATTCTCAAATGGGGTTCCACGGGCCCCTGGGGGTCCACGAGAGCATTTGAGGGGTCCACGAAGTCCACCTCAAAACTTTTACTCCCGCCATTCTTTTCTCGATCTTGCCAGCACTTTCTTGCAATGCAAAAAAGTGGCTTTGCCGCATGACATGTACGTTTAGTTTCTCCGCGCAGCACCTATTTTAACATCTGCTTTTTGCACGACACGCCAGCTATGAGAAGGAAAAAAGCAGACACAGAAGAGGCAACGTGTAGGTGTTTAGAAGAATTTTAGATTCAAGACCAGATTGTTTAACATGGTGCGCATCGTCATTGGCGTCAACCATAAAAGGCGGGCATCGAATAAGTGTGTGGGCGACGTAGGCTGCAAGTAGAAATTGTTTGACATTATGACACCAATCAATATAGGCTCCATCGTGGGGTCCCCCATCACTTTCGCAAGCACAAAACGGGTCCCCGGGACAGACATGGCTGAGAACCACTGGTCTAGTTCATCTATGCCAGCTCACTCCCTTCGAATGGGTGAAAAACATCTGGACTAGAAATGTTTAGGCATGCACGTGTGCGTGGTGTCTTACGCGGTCTACTAAGGGCTCGAAGTTTCTAAGTCTAAGATGCAGTATTTTCCTCAGCAGCAGGCGAACAGAAAAACAAACACCCATAAACACTGCACAACGCACTGAAACCTTTGCACTTTCGCGGAAGCCTGGAAAACTCCGGGCAGGGCGTCGCTTTCTCATTAGCGACGTGCAGCCCCGTCTGTGGGGTCATAAAACGCCGCGGGAGTCTCTCAGCGGCCTCGCGCTCGTCCAGCCCTGTGCGCACTGTAGAGCGTTCGATTCACAAGTCGCCGTTGCTTGCGACCATTGTGCTCTTTAGAGACGCCTGGCCGTATTTGGGACCCCGCGTTTGGGACCCCTGGTCTAGAGGCTTCATCGAGCTGTCAACAGTACTCGAACGAGGTCGAGGAAGTAATAAATTTCACGCCCCTCCACACATACGACGACCCCAACGATGGTGGCCCCCGAGTGCCCTCACACCAGCCAGCATCTTGGCCGGCAGACGTCTGACCACACTGCCACTGCACGAAGAAATGTTCTTGGAAAGCCTCTCGACTTCGTTTCGAGGGCTGTGGCCGAAACGAAAACAGTAGCTACATCTGATTCTGAATATGGGGTGCAAGGAATACTTTGGCGAGCTTCGTTCGGCCTACGCCTCAAAGCAAACGAAGGGAGGGGCTCCTGGGATCGGCGACGTGGTTGCTGTGGAAGGCTGGGATTGTGAGAGCAGTGTTTCCCGGTCTAGACGGCGAAATCCGCCTTTGTGAGGACAGGGGGGAGGAGGGGGAGGGAGGGGACAGTAAAGCGTTTATTTCAGTTTCTATTCCCTTTGGAAATATCTTGTCTCATTCCGGGAAGGGGGTTGGCTGGGGGTTGGGGCGGGAGAACAACTCTGAGGGCCCACAGACAAACGTCGCTTCGGCAATGGCTCAAATTGGTCTCCGTCTCCGACCACAAGCACGAAATAAAAAGTTAACAAAGCGCATTTTTAGAGTATGTTTCAAAAACACCTCGACAACCGATGCACTCCCACGTCCGTTTCCCCATTCCTCCAAGGGCCTTACGTCGATCCGCCACCTTCGCCCCCTTTTTCCCATACTCTCTCACTACGCGGGGCGGACAAGCGACGGCATTGCAGGCGAAAATAAATTAAGTTGACATTGAAAGATTGTTTCGGCAGTGTTGTCATCCAGCTCGCTATAGTATAAATTCGGCCTCTCTGATTCCAATTTTGAAAAACAACTAATTCTGTGCTACAATGATGTTTGCAAATAAATTTCTTACAGCGAGAGTGCAGCAACAAAAAAATAAAGTTCTTTATGATGGATAGCAAAACTTCTGTAATAAAAAAAAATGAGGCGTACACAACGATTGATGGTTTGGGCATGAGAGTGCATCATTTTAGGTTCCCCTCGTGTAGGCTTTACTACGTGTAATTTTTACTACCTTCATGCCTTCGTACGTTTCTATTAAATAAGCCAAATCTTTTCAGTAACGCAAAAGTAACGACGTTACTTTTTTGCAGTAACTGTAACTGTAACTAGTTACTTTTCGAAAATTCGTAACTGTAACTGTAACAGAGTTACTTTTTTTGGTTAGGTAACTGTAACTGTAACACTGTTACTTTTTTTCGGTAACGTGCCCATGACTGCATGATAGTGCTAGCACAGCTGACCATAATGGGAGAGGTCTCAAATTATAAGTCAAATATACCTCCAAATGCCATCCTTTTTGCAGCTACGTGATACGAGGTATCACGATCAAACAGTTTTCCTATTGAATCTACGGCTTTTTTTTCTAGCAAAGGTACCATAAGCAAACGGCTACATCTTTAAAAACCAAGTAAAACAAAGCAGTTTTCTTGGTGGGGGAAAAAACAAGAGCCCTGTGTGTGCAATTTTGGTTAATAATCCCCAAGGTGGTCAAAATAAGTTTGTAGCCCTCTGCTAGCTACGACCTGCATCATAACTCATAATTTAGTAGTTTTGGTGTGCTGAGCAAAAGAATGCGGGATCGATTCCCAGCCGCCGCGGTTGCTTTTCTGATGGAAGTGAAAGCAAAAACGCCCGTGTGTCCAAGATTTCGGCACACGTCCCTAGGTGGTCATATTGATTCGGAGCCCTCCACTACGGCGTGCCTCATCACTTGTGTAGCGTCGGTGCATTAAACATCATAATCAAAGTAGTTTTGGTGTATAGCACCTAGTGTTCAGAAAGTGAAACAGAAGCAAAGTGCTCAGAACTGATCAACATTAGGTTTAGATAATGTGGCCTTCATAGCTTTTGATTTTGGTATACAGCCAAAATCAAGTTTGGTTGGTTGATATCGATTCAAATCTTTGTCTACAGTGGTGCCATAGCCACACCTCCCCACTCTTTTTCTGTCCTAGAAACAAAGACAATTAATTGTAAAACAAAGTTGCGAAGTTATCTTTTCTTTCAAAATGATGGGAGAGGGAGGAATTCATAAACCCCACTGCAGAAATTTGTTAATGCCCTGGTGCGACTCGCTTCCGACAATTAACAGCTCAGGCCGATGCCTTCTTGGTCACAAGCGAGGGGGCACAGAGTAGGTAACAGCTTTCTATCATTTCTTTTTAGTTTTTACACTGCCTGTTTGTAAAACTGCCTCAATAATTTGTATGTTTTGTACTTCTGCCCACAGCACAACCTGTTGAGTGAGAAACTTGATTGGTATCGCATGTGGCAGGGCAATATGAAAGGTGCGGGCCGAGCAAAGCAATCGAGCTATTCTCACGTTTCGACCGGTCTTTTTGGGGACCAATCTTTTTCACCAGTCGAAATGTTAGTTGTTTTTAGAGGGGTAACTGCATGAAGTGATCTTGGTGAAGTACGCAAGAAAACGTAACTCTGTGGGTGCAGAGACCTATTCACGTAGGCAACAGCAGCAACACTACCACCAGGGCTTTCCGTCCCCGACTTGCCGCAATGCTCGCTTCTGATTGGCCAATACCGAGCTATGCGACAGACTTCAGCGACAGAGGGCCTGGTCACTGCTGCCTACTACCAGGCACCATAGAGTTGCTCACCAACATCACTCCATGTGGTTACTTCTCAAAGCACTGCAACTTCTAACAGATTTCCACTTATGTATTGCCTGAAACGAGCCCCAAGTTTATTTTTTCTGTTACCTTGAAAATGGTTCACCGATACTACTTTGTGTACGTGTATATTCTTTCTAAAACTAAAATCGGCCCCTTTAGAAAGGCGACGCCCGAAAAAAGCTTCAGCTGAAAAAAAGTGTGTCGGGCTTCACAATATGCTTCCAAAACATTCGACATGAAAGCACACGTTGTGAAGAGAGTGATGGAGTAGGCCCTGCAAGTACAAAGAACGACTTTCCCGCGGCTTCGTGACCGCACGCACAAGAGCTGCTCTAACTTCCGCTGGGAGCACATACGGTAACTCTAACCAGCCGATGCGCTCGGCCAGTGCTCGAATGACATATCTGGGCGGGGCACAGGATGACAACGCTCACTGCTCTGTCGTCTGCGATCCGGCGGCGTAGGAGCAAACCAACATGTTGTGGGTACTTCACCAACCATTGGAGGCAAATAATGTTACTCTTAAAAATAACCGTGCTAGAGCGGGTGCCTCTGGCTAATTCAAGGAACTAGGCGAATTCAAACTCAGCTGCTGCAACTAGAGGCACTTCAACGGCACCTCGATGCTTCTCGATACCGACCAATGTGAGCTTGATGCTGAGCGGGAACGTCTTGTTGTACCAGAAGTACTGGATGAACATGATGGTCGGCGTCGTGAGATTCTTGATCACCTGGTAGGTGCCCACCGTGTTGTGGCCCAGCGACAGGTTGGTCAACACCACGAAGCCGCAGAACGTCGTCGCCAACGGCATCATGTCGCGCAACGGAAGCTGTTTCACTTGGAAAACGTTGAACGCGCGGCAGACGAGCAGGCCAACGAAGGTCATTACGAAGTGGTACATGGTCATAGTCACGTTCGGAAAGTTCACGTACAAGTACACCCATTTGTTCAGAATTACGATCACAATGGACAGAATGATGTTCCACGATATGCACAGCAACGCAGTGCCTCTCGTTTTGAAGCTCGGGTCCAGATGGCTTTTTGCGTCCTGTGTCATTACCGGGCTTGAAAATGCAGCGCTCAACAAACATCCAAATAGAAAGCTAATTCAAAACTGTTCCATGCGTCCTGTGACAGCTCAGGTGGCCAGCAATGATGCGGAACAGCAAGCGCAGCGCGCGGTTAGGAGGTGTGCCGGCAGTGCCGGTTTTCTCAGAGGCAGAGCGCCTCAGACCTCAGACCGATCAGACGGGATCAGATTGACGGAGTCGCTCAGAGCCAACGTTTTTATTCAGAGCAACCAGCTTTCCGCACGAATATTAAAATATAAGTTAATACACACTTTTTTTTTGCTTTTTTAGTTGTATTTTAATGAGACAGCAATAAAAAAAAGATTTTTATTGAGTAAATGCAAAAAAGTTTGACTACGACTCTGCTTAAACGGCTGAAACCCATTAACTTAGCGCGAATCTGTGCTCGCTCGTCTGCTCAAAAACAAGCCTTGGCCAAGTGTACTTCACGCGAAGTAGTCTTTCTTTCTTCTCTATGCGACAAGTAACAGCAAGGACGAGACGAGTTTTAATTAATTCTGTTGTAAAAACTTTGCATGTGGCAGATACGTTGTCAAACATTTTCATTTCTTGCTTTTAATGGGTACGCCAAGAGAACGTGCCTTAGTCTCGAAGTCACTGGTTTTGATGTTGCAAGCTCTACGCGGCCGCAAGACGACAGTTGAACTTCGGAACGAGCTTATAATCTGGGGTACCGTCGACCGTGTGGATGCGTAAGTCTTTGTAACGCCAGAGTTGTGCATGCTGCTGGTTGTCTTGTGCTGAAAATGTCTGCGATATGCAAATGGCGCGAATTGCAACGCCTGCTCTAGAAGTTGTGGCAGGCAAAGCGAGCGTGTTTGCTGTGTGGTGCGAATTATTTGTATTAGGATTAAGCATTGAACGTATAAATTATATAACAATAATAAGGAAGGCGCGGGCAGTGGACAAGGGCTGTCAAAAATTTCAATGTGGCTTGTCACATGTAAGCCGAGAATTCGGAAAGGAGCTCGCGAACACCCCTGAATTCACACACACACACACACACAAAATCGTGGGCATTGTTTTAGTCAAGCTCAAGCTGGTTAGTTTAATTGGATAAAAAAATCTCTTTATTCTTTATCACTATTCCGAGAAAACCATAAAACCACAACGAGTGGGCTTCACTGCATAACGTCAGTTTGGAGAAAATTTTGTATATAATCTAAGAACAATCTACAGCAGCACTGAACAGCAAATTCATGTCTGCCATTTGATATTGTAAGAGGAGCTCGTCGGCAGTAGAACTAATGATTAACGATGCTGATACAGCCCCAGAAAGTTTTGAACTTCTGCCTCTGTGTGGCGTATGTTGCATCCCAGCTCTTTCACCTTCGAGTCTATTTAGCCACTGCAGACGAGTCAGATGCCGGTTTCATGTTGCTGTCACAAAGAGAAGACCTGCTATTCAAACTGAACACTTTGTCTTTTCACACGCAGCCAATTACACGTACCGTAAGCAATAAAAAAGCACCATATTCAAGTAACGTCGAATTTGCAGGCTAGGCTGCATACATGCGTTATGGTGCCTCCAAAATGCTGAATGAAAGACGAGCACGAAGCGTCTTCACCGCAAGTTTAAGTGGCGCAAAGGTTCTGTATCAGCAGTACATGCCCTCAACAATTGTGCAGAAAAAATTCTTGACGAACCAACCCATACTTTGCATGGGAAGAGTCAAAGACAAGGGCATATAATGCCCTTCAGCTTAAAAGTGAAGGGTGGTTGAACATTAACGAAGTAACTGGTTTGATCAGATATATAAACTTTTACTTTGGGCAGTTAGCTGTGGGACCATCGAATGGATGTAACAAGATTTTGTGTACTCATCTACCCGTTAGCCGATGCAGATGGTGCAGTGGGATGAGAATTAACCAAGTAGCCCCTTCCTGTCCTCCGTAAACATCCCAGGTCATTGTGCCTGCAAAGTTTATCACTTAGAAACATTCTGAGAGTGCTATAGTGTGCACTTTGTTTTACAGTGGGATTGTTTATATGGCCCTTCTCATTACACTAGGGCACCGTCATTCACTTATGCCTACAGATTAACTGCCCATTTTGCGTGCTTTTAACTGCCACGGTGGCTAAGACGTGCTGCGGAGCCTTAGGCGCTATTTCGATTCCTGGCCATGGTGGAGGCAAAAAGCAAAAACACCCACTTGTTGAGATTTCGGAGCGTGTTAAGGATTCCCAGGTGGTCAAAACTAATCCGGAACCCTCCACTACAGTGCGCCTCATAGCCTAGGTGTAGTTTGGCGCATTAAACACCTAAAATTTGGCTTTTTTTCCCCTGTGATTTCGCACGTGCAGCTTCATGAACGTGGAGATGAGCGACGTGACGGTGACAGGGCCCCGGGGGGAGGAGACGTATGCGAGCTTCTTCGTCCAAGGCCGCCAAGTGCGCTACGTGCACATTCCGGATGACATCGACATGGTGGCCGCACTCAAGTTGCCTGACGCCGTTGCCGAAAAGCAGGCGGCGGCCATGGAAAATCCGTCGACGCTGGTGCTCAAGACGCGCCACATGCGGCAGAAAATCCAGCGAGAGAAGGAGGCGCGGCGCAGGCAAGCGGCCCCCCAGAAGACGGATGCTGGCCCCAGTCGGACGTGAATTATTTTAAACGTGACCTGCCATGTTATAAATGTTCCGAAGAAAAATTCTTGTGCATCGTTATTGGAAGCTAGCATGTACGCCTGAGAAGGAAGAGGCACGGAATCTTGTCCATGTTCGTGGCAAGTCGTGACGCAGATAAATTTGCTGTCGCAACACAGAGGCCGATTTGTTTCTGGGTTTGCTGTCCTTGCAATTGCACCTTTCAGCTGGTTATAGCAGAGCGACAGGGTTGTTTGACAAGTTGCTGTGGGAACGCGTGCTTCTATAGACTAATTGGCGTATGTACCTACCTGTCTTTCATATGAGTAAATCTGACCTCTGGTGGAGTTGTTTCAAGCACAGAACCAGATATCGGTAATGTTTTACTTCAACAGTGGACAGACAATTAACTATAAGGGCATTTGGTAAGATATTTGATCTATTTTTGTGTGTCAAATGTGCAAAAATACTGAGTGGAAGCAGGAGTTTTGCATGAGGCAATCATTTGTCTGAATCACCCTTTCAATAGAGTTAGCTATGAAATTTTCCCAATACTTGCACTCTTATTGACAGTAGCCCTGGTTTTCGTTCCTGCTCACAGCAACCCATTCTCTTTAGCTCTTGGGCTTCTTCCTTGTCTCGATCCTTTAAACCTTTATCAATCTCAACATTCTTGAGACAAAATTCTTAACTGTATCCGTTTCAAGTTGCGCCGTAATTCTGGTTGCCAGATTTGAAGTGGACAGACACTGAGAAATGTGAGAATTTCACACGTGGTTGGCACGGAGATTTTCAGAGTACTCCTGCACTTCCAGATTAACACATCTGTACAATACAAGATGATGAAAAGAAGTTGCCTTCTTTAACACTTGCTTTCACAAACTGATAATGTCCACAGATGATCTTCTAACACCAAAACAAATTTAAATTTCTAAGTGGTTCGTGGTCCTTTAAGTGAGACTCAATTCACTGACAGAATTTTACCAAGCTGTTGTGCTAAAAGTGCTGGCCACTTCATGCTTTAGCTTAATCAGTTTTGCATACATGCGCAAGAGTTGGCGCTATCTTAGTTAAGCAGCGAGCAGTTGGCCCTTGATCTGTGGCATCATTGGCCTTTCTCCTTGAATGTGACAGCGACCCACTAGCGAATGCAGGACTGGGCCTTCAAGGCTTCACAGCTTGTTTGCATTGCAAGCTTTGTGATCTGCTGACATGCAAACAGTAACACAGATAAAAAATATACCAGCTCTTTCTTTACTCGTGGGGCACACCAAATCGTACAAACCACAACCCAGTGGGTGAACCGTGAATTCCAATGCACAACTAATACAGCAAGCATGTTTTTATGGCTTATCTTTCTTCCAGGTTTTCTTCCAAGAAAACGTGTGCACTGCCACTATGTATATGATGCTCCAACACCCACATCCACAGCCTATAGTCAAAGCACTGACCTACGAAGAGACAAACCCAGCACATTTTTAAACAAAAACTGAGGGGAGTGGGGCGCTTTATTTTGCCGAAGAAGCCTCTCCACGAATGGCCTGGTCCGCTTCCACAACGTTGAGGGCTTGTCGCACGCTCGGCATATCGATCATGCTGCCTTCGAAAACAAAAGCACCCTGGAAGGAGGCAACAACAAAGCATCAATGGCAGCTCATGTGTGAAGAGTTGATGCCAGCCCAGCATAGATTCACATTCTCTACTTGCCTTCCCTTGCTGCTGGTGCTGATTGAATTCGTGCACGAGGCGCTTGGCCCTGTCGAGCTGGGCGGGAGTCGGGGCGAATGCCTCCTGCGTGGGCCCCACTTGCGACGGGTGGATCACCTGTTTCCCGGTGAACCCCATTGCTGCACCCTCCGCACACTGGCGTCGCAGAAGCTCCTCATCTGCATACAACAGGACCGGGCGCAACTTGAAGCCACTCACCGAAATCTTCGCAATTCAGTGTGTTACCTGCCACATGCACCGGATTGCATTCTGCATGTTATCTCTGCATAGTGGCCAGCCTTGTTTGTAAAATTTAGTACCTTAGGCATTACTGCAGGCTTGCTACACTGCAAACAAAGGTAGTTGTTTGCGTGCCTTGCCATTTTTCAGCGCTTTCTCTGCGTGCACACCGTTGCAGCTGAAGAATGACGAGCCTGTGCTTCAAGCCGAAACAACCAAGCGTACAGAGCAGCTGACTGTGCATTGTAGGCAATGTGCTAGTCCTTCTGGCATCTTTTTCTATTATGGAATGTGATGTTTCGCTGCTTCCAGTGAACAATTCGGGTTGGTACATACGCCGTGAGGTGTCTTCGCATCAATTTTGCTCCCTTTAATATACACGCACTCTAGTGGCTAGCACCAAAAGCAGGCAAGGCTGTTGATGAGTTTAGCTGTTACGCAAGTTTTTTTTTTTTAATAAGAATCCCACCCACGCCAATTAAATTACACAAATTATGAGAAGAGGTGTCTGACCATAGTCATCACATTCAATTCTCTGATCTTCCCTGAAGTTTCTTGCTTTCTTAAAGCTGCTTTTAATCCCCGACTGCTCCATAGCCCAACATGAAAAGAAATGAAAGTAGTAGTTCCAATCGGATAATTAAAACTGTGCTGACATTCCAACCTCTCACCCACAACTTCCTTATACCCCAGCTACACTAGGGTCCGAATGTCATTTAAACCAAATGTCATTTGACTCAAATGGGTTGCTTCAAATGCCATTCAGAATACGCCGTGCTACACTACAATTTCAATGGCATTTAAAAGCTTTAGCATTCGCTTGCCGTGCTGCATGGCACTGCTGCTGTCAAATTCTGTTTTTACACAATAATGCAACAATCAAATTTAGCTGCAGTCTTTCGTATTAAAATGATATGAAATTACCAATAACGTAAACTTTGACACGGTTTTTGCTTAATTCTGAATCCCAATCGAGGGTTTCTGTGCTGTCTGGCCACACTGGTTCGTTGCTTGTGCTGAGAGTACGGAATTATTACATCTTGATATCACGATTTAAGTGAACGAGAAGTAAACAAAGTCCCACAATTAAGAATATTTTGCTCGTTTTAAGTACGCCAGTAATGTATTTGTTTATGCTGCCTTGAAACGCTGTGCACGAGAGTGCTAGAAATGGCATTTGAAATCCCAAATGTCTCCCTCAGTGCTCATTTAGCTCGAATGTCATTTGAGCCGAATGGCATTTCAAAACCTAGTGTAGCAGCACAACTTGGCATTTGAGTCAAATGACATTTGGTTCAAATGACCTTCGGACACTAGTGGAGCACAGGTATTATTTTTTTTCACCGTGAACCCAAATGGTAAAATTGGTACATGCTCAAGCCTGTGGTAATGCTAGCTGTGCCACCATACACCTGACCATCTTTATGGGATGGCATTACTTACTTGAGACTGGATGAAAACAACAGCATGAATGTGTATGAGAGAGCTAAGCACACACGCACCTTTGAAGTCTATGGTGACCATGTCGATGGCCTGCAGGCCAAACGCCTTGGCTAGTACGACAAGTTGCTGCCGTGCCATCAGCACTTCGGTGGCCTCTCTCGTGCGGCGGGCACCTGCGGGAACAGGCACTAATTCAGCGTTTGGGTGGGCACAGCCACCAACCACCAAAAGCCCCGGTCAAGCCATTGAGCTCTCAAAGACGGGCTGCAGTTTCGAGCGGCAAACATCTACATGAGCATAGTTCTTTCCCCCCGACACCTTCGAAACATGCATTTTCCAAAGCATTATACTTTGTACACAAGCAGGCTGTTTGTCTTGTCATTCTGATCGTTAAGCCGCACCAAAATCAATTCATCTTTTCTCAGCTATAAATTGGTAGATAATTACCAATGTCCACCATTCTTCCTCGTGCCATTCCATACTTGTTTACGGATGAACAGCCGTGGTTCATTTCTTAGCCCAAGCACTGGACACGAGCAATTATTCACTTTAAGTGGTGCCCATGAGGCCATGCCACAGGTCCATAATGTGCTCACTTCAGTGAGGCTGCTACATCATCGTTCTTTCGTACCAGGTGACACTGCCATTATGTTTCGGTGCACCCCTTACCATCACCCCCTTTAATACTTTAGAGAAAGAATGGTTTCAGTTTGTTTTTCTGGTTACACAGCCTTTATGAACCCGGAAGTGTTGCAAAACTTTAGCTCTGCCACAAAATGTGCCTGTACTTCTAAATTCGCCTCAAGGTGGCTTTCCTGCGAAGCGCCAGAGCTATGCCAAGGGGCGCATGCATGAAGCAGGCGTAAGGTGGCATGAGATGCCCTGGAGTGAAATCTCAGGCGGCACACACACCATAAACACTTGGGAGGCTCTGATGCTCAGCTCAGACCTAGAAGCCCAACGGAAGATCATCAATCAAGCTCAGGCACCCAGCAGGTCTCAAGAGATACTGGCCGACTCTTAGCAAAGGGTTTAAAAATAAAAACCAATTGATTGATACTGAATATAAGTTTTTCACCATCATCATGCTAAGGAGGGCTAGTGCTTTCATTTTTTTTTCTTTTTTGTGACAATGCAACCATGGAAAGTCTGCTTAGTGGCCCATACGTGTGCTGAACTTCATCACTTCATCAAGGCTTTTGCTCGTAGCATTTCCCACAACTTGCACATTAGTGTAACTTACTAATGTGTTACTTGCACATTAGTGTCAGGGCATACAGACAGTGAAATTTTTTAACCGAATACGAATGTCTACACATTCAGCCTCTCAGTGATACCAAAGAGTACTCAACGCCAGAGCCGAATATGAATAAACCACAAATGCCAGTTTTGAAAACTTGAATATTCGCACACATCTAATCACTGCACAAGCGCTTCCAACAATCAAACGGCCAGAGGCTTTTACCAATGCTGGCCGTGAAGTCATCCGAGCCAAAAAGCAGGCCAGCCAGTTGTAGCCGCAAGCGTGCGGCGGTGGCGGCGGCATGTTCGAGTAGCCGCTGGCAGTTGAGGAGACCCAGGGCGGTCTCCACACACACTATGAGCTCCAGCTGGTGCTGCCGGTTGCCCAGAGCACGCTCCACTTGGTCCCTCACCTGACAGAAAAAGGCCCGCACTTCAGACTCTAGGCCTGTTGATCACGGTCTGCGGACTGTAGTTCTGCACTTTACAAGAGGCCTCAGCAGCTGCACCTGAAGGGCATGACTTGGCTGCCAAGTGGCCAGCAGTGTAAAACTGTGATGTGTCTCTAAGGGCCTGCAAGTTGAAAGTAAAATTGCAATGCCATGTCCACATGAAATACCATGTCCACTGATTGGATGCTGCTTATCATCACTAGATAAATGGTGGATAACACAAGCAATCTAAAGTGCTGGATGCCAAAGGATTCAGAGACACACGCCTTGTCACCTAGAAAAATGGCAAAAAAAAAAAAAGAAGGTAAGGAGAAAACTGCATAGGGCAGGGAAGGGTCAAACACTCATGCCTTTTATTTTTAGGGCACAACCCTTTGGCGGCAGTCTCTGGGCTGAGCCGGTTATTGGCATAACCGAGGGAACGATGGCCTGGACGGACGAGTGAAAGAAAAAGCGAACGATGAAAGAAAGCAGAGGAGGAGAGTGTCACAAAATTGGGAGGGGAGGGCGCGCGCCAGCGCTCTCCGAAAGGGTGCGGTGGGGGAGGGGGCAGTATGCTGTGCCCGCACAAGGCGCTCGACAGCGTCACGCTGGGGTGAATATGTGAGGGGGGCAGGTGCGTGACTATGATGTGCGTTCGCTTAAGACCCAGTTCGCGGTACCTTCCTGAGAAGCACTTCGTGCCACCGCCGCAGAGGCTTATCATCGCTGCCGTCGAGAGAACCCACGAGTGAGTGCTGCCTCAGTGCACTGCTGCTGCACCCAAATATCGCATTAGGGAGTACCGTAATCGCCAGTTCCTTTTTTTTGAAGTCCCACTCCATCCACTACGCAGGTCAGATATTGCGTTCCATTCTACGACTGCAGCTGTTCTGAGCATATTAAAGCCTGTTCTGCTTTTTTGGGGGGCTATGCACTCAGTTTTGGTAATTAAAATATCAAGTTTTGCCGCTGCACTCACAAATAAGTCTACGTCCTAAGTCAACCTACACCAGCAAAAGGGAAGAAGCTACTCTAGACTACAGTCATCCATAGAAATTTTTTCAAGGTAGGTTTGGTGAGGGCCCAGACCATTTCGGTGTATCCAAGGAGAACAAAAACACGTCGTTGACAATACCCAGGCAAAACGACAACAAATATACTTTTTAACACCTTAGGGCCATGAAAGGCACCACCATTTTTCATCTTTCTGACAAAAAAAGAAATTTCAATTTAGCACACACACATGTAGTTTGCTACTTATTCATTCTGAACTCAAAGGGGTGAATGCCTTCCTGCCACCACTACAGCCACCAAAACTTCCACCACAGGTTGCACTTCTTGACCTCGCATGTTGTAATGGGCACTTAATTACGTACGCTGTCATTGTAAAAATTGCACTTCTACAAATACTCTTACCAGTACTTTTCTTGACACTTTCAAGGCCCTAACTTAGGCTTTGAAGGTATCTTTAGTGACAGAACAAATAAATGTGAAGTCAACACGACGTACTCCCAAGCATTCCCTAAAAATCGGTGGTGATGGAAAACTTGCAAGACTTCATCAGAACAATTGTGTACTCGCAATGTGCGAAGTAACGGCAGTGAGAAAAGCATACACTGCTAATCAGCTGAGATTTGCCACCAGTAAAGGCACGTTTTTTTTAAAAGGAGTGAGACATCCGCAATCTTATGCGAGAAGATGCCGACCCACCCAGTCCAGCTGGTCAGCGTCTTCCACCTTGGGCAGCAGCAGTGTGCTGGGCAGGTGGGAGGATGCCAGGATGCACTGCAGGTCGTCCCCTGCCAGGCCTGTGCTGACCGCATTCACGCGCACCGCCAAGTCTCCACGCACCCGCGGTCTCTGCGGCTGGCTCAGAACACGGGCCACCGTCTCCCGGGCCTCTTTCTGGAAGGGGAGAAATGGTGACACTTGTAACTTAGCAAGGTTCAAGTTCGGGCTAATTGGTTTAACACGAGCTAGAGGAAAACAGTGGGGCCTCTGTCACGCTCATTGCAAAGAAATTGCATACTGGAACGAAGCCCGTGAGGACACACAATAACTATGGCGGACGGATTAAGTGCACTGCATTTTGATCCGTTGTTCAGATTCTTGTAGTGAAATATTACATGCATATAACGTTTTATGTGTTATTAAACATACAGTCGGAAGTCAGCCACTTTCTTGTTCTTGTGTGCGTTTTTTCTGTGCTGTAGTCTGGAGACTTGTAATTCTTACCAGCATTACTAAGTCACCCATCTGAAGTGTGTGGCATGCAACGTTTCTATCACATGAGCAATAGGATTATGTTTTTTTGTGCCAGTACTCCTAACATGAGCGAGAAGAGGGATGGAAATGCCGCTGCGCCTCGCACAAAAAGCGCAACATTCCTTCCCTATAATTCTCCCTCCTCCTGTGTATTACTTGGGATGGTGCAAGAGTCACCAGTTTTCCTTGACACCCTCTTGCAATGCTGACTCTTCGCTGCCAGCTCTGTATACTGAGATTAGAAATAGTACCCCTCTATGGGTTAGTGGGGGTCACTGCTTAGTGCGGAAGTCAAGGATAAAGGTTGTAAAAACCGTGGTACAGTATATGTACAGTAATTCAAATCCTTGCAGATTTTGCCTGTATTGCCAAAAGCTCATTCAGGGTACAAAGAAATACAAAACCAGACAGGCAAATGGCATCATTGAGGCTTTCCAACACAAAAACCCTCGCTTGTGCAGTTGTGCACCCAAGACGGCAAAATGCTGCTACCCATTCATCAATTGAGCGATTCGTATGCTACATAACAGTTATGGTGCTTGCTTAGTCAATCCCAAAAGTTTCTACTGCTAAGTTCTTAAGCATAGATGACGCAAGCAGTGTTCGATAACCATCCATTTTTTTTTTTTGGTCCTGTTCACGCAGCGTTTCAGTTTCGTTGCAGGCAACCGCACAAAGTTTAATAACTTGCATTCCCTAGCTAAAACAGCAGGAAATCCAGGTGACTTTTTTGTGTGCCCCCTATGGTGCACACAATGGAGGCTTAGTGAGGCACCTTCTTGTTGGCCGCCACACCATCCTCGCAGTCCAGCACCATACAGTCGACGTCCAATCCAAGTGCCTTCGTTATCTTCCTCTCATCACTCTGCCAGGTACATACAGGACGGCACGTCGTGGCGTGTAGTGCCGCAATGTTGGTCTGCCAGGTGGAAGCCGCGCCCCACTCAGCAGCTTGAGACCTGCATGGGCCCTGCAATGCAGAAGTAATAAGAAATAAGAAACATCATAAAGACGAGTGGTGCAAAAGCATTAGTACTTACTGCTGCTGCAAGAAGTTTGTTGCGCGCTGAAAATTTCCAAGTTCCCTGCACAATTCCAGCCGCTGCTCATATATCAGTCATGCCACCATTTAGACCATTAGAGAAAACAGCTATAATGCCTTGCACGTCCTTGTTTTTCCTTTAAACGCGCAAAGAAAATTTCTCTTTTCCAGTAATTTTTAAGCATGATCATGTCCACCGTCATCATGAGCCTATTCATGTCCACTGCAATACAAAGCCCTCTCCCTACACTTCCAAGCACACCTATTATGCGATGATCTTTACTCAGGCCATATATGATGTCCTTCCACCCGAGTTTCTCCCCAATCTGAAAAACTTGCTTTTCATTTATGTATAGTCACTCTAGTGGATAGTTATGCCGGTCAGGGTGAGATGTCTTCAGTGCGCATTATATGCCTTGCTGCAAGGTTACGCTGTCCATAAAGCTTCCCTGTAATTTACTGTAATCTACGAGCATGCAGAGCATGCCAACATATTGCATGCCAGAACAAATTGGGCATTTTTGTTGGAGGTCCTGAAAGCCTGGCTGTGCATCAACAGGGCGTACAGCACCCACAGTCTCACTTTGGGATAGGCGCTATGAGATGTCAAAAACAAAAATACATGCGATTGCTTGGAACGCTGTCGAGGTCACTCACTGGAATTCGGTGGTATGACTGCTTGGATTCAATGACTTGTACACTAGTTCAGACAATCCTTTTATACTTCACTAGATGAATATAATAATCCACTATTTAATACAACATGTGCAACCTGACCTTCGCGCAAAATAAAAATCCGAATATAAAGCACGTTCGCTAAGTTTTGAATGAGCAATGATCTTAGTTATTGTGCATAGCAAAACGATATCGATTGACAAATAGAACCGATCATCAGAGACAAAAAGTTCACGCAGCCACTTCCTGCTAGTTTTGAGGGGCGCTTATTATAAAAACAAGCATGAAACAAAGCAACGTGCGTGACATTGCTCGCACAACAAAAATAAATGACAGCCGCGGACCGACCAAGGCAGTTTTGGTCGCGCACTTCCGTGTCGCGCACTTCCGTGGGCGACGTTACGGATAATCTAGTGCGAAAAGCATACACACTGATATTCTAACGAGCTCGGTTTTGGCCATCACACCTCCAGTTTACATGTCGACCACCAGTTGAAGTTGATAGCACACAAGCGAAAAGCACGCATTCGGCATCCGTCGACAAGGTCGCGAAAAGGTGTATTGTCTGCGTCGTCGATGCTGCTTGAAGCTTCGAAGTTTTGCTACTGACTGCAAAACAAGCTGATCCCGCCTGAGCAAGCATGCCTGGCGGCACCGTAATAAACAGCCTTACCTAGGCCCTCCATGCCTAGGGCCGTACGGCACAAGCCACAAAGCAGTCAACATCGGTGCGTGGCCGTGGGCAAAACTTCGTCTGCTACAACCACCGACGGCAACAGGTACGAAGAGAGAACGCGATTACAACTAAGGCTGCTACTTGGGCAATTAATTATACGCAGCTTGGGCGATATCCAGTACGGACGGGCAGATCAATTAGTATGAACTGTTTACACTGCACTGACACACTCAAGCTACTCAAGCACAGTGACAACAAAACTAACGTGAGGCGCCGATTTCGATTTGATTCGAGATGCAAGAGGATGAACTAGAGAAATAAAAAAACAACTAAGGTTAGACCGTTAGCCCTCTTGCGGAAAATGTAGGTAGAAACCAAAAGTTTGTCTTTTTGTGGCAGAACCTAAAACTTAATGCAAAGAATTTATTTCTAAAGAAAATTCTAGCTTTAAAAATTATACGTTTATCTTAAACATTGTTTATTCTTAACCTTTGTCGTCTGCTTTCGCAGACTATCGAGCAGCGCAAGAACTTCAGGTTTGACCAGTGTCGTAAATCAGGGGTGTCAGGAGGGTCCTGACCCCCATTGCAAGGAATATTGCTTAAAACCTATATTTATAAATGAGATAGGTGGCGATGCAGTGGAAGGGGTAAGCGAATATATCTACTTAGGCCAAGTTGTGACCCCGGATCCCAACCATGAGGCAGAGATGTGCATTCGGCAGGCACTCAGATAATGTGTGGCAGCCAACCGTTGTCCCTGAAGAAGAAAGTGTATGACAGCTGCATCTTACCGGTACTCACCTACGGGGCAGAGACTTGGAGGATCACTAAGGTTCAACTAAATCTGAGAACGACTCAGCGAGCGATGGAACGGAAAGTGGGTCAGGGGACAAACGCGTGTTAAGGACATGTTAGTAGAAATTAAGAGGAAGAAATGGACATGGGCAGGGAAGGCAGGATAACCGTTGGTAATGAAGGCTAACAGAGTGGATCCTTAGAGAAGGCAAGCATGGCAGCGCGGGGGAAGCAGAAAGTTAAGTGGGCAGATGCAGGGGTTTATGCAGAATTTCAATTTTGGGGGGGTGTCGGTGGGGTGTTTGGGGATGTGTTGTATAAATCCCTAGGCACGGTGCTTGTGGTTGTGGAATCTTTTTTTTTGGGGGGGGGGTGTCGAAGTCCTTCATGGGGGGGGGTGTGTATAAATCCCTGGGCAGATGAGATCAAGGAGTTTGCGGGGATAAATTGGTCGCAGTTAGCACAGGACCGGGATAATTGTAGATTAATGGGAGAAGCCTTTGCCATGCAGTGGGCGTAGATAGGCTGGTGATGATGATATTTATACAAACAAAATGGCCGCCATGGCAAGATGTGTGCCCCCCTTGTGATTTTTTATGGCTTTACGCCACACTTTCGGGCCATATTGCAGAGACAGGATGAGATGTTACTCTGCCTCCTCCACCGGTCGTTGCATACCTTGGTGGACGACCACGTCGTTTCACCCCTGTTGCAGGACCCGCCGCCGCAGTCGATGTTGAAGGGCCCATATATAGACGTGTAACAAGTAGTACAAGAGGCCCGGGGTGGAAAGCTGCATACTGAAATAACGGGTCCTCTTATCATGAAAGCCATGGAGGAATTCTTTCCTCCATGATGAAAGCTAACCTCAGGCCTACAATAAGGCAGGCGCATACCCGCGCCTCCTCCTTATGCTGCTCCGCCAGCAGTTCGGCTGGCGGCGGCGAACTCCTTGATTCACGTGGCTCTGTGCATGCCCAGGCTTTGTCAAGCAATCTAGAAACGGAGGCGCACGCTCTTTTTCATAGTCTGAGGAAAGAGAACTCAGGAAATGACCCGCTAGCCATCCGGCGCGTTGCAGGTGGTATGGTGGAAGTCACGCTGCTTTTTCTTGTTCCTAAAAGGGCAGCGGCAACGGAGTCGTAGCAACTGCGGCGAAAGGATGGTTTACTGAGGCCGTACGTCACGGCGCGGTTCAACGGCTATCTTATGGTTGACGGGTGGACAGACGGAGCAGGCGACAGGGGAAGCTGAGGTGGCGTGTGTGCAAGTAAAAAAAAAAAGAAAAAGAGGCCTCTCAAAATGGCATTCTCGCGGCTTTCGTAGACGTGATGTCAGGGACTTCCCCTTAGATTTTCTTTCTTCCATGATTGAATTTGTGATTGGTATCCCATGACCCGCCGCAGCCCATGGGAGGTTTTTTTTTTTTTTTTTTATGCCGACTACGTTTTTTAGTTCAACGAGCTACCATGCTTTCGCATAAAGGTTTGGTGCACCGCACGGAGAGCTGGCGGTCCGTGAAACTAGTTCCGGTCTTATGCAATGCGCGAGATGAAATAGTGAATGCATGCCCTTGTTTTGGAAGCACCTTTACATTTCAGTTTTATGAAGAGGATCGGTACGAGATGGAATGTAGAATGGTGTAAGTATAGGCTCAGCACGCAAGCGCGAATTGCCAGAATATCTGCTGTTACAATTCAATTCATTCATTCATTCACCCGTCTTCCATCCGTCCGTCCGTCCGTCCGTATCTATATAGCTCGGGAGCTGCATGTCCTCCCTCAAAACTAAGTAAATCGGCACCCTTCCTTTTCCCCTTGGACTTTAATTTCATAACCATTTCAAACCTACCAAAACACTCCGGATTATTAAGCGAAAATCACGAGGACAGGTCCGGACTCCACCTCGACATTCGTAATAACTTTATTGTAGTGCGGCGGTCACTGCGAAAGTCCCGTAGATGGGCCCGCTGTATGTAGTTGTCATCCTTTGTGTGAGCGTTCTACGTCATGAGGGCTGCGGGCTTCGCGCAGAGTAGCCTCACACGAAGCAGACCGATGAGGCATACTAAAATATTCTACTTCGGACAGGTCCTGGTAACAGTAAGCAATATTTTGTAAGGCTGCGCCGGGACGTCGTTGACAACGACGCGGTCGTGCCACCCCAGACGGGGAGCCACGTTCGAACAGAGTTCATCAGCAGCGTTCCGGCCATCTTCTGGGCTTGCATCGAGGGACATCTGCGTGCATGCGTGTCGTCACCTCAGAACGGCGAGCCATCACGACAGGTGCCGGTGCCCGAACAGCGTCACGTGATGCTGCCTTCCTGGGGGAGCTCCATTCGCTGATGTCGTGAGACCATACCGTAGATCTGCCGTGGATGCGGTTGCGGTGGATGGGGATGGTTGGCGATGTTAACCAGGAGCTGGCGCCACGTTGCACACTTCCGGAGCGAAGCGGACCCACGTCTTGCCCATCGGAAAATCGTCGTAAAAGAGAAGCTGCCTGATCAGCTCAAGAGTTGGGGCTGACGTCTTCGAGGCTCACCGACGGTACGGTCAAAGCTATGTTTTCTCTGATACGCCAGGCGGTTGGAGCAGACCGGTGAGATGGAAACCACAGGTATAGCGGGTGGCGAACAAGGCGTGATGCGAAGATCGGACGGCAGGGCGAGCGCACGCTGGCACGAACGGGGTGCATGCAGAGCTCGTGACCTACTGAGGTCCAGGTAGTCCAGGGAATGGCAGCCGGAAACTAGCGGAGAAATCATGATGATAGCGGTGGCGGTGGCTAATAAAGATTAATGATGATGGTGATGATAATGGCAGCACACATGTTGGAAAAGGAATGCTTGCCCGGCACCACGCGCATGACGTCAAGGGAATTGAGCGAGGCGCAGGGCGGGAGAGCTTTATTCTCTTTGCAGTGCGGTACACGTGCGAATGCAGGAGAGTGTCCCACATCCTCCCCACATATTAAAAATTTCTTTTCTGTATTACCTTTTCTAAATTTTGAGATCTGATTGATTGATAGGCTTTAATGAGAAAGAGGCAAGAAACCCTGGCGGGGAATCTAAAATAATAGAGGTCACATCCTGATTAGGTACAAAGCTTCTTGGCCAATCCCCCGCGTGGGTATGTGCCATAATCTGAGGCAACCAACCAACCAACCAACAACCAACCAAACGCCACTTGCGGACGTTTGTCCCTGGGCCATGGCTGAGGGAAGAAGGACGATGGGGAGTGAACGAATATCATTTGCGACCTTGAACTAGGCAATTCCATTACACGAAGGTATGCAGCTACTATTAACACCTTGAATCGGGGTATCAGATGAAGGATGCGAGCCTTCCAGTACAACACCCGTATAGGGACGTACAAAGCTTGTCGTTCTGAAATAATCAACGGGCGTAGCTTGACAACGGATAACTTGAAAAAAGATGCAGCCGAATTCTAGAATAGAACGTACATTCGGTAAAGCCCTTTGTCTTCTGTTTCCTCACTGCACTTGTTAAATTTCTTAGCATTTCAAATCGCATATGTTCCTCGCTGAAGAGTAAGAAAAACGTTTAGGTGACAGTGCATGCGTAATTGAAAAATTATTTTTTTTCGTGACATCTGTGGGATGATCAGTTTCGCGGGCGTTAGTCATCACATACCTAACACTAAGACTCACCCTTCTGTCCATATACTCACGTGGAGATGCGACCCTAGGACGCCAGTCAAGTTAAATAGAGCATTTTCAACAAAGCGCACACGTGTACTATAACTCCGAACTTGCTAGTGTTGTCAAGGTACACATTGCATTTCCTTATAGTTTACATTTTTGCACATGCCATATCGCGCACAAGTTATCCGCAAGTTATATTAATACGTTACAAATATTAAATTACTAAGTTATCGTCCAACACAAATAGGTGTCCACACGCGCTTTTCGCTTCTACGACACTGCTCTCATTTAGAGCGGTACTACTCGCGTGAAATTATTTCGTTGGGTATAAAACGTGCGTAACGCTCTTAGCTCCAGAGTGTTTGGTGCATGCGTGACACTAACAAAAGCGGAGCTGTTGTAGTGTCACGCATGCACCAAAGATGTAGTGTCACGTATCCACCGATCGAGGGCGCAGTGGTCTCGCTGCAAGCTGTGCGGTGAGACTGCTACCCTCTTCCACGCCACGTGGGCCTGCCCACACCTCTGGGCAGGGGCCGAACACCAAAAGGACCCGCCACTGACTTCACGAGAGTCATGGGAGGCCGCCCTCGTCAGCCCCGACTTACAGACCCAAACGGACCTAATCAGCCGAGCGAAGACGGGAGCAGAAGCCACTGGAGCCTGGGAATGTAGCCAAAACTCAGACTTGTCATCCCCTTTCCCTAACCCCAACCTCGAGCAGTGGGAGACAGCGCTGCCCCGCGCACACCTCGCCGACCAGGTCATGCTGGCGGAGAGGGCGGAACGTGCAAAGACGACGCTTGAACTTCTGGACTAAGAAGCCATCCCCACGCATATAAATGCTCAATAAAAGTTTATCTCTCTCTCTCTACTCCCTTCTTTTTCTCCCCTTCCGCATTTCCGCCATTTTTATTCAGTCAGTCAGTCAGTCAAGCGGGTTTCTCGGAGAGGGAGAGCAGAGGGAGTCCCTCGCCACTGACGTTCAGCTGACGATTCCTTTACGCGAACCGTGCGGGGTTACGGCGCTGCCGTGCTCGGGCGAGCGGCCGTTGACGTTCGAGCCGACACAAAGAGAACCACAGCCCCGCTGTTTCGGCAGATTTCACACTGGGTGGAACTGGGTTTAATTTTTTTCAGGCAGCGTTCCACTACGGCGGAGGCAGCCCGGTGCGCGCTCAGCTGAGTAGCTCCTCGTCGAGTGCGAGGCTTGCAAGCCCCGGCTCTTCTTCGTCCGGTCCCAGCAGCCTCAGCAGCAGGCCCAGCTCAGCAAGGCCCGTACTCGGGGCGGACGATGACGGGGCCGCCGATGACGAGGACGACGAAGAACCGGAGTACCTGCGCGGTCGGAGCCAATCAGCCACACGTTATGTCAAGACTAAAGTGTTTTGCCGGGATATATATGGTTAATAGCACTGTCATGTCATAGCCCGGACGATAAAAAAATAATAAAAAGCAGCAACCCCAACCACCAGTATCTTGGCCGTATTTCACGCCATGTGAGTCACCAAGCAGCTAAATATGCCAATCATCGCCGTCTTTATGAACGATGGATTGGCCAATAAACTATTTCATCATTCAAGTGTGAATACTTTAGGGCACTGGTTTTCGAATGAATGGGAGTCCGTAGTCCACAAAAGGTCCGCGAGGGTACTTAATTAAAGGGGCCATTAAGACAAAATTCAAGTTGGTTTTATTCGAAAGATTAGGTGTTTCAGAGGGCCCCAGCGCTTGTCCGGCAGCACACGATGCTTCATTGACTGAGAAATTACACAATTACGCCAAAACTTCAATTCTATGTCTAAATCGTGTGATTCGTGATGTCAGCGACGATGTATTCAGGGCAGGTATTTGAAACGAATGTTAGGTATGTTGAATAGGGCTTCAGCGGATGACAAAACTTCTTTCGTTGCTTCGTTTACCGTCCGTCCTCTAGATGGCGCAACAATACCTCCTAGGCCCGCTGTCCGTTCTCGCTTTGTTTTTGACCGGATTTGCACCTCTCTTATTTTTGTTGTGGTTGATATTAATCGTTTTTGTGAAACATTGGTATTCTCGACAAACAGGGCCACACAAGACAATGTCGCGTATGCCAGTTTACCAGTGTCGTGCGAGACAACTCCAAAGCGCCGGCCTGCTGTGCAGCTACAGAACAAGAATATAGTGCGCGCACTGCGCTCTTGTAAGTGTGCGTCCGAAACTCTATGTTTAAGTGTGCGTCCGAAACTGTCATTGTTTACCCCACCATTCTTACTGCTATAAATAGGATGTGCACTAAATTTAAGTCCAAATAGCTCGGTCTGCAAGCTGCTTTAACTTGCGTTTGCTTTTGGCAGCCTCAGCCAATCGCACAGCTGGCACATATGACATCAGCCGTATGCTGCGGGAAATGAGCTACTGGGCCGCATGGTCATCCTCTTTTTTTCCTAATTATATAGCTTATTCTAATGAAGTTTGCGTTAGAAGTGGTGTCAAAGTTATTCTTACGAGGCAATCTTTCGAATGGACCAAACTTGCATTTTGTCTCCACGTTGTCTCCTTGCACGTCTTGCCGCTAACTTAAAAAAACTACGCACCCCTCCGTCTAACGAGAACGATGGCTGAACGCGAAGCTTTTTCGTGATTGATTATTTGGTTGGCCAATCCCACACTGCGAGTACGTGCTACTCTAGAAGTACGCATCACGTTAAATTCAAAGGATGAGACCCTAACAGATGGATCGATTGGCCGATGATCGAAGCGATGATCAGATGAAACGATGACTCGACGGCTCGTTGGCCGACGGCACGTGGCCGACGACGGTCTACTGCAAGCAAACAGGATGTACAATATGTACACTCATTTACACTACGTACCGTAGCCGACCGTTTTTTCAGACTCCGAAAATTCGGACTTGCTGATATTCCGGACTTTCGCGAGGAACTGTCAGTTGTCCCATAGAAGTAAAGACTCGCAGATTTTTCGAACTGTACATTTAGTCGGACTATTTCTCGTTCTTCTGCAGGTCACAAAAATTGGTCGGCTACTGTATTTACAACTCTCAACGCTCATGATCGCATAGAAAAGACCGGATAAATTTAAGCCCGCATCGAGCGGGGCTCCCCTCTCTGCCTACAAACATCAACTCCTCGGTTTTACCGCCAAAACCTCACCCCCAACAGGGACGTCACAATTTGAGAGTGAGGATGGCTTATTGATTAACCCACATTAGGGTGCTGATTGGACACAGTGACAAACTTAGGTGAGTACAAAATAGTCACGTGATCCAATCTTGCACTACGAAACCCGGAGGGGTGTTCGCGAAAACACAAAGTATAACACAAATGAAAACCAACCAACTAAAAGCAAACCTAGCGCCGGCCATCGGTTCTCGGGCGGCCTGTCTTAAACATTGTCCATTCCGTCCATGCCTATGATTGTGCTCCGCCGCCAAAAGTTCCTTGCTTTGTAAACACGCCTAGCGCTAAACAAGCCTGAGTCCAACCCATTGACCGCATGCCTCAGGCCACACGTAGCCAGGGTCAGACGTGGGACGAATGGAAACTTCGCCCAGTATAGATTTGAGCAGTGTAACAGACGGGTAGACAGAACGTCTGGCGCCCTCTTCCTACCTGCTCGCCGGGTCAACACAAAAGCGTGTCGAACAAAAAGAAGTCTCCGCGGTTTCTCCTCACGCCCCTAGCGCCCAAGTCAGCTCGGCCGGCGTGAAAATAAACGCAATACACGGAAACAGTCCAAACCCAACGTACGATATCTAGTTTCTGGGCGGTTTTATTTAATGAGGTTCCTCGAACTTACCCGAGCAATCTCAGGGTGTACTCTCCGTAGGCCCTAACGTATTGGGTTTGGGGAGCTGCACGACGCGAGTCCGGTACCGGCAGCTTGAGCGTTCGCTTGACCCCCATGTCGAAATTGGAGCAATCGTATAGACGCCGGCTTTGTAACGGGAGGGACCCATGTTCGATTCTGGCCACGGGAAGCGTTTTTTTTTTTTTTTTCTGCACTTCACCCACGATCATTCATCATCATCGGCAGAGAAAGTTGGCTTTCCTGCTGCGCATATTGGCGTACAACGGCAACAGTGAGGACACTAAAGGCTTTAAAAAAAGTGGTTTTGCTGCATTGCATGCAAGTTTGACTTCCCCGCGTAGCACGTGTGTTGAAGTGGGCTTTTTTGCGCAACACTTAGTCGTGCAAGGAAGCCAGACGCACGAAATGCAGCGGCCACAGAAGATGTAGGTGCAAGAGTGACTTCAACTGCGAGAGCAAATTGCTTGACAGTATGACACGTAGCCAGCTGCATACATGATCTAAGGGCACTCCATCACATTTTTGAACCCACAAAATTTCACCGGCACGCTCATGGTTGAGAAACGCTGCTCCAGAAATATCCCGATATCTTGGAACTAGCAGCCATGCAGATACGACGGGAAATGCCGGTTCCGAGCGGGGTTTGGGGATGACAGTAGCCAGTAAACAGTGCACAGAATGGACTTGCATGTTGGCGCCTAGAGCGGGGCGAGCGCCACTGGGTTCGGAGCTGTCATCGGTTGCGAAGCTGCGTTCGTAGAGGAGAACGCCTCCGGGAGCCCACTCCCTGCGGGGGAGAATATGGAACGGAATGGATGAGGAGGAGGCCAAGAGGCCCTGTTGTGGGATGTGAGAAAAAGGGGAGAGTTCTAGATGGTTCGTATAAATGCACTGTGAACGTTCACTTAGCACGTTAAAAAAGGCACCCCACTTAAAACACTTACACCCCCGACCACCTGCGCAATTTTGTTATAGAAGTGCAACTGCGTCAACACAGGACATGCAGCTGCAGTTCATGTGTGCCAGAAGAAGGAAAACTAAAATGAACTTGAAAAAATGCGACATTTTCCTCAATGCACGGCACACACGCAAGCATGTGTATGCATGTGTGTCTGTGCGGAGAGAGAGAGAGAGAGAGAGAGAGAGAGAGAGAGAGAGAGAGAAAAGAGAGAGAGAGGAGAGAGAGCGAGAGAGAGAGGAGAGAGATGGTGAGATATGAGAGAGAGGTGAGAGAGAGAGAATGGGGGTGGGGGAGGCCGATAGAGTCGATGGAACCCGAGCCCAGCGCCGCTAACAATCATGCAGGTTCTCTGGTACCTTTATGAACAGCGAGTGCGCAAAGCACAATATACGGCTAATGCAGGTCAGTACACTGTAGTGTGCTTGCGAGGCACGCTTACTATGAGGGAAAAAAAAACAATAAATTGCGAGCACAAAAGTGCAGCGCAACAGATGAAATAACTTTTGTATAGAAGAATACATCTATTACGTCTGCTTCTGTATTAGCTTATAAATCACGAGTCCGTCGTTCTTCTGTTATCGTGAGTTATACCAACGAGCCTCGTATAGTCCTCGTAGAAATTTCACGTTCAGCCAATTTTTGCGTTGCGAGACTCTTAACTGCCCTCCCGGCCTCATTCACTAAAATTCTCTCATGTACACTAAATTGTGTCGAATCGGTAGTGTGACTCTTCCGAAAAGAAAATCCCTGTAGCGACACCGGATGACGGAAAGCAGCATGCAGGGAGAAATCTCTCGGTACTAATGTCAGTTTGCTTAGGCTATTGTTGAAGTAGGGATATATGTTATTGTGTTTTGCCTCATACGCGTTTGAGGTTTCTTTTGCGCTATAAATAACATTGACATACATGAACCAGTTAGGAGAAATGTTATGTATGAAACTGTTTTTTGTAACGCACGGTTCCCACGGCCTAAAATGGCAACCCGCCCCCCTGTCCGCACTTGCATCGAATCTGTGTGCCATATTGAACCGCGACGTTCTGATGTGTCGGTTTTGTTAGGGAAGACCACGTACAAACAGATTCTGGGTTGATATCTGACAGTTTCTGAGTATTAAAGAAAATGCAGTGCATCAGAGACTGGCACAGAAGTGAGACCAGTCACACACGGGCGCTGGAGACTGTCGCTGAAGGCTGAGCGGGAAGACACGAGAAAACTGTGTCTGGCGGTGGCTTCATGTCCCCGTCAAAGCTGCGCTGTACTTTAACAGCGAAGGTGTTGTTGCTGGCCGTAATAGTTGCGGTGCGCGGCGTCGTAAAAAAAAAGTGGACCAAAGATACTCCCGCCGTTTACCGCGCGCGTGAGCATGCGCTTTACAAGGAGCACCCGGCGTCGTCCAGGTTTGCGCCTGGTGCTCGCAAAAAATACCAAGAAAATAGTTCACGTGCGCCCGCGCCCCAAGGGGGAGAGCACAAGACAGCTCGCGCTACAGACGCCCAGTTCGCGAAGCCGATTGCCGCCGGCTCTATAGCGCGTGCTGACGCGTTCCACTTTGGGAGAAATGTGAAAGCCTGCCGACAAAACGATCCGGACCCGCCAGTCATGCATGAGGAGGGCGACAATATAGATTGATATGACGATGTCTACTACTACCACAGTGAAAGGCGACGACGGAACATGTAAATAAACAATTTCAAACCTAACGCAATGCGTGTGGTGTGTCCATCAGTGCTTACATAGAAAGAAATCCTCCAGCTTCGCTGTGGTTCAAGCCTTGCGCGACTTAGTGCAAGCTTCGCCAATGTTTTGTTAATCATTTCAAACCAACACACTCGAACTGGACTGTAGCACAATTCGTTTCCGTGCAATATGCCCAGTTCGCATTCTTTCGGTGCGTGTAAGCGGCACAGCGCAGAGAGCAAACCTGATGGCTCCCGGTCTCGGGGCTCCAGGCGGCGGGCTGGTGGCCACGGCCAGCTTTCCGTTGGGCCGTTGAGCCCCGCTCCGCAGCAGCACAGAGACCTGCGTGATGACACAGTGCCCGTCTCATCATGTGTGGCTGACGAGCTGACCGCGGGAAGCAAAGTTGAAAACAAAATAAAAGACAGACGAACTCAGAATATATCGCGAAGAGGCGGAGGAGATCGCGGCCCTAGAATTAACCACCCCTGTCTCCTGGTTATAACCAGGAGACAGGGGCGGTTAATTCCCTTACGCGTATACGGTAGGGAGTGATGGTTTCATGCGGCGTGGCCATGTAAAAGAAGTTTTGGATAACAGCGTAAAAACAGAATCTCGTATCTCTCACATCCCCTTGCAAGGAAAGGCAAAAAATATGTTTACTAGTGTGCTAACTGCACGCTTGCATTCAAGCGGTCGAACGAAATAGATGTCCCACTATCCAACCTCACAGACATGTTTCTTGGCAGCGACTTTGGTCGGCGGATGCCATGGATCGCACAGACAAGGTTCTGCAACGACATAAGGACGTTGCCAGAGAGTGCCACTGCTTCATCTGTTGTTATTAATATCTGGACTATTTATTTGAAGTTATAGCGATGAAATTGGCATCATTGTTATTGGGACAAAGCGGTGTTTTTAACCAGCCAAACAATCATTCTGTCTTCATTGCCCCTCTAAGAGCCGTTCCAGCGACTATAATGCGTGGCTGTTTGATGCACCAAACAGCAACGCACGCAGCAGGTCAGCAGGTGGCGCACGGTATCCGTATGGAATCGATCACGCACAGCAACATACGCACGTGCACCTGTACGCACCCGAACGTGCACGTCCTGGAAGAAGCGAAGCAGAGCGTAGCGGGCCCGCTGTAGGCTGGCCAGGTCCAGGGGCTCCAGGTGCTGCAGAAGTGCAACGCGTGAACCACGCCGTTCATTGCGCTGCGGCTAAAAGCGATGTGTCTGATCCCGTGCTTCCGGGCGTAAGAGGAAGAGAATCGTCCCACTGATTAACCGTGGTAAGCGCTTGTATGGTTCATAACTCCGATTTTCGTGACAGAGTGCAGACAATTTTAAAGACGATAGTCTTTCTTGGGCTACTCAAACCCAGAAATTTTGGTTTGGTCTGTCTTCTGTCTGTCTGTCCTGTGACTCGCTTATATACTCACAGCCAAATCTAAACGTCTAAGTCCGGTGAAATGTTCATATTTGTCAACATTGTTGAACAAGAACAAGACATTACGCAAATATAAGACAACAAATTAATACAAAAGTGATATTTGCAGTGTTCCTTTATAGAAAAATCATAGATTCTTCAGTTTTGCGAAATGAAATACTACATCCCTGCAGAAAAAAAAATAACACTGTCGCCTGCTGTCGCCCGCGCCACTACGTATAGCTTCTGGCGGAATTTTAGGAATTCAGGCGGCAACAGTTACCAAAGGTTCCACTAGGTAGGTTCCACCTTCTGCTTGGAACGCACGTGGAGTAGGGCAACGCGGTTCTATAAACGTTGAAGTAGGTGCCTCGATTTGCAACGACATTTGCAACGACACGAGCAGATACGCGGCCAATTTTTTTCTGATAACTCCTTCCTCCACTGGTGGTCTGGATAAGTCAAGAACGCACAGAAATGGCGCAAAAAATTCTGCATTGTGCAGTAATGGCATGCTTTGCAGGTTATTTTTAGGACGGAAGCGACAAAAATGTCATGATAGCCCCGCAAGACACTCCTACAACCTGCTTCGATAAACTGGCTCTGTGTCGTCGTCAAAAATGCTACCGACTCAGTTGAACTCGCCTGTATCCTTTTCAAAACTCGTGCGGCATCCGTTTCAATTGATTTCCTTGGCATTATTTTTTTTCACCTTTATTTATAGCCTTCAGAAGGGCCCATCGCTTTCAACTTGCATTTCCTTTCTGTGTGCGTTAGCTGCAGACGCCTTGAGAGTAACACGAGGGCTTATCTGCATAGCTAGGCACATTGTTTACCCACCACGGCTCGGTACTCGCACTGAACCCTTTCTCAAACACGCGGACATCCCTTACAGTGACCACACAACACTGTTAATTAAAAAAAGGTCGTAAAAGGGTAGTAACCACCGTATTTATTAACTACTTATATATACGAACCTTACTACCCCGCGGTACGGTACATATATGCTCTGCCACTAGCAACTGCATGGTTAGGAAGTTACCTGGGTGCAGAAAGTAGTATACACTAGATAAGGGTCGTTTAGATTAGGTTATGCATGGCCATTTAGTAAACGCATGTACATCAGAAGGTTGTTATCGCTAGGACTTTACTAGTGAAGGTAGTGATGCTCACTCCTGCTTCAGTTAGTAACCCCGACTAGAGCTGCATTTACTACCTCCACTTACTAAGTACTTAGTGTATACTGGGACAACTGTAACTTGTTAGTGTTCCGTTAGTGAATGCCACAACCTTTTTGTTAAGAGTGAAGTGTCCCTAGTTAAGCGGGGTGCACTAACCTTCTGTACGGCTTTGGCCACGTGGTCGGCGTCGCCTCCGGGACCTGCCGCCTCCAGGTGTTTGAGCGTGAGCGGAAGCAGGTCACGTGGGCTGGAGCACGACCACACCTGGTACTTGGTCACCATGCGCATCAGGTCGTACAGCTGCAGCAGCACCCAACGAAGAGCTTACAGTATAGCCTGAACGAGCAGTGACAGATGGGCGCGCGGAATATAATGCCATGGTCGTCAATATGTTACCTCTGGAAGCTTTCTCACCAGCTGAAAAAAAAAAGGTCGACAAATGGGAATAGCTGGTGCTGCTTCGTCTGGAATTGCGCTGGGTGTAACTAAGACGGAAGTGGCAGGAGTTTCATGCTTCGGAACGAACGCAGTCCTTCAAGGGACATTGACTGACCAATCAAAAAGCAGCATATTTGGCGTGAACAACAGAATATGCGAGTCTCAAAGCCGTGCTTAGTGTTTAAAATGGGGCTCAGTTCGGTATTGCCATGGTTAGCATAAAAGGACCGGACTGTAGCTGTTTATTCCTGTGTCTGCCATTGTGGGAAGCTATGAGCAAAAATTTGTGCGGGCTTCACGTGGTGGTCATGTATACAGACGCGCTTCCTACCCGTTTGCGGCGCATACTCACCTTGTCCATGCTTGCGGGGCTGAGGCGCATGACGGAGGAGTGCGTGATCTTCTCGAACAGCGAGCGCATGGCCCGCGCCGAGTAGAGCGGCTGAAGCCGGAACAGCTCGTTCACCAGGCGGGCGCCCAGCATGGCCGCCACGATGTCCGACATCACTGCACGCATTTGCGCCACGGACGAGATCCGTGATGACCGCGCGACGCGGCACGGAGCGCCCGATTCTACGGAGTGCCTATAAACGTTTCATGGACACGAGAAGCGGCGAATAAACCGGCTCCAGCCGGCTTCCCTCCGTGTCTAAGGTTCAGGAAAAATTACCCAGGTAGAACAAATTACGATACGGCCGGGTGTGACAGGAGCATCCACCCGAAGTCAGGTAGAGTGGGATCGGGACAGCTGAATCATTCAGCGAGCTTCCGGTCGCGGTAAAGGGTATTAAATCCCATCTCATTTGCCTTATATTCGCAAGCCAACACCATGGTGTTGGCTTGCGAACACACCCTACGTCTCCCCCTGTCCGCAACCGTTCTCCCGACCGTGGGAGGGCCTGCTGACCTGCCCTGACCATGCTGACCAAACCTCTCTGGTCAACCAGAGCTTGAAATGGGCTAGTTGGTTTTTTACGTCGGAACATTGCTGGTCACCCGCGACGGGGCTGCAGGCGAGACCCAATTAAGGGTACCTGGACTGAGGCCAACCCAACCCACCAAGTGACGGCTCAAGCACCACCATCTGCTCCAATAGGCGTTCAACCTTTCTCTCTTTATCGCTCTTTCTCTCATAAGCAGTCGAGTTTTCCAATGGGATAAAAGGCTAAAAACACATGAAACGCATGGGAGGTTGGTCTAGAATTCATGGTGAGAATACGCGGAAGCACACGAAGTTGTGTTATTATAAATGTTAACCCACTCGGAATAATTATACAAAGCGGTATTCTATACAGCCTCCAAATAACGGCCTTCGCGGTACCTTGGAGAAACGAAATCCTCGCTCATTTCGTGGTTTTCTAACTGCAAGAAGAAAAAAAGACGGCTCGGGGCAACAATATTATGATCACGCAAAAAAAAAATACAGCCAAAAAAGACAACGTTGCACGCGTAGTCGGCCCCTGGGAACGGCACCTACATTTAGTAAGGGGTCACGCGTACAGAACCTTCAATTAAGTTGGCCCGTATTGTCCGCTGAGCTGTCAGTTATAGATGACAGGCTGCAGCATAGCGCACACATCGACGATGCGCGAACTCCTGGCGAATACCGGTCATTATTTCGCGCAACCGGTTCCGTCGGGTCCGGCGCAATCCGGCGTTGGCAACACAGCCGAAAGAAGAGCGGCGGGTGAGATGTTCATGGGATGCCGGACGCGGTGCTCTTGATTTTTAAGCGAGGGTTAACGGGCGTTAAAACACAGGTGTGAACTGGAATAAATGCGACGTTTCATGACAGGCTCAAGTGCTCGTTTCGGTTGGTGCGAATTACGGAGTGCGTAAATAGCGCACTTCAATGTGTGCAGGCTCACCCGTTTTTGGAGGTATGGCCAACTCTTCGGAAAGTGGCCGTACTGCACTCGAGAATGTTGTCAAAGAGCTGCCAAGGGAATTTTCTTTTTCTTTGAGCGTTTTTACGATGGCTTAAGCCGCACGGCACAAGTTTTACTCTGCTGAAGGTTGTTTTAGTCCTAGGTGGTGTTGGCTCAGAAATCTGTACAATTTATGAGTTGAGGCCTAGAAACGGTAGTGAAGGCTTCTAGATTTGGTTTTGACCGCTGCAATTGTAGACACCAGCGTCGTAAATGGCCAGCCTGCTGTAAGTGCGTTGCTTTTGCGCTCGTAAAGCTCGTGAAAAGAGCCAAGGGGGAAAAGAGACATTAAAAGAAATACAATGCGTTCACTTTTCAAGCGTGCGCCCACAAAAACTGCGGTCGAATTCGTCAACATATAACTCACCAATTTCTTTTTCACCAAAATATAGCTCTTCAATTTCTCATCAATTACAGCTCGTTTAAATTGATCTGATCCCTCAATAGAATCATGTTTTGAGAGAGAGA
Source organism: Haemaphysalis longicornis (assembly GCA_013339765.2). Lineage (NCBI taxonomy): Eukaryota > Metazoa > Arthropoda > Arachnida > Ixodida > Ixodidae > Haemaphysalis > Haemaphysalis longicornis. Next base: position 25,340,516 of record CM023456.1, read on the forward strand.
GAGAGAGAGGAGAGAGGAGAGAGAGAGAGGAGAGAGAGAGAGAGAGAGAGAGAGAGAGAGAGAGAGAGAGGAGAGAGAGAGATGCGAGAGATGAGAGAGAGAGAGAGAGAGAGGAGAGAGATAGAGAGAGAGAATGCTCTTAATGTGAACTGGTGAGGTCGCCCTGCTAGGACAAGGCTTGCTACACCAGAGGGGGGGTGACTACGTTAATGAGTGGTGAATATCAGACATTAGGGTACAGCAGAAGAAGACAAACATGAAACGTTAAAAAAGAAAAAAGGACAAGAAAAACAAGAGAATGCTGCCAACAGAGTCCGGACATAAAAATACAATTGAAAGAAAATCGTTAATGGAAACGCTGAAACAAAATGAAAAGTAAACGACGGGAAAAAATAAGTAACAACACCAACCCGAGAAAAATAAATAGATGAACGCCACAGTGCGAAAGAGTAGATATCGTGACACACTTGCTCTGTCTGTGATCTAGAGAGATTTGTCCAGTTCAGTCTCTCGTAGGAACTGGAGCAGAATTTTTGTACCTAAGGTACTGTCAGCACTATTGGCCCAGCCAATAAAATGAAAAAGTTCGAGACTGTCTCCATGACGTACACGAGGCTCCCGTGTTGCTATATATTCGCTGTGCTGTAAAACTGTAAAACACTGCGATAATTCGCGTAATATTGTATACATTGCACGAAAATTTTAAATCTGAAATCCTATAGATTTCTTCCGAGGGCAGTTCTCCCAAGAGGCGTCCGCAATTTGAACATCCGTATCCGACCCCCTAAAACGAAGCAGTAAGATTCATCTGATCTGGACCCTTGCTCATTCCGGCCTGGCCAGGAAAGAATATTCCGCGTACGACGCCCGACCGAACGACGTCAATTTAGGTAATGGTATCGCCTCCCTGTCGGGCAGGGACAGACGCGTGTCTCGACCCGGGCCTGCTACCTACCCACGCATTCCCCACTAACTAAACGACAATCCGTGGTTTGGAGACTTCTTCAGACATATTCATGTCCGAATCTGGTCACAGTGCCTATAACTACTGTTACCCAGGGCGTTACCCCTTAGAATGCCACAGATGTCAGGAAAGCGCAAACTCAGCACACATGCGATGGCAATGTCTGCAGGCAGCCACAATACGTCGCAACCATAATAACAATAAGCAGTGGGAGACCGTCTCTGTGCTGCTACGACCATGGAGGACCAAGTCTGGGCCGTCCAGCTGGCCAAGGACACTGTTAGAGTCCAGGGGCTCTTGGCCGACGCCTATAGAAACTCCAGTTGGCAGCTAAATAAGGTTTTATTCCCTCTTTCTCACAGAAACCGCGCACTCTTTGCAAACATCGCGTACTGCATATCAGATCGCAAATTCTATACGAAACCGGGATACACAATGACTGTATCTTGCATATACAGTTGAACCTCGTTATAACGAACACTGATATAACGAATTATCGGTTATAGCGAACTAAATTCAGACTTTGGTCGCTCACGCTTTTTTTTTAATGACGCTTATTCTTTTATAACGAAACTGAAACCGTGAGACCCGCGCGATATCGGATATAACGAAGAAATATTTGACCAGGAGGCTGAGAAGCTAATTGGAAAAACCCCCCTGTCATCCGAAACTGCAGGAGTATAAAGGCCCTATTGCTCGTGGACACTGTGGAAAACTTCATGCTGCTCAGTGCTGTGAGTATCCACCAGACGAAGATCACATCCCGTTCCGTTGTAATTTCACGCACTCATGTTCTGGTTCATTGAGCTCAAAATGAACAAGGAGAAAGGTAGGTTTTACCTTGTGTATAGTAGGTTCGAAGCCACAAAAAATTCATTTTTGTATCAAGTATTTTTGCACGAGCCAGACTGTCGATTTGTTTTAGCCGATTTTTACCTCTACTGTTATAACGAATATCGGATATAACGAACTAATTTGTTGTCCCGATACTACTTAGTTATAACGAGGTTCGACTGTAGAATCACAAGTTGTCTACGAATCCTCTTTGATTCTGCTATATCCGGTTTTGACGGTATGCTCACGTAAACCGCGCACGGAGAGCTCTTCGCCGTTTGTGTGTGGACCGGGGCGCTCTCGTAAATAGGAGCAAGGGCGTCGTGCCGCTGGCGTAACGAGCCGTGTCGCGTGCGTGCTGTGCCCGTGTGGGGCACTACAACGTCTCGTTACGAGACTGCGGCATGCTCCACTTGCCAGGCTGGCGCGGCCCCCGCGGCCGAGTGCGGCACGCCTGACAGCGCGCGCGAGCAAATTCCCGCTGCTACGGCGCATTATTCCACCACGTGGCGGCGTTGATCAGCGACACGGGCTGTGCCGGCACGTAATAAGGCACAGCGCCACCCGAAAATGAGTACCGTAGACTCTTGGGATGCGGCCCCAACAAAAGCGGGAGCGAATCCGGCACGAATAGGGGCGGGGTGTTGTCTTTCAGCTTGCAGCAACCAGGTGTACTGCCCAGGGAAGCGATATTCCGTTTCAAGACAATTACAAGCCCGGTACTTCCGGTGCGATGCAAAACGTTAATTAAAGTTGTTGCGATGCCGCGTTCTACTTTGAAACCGAACTAAAAGATACCACTCCACTTTTACTTACGAAAACGGTGCGCAGAATTGAGCTAAGAGAACACTTCACAATAAAAAATCAGGGGTCTTGGGAAAAAAATATTAGAAGTGCTGGGGCTCTAATCCGGGGTCGTTCGTTCCAAAACTCATGGTTGCACTCCCACGCTACTGAGTCAGAAGAGTGGAGTCCCTTTACCAGCTGCATAAAATAACAGGAGTGTTCCAAGTGAAGTCGCATTCCAAGTAGGGTTCCAGTGCACAGGAAATGATGAGCTTGTACACACAAGGAAACGGAATCTCGCCCCAGGTGACTGTCGACGACGACGATGGTGATGATTATGATTAAAAATGGAAGCCATGCTAGGAAGGGTAACAATGGAAGCCAGGTTAACTTTCGGACGAATGTAGGGCATCCGTTGCAATTTCGCAACATTCGAAAATTACTTTCCGTGTATACGACGTATATATTAAACTGTGCCCCACACAAATGCAACGCGTGCTACCCTGTGGTATTGCTTATTTCCTTATTTTTATCTGTAAGCCGTTACAGCCAAAGCATACATTTTTCAACAATGCAAGTGACACTCCGTGGTTCTGTCGCGCGTGTTGCTAAGTGATGACGGCAGTGATGCGGATTGGAGGCTTGCTCTTCGTACCGTCTGGAGGTTTAGAAGAGCCTTATCTGTTCCAGTCAGCAGTTATTTATTACCTCCATAACGAAATGTATACCTAAAAAAATCTATGAAGGAGGTTGTCCAGCAAAGCTGCGTGCGCAGGGAAGTATTAACGCTGTGCTTCCCCGGCGAGCGTGTTTCGGACTTTCGTGTTCGCGGTCAGGTCGTTATCGAACCACAGACTGTCGCACACGTTGCAGCTCGAGCCGAAATGACGACCGAGAAAGTCTCTCTGGAACCTTGCGTACGTGCCCTTGGACTTTTCCAAGTTGGCCCCTTGCCACCGAAGACGCTTTGCGGCATTCTCAGACTGTCGATATGCGTCATCGGTTCTGGCTCGTCGCTTACGTGCCGTTTCGCTGGCACGCTCGTCGGACACCGCATTTGTAGCGGCACGTCGCTGTTATCGGGACCTGTTCGCATCGCATTTTTCTGTATGAGTAAGCAGGCTTCACGTGCAACACATATTGTGGGAAAGCCAGCTTACAAAGACCAAGCTTGCGCCGATTGCCGTAAAGTCGGCTTTACTTTGAATGACAAATGCATTGCGGGGAAAACATCTTTTCGGGGCAATTTGAGCCATGTTGATATATATCAAGATATAAAGGCCCTATAACCTTATCGGGGTAAGATTGTTTTTTGTAAGCTGGCTTTGGCACAATTCTGTTTCTCCGCGCGGACGCCATAACATCCTGAATACTCGCCATAGACAGCTTCGTATTAGAAATCGAACGCCGTTGATTTTGATCTCTTTTCATTTTATTTACCTAGGGTTGATCCACTCTCTTCCTTGCTTGTGTTCATGCAATCATTGCAGCCTCCTCTCCGTCACAACTACGGCCTTGAAGTTAAAACTGTTGCTCACCCATAAACCCACAGTATCAGTTATGTGGACGCTGTTCGTTCACTCGTTCACTGATCAGCATGTACATCATTCACAGCACGACTCTCCGGTGTAGTATTCTGCTGAATTCTACCATTTCGGGAGAGGCCTTCGTCATGCAGTGGACATAAATGGGATGATGATGATGATGATGATGATGATTTGCAAGTGGCAAGGGAGTTTCTGGCTTCTATTCTACTCTTCCTGTTAGTCGTCTCTGCAACCTTCAATTCCTCGTATAACCGGGATACACCGCTTTCACTTCCAGTCATATTATATTTTGCGGTCAGCTTTCTGGTCCTCCCTCTCAAATTTCCACCTATCCTCATTTTTTTACTGTCTATTTTCGTGGCTTCAAAGGATGACCAGCCCACGTATCCCTGTGCTGCTTCATTCACAGCTTTGCCATATTCCCTACAGTCAATTTATCTACCTCCCACTAGTTTATTTCTAGGCCTGATTGGGTTCTTGATTACATACACAGTACCGAATTCGCGACAGTGAGCTTCAGTAATATTGCCCATTTCCGAATTACCCACCGTACAATTTGTTCGAAATGTCGCGGAACACCGGCGCCCCAGATGTTGGCGCCATTAAACCAGCTATCCTCAAGCTGAGACCATGGAGAAAAAGGATTGGGAGATGGCATCCCACGACAAGTTTCATAAAAAGTAAAATCAAACTCGGCCCGCATGTCCCCAGGTGGTTTTCGCCTTGCGGGACCGGCCCAGCCATGAAACTACAAAAAAAAAATTAGCGCTGGTCAACTGCTGGGTCGGCCACTGCCGGCTCTGGAAAGGAAAAAAAAAAAAACAGTGTGGCGTCAATGGAGGTTTTCTTGGGAAGGGTGGCTGTGTGATGTCATGCCGTCTCTGGAATTCTTCTTTCCTCCATGCCTGAGGCATTCAACTTCCATCACTTTGTACTTAAGAGAACCGGACGCCCAATCTCAGCCTGCTGACCCGACCAAGGACAGCTAGTCGAAGCCAAGGAATTCCTCACTAGGGATGCCTCGAGCCCCGTAGCATCAGCCTCTGCTCGAGAAATAAAGTTTTGCTCTCTCTCTCTCTCTCTCTCTCTCTCTCTCTCTCTCTCTCTCTCTCTCTCTCTCTCTCTCTCTCTCTCTCTCTCTCTCTCTCTCTCTCTCTCTCTCTCTCTCTCTCTCTCTCTCTCTCTCTCTCTCTCTCTCTCTCTCTCTCTCCGAAACGACCGTACAGTGGGACTGCAACGGGTACAACGAATATGGGGGAAAAACGGGCGTGGCCCGCGATCCTAAAGTGCTGACCTAACGACAATGGGCGTGGAAACGTACTTGAAGCTTGAGGAAGTCTTCTTGCACGGTATTACCAGAGTCTTCATATCCGTAAAGTATGAAGGACTCTGGTATTACTAATAGTGTTTTATAAAATTTTCGCTCGTCATGCATCCCAGCGTCTCTGCTTATTTATGCTTTGGCGTGTGAAAATGAAAATGCCCATATGACTCGCTACCGAATCCGTCACATCTGTTTTCGCTGTGTTCGCGTTTACACCAGTTTATATTCGTGTAATTTTTTAATGCGCAGCAAGTCTTGGCGAACAGTCGCAGATTTCTTTTTTGTCGTGGATTTTCTGATCTCGCTTTTTGACGACGACTTTGAGGGAGCGCATTTCTGAAGGGGATTCGAACTTATAGAGACTGTATATTTTTTACCGCAAGGGTGACGTTGGGAGCAACTTAGACAAAACATAGTAAATGCTTCTAGAAGTTAACAGGGTTATGTTAATTCAAAATGCACATTTCATTTCAAAGAAGAAATTTAAATCGCCAAAGCCGCTGCGTTTTGATTTTTTTTCTTTTAGACATTTCCAAGGTGCCGCGTGGAATGCCAGCTAAGCTGGTTACCCGCTCGTCACGTGGCGCCTAGGGCAAGCGAGTGGCGAATGGGCGCCAACAGTCCCAATACAAACTTCGACAACCACCAAGTGACGTAACAAGTAACATGTCGTAAGTCTCGTAACAACGATGTACCATGTACACCGCATAAAGAAAAACTTATCTCAGTTGGCTTTGGATGCCCTATTTTATCAGCTAACATTTTTAGCCATATTGCAGCCTGCAGTTATTCCCAGTATACTACGAACAGAAAACTGTTCTGTGTTTGGCCACGCTTCAAATCGGCGCGAACGACAGCGCGAAGTTTATTACGGGCGAGAACTCTCAACATGAAGGACTTTTTAGGCACCTGGAACAGCGAAGACAGTGCGGTGCGGGGTTTTAAAGCTCTTGTGCGTTTTCTCAGAGACTCTGGACTCGACTCCAGCCTGTGACCGCCTCTGACTTTTTTTTGTTTTTTTTTATGTGCGTGTGTGCGTGTGTCCGTCTGGTGGAGTTTCTTTCGTTTTTTTTTTCGTTTTCTTATTTGTATTATTCATGCAAGCATATAACCCTCATCATATGTTCACCAACCATCTGAAGTAGCAAGCCCAGCATTATGCAGGGCTGACCTCTTCGGTCTCATTAAAGAATTTTCTCTCTCTTTCTCGCCTTGATATGTACAGTGACAATTTGTTGCGAAAGGCGCCAAGGAAGTTATCGCTTTTTACAGTTCTGGCATAATTAGGCGCTACACGCCCTCCTTGGACAAGTTCCAGTGCTTCATGGCGGCTGAATTTTCAGTTCTTACCATATCAATGTAGACCACTAGAACATCTTACCTTGTTCTGAAAGGTGGATATCAGCTCTGCAGTGTCAAAACGACACAAGAAAGTTAATTAATGGTTTCTATGCAATTATTCATGCGTCTGCCAGAGGGCCATGCGCACACAGTTAATTGAAAGCACGGAAACAAAAGCTGTATAGTGAAAAAAGAGGAGAAAAATCTGTACACTTAGCTCCTTCGCATCAACCATCATTTAATGTTTAACCTTAATTTCATCTTCTTTTAAATATTCGCCCCAGCTTCCTCAGGATTCAATCTTCCCCATATTTTTTTTTTCAAGTCATTTTCTCATTGGTTTCCTCAAAATCCCGGGGCATCTCCACTAACGTGAAATCTGGGGAGGGGCGAAGCATGCATTGTATAAGTGTATTTTTGGCGCCTTGGCGTTTTTGCCAACAGAGATAAAACCGTTGGGGGGTACAAGTATACAGCTTTGCTGTAAAAGTCTCTTGTCTTTGAAGCACGAAGCTCTCTAGCGCGGTGCGTAAACGACTGTTCCGGTGTTTTTCTGGTACGCGTTACGAAGCGCTCCAGCGCGAGGCGTAAACGAGTGTTCCGATGTTTTAGTACCGTGACTACATAGACGACGCTTACGACGACGACATGAGACGCCGACAGCCCCATCCCCTAAGGGGCTTCGCCCTAAAACGTTGACGCATTTGACCAAAGTCTTACGTCAGTGAGAACAAACTTTAATGAAACTCACGTCTTCAGGAGCGAGAAAGGCGTTAGCACCACATTTCATCACACAAACGTGTAACGTGGATCGTCCGTTCGCCAGTTTGGCTTATTTCAGCTGCTAGCATAGCGATTTCGTTCATAAATTCGTCCAATCGATGCACTTAAACCACAGTATGACACAGTCACAGTTTCGAATTCCCTGTGTACCGCTGGCAGCCACGGAAGCATCCGATGGTGGTTGGCTATAAATGGGTGATGACACGTCAAGGCGATCGAGAGTTGCAGGCACTAGCCATGGTACTGGAATCGGACAGTTTAGTTCAAGACACCGCACGGATACCCCAGACACGAGGTTAACGCGAGGATAACGCCAAAGGTGCCAGCAGTGTGCGACCCGGCACGGGCTGTGGTGTACTCTTGCGGGTGCTTCGTTGGAAACGGACAGCATCGTGCAGTGCGTGTGGCCAGGCAGAAAGGCACGGCGCTCGCAAGAGGAGGCCCGCCAACGTACCTCGGTGTGCCTTGTCGGCGTCTATTCGCTGCGCCTTCAGCCTCTGGCTGAGGATGTAGAGCATCTCGCCGCCCATGTTCACGTAGAGCAGCGGCAGCGCGCGGTGCGCCATGTTTTCCCGGCAAATAACGGGCCGTGGCAACGCACGATCGATGCTCACACGAGCCGCTCGTCGTTGGAAGACCAGCACACGGGCATCGACCAGTCTGCGGCCGCCACGCAAGTGCACCGCGGCGGGACGCACGAAGAGCACTCGCTGCCGGGGCCGCCGCAGCCGGCACCTCCTCCTCGAAGCGTGGACGCGGCGCCGAAGGGAAGCCTGCGGCCGAAGGCCCCCACGTTGCGGGGCCCCAGGGACCAGCTCGGGTCCAGTAGGTGCGTGGACGCCCGGGCTGCCGAGGGCCGCTGGCGGCGGCAGCGCTGGAAACTGCATCCGGCCACGGCAGCCAGGCAGAGCACGCTGAGAGCGGTGCACGACCCGATGAGCAGGTAGGCCAGCTGAGCCGTGGTCAGTCGCGATGATGCGGGACGACCGGGGGGCTCCAGGTGCTCGCCGGGCGGTGGCGGAGGCTGCGGCGGAGGCCGCAGCACGAACGACCCGTGCCTGAAGACGCTGGGCTCGGTGATGTACTGCGGCGAGCGCGGCCTGTTCTGCAGCAGGATGATGGGCCGCGGTGTCGGGGGCCAGGCAGCCGCGACGGCGGATGAGACGGCCAGCAGCAAAGCCGCCAGCATGGACGGCGACGCGCGGCCCACTGGGCGCCCGTGGTCGCCGCCGTCACGGTCCACGGCGCCGCCAGATGGACGGACGGCAGCCGGAAACCAGAGACTCGTCTCCCTCCTCGCGCCCTTTCGCGAGCGGCAGAACCGCTGCAGTTCATGGTCCGGCGCTCACGCGCATTCGCCGCGGCCCCGGCGCGCGCTCGGCCCTTGAATCTGCCGCGCTTCTTTCTCTAACACGCTTCCCTACCCCCTCTCTCCGCGACCAGTACCACACACACGCACATACGCAACGTAAAGTCGCTGGCCCGTTGCTCTCCGCATTTGGGCCGAACGTACATCAGCCGCTGGGGAAAAGCAGCCTAATGCGCCGGCTGCTGCTGCTGCTGCTGACCCATCTTTACGAGCGGAGAGTTTGTTTTGCGGGGCCATTGGCTTTTCCAGGTAGTTTTCGGGTCGTTGATTGACGGCTCCGACCAACCTCTCTGCCGCGGGCGTCGGTTGACAGTGCGGAATGGAGCGAAGCTGTCTGTTTTTAGGGCCCTCGACGCGTGATTATAACCCTTTGGGCGCCACTCAAAGTCGACCAGCACACTGTAATTGGAAGCAGTCTCTGTTCTGTGGCGAGACCCCTTTCCTGTGCACTCACGTCATGTACGAGTGGGCGCAAGTGATAAAGACATAGGTGCTGGAGGCGTTTCTCCGCCTGTACACGATTTTCTCAGTTATATATATTTCATTTCAAAACTCTAGGTGGAACCGCGTATCTGGAATTAAGGCCACGTCAAGTTCGGGTCGAAATGTGGTGGGCATAGTTGCACAAGAGGCGGCACCTTTTTCTTTCTTTTCTTTTTGAACGACTTCTGGTCGCCCGTCGGACAATAAATACAGTTCCACGGCAACCTCACCAACGAGCTCTATGATGCTAGCTTTGAGTATGCCAAATGGATCCCCACACTGTTTATACTACTGTACACCACCAACCTGAGCCAGACAAATTCGTTTCTTCCAGTTGCAGCTCAAGATTCTTTGTCAATAAGGCACCACACAAAGGTCTCCTCTGAGTTCGAAAGCTTATTCGTATACGCCAATGAACAGTGGCATGGAGGATTTGAGCTCACCAAGTTATGTCGCGTTAGGGGCACCCCACTAAAAGAGCGGATAATTTTTTTTTAAAAAGTCTGAGCTGTCAATGGATCTTTTCACTCTTTATCGTGAGCTGCGTGGGTCCCCGGGAAAGCTGTCAGTTCCGTCAGGTTACAGCGCATCTCGGCCGAATGCATGGGATCTCAAGCCTTCTCTCAATAGCGGATGCGCAGTTATTCCAATAAGCGCAATTACATCGAAGCAGGGGGTGGGTGCGTAAAGATCTTTACGAGCTTATCTTTGTCCGCAGTGTAGATTCAAATCTACACTGCGGACAAAGATAAGCTGGAGTGAGAAAAAAGTGCTCGTAAACGGTCCGCCACAGGAACTCTATAAAAAAGAGGGCGCATTAAGAGGACTTCCCAGTAGGTAGAGAGGATAAGACGTGGTTTACGGTTAGCACATCTCACCAACTCCTCGTGGGACGCAATACAATGCAATCTATGGTCGAAGAAGTCGTACAGGAGGTATCCGAACAAGAAAAGCAATGACATGGAAACGGCACCGCAGCCTTGCCGTACAGTTTTTTCCTTACTTTAAAGAGACTCTTAAACACTTCCGATAAACGCTTTCACTCTTTCCTTCCCGTCTGCAAGCACTGCGAAAGCTGTAGTTATCGCCAGTACGGAGCGGCACTGCGTGATTTGCTCGTGGCAGCAGATACGCCTTCCGTTTCTGCTTTGCTTTTGTGACTTTCTTTTTAAAGTGGCTATCGAATGCGTTAATTGCTGCAGCTGAAGGAAAGCCTGCCAATAGCTGCTACGCCGCTCTAATGACGTAAACCCAGCTGTCGAAGAATGCCAAGGCCAAGAATGAGAGAAAAAAAAATTAAAGCCGTTCCAACACTCGATGTGAAAGCTGTCGGAAGTGTACAGCAGTGATTCGCCATAATGGGCTGTAGCACCGTTATCCGCTCACTGCTACCACTCATCGCGCTCTTCGCCGCCCTGTCTCACTCCTCTATTGATGAATGGAATGGAGGTTTGTCCAATGAAATTAAAATTTCCCGCCTTCACAGTACCCGCGCGCCCCTGCCTATAAAACTGCGCCAGCGGGAGTTCTGTTCTGTTTGTGCTTGCTTTAATTTCGTATGCTGGAGCGGTTTTGCGTCATTTCGAACGCGTAATTTTTTTCTTGCGAGGCTGGAGCCTTTCTGCGTCATTTCGAACGCGCCTTTTTTTTTTTTTTTTTTTTTTGCGCGGCCGCTTTTTTCGTTTACTATCGTAAAAACCAACCCTCGAGCGTTCCTATCTAAGTGAAAGCGGGGGCTGCCGGTTAATTACGTATATTTTGTCTCAAATGTACCTGCAATTTACTTTGCGCTAAACAACGGGGAGATGTAGGACAAGCGCCAGCGGTTCACGAGTATCGAACTCTTATGACCATATAAAACGCTTGGCTTTCGAAGCCTCTGTAGGACGCCGCTACAACGGAACGCACATTGGCTCCAGCGATCGAGCTACGACGACAAGGCGAGCCCCTAAAGTGATCTGCACTTAAAATCTTTTGAACAAGTTTCCAAGTTATCTGATGGGCATAGAGAAACCATTCTATGCTGAGGTCATTTGCGACCCCAAATCTAAGTATGGATGAGCTGGTTGAATACGTTCTGCAAGTATTTCAGAGTTCGAAAAATGTTGAAAAAAGTGTTGCGGTGTCCCTTTAATCTTGTCCACGCCGGCTGCAGGTAGGCTACGCGTGCAATCGCTGTCAATTACCCATAAAGCTTATCACAGCTAGAGAGACTCACGGTGGCTCCGACATGGGCCTTCTGAGTATTGTATAAGTCAGTGTATTTACGTGCCTTTCAAAACCGAGGCTTACTATACGACTCATAAAGCAAGCTCTCACTATACGGACCACAAAGAAATAACCAATTTTTTTCAACTAGCTTTAAACCATGCAGCTTCCTTCAAGTTAATGGGATGTAATGATCACGAGATCACATACGCCAACTCGAGTTAGCGTATGTGTGCTTTGAATGTATTTAGAGAAGAAAACTTCGGCGGTGCGCTACATACCTTCCATCTCCATTTATTCGTACTCCTATTTTGCCCCCCTCTCATATTTTTTTTTTTCAGCAAATCATTTTTAAATAAAGCCCAAGGACATATAAGCACTTTTTTAGGCCGTGAATGCGCAAGCCTGAATTGAATGCCCAGTTAAACTCCTGCAGCCTTGCTTCCGCCTCGTGTCGTCAAGGGTTTTGTAGTCTTCCCGCTTGAGACGCAAGCAGCAAGGAGGGGTTGATACGAGGGAGGCGAGAAGAAGAGGAACGAGCCACGGGGTTGTTCGAGAAAGATTGAGAAGCGGCGGATCGTCTATTCCAAGGTAGCCCGGCGGACCAGCGGCAGTCGACCGGACTGCGGGAGCGCTACCACAAGCAGTGCTCGTGCTTCAAGCCTGACCAGCTTCTTCGGGCGGATCCACGGTAGCGTCATCATGGCGCCGTGACTGTCCTCGGGTACCTGGGCCCAGCCGCATCAACGATATCAACCGCCAGCGGTAGTCGCCATCGACGGGAACTTCTGCTCACCGCAGCAGCCGCCGACGCCAAGTGAGGCATTACCTTTGTGCTTTGCGCCCCGCGGACTTGGACTCTAATATGCTTGGAGCATTAGCTTCCAGAGTGTGTTCGCGTGTTCAGCCTGACTGTCCGACTACTTTATCTGTTTTTTCCCGTCTTTTCCCATTTCTCGTTCTGCATAAAGACTTACGTTTTCCTAATATGGTCACCTGCCTCGTGACATCTGAGCCGCTCCAACTACGGCCCTGAACTTGCCATAACATGCTTAAGCTACAGCGCAATAAAATCACACACAAAGGCAGTCCTTGTGTGTGTTTTTATTGCGCTGTAGCTTAAGCATGTGGAACCTACAAGCCCAGACATCAACCTTGCCATACCATCACACCTTGCGTAATCGGAGATTTGACGACGATGGTGAGTTTCATTCCAGTTCGCTCGTTTGGGTGCGTTCTTCGATTCCCTAGTTTGTGCTTTGCTGGCGTGGACGGCCACTTCTCGCTACTGCCGAGTTGAAGTTCGCACATGGAACGCCTCGTGCTATGGAACGCTTCCCAAGGAGCTGTTTTGCAGCCACAGACGCAAACGCCGACGTCGACGGTCGACGCCGGCTTTCTCACTCAAGGGGCCGCGTAATGCTCTCGCATTATTTAACGAAAGAAATGAAAAAAAAAGTTTATTGACTCTTGCAAAAGAGGAAGGTTACAAGAGCATATATATTTAGACGAGGGTCCCATAGTTGATACTGCACCGGGACCATCGGTGCATTAATATAATTCAAATCACCACAGCATCCCCTGCAAATTAAGTTGGGTTGTGCGTTTTTGGCATGTATGCTAAACACCGAAGTAAATTGCTCTTCAGTTTTTAGCGCACGAATGCACGCACACATTCATGCACGCACACGCCCACATTCTCACATGCACTCAGGCAGAGAAATTGAAAATATGCACGCATGCATGGGTTCACCGAAAGGCGCATCGTGCCGAAAGCAATCTTTAATGGCTTTCCCCGACCCCGACAAGAATCTTGGTTTACCATTCTTAAAATAATCGTAAACCAACCAAGTCGGACATCCGTTAGGCCTAAATTTAGAAATGAGCCAAAGCGCTCCCGCAAGTTCCAAAACGCCTGAGCCAATCAGATTATAAAAAAATTTAAGAAATACTGCGGGTACGCCCGACGTACCTTTAGACACAGCGTACAAAAAAAAAAAAAACAGAGGAGCGCTTTTCTGCCATAACCCTCATTGCTACCAGTTTCTCTACGTTCAGCATTCATTAGCGCTGTCCCTTTTCACCGTACGCGGCGATATGACAACGGAAATATTTGTAGTTGCAAAGAGATCAAACGCCAGGCAACGCCGTTATCGATGAGCGTTTTAGGTGCGTATATATAGAGCATAAGCAGCCACCGTCGGCAGAAATGTTTGTCCACACAGTTCTTTCTTAACGTGACTGCTTTATCCTTCGCGGATATCGCTTCTTCTGGCCGCCCTTCCTGAAAGACGCCCGAAATGAGCACAAATAGAAATCGATTAAAATTAGAGGGTAGGCTCTAATAATCGATACAAATTGGAGGGTAGGCTCAAGCGGGAACACGAGGTTCCCGCTTGAAGCCATCAATGTATCCTTCTTATTGACTGAACAAAACAGAATGTAAACGAACAAGCATAAATACAGAAAGAATATCAGCCAGCGACAGCGTGCCAATGCTTTCGCCTCGAAGTACCATCGATCAACAGAGGCACCAGTGCAAACAAAACTATAAAGCCGCATAATATTGGTGTTATTTATCTATTAACAAAGCTTGACAAATTCAATTAATGTGTGCGTGCTTGCTTGCTTGCGTGCGTGTATAGGTGTTTAGCGAGTGCATGATTACACCTCAGAGGACAGTCACTCACGCACTAACCAATTTCTAAGTATGCCTAACAGGCCCTCGTTCACATTGAGTCTGAGATATGTCTAACAGCACGAGCTTGGTGTGAAGCCCTCTAATTTAGTTCCAATATCTTGTCCCTCCTGCGCGATCGACACCTGTGCCAGCACACGCGGACTGCCCAGGTGAGCGTCACAGCGGCGTAGGCAATTGCGAAGGCCGCGAACAGCAGGTCGTACGATCCGATGGTGTCCCGTGCATAGCCTGCAAGCATGAGAAAGAAGTCGACTTATTCGAGCGAGCGCTGAAGGCGCTCACAACGCGCGAAAAAAGAAAAGTGTTCACCTTAAGAGCCATCCAGTATAGGCCAGAGGGCATCTATAACTTCAAGAACAATCCTCTTCCAGCCATAGCGACATCCGTAAAATGTCTGCTCAATTGGGACCGGAAGATAGGCATAGAAACGAGGAGATGAATTAATTAATGAAGAAGTTTATTTGATATAGATGGCGCTATGACCAAAGATGGAAACGGATGGTGCAAAAAAGGAAAGGTAAAAATGAACTATCGAACGGATTGCAGGCGTTGACTTCGTGTGCTTACGTAACTACGTAAGCACCCCCCCCCCCTTCCCCCCTTCTCCACAGAAAGGAAGAATAGATACGAATTCAGGCGGTTAGCTTCTTATGGACCATTTAATCGACAACTCTTGGACTTTTTGGACGAAGTCAACTTGTTTCGTGTGCGTGGGCCCCATGAGGCAAACTTTCGAATTTAAGAAAATGCCTTCAGGATCTTCCAGCGATTTATTGGATTAGAAGAAGGGGGTTAACTATCGTATTATTTATTTATTTATTTTGTACATACTGCTAGCCTAACAAAGGCTTTGGCAGGAAAGGGTACAGTAGTGAAAGATCAAAAACGTGCATGAACATTCAGACATTTTTCAACAATAGTAGCAAGAGGCATTTGCCTTGATTGAAGCAATCATAACGATAAGGCCCATGCTGCAACATACACAATGCGACATTTTCTCGCGAAGCAAATTCAAAAGCGAAAAACAAGCGTACAATATTACGTAGTAACAAAGTAATAATTAGACAATCCGGACAGAAAAGAGTCACGGGACGTACAATCAACAAGTTCTTGGGGTAACATATTCCATTCTCTGATGGCCTGCGGAAAAAGGAATACCTGAAGGTGTCGTTGTGAAATCTGTATTCGAGTAATTGTTTATTGTGTTTTGTTCTAAAATTCCGTGTATCGGAACGTGTTAGGAACCGGTTTTTGTCTATTTTTAGAGAATTGCTCTGGAGAAGAAACAGGAATTTCATTCGAAGGTACCTTGCGCGGTCGCTGATTGTTGGGAGCCCAGCTAATCTTAACAGTTCAGTTGGTGAATCACGACGGCGGTATTTGTTATAGATGAATCTGGCTGCTCTTCTTTGCACACCCTCTAACTTTGCTATTGCACACTTGGTATGTGGGAAACAGCATATGACGCCATATTCGATGATAGATCGAACGAGTGACGTGTATGCAAGTAGCTTGGTTTTTGCCGAAGCGTATCGGAGGGACCGTTTGAGGGAAAGAAGCGCTGAGAGGGATTTAGTTGAAATGTATGACACGTGCTTGTTCCATTTGAGATCAGAAGAAAGAATGATACCTAAGTGTTTGTGTTCATTGACCCTTTGTAGTACAAAAAGAATGATGGACATGGAAGAAAAAGAATGATGGACATGACTATCCGTGGCATTGTGCAGTCATAACCAAATGAAACGCCAGAACGAACAAGGACGTGCCGCGATTTCTTTTTCATCTAATCCAATGTCTCACACACACATGTTACAATTATAGTACTTTTGGCGCTATCTAACATGCCAATATAGCATGACCCGTGCAGATCATACTTCGAGAGCCGCTCGATAAGTTGGACAAAATTATATAAGATGGCGCCACAAGTTGTGTGGTGTCGTCCAGGCCAGATATGATGTAGAAGTGCGGCGTAACTCACGTCCGACATACGCTTGAGATCAACATGTCAGCACAATTGTCGCGACAATGGAGTGAGAAGAGTTCCGTGCAGTAATAAAAATGTTTTACGAAGTGGACTACTGAGAAGACCAACGCCGGCTTAGGTGAGTTTCGCATGCCCTACGCACCATCACTGCTGAAGATAATTTATTTCTGGAGGAACGAATTTAAAGGTGAGCGCGAATAAACTAGAGGTGAAACTACAGTAATCCCCAGATATAACGAAATCGCTTTACTGGAAATATCGCTTTTTTCGAAATTTCTTCTGGTACCAACCCAAACGCATGCATTTTAGGCCGCATTACTCAAAGTGCACGAAGAGCTTGACCCGCTTATAATAGAGCGAAGTGGCGAGCGGAGGCGTCGCCGAGCGGCGGCTACCCAGCGGCGAGTCAGGCTGTCAACATGTTGGGTCAATGCAATCTCGTGTTTCCCTGGCGATATTCTGGAGCCGGTCATGCTCGATTCGCGCCATCCGACTTTAGACAAACGGTCCAAATGCGCGGTAGGGTCAATGAATTTTGTTCCCAGACATTGTTCGATGGCGGGGACGCGACGGTGCAGGAACACCGACACTCGAACTGTAGAATTAGCAGTATCGTCGACAAGGGGGCGCCGAAAAACTCTCGTTTTGCAAATTGCACGTATGCACACCTCGGAAAAAAATTGCCCAGTGATCATGCAAAGCCATTAGTGAAAAACCGGTCAGTTTTCATGATTGCGCTGTGTACGCACAATGAACGGTTAATAATTTTATGAGCTGAACAAATACAACCTCGGGCTCAAGCCGCGGCATTTCCGGCGCTTTCCAGCGCGAAACAGTTGTAGAGTTACGTGAACTCCGCACCCCACCCCTCCCCCTTTCCCCCCATAAAAATGACCTTCCCCTCCTCATTCCCTCTCCAGTCTGCGAGTCACCGCTCGCTATTGCCTTAATGTCAACTCCTCGACCCCTTGCCGCCAGTTTCGACGTCGCTGCACCTCCAAAGCTCCTTCCGCGTCGCCCGCTGCGTTCAGTCACTTGGGCGCCGACGGCGCGTGCCTTCAGACGCGAGAGTACGTGCGCTTGCTGCGAAATAAAGTTGAATGCATTAGCGGTGACCGCAGCCTTGAGCAATGCCATGGTCAAATTGGAGCAGGGGTTGCTCGCGCCCAACAGGAACTTGAAACAGCCAAAGCTCACTGCCTTTTTTGCACCTGAATACAGTTTTACTTCACTGGAATGTGTTTTGATTCCTCGCAGTTGTGGCGCAGTTAAAGCTCAACTACTTCACCTTTTATAGAGTTGTCGCTTATATCGAAATACCGCTTATAACGAAATTTTTTGCCGTCTCGCTGACTTTGTTATAACGAGGGATTACTGCATAGCTTTATGACGCTCCGTTGTGGTCGTTACTCTGAAGAGTGTGGGAAAAAAGTCAACTGCACTTTTTTGCAGGACCCCGAAGGAGAGCGGGCCTTAGTGCCGATACTGCAGGCATCTCGACTGAAACAATGCACAAAATCCTTTCCGAAAAATTTCACATCAAACAGTTCTGCGCTACTGGTGCCGCGATTATTGACTGTGAACTAGCAGCACACACTCCTTCAAGATACTACTCTGTCCCTCATTAAATAGACCGTTGCAGTGGGTCTAAACTGTATTAATCGGGCTTTGAATTGGTTTCTGACCCCTCGTATTCCCCGGGTATAGCCTGTATTATTTGTTCTCGTTCGCAAACTTTAAAAAAAGTCTATTTTTTAAGAAAAAAGTCGTCCAATGAGAATGCCATCAACGCCGCTGACGCGTATTTCACCGCAAATTACCATTCCTACTTTCGTGAAACTCAGTAGACCAGGCATATTGCCCTCAACGGAGACATTAAAAATAAAATAATTTTCAGAAAAAAGGTGTTTAACTTGCATTTTTACCATTTCTTTTAACAGCGAAGCTGTTTAAGCTTAAGCTTGGTCCGGTGGCGTAAGCAAAAAAAAGAAAACCGGGAAAAGTGCGCCGCCTGTAAAGGGTGCACCACCGCAGATAGGGTATTATAACAGTAAAGCCGGCTTTCGCGTCTCCTCGGGTGTGAGCACAAGGGACATATACGCATACAAAGGTGATAGTCTTTCTTGGGCTACTAATACGCAAAAAAATGGCGTAGCTTGCGCTAGTGGGGCAAGGCTGAAGACATTGCGGAGCTGTGGTCAACCTAGCTTCGTCCCCCCTGGGATCCGCTGTAAGTGTAGGGGACCGACCGGAACGGCCTTGCAAAATTCGACTAAACTTGGCTTCCCCACTCAGCCCTTAGCCTGGTCTAGCAAGAACACAGCAAAACCCAACAAAACTTAACAAGGCCTAGGAAAACCGGAAGAAGCTAGGCTGACCCCCAGCTCCGCTGTTTCTCCGAGCTTCCACCACTAGCGCAAGCTGCGCCATCTTTTTTGGTAAACAACTACCATATTTGATTTTGTGTGATCGGGTTAATACATTTGTGTTGCAGTTCATTCGTCTAAGACTTTACACGTATGCACACATCATGACCTCAAATCATCCCTCATCGTCAAAGCTTATAAGACGACGACACGTGGCGGTGCAGGCACAGCTTTTTTTCAAAAGTTTCTAGGCCATGCGAAAAGGTAATAGGCCACAAAAGATTTCAAGTGCAAGCTTACCGCTCGCGTGAGACTATGCTTTTATGCGAGGTACCTGGCGAACTAATTATATTTCCAACTGTCATGAAATAGTTCGGTCGCACTTCAACGCGTTACTTACCCTTTTGCTTTGAATCATTTGGGGCCCGGAAATACTTGGCATGGCCTAGGAAATTTTGACAGAGACTGTGCAAGCGCACGTACGAAGGAACAAATTTCCCCATGCAGCCAAGCCCGCTCACCGATGATGGGAGGCCGAGCGAAGCAGACGACGCCGCTGAAGAAGTGTATGGCTCCCAGGCTGAGCGGCAGGGTTTCCTGGTCGCACAGGTCGGCCGCCATGATGGTGCTGCTCATTATGGCGCTGCCAGCGGACATGCCTACGAAAAAGTATCCGGCCACGAGAAGCCAGTACTGCTTGACGAGCGCCAGGACGACAGCGGATGCCGCCTGGATGGCGAAGCACCACAGCATCAGGGTGTCTCCTTTCAGCAGCTGCAGGGGAGAGAGGTTTAAGTGCAACTTATACATAGGCAATTGTGTTTCACGTGTGAAACGTATTCAGCACAAACCAATCACGACAGCACGCGTGGCTTAAATTGAAATTCAGTTTACTTTCCTTTTTTTTCTTTTTTTTCATAGGCAAAAATGCAGAAAGAAGGGACAAAAAGCTGGTTCTATGTCATTTACAAGACATAAAATGAGTGCTGTTAACAGCATTTGGCAAGAGAATTCGAAAAAGGAAAAAAAATAGAAATAACAGATTGCATAATCGGCTCAGAAAAAAAAAATCATGCACCCTTCCGTCCAACGACGACGATGGATAAACGCAAAGCTTTCTCGTGAGAGATTCCTTGGTGGTCGTCTGAGTTTGGGCTTTCATTCACAGACGATTTAGACTGTGACTCGTTGAGCTTTGTATAATTAGCACGCAGTAAGGACTTTTGATCGCAGTTCCTTTGACTTTGACCCTTCGCCATTTTATTTCGCGCAAAGAAATCCCAGCGTTCAACCATCGTCGTCATTAGGCGGAGGGATGCATGATTTTTCGGCCTAATTTTGCACATCCATGCACCCCTCTCCTAACCCAAACTGCTTCGACCGTGTCGAAACGGCGCAGTCGGATACACGTCGGCTTCGGAATGCGAGGGACCCAGGTTCGACTCCGATCACGGGAAGAGTTTTTATTCCCGGATACACAAAGATTTCAATGACGTGATATATCCGTCACGGAACTGGCTCCAGGTCAACGAAGCAAGCGGCCTGTAAAGGGTGCACCCCTGCACATAGGGTCTTCGTGCGGGGAAGAAACCTTTAGTACCAGTGTGTCGAACCGAAAAAAATACCGGTTCGGTTACGGTTCGGGTTCAGGCGAAATCATTTCGTTCCGGTTCAGTTCCGGTTCGCCAAAATCACGTACCGAACAGGTTCGCGAACCGGTTCAGGAGCTTGAACCGGTTCGCGAACCGGTTCGATGAGTTGAAATATGACTGAAATTAAAAAAATAACATTTATTAGTTTAAAACGACAGTCAAATCAAAATACAAACAAAACTTCAAAATGCTGTTGTTCCCCAAGGTCAGTGGCGCAATTTCAAAGCAAAGTTTAAACAATTACGAGATGTTAGAAAAACAGATGAAGTGGCGATGATTTACCACCTACTTTCCCGCCCAGACTTTATGTTGTCCTAGCGACTATTCATAAAGCCACCACGAAGAGGTATGATGGTGGGATATATTTTCTGCCCTTTCCTTTTTTGTTGAAATCGCAATCGTCGCTATAGAATCGCCCATCACGATAACCTTGAAGCCTTAAATTTAGGCCTGTATAAACCATTGGCGTACATTTTTTATATTTGTAACAAAACTGTAAAATCATACCACAGGCACATAAATACTACCAATGAATTAGATTATTTTGTCACCCTGAATAATTTGTTAGCTGTCACCTTATCGAATGTGTTAGCCACACTTTTGTTAAAAGTAAGCTTCAGTTAACGCTCTCTCACTGCATTATTGCTCTGACCACTGCAATTCCTTTTGCGGTAGCTATACCGGATGAGTGCATTACAAGCACTATGTCATCGTACCGCCTGACCCCTTGTCATCGTTCCGTGTGCTACATTGCGGAATCTTATAAGAGATTATGCTGTTACAAAATGAAAGGGAAATTTGACGCGCGGAGCATATGAGATGGGACTTTTTTCGGCTAGACGCTCTTTAATTCGTCCACAGCAGTACTCCCCTCCGGAACGAGTAGCAGTAGAAGTAATGTAGCAAGTTGGGCAGTCGGTACAAGTGCACCTTCGAAATAAAGCAGATCTTAAAGAGGCAAAACTGCATCAGCAGCACGGCTTAGCCACTGAGCACCTTCTGCGGTCACACTTGTCAAGTATTAACAATTTGCAGGTGTCGGACCTTTTAAACAAATTATGAAATGCAAAAATTTTGCAGAGATCGGGTGTGGGCTTTCGCTGTTGCGCAGTGGAGCACTCCTGCAGCCTGATTGCTCCAATAAAGTCGCAGCTAGGGAAGGGCAAAGTCGTTTTTTATCCCCTGCAAGCTGCCGAGAATGACATTCTGTTTGGTCAGCTTGCACTACGCTCGCGCTTCCAGCAGCAACAGACCATTGCTGCATTGTTGCTCATTCGTTTCCCCTGTTGTTACATAAAGCGTGATAGTAGAGAGTTTTCGCTGACCGTTTTTGACGCTCCGCTTTGCTCCCGACGTCCCGCTCAGCACAACCGGAGCGTCAGCATCCGAAAGGCTTTTAGCTAAGCGATAACCGTATCTCCCTCGACGGGGAATGATTCGCGTGACTGGTCGTTTCGCGTGCGCCTGTAAACCAAAACTTCAACTAAAGGAAACATAAGAATTTGTATTTGGTCACCCAAACAAAGCAAAATAACGTGTTTCTTGCCCTCATGTAACCTTTTTTTTATGTAGTCACTGACATGGTATAATTTTTCTAAATATCAATAAACAAGCCGATAAACTTTGGAATAGCCAAGACAAGGCTGTCTTTCTCGGCGCTGCTATAGTGCCTAGTATATTCTAGGCACTATAGCGCTGCATAGAAGCAGCCCGCGCTTCGGTCGACGTTTTTCGCTTCCGTTCTAAAGATCTTTGAGGTGTGTGGCACCACTGCCTATTCGGAAGCACTTTCGCGGCTTCGTCGGTCGTGTTTCAACTGAAGAAACGAAGTTCGCCGGAGCGCGCTCGCATTGCGGTGGCAGCCATGTTAAAATTCCGCCCGGTAGCGTAAGCTGCCGCGACGGTCCGCTAAGAGGCCCCGGTTAGTGGAGCGGGGCCCCGCTCCGGTATCGCCGGTAGCGCGCTAGCGTACCACGCATGCGCAAAGGCGCTCCCGCTTGCTATCGGAGCGGAGCGGATCGTCAGAAACGGTCAGCTAAAACTCTCTAGTGTTCAATTGTCAGGAGGGGAAAGTGCGCGAGCGGGTACGAAGTTGATGGTACGTGAAAGAAAAAAAAAAGCCTGAATTGCATTAGAGAGTTTTAGCTAACCGTTTTCGACGGTCCGCTCCCGTATCAGCGGCACGCTCAGCGCAACCGGAGCCAATGCCATTCGCGGCCAAGCGCGGCACGCATGCGCAATGGCGCTCCCGCTTGCTATCGGAGCGGAGCGGACCGTGAAAAACGGTCAGCTAAAACTCTCCATTGACTGTGCAATATCAACCGCGGAGGGTCGAGCCGTTTCGGCATAAACCGGTAACCGTTATTTCTTTTTTTTTCGGTTCAGTTCCGGTTCGGGTTCAGCTTGCTCAAAAAATAACGGTTTAGGTTCGGGTTCAGTTCCGGCAAAAATACCGGTTCAGCTCCGGTTTTCGGTTCGTTTCGGTTCCGGTTCGACACCCTGCTTAGTACTAAAAAGTACGCCATACTTCGGGTTGTTTGTTTTGGGGTTTTATATTTTAACACGAAAGTGTTTCATGCCGGTATACACCAAGATTTGACTGACGTCATATCCGTCAAGGAAATGAGCCAGTATACCTTTGCCGAAGCGACCCGCCAGTAGGACGTCGCTCACCGAGAACACCCACAAGACAGCCGCCGACCCGCAATTAATGCTCAGCCGCAGATTTCGCGGCACATTTCACTTTCGTGTTTTACCGATTCCTATGGCCGAGAAATCAACCGCAGTTTTTTTCCCTTCCTTCTGGCGCATGCGCCGACGACGTAGCGAGTATGCGTGCTTCGTAAAGATCTTAGTTGAAGTATAGCATTCGTCCTGAGGTTTTAGATGCAACGCATCTCATGTTCGCCCCTCTGTCCTTCCTGCGTCTGTCCGGCGTTGTCCGCACAGCTGCGCCTCTCCTCCTCTCCTCTTTCCGATAGCGAACACTCTCTCCCAAACAGCTGCGGGTTGGCGCAGCGCGCTCTCACTCCGTTGCTAGGCGCCGGTGGGCGGCGCTGCGCTTGTCGTTGCGCATGAGCAGTACTCTCTCTCTCCGCGCTCTCCTCTCCTTCGGGCGCTGTGAATATAAAGCGGCATGCCGCGCTCCGACGGTCTCAGTCGACGGTCGTCCGCGTTACGCTTGCACTCTCTCGCAGTACTCGACGATTGCTTGATGCAATCGTCGAGCCCCTAACTGTGCACTTTACGGACCACAAGGCTCTCATTCTCGTCTGCAATAAAGACCATACCTGAGCATACGTGTACTGCAGGTGCATTACATGGTGAAAATGGAAAATTACGCCCACCTCCCCTTCGCGTGAGAATCCCTGCTATAAGCGTAATCAATACGATGGAAAACGCCAATAGAACCCCCCATGAGATGCGTTGTATCACACCAGGGTTCCCGCGAGGGGAGGTGGGCGTAATTTTTTTTCCTCTTGTGTTCCGTCGTTGCGCTAGTACAATGTACCTAGTAACGTTCCGAGGGATACTTGTAATTCTGGCCGTGGTTAATGGCCGCCGAACCTAAGGTGGTTACCTAACCTGAACCGGTAACCAACGAGAGGGTAACCTCGGGCGACTTACGTCAAAGTCAAGCAGCAGGCCCGTGCCGATTCGAGCCACCAGGTCCCCCACGGCGCACGCGGTGACCATAGCGACGGCCTGGTACCCAGCGAAGCCGTTGTCGGCGCCGAAGTCCACTGCGACCAGCACGAACACGGAGAACGTGAAGAGGGACACGGCTCGCGACGTCGCCAGGTGGGATAAATCCAAGGACACCAACGAGCGCAAGCCGCGCGCCAGCCGGCTCCAGCGTGACTCTTCCTCACTCAGCAGCGAGTACGACTCGTCCGGAGGCTGCTGGAAGCCCGGGAAGGACCTGAATTAACGGTAAAAGCGCCTTCAGTGGACAACGCCGAGATTAAAGAAGATTCATCAGGGAACGCGAGGCATATAATTGACCAGTCGCGTAAACACACTTGCCCTGAGAGGTCGCGAACCTCGTCATGTGACTAGCGCGAGTTTATTTTCAAGAGGAGTTTCAGTTTACGTCGAGGCGTCCAATTGGACCAAGCGAACGAGTAATCATGGTTAAGTAGAATACAGTCAAACGGAGGAACGACCTTAACTATCCAGATCACGGCCCGGTGTGTCCCGCAAGCGTGTTGGCCATACATGCGGCTCGGACCACTTCATCAGCGCCTCTCATCACTGAGAGGCTGCACAGATAGCAGGCACTCACCTAATCATTTTCCTAAGGGACTCACTCACTCGTTACCCACGGGCTTAAAAAGCACGGAAACGTTTTACAAATTCATAGAAATGGTCCTAACGGCCTAGTTTGCTTCTTTTAGAGATATGTCACTTTTTTTACATAGATAAAAAATCTACAAGAAACGCATATATATTTCACTAGATGGGGCTAGCTGTCTAACAAGCAAGGGTATTTTTTTTTATTTCAGTACAAAAGCGACATATCTATAAAATAAGCAAACTAGGCCGCTGTGAACATTGATATGTATTTGTCAAGCTTTTTTTATTGGTAGACGACGGTTTTAAAGTCCGTGGTTCATGTCATGAAGTGGCAAGCACCATAGGAATGTCAACAGGTGAGTTTTTTTAGGTCTTTATTGTAGGTTGGGAAAGTCCCTCCGTCCGTGGTTTCAAGGATTTATGCACCTCCCCCCCCCCCCCCCGACACTCCTAACACCCCCCTGAAGGATTTCAACACCCCCCCCACCTCACAAAAAAAAAAAAATCCGCAACCACGAGCACCCCGCCCAGGGATTTATACACCCAACAGCCCCCTAACACACACCCCCCCAGAAGGATCTCATCACCCCCCAAAATCGAAATTCTGAATAAACCCCTGTATGGCCTCACCCAGGACCGTAGCCAGAATTTTTTTGTGGAGGGGGTTATGGGTTATCTGAAGGGAGGAGTTTTGCCGAAAGGAACACCAAGCCTCGCGCACGCGCTGCCTAAAAAAAATTTGGAGGGGGTTGGAACCTCCTCTAATTGATTGATTGATTGATTGCAGGGTTTAACGCGCCGACGCAACGCAGGCTGAGGCGCGCCGTAGTGGAGGGCTCCAGATTAATTTTGAACACCTGGGGATTCACGCTTTTTTCAAATTTCTTTCGAAATCTTAAATGCTTGCAGGACGTAGTCACCCAGAACACCCAGTACTTACATTATGGGGTCGCGAGGTACCTCAGCCAAAAATTACTGCTCTATACCCATCAGATAACTTAAAAACTTGCTCAAAATATTTTTATCTCTTTTCCGGTGCTGGCGTTCTTCGACTGCTGGGATTACATCATTACAGTGATGTAGCGGCTATTGGCACGCTTTTCTTGAGTGGCACAAATGAACGCAATCGATAGCCACTTTATAAAGAAGCCACAAAGCAAAACGAAAACGGAAGGTAGATACTTCTGCTGCAACGAGCAAATTACGCAGTGCCGCTCCGTGCCGTTGATAACTATAGCTTTGACAGTGCTTCCAGACACGAAGGAAAGAGTGAAAGCGTTTATCAGAAGTGTTGCAGAGTCCCTTTAAACAGGCACTTGTCGAACAACTCCATGCATGATGATCTACCAGAATCCAGGCTGTCCATGCGGCACATAAAGCAGTTATGCAGAGCATGCTACAGCTGCTTCCCCTGTCTTTGGCGCAGCCTGGATGCTCCACTTCACCTCGGAGCATTCAGGTACACCTCGCCTGTCGGCGGATTCGAACGACGTCTTTTGACGACCACTAGAAGATCTGAGCTTACTGAAGAGTCGGGTTATTATCTTGAGGCAGACGCCCACTCACTTTGGGAGACTGAGGGACTCGGCGTATGTCCTCACGCACGTCTGCGCCAGCGACGCCGTCAGGAAACTGTTCGCTTGCCCGCGCTGGACTGGCGGGGGCACGGCAGCGACCTCGCTGGAGCCGCTGTCAGCGATGCTGCTCTCGGCGTCGCCACAGGCTTCTCCACCGCCCGGTGGCACCCGGTCGACGACGATGCAGCAGAGCAGCATGCTCAGCTGCAGGGCGCCGAGGATGAAAAGCACGGTGGGGAACTCGAAGGCCTGCCGGAGGGCCTCGGCCACCAGGGGAAAGACGAAGCCCGACAGGGCGGTCGAGGTGAACAGTATGCCCATGGCCACGCCGCGGTAGCGCACGAAGTGGCGCGCCGTCACCGTGTACGGGACCACGCCTTCGCAGGCGGCCCCGAGGCCTGGCGCAGAAGAGTGGGAGACAAATCTTTATTTCGGAGCCTGTGTCCAAAGGACTGCTTGGATTCTTTGTAAGGTTATACAACCTATCTAGTCCGGTGTATTTCTGATGTGAGTCAGTAATGTGGTCCAATATAGCTCTTGTAGCTCTGCAGAGGTCGGTACCTATGCCTGTACCGCTTGATTGGAATTCGGAAGGTCTCAGCGTGGCTTCACTGGCTTGCATGTTTGAGCAATGAACCGGCCAGATGTATACATGTTACAGTAAAACCACGACATCCGCGTCTGTAGTGATACTACACGTCCAAAACAAAAAGACTTCCATCCCATCCCAAAGGTAACGTTCGTGTTCATTTTTCTTAACAGCGAAGACGTCTGAAGTCAAAGAAAGATATGCAACAAGAAAATGTTAGGCGAATTGAGGACGTTGATTGTCGCTGAATTGTAAAGCGTTTGTGGCGAAGAACTTACCTATTCCAAACTTATGTGGACTTGTCCTGTCCTCCAGCTCTCCCGATGGTTCAGTTTTCGAGCAACGCCAAAAACGTTCGGGTGGTTTAAGCCGGACAGACCCACACAGATAGGCGTCCGGTCAATAAAAATGTTCCCCGGGAGACCGAGCAAGTGCGCACAGTTAAGGAATAGCAGACGAAAAAGGACGATTAGTTTTGAAAGTGAGGATTAAAAGCAGCGCAAGCCGCTGCAGTGCCGTCGGAGACAAGTAGAAAAAGCCAAACAAGCAAAAGCAAATTTGGAACACAACACGATGGATAGAAGAATTTTTAACCAATCGTTTCCAGACAGTTAAATTAAGCAATCATATTTCTAACCAAACACGTGTTTCATCTGGGGTCCCTCAGGGGTCTGTGTTAGGTCCTCTTTTATTCCTGATTTACATCAATGACATAGCATGCAGCCTAAAATCAGCAATTCGCCTGTTTGCGGATGATTGTGTAGTATATAGAGAAATATCTAATCCAGCCGATACAATTATCTTGCAATTTGATCTGATTAAGCTAGAGGAATGGTGTAGCCGCTGGAAAATGGAAATCAATGCAGAAAAAACCAAAACACATAATGTTTAGTCTACCCCCGAGGCAGTTCCTGCTAACTACAAATAATGCTACTCCAATAGATTCAGTTCAATCGTTTAAATATTTGGGTGTGTGTTCTTCACGGCGAATTTAAAGTGGACGTGCCACATAGAATACATAACTACTTAAGCCCTAAAAAACTTGGCCTTCTCAAGAGGCGCCTAGATTAGCCACCAAAGAAACCAGGTTTCATGCATATAATTGCCTTATCCGGCCCTTCACTAGAATACGGTTCAATCATATGGCATCCTCAGGGCGCAAACTTAACTAACCTCTTGGAATCCGTCAGAACAAGGGCAACCCGGTTTCATCACGTACTCTCGTACTCGCGTTACCAAAGCGTATCTTCTTTGAAGGATTCACTTCATTTTCCCTCGCTTTGCCACGCGCCGAAAGTGGCTCGACCTATCGTTTTTTTCAACTCGCTGTACCACAGTAGCACGCCGTTTTCCCAGCTCATATTATTCCACCGCCTCATATCTCCGCCCGGGTAGACCAATTTTCAAAGGTTAAAACCAATTTTCGCTTAAAACAGAAAGATATAACAACTCTCCTTTAGTCCTTGCAATCGCAGAATGGAACTCGTTACCTGCTCACATCACAGAACTGTCCGATTCATCATCCTTTCAAACATGCACTCAAACCTTTCTTGAAGTTCTTTGATGTTGTCGCATAAATCTTTTCTTGTGTTTTTCTTTTTTTTTCTCTGTATCTTTTTTGCCCCCAGTAGAGTGTACTGTTTGCGCTGTTTTGTTTTTGCTTACTGTTTTAAGTGTATTTCGCGTGAAGCCCTTTTTTCATTCAATGTAATGTATTGTTGTTTGGCGTTGTTTCTGGATTGTACTTTCAGTTTCTCGATGCAATAGTCATGTACACCATCTCTGCCTTCATTTATGTTCTGCTGGAAAAATGTACTGTACTTTTGATCATAACCCCACTCCATCCCCCCCTATGTAATGCCCATTCGGGCCGTTAGGGTATGTAAATAAATAAAATAAAATAAAATAAAATACAGGTACCTAGAAGAGAGTACTCACAGAAGAGAGTACTCAAGAAGCTATAGAACAGATGCTCTAGAAGGTAATACTCTAAATTAGATACTGTAGAAGGTAAAAGAGAGACTCTAGAAAAAGAGAAGGTACTCTAGAAGACAAGTACTCTAGAGGAGAGTACTCTAGTTCACTGTAACAGAGAAATCTCTGAGCATGGCATTCTAAACCAAGAGGACTGGCCAATGACGATGACAGCTGCCGTTAGTGGCAGGGAGGGGTCAAACCACAAGTCTATTCCTACGACACATGAAACACGGCTTCCGAGGTGCAGTTAGGTCTGCTTACGTGCTTTGAATGTGAAAGCATTATGCCTTCCCCTCACGATACTCTGTTGTTGCATCGCGTGTAAGACATGCTGATTTCATGAAGCTACCATAATACCAATTTGTAGCTTCTCAATACGGAGTTAACTGGGAACGTCAAGGCGGACACTGCGGCATCGATCGCGGATGATGGGCACGGGTCAGTGTTACCTATACCGATCTGCTTCCGCTTTTGTGTCAAAGGTTGTTTGGAGTTTCCAGCGATCTACGTGGGCTGCTGCGCCGAAAAATTACGCGCCGCTTCACTCCATGGACCCGCACGGGCACTTTAGGATGCCTCACGGACTGGCCAAGCATGACGAAGCGGTTCTTTGCCGTGTGCGGCTGAATGTCGCTTTCAGAATTCATCTTCGCTTAAAGCTGCAACAGGCCACTCACCCGCTCTGCTCACTGCGTGGCATGTGCGAGGATTTGAATTACGTCATATGTGAATGTGCGCGGTACACAGCATCTGGTACGTCCCTCCTGGTGTCCCTGGGCCAGCCGCTTTCTAGAAGACTGACCATTTTAAGTGACGTGTTAGGCCTCTGGTATAATTCTGAACGAGCATGCCGAGCGACAAGAGCTTTATGAACTTCCCTGCAAAGTACAAGACCTTATCACACTTTTTAAATAAGGCATCATTAGTGAGCGCCTCATAGTCATCATCATCACTTCATCAATTTCATTTCTTCTCATACACCTGGTGTAGCATACAGGCGCCTTTGCCAGGCTAACCTCACCGGTACCATTAAAGACCATTCTCTCCATCTCTTCCTCCGAACGGTCTTGAGATTGGTCGCATACCCACTCAGTGGAATTGCCAATGACGGTAACAGCTGCTGTCAGAAGCTACGCCCGATTCACCTATTCTCACTGTCATAACGGTTTCCATCCGAAACACGTTAGCAGTCTTAAGTGTCTCCCCAGTTATTTTTTATTTATCATTATTATCTTTTGCAGGTGCGTGTGCATACGAACGCCGACACAAAGCAACCTGCGACCGACCAAAGCGGCGAGTGTCGAAAAAGGCTCGACGAGGGCTACCCACCGTGGAGGACGCCGTAAAGGACGGCGACGGCTCCCAGGTTCGGGGCCCACATGCAGGCCATGACGGGCAAGGCGCAGAGCAGCGCGCCGCCAATCAGGAGCAGCCGGTCGGACACCCACAGGCCGAGCACGCCGTACACGGGACCTGCGTGGGCGCTCAAATCGTGCAACCGGCGAGAGGAGAGAGAGAGAGAGAGAGAGAGAGAGAGAGAGAGAGAGAGAGAGAGAGAGAGAGAGAGAGAGAGAGAGAGAGAGAGAGAGAGAGAGAGAGACTTTATTGAACGAAACTTGTCTTCAGAAGTTGGTGGTCGTTTGGTATTAGCCCAGCGACGACCGAGGCGGCCCTTGCGATCACAGGGGGCTCCGTACCTCTCCGTCGTGAGGCGCCAGCGCTTCTTTCCACTGCTCAACCCTGGTGATTCGGGCATAGGGATTTTGGGGCACGCCCACATTATGTGGGATGGGGTGGTGGCTGGGGCTGTGCTGTTCAGGGATGGGGCTTCTGCAGGGTGGATCAGGTGCAGGCGGGTTGGGTGTGGGTATCTCCAGGCTTGCTCTTGGGCTGTTGTGAGTCCCTCGTGGGAGGGGGGGCAGGGGCACTAGCTTTCGGCAGGAGAGGTGGTAATGTTTCGTGATATCTGTATAAGTAAGGAAACTCTCTGGCTGGCCTTGCGCCTTTGGATGGGTCGGGCGCCACTCCAACACGGGGGTAAGATCTCGAGTCTGAGAGTGGGCGGTTTCGTTCCCTTCCTGGGAAGGCATGAACACGTAAAGAGACGAGCTCATTAAATAAAGCAAGTGAGACAGACCGAGTGAAAAAGCTAGATTAGTGCGAAAGCACCAGCAGCTCCTGTCATCCAGGTCATAGCTAGGTCGTCTGTTCATGCCCGTACTAAAAAACCCCTCCTACTTGGTGCCTCAATAAGAGTTAGGTGAGTCAACAGCTAGGTGAGCAACCACAACAAGTCTGTGCTGGTACTTTGAAGCTTAGCACACTATTACATACCCCACAGAGTATGAGTGGCGAACAGTATGACACGTTATGATTGCCCTTGTTGAGGATAGGGATCGGCGGTACTGCAATGCGTAATTCAGTGTGCATGACAATGACGTGTCGTCGTAGAGCGTACTATCCCCTTGTCGATGACGTCATAATTCATCATCACCATGATTGATGGCTATTCATTCAGACAAGAAATTATTGTCGTCGTGGCCGTGGTTGGCCGACGATTCGTTAGGACACTTTCCTCGATACAGCACCAGCGGGACAGGAAGCGAGTCTCGATTTCAGCGTGTCGCTACTTTATGCGCGCGCGCTAAAAAGTTTGCTGCAGTGCGGTGAAGTTTCCTGTGTTGCAGTAAACCACACCCTCTTCAAACAAGTGACGACAAGCGGGGTCGTGTTGATACTTGACTCTACGAACAGGCTCCGCTCGCCGAGATCTCCTTTACGCCCCCCCTCCCCACCTCTCAGATTCTACGTGCTCCGGATATCACGCCACCGGGAAAAGGTGTTCCTGTGTGTGTGTACTTTGAAGGCAGCGGAACCGCTGCCACTTCTGTGTATAAATTCCCCCCTCTCGGTGGCTCGTAGTCTGCCCGTCGACTACATGCTGTTTCTGTATCGTCGCTGTTAATCTTTCGCCATGCAGTAAAGCAGTAAAGTTTTGCCCTCGTCTTTTGTCGTCAACACCGAGGCAGCTCTCTTGCTCGCCGCTCGTTCACCATGCTACCACTACCTGACGTAGGCGACAGAGTTCCGTGCGGGGATGCCTTCGTCAATGTAACACCACATACACACGTACGCGCGCACACACACACTCGTGTTCTTGCGTGTGTTCTCTTGCGTGCACGCGTGTCTGCGTGTGCATGAGCCACACACGCACGCGCCTATGTTTGCGTGTTTTCATGTGCGCACGCATGTTTGTGCCTGCACTTAACTGGACTCGAGCCCACGTCCCCGCACGCACCTGCGAGTTGAGACATGGTGACGGAGAGCGTGGGGGACCACGAGGCGTCCTCCCGATTGGCGTGCAGCATGTCCATGAAGCCCACGTACATGACAGACTCGGACTTGACCAGCATCATGCCGAAGAAGGTGTGCAAAGCGCAAGAAGCGGCCACGGCCCAACAGGCCATGCTGTCTAGCTGGGTCATGTTCTGGGAGCAGCAGACCTCAGTTTACCCACTCTGGACAGTCTTGGGGACAGTGCGATGAGTCCCGTCGGACAGCTGGTGTAAAGAAAATTTCACACGTGGAAAATGACTGACGGACTGCTTTCCGGCTAGTCAGCGGTTGATCAACGAGGATGCCTGCTCAGTCATCGAGGCGGAGGAGTCCGGGTGTCCTACCGGTAACCCCGCAAACGCGTTTTGTGCTTCCTGGTTCGGATTGGTTGCATATGATACTCACTACTCCCTAGCACTTGACATAGGCGGCAGGCGGAAGTGCTGCGATCCGATTTCCGGGTGCTTTTTTTTTATCTACATACATGGTCACGGTCGGTGTCTCCTCAGCTGTTTGTATACTGCGCGGGTCGTTAACAATCCCCTCAAACAACACCGTTTTCCTGCTTTATTCGAAACACAGGGGTGAGAGTGTACGCCGGTGGGGCCGTTTAAGGCGCTGCTAGAGCAACAAAGACTACGCAAAAGCAGCTGTAGATTCAGCTCTTGCACCTGCAGTAAAGGCTGTGGTATTTTGGTGTTCTGTTTTCCGGAAATTTCGTGTTATTTTTTCTTTTCCGTCATTGGAGCTTTGCTCCCACTACTCGTGCGGCAACAGTGGCCCTTTTCGTTTTCGCCTTGATTCATTTCTGTCCCATTGTTTGCGAATCGTTAAATGTGTGGTTTGCGCCATGTGTACGTTTTTTTTTATCAACGGCACCCTGTGAATCGCTACAACGCTCGCAACCGCTCTTGTCGAAAATGGCTTCACTAGTTGTAATCGTCTGATTACGATATGGAAAGTTTCATTCTTGAACCTCATGCTTTCCTTGGCGTCATAAATTTTTTTAGCTTTGGGTTTGCCTCAGTGACAAATTTTAGCAGTTTCTTTATATCAGATGGTGGCTTCTACCCAATCGTAAACAACGAGCAGCGAACAATTAAGGAATAAGGAATTTGCTCGATATAAGCAGTGCGCATACAATAACGTAACAACAACACGATGTGGTGCGGAAAAGAAAGAGGGGGGCGGTTGCTGCGCTACTGCGCACAATATCAAGTCAGAGCGCAAGTTTTACAAGCCTGCAACAGCCCAGCAGGAGATCAGCGCCTGTCTGCTGGAATGGGCGAAGGTTTGTTCTGCGCTGTCCAATGCAACTATGCGGGTAAGGGTCAAGACAGACAGACAGATAGACAGATAGACAGGACAGAGAGAGAGAGAGAGATGAGAGAGAGAGAAGAGAGAGTGAGAAGAGAGGACGGAGAGAGAAGAGAGCGAGAGATAGAGAGAGCTGAGAGAGGAGAGAGAGAGAGGCGAGAGAGAGAGAGGAGATAGACGAGCCATGACGAGAGCAGAGCAGCCGACAGACAGAAGAGAGAGAGCTTTATTTGCGCAGTGCTTCTTATTGAGTCACGACGGTATGGCTCTCTAGTCCGGGGCTTCCGTTGACCGACGTCCGCCAGCCATTTCCGGCAAGCCGAGTGCGGGTTGAGCAGGGCGGCCTCACATTGTGCCGCGGATCTCCTGTTTGGTGTCATGTTCTTCATGTCGGGATTTTGCGCGAAGTACCACATCGTGTGGAGTGAATCTCCCGTCTCATCTCTGTTCGGGCGTCGTGGCGTCCGGTAGATGTCCGGGAAATACTTGTGTAGGGTTGCGGGAATTGTGTGTTCGTGTGAAGCTGTAGGAGTAGCCCCTCCTCCATTCTTGTGAGCGAGGGGTGAGGGGCCGGAAATTTCCTCCTGCCAAGCCTCTGTTCTAGCAGTATCTCCTTGTAGGGGGTGGGCAGAGAAGGCTTCCGTGAACGCCCGGAATAAAGAATCGCGGGCCAAGGCGTGCGCGGCGACGTACCCCTCCCCCCGGTATGTCTATGTTTACCCGGAAACCGTTTTGATCTGTGCCCCTTGATGCGAATGATTCGCAATTATGTGAAGGGCCTGGCGACATACCCTGCCTCTGATAAAATTTCGGCAAGCCTCTTGGTGAACCGGACATTATTATTGCGCGAGGGTGGGCAGAGATGGCCAGGGCACTGGCCACCTCTTCCGCGCGAGACGGAACAGTGGTTTTGATGGACGCCATTGCTATGAGGTTACAGCTGGACGAGCAGGCTGCTGCTCTGTGGTTACGCCATTGTTGGGGCCGGCACTGTCCGCGTAGATTGCAGCAGGGTGGGAGTCCTTAGTTCCTTGATTTGACCATATGGTAATGTCGTCCGCGTACAGTGTATACGTGACGAGTGCCTGGCACCTGGTTCAGTCTCAGCGGCAGATCCTTCATCGCCAAGTTGAACACCAATGGGTAGAGGACTGCACCGTAGGGGTGTGCCTCGCGATCCCAGCTCAATTAGATCCGAATCGAGTCCCCCTACGTTGAGCTTGGCCTGCCGATCTCGTAAGAACGCCTTGATATAGTTGTAGGTCCTGGAGCCGCAATTAACCGTCGCTAAACTGCGTAGTGATTGCGGGACGTAATTGAAAGCCCCTTTCAAATCAAGGTCCAGCATCGCGCATTGTTGCATGCGGTCCGGGTGTAGATATACATCCATGTAGACGAAGCACATCGGCAGTGCATAGGTGTGGTCTGAAACCAAAATGTGCATGCGTAAATTGGTCTGTGCCGTCGAGAAACCGTTGCAATCGATTGTTGATTACTCGCACGAAAAGTTTCCCCAGGCAGGATGTGAGCGAAATGGGCCTGGGATACTCTACCTTCAAGTCCTTTCCCGGTTTCGGGATAAACCGAATTTCCGCTGTTTTCCACTGTTGCGGTAACGAGCCAGAGATACAGTGGTTCTGATTGAAATGGTCGACTAAAGCTTGAATGTCTGCTTCTCATATGTATAGGTTGCAGAGAGCTAGCTGTGTTCTTCATGTTGGCGAGTTCATCCTTGATTTCGGGTTCGTCCAAGACTTCACTGGGTTCTCCTTGGCAATCTGTGTAATCACCCTGGCGGTATATTTGGATCGGAGGTACTTGGCCTTGAGGTTGTCAGTAAGTTCTTCGACCGTCCACGGGTACTCGGGCGGGCGCAGACGCCGCTGTCCCGGTTGCAAAGTTTGAATTGCCCGCGTTGACCATGCCGTGCCGCGGGAAGGATGAAGTGCAGCCGAAGTTGCGGAGGAGAGAGCTTCGCGCACGTGCCAGAGCCGGCGCGGCGTCGAGCACGTGGCACGGGCGCCGAGGGTCCAGGTGGGGGGTTCGCTGAGCCCAAGGACGTGGGTTCAATTCCCGGCTGCGGCGGCCGCTTTTCTGATGGAGGCGAAAAGCGAAAACGCCCGTGAGTTCGAGATTTCGGCGCACGTTGAAAATCCCCAGGCGGCCGCAATTAATCCGAAACCCTATATAGCGCGCCTCATCGCCTGTGTAGTGTCGGCGCGTTAAACCTCCCAATCAATCAATCAATCAATCAATCAATCAATCAATCAATCAATCAATCAATCAATCAATCAATCAATCAATCAATCAATCAATCAATCAATCAATCAATCAATCAAACCAAACACGGCTGTTTGGAAGTTCATCAGCGTTCATATTTACCCGGCGTAGAATGCGCGAATATCTTTCCAAAGGTTATGGTGCAACCGCCCTTCGTACACCAGCCGATCACCCGCGCACGTACCTGCGAGTTGAGACATGGTGACGGCGAGCGTGGGGGGCCACGAGGCGTCCTCCCGGTTGGCGTGCAGCATGTCAATGAAGCCCACGTACATGATAGACTCGGACTTGGCCAGCATCATGCCGAAGAAGGTGTACAGGGCGCAAGAGACACATACGGCCCAACAGGCCAGGCTGTCCGGCTGCGCCATGTTCTGGAAGCAGTAGACCTCAGTTTACATATCCTGCAGGCAGTCTATGTGCAGTCCGGTGTCCACCGTCGGACAGCTGGAACATCCGGGGAAAATGAATGACGGATTGCTTCCCAGGGAGTGAGAGACTGATAATGGAGGATGTCTGCTCAGTCCTGGATGCAGCGGGCCCTATGTGCACGTGTCCTGCAGGTGCACTTGTCCCTCCTGAACGCTTTGTTGTCCCTTGTCTCGTGTCGTTTGCAGCTGACGCTCCATACGGCGCAGCGGTTTGACATCGGCCGCAGACGGAAATGTTGCGATCCGTTTTTCGTTGCTCGTGCAGCCAGCTGACTTTGCTTATCTACATGGTCACGGTCGGGGTCTTTTCAGCTGTTCGCAGTGTACGGGTCGTTATACGGGCAAAATGCGTTGTTTTCCAGCTGTACGCAAAACCCAGTAGTGAGAATGGACGCGGTGGGGCCGTCAAAGGCAGCTAAAGCGGCAGAACGTGCACCCACAAACAGCTGTGAATTTAGCTCTTGCTCCTGCGGTAAGGGTTTGGTGCACTGTTTCAAGGATATTTCGTCGTTACATTGTAGCGAAGCATGTGCGGCTTAACAAGGAATCAAAGAGGACGCGCGCTGACTATCTAGTAGTCAGCACGTCCGTCCTGTTCTATTCCTTCTTGCGTCTTTAAGCTGCGCCGTTTCGCCACAATGTTAGTTCACCAACTCACCCGACCGTTCATAGTTCTATAGTTTGTTGTGCTTGTAGATTTTTGTGCTCATTTTACAGCAAAGCCGTTAGCCACTTGTTGGCCATGTATTTTTTTTTTTTTGGGGGGGGGGGGGGGGGGCGCGTCTGTCAGAGTTTTGTAGTATTCAGAATCCGGGTGACGCGGGCCCCTCTGCCCCATTGAAGCTTGCGCGCTCCTAGGGTACAAAAACTGAACTTCGATTCGATAACCTATTACTTAATCACATTTTTTTTTGTAAAATAATGCTCGCTTCTGAAATTACAAGGCATCAATTAGGTGACACTTACCTTTGTTTTTACGGTTTCTCTTCTTAGCAGCCTCAAGCACTTGAGTACCAGAGTTCTTCAATAGTATATACTAGTTGCGAAATTCCGCTTCAGAATCCGGCCGGCGCGCGCCCCCCTGCTCCGTTGAAGCTCAGGGGAAAGCGTACTCGCGCGCCCCTGGGGGACAAAAACTGAACTTCAATAAACTATTACCAGAGTCCTTCAATGCTTTAGCATTGCAGGACTCTGCTATTACTTAATCACAAAATTTTTGTAAAACAAGCTTGATTTTTAAATTAGAAGACAATAGTTAGGTGTGTTTTTATTGTTTTTCTTTCTATGACTTACAGCAGCAGCCGCAAGCACATGAGTACTACTTCAACTTTCTGCCGCCGGACGACACGGCACTTCAAGACAGACCTTGAGAACTTCGTACAAAAGCACCCTGACAGTCAGACAACAAGACGACAAGATGGCACAGTAATGGTTATCGGTACTTACTTGGCATTGCGAAACGCAGCAAGCAGTACTGGTTGTCGGCCTTCATCAGGGACAACTTTGCAATGACCCAAATCAACCAACCGCGGCATACATATCGTGTTTGCGGTCTTGGCCAAGGACGAAGCAGACTCGTCGCGGTGTACCACAGCGGCCACAATTATGTTGTAACTAACATTACTTTCAAGCAATAAAGCATATTGCATACCCTCACCAGCAGTCGCAGTGATTTTCAATAGCTTTGCTGGACAGCTGACATCCAAACTCGCGGGGTTGGTATGGCGACACAACCTTTTTTAACACGAAAGTGTTTTATTCCCGGATGCACAAAGATTTGACCGACGTCATATCCGTCACGGAAATGGCGTCAGCACAACGGAGCAAGCGGCCTGTAAATGGTGCACCCCTGCACACAGGGTCTTCTTGCGGGGAAGCGACCTTTAGTACTAAAGAGTACGTTGTACTTAGGGTTGTTCGCTTTTGGGTTTTATATATTAACACGAAAGTGTTTTATTCCGGGATACACCAAGATTTCACTGACGTCATATCCGTCACGGAAATGATACGAGTACACCTTTGCCGAAGCGACCCGCCAGCAGGATGTCGCTCGCCAAGCACACCCACAAGACAGCCGCCGACCCGCAAATCATGCTCAGCTTCAGATTTCGCTGCCCATTTCACTTTCGTGTTTTACCGATTCCTATTACAGGGAGAACCACACTTTTTTTTTATCATCAGTGGAGCTCGGCATTCACTTATTCGTGCTTCAGCTACGCTTTTTGTTTCCACTGTGATCCATTTGCGCCACATTCGTTAGTGTTTCCCATTGTTTCCGTCATTCTTGTATACGTTCTCTGTTAAGCATATATACCTCCTGTGAATCGCTAGGGAATACGCTGGCGACCGCTCGTCAGAAATTTCGTCGCGTGTTGTGCCTTCTGGTTACATGGCAAATTCATAGAAGAAACAAGTGCGATGAGTATGTAACCCAAAAAGTATTCGCCAGTCGCGACACTTGTCACTGGAAAACCCTGAATCCACGTTGTATATATATTATTCTTGCACATGTGTTATATATTTATGTTAGCCCTCTACCCTATCCCCCTATTCCTATGTACTCTTTCCTCCCTATCCCACCTCCCCTACACCAGCAGGCGTTCCGGTATCCGCCCCTAGGCGAGACAATTAACGCCTGTTGGTGGACTTTCC
Organism: Haemaphysalis longicornis; assembly: GCA_013339765.2. NCBI lineage: Eukaryota > Metazoa > Arthropoda > Arachnida > Ixodida > Ixodidae > Haemaphysalis > Haemaphysalis longicornis. The sequence goes on from CM023456.1 coordinate 25,379,313, forward strand.
TTTCTTTCTTTTGTGCAATAAATACATACATACAGCGAGCAAAAAAAAAAATGAAGCAAGTCATTCCACTCGTCACGTGGTATCGTTATGCGATCATGCAGTGAATGATTTCCTTGGCTTTGTCAAGGTGCTTAGGTAATTCCCTAAATAGTCATTGGCTTAATAAATAATTATAACTTAGGAAGGAATGAAATACAATGTCGTGAATTCCTGTAGTGGCGCCATTGTTATGAGCGAGTAAAATTAAGGGAAGCTTGTGACGTCAGTGCCGAGGTTTACTAGCATTCGCCATTTTAAATGGACCCTGGAACACTTTCGATAAGCGCTTTCACTCTTTACTTCGCGTCTGGAACCACTGCGAAAGCTTTAGTTATCGCCAGCACAAAGCGGCACTGCGTGATTTGCTCGCCGCCCCAGATACGCCTTCCATTTCTGCTTCGTTTTTGTGGCTTTTTTTTTAAGTTTCTATCGAAAAGCGCCCATTGCTGCAACTGAAGGAAAATTGGCCAACAGCCGCTAAATGGCCTTAGTGACGAATTCGACAGTCGAAGAACGTCAAGACCAGGAAAGAGAAGAAAATCTTTTGAGCGAGTTTCCAAGTTATCTGATGGGCATAAAGCAGCAATTTTGGCTGAGGTACTTTGCGACCCCCTAATCTAAGTACTGGGTGTGTTGGGTGACTACGTCCTGCAGGCATTTAAGATTTCAAAAAAAAATTGAAAAAGTGTTCGCAGGGTCCCTTTAATTCCGCTCGGCCGTTTGATTAAGCTGTGACAGCTTAATTGCACGGTGAGGTCGCGGCTAACTGGGAAGCCGAAATTTGGGTAGCCATCAGTTTTTTTTTTTTCTGAGCGTATAAAGCTTGGTTTATTTTTAAAACCAAGCATGGACACTTTCAAATAAATTAAGAACTGCTGAGTGGGGATAGCAGGGTCGATGGGACCCGAACATGACTGTTAGTTTGTGGCGATGGTGCGTTGGACGTACAGTGCAGGCTGGCCGGGCGTTGCACTATATCTCCAGCTTATTACCGCATACTATTGCCGATAGTGAGGTATGCCGTCGCTTGTCTCACATCAGCCGCGAGAATCAACAGAAATCAACTGTAAGAAATCAACGCAAATGCCACAACGGAAATATCACACAAGATGATTGGAGATCAGCCAATCATCAGAGTAACGAAAAAATACTGTTAGGTGAGCCACGTGGAAGTAATTTAAAAGTGCGCATAAAAAGAAAGTGATTAAATTAAAATAGGGGGAACAGCATAAATAGAAACTGTGGTTGATTCCTCTGCCATAGGAATCGATATTACACGAAAGTGAAATGTGCAGCGAAATCTTCAGCTGAGCATGATTTGCGGTTCGGCGGCTGTCTTGTGGGTGTGCTGGGCTGAACGACGTCCTGCTGGCGGGTCGCTTCGGCAAAGGTGTACTGGCGTCATTTCCGTGACGGATATGACGTCAGTGAAATCTTGGTGTATCCCGGAATAAAATACTTTCGTGTTAAAATATAAAACCCAAAAACGAACAACCCGGGCCTGCGTAGCAAGCGGCGGACGTCGCACTGCGGGCAGCTGCAGCTGGCTCGTGGCGTCGTGTGGGGCGACCTGCATGACCACACCCTGGTATACACGGATGGTTCCGTGCGGCAGCAGCAGGGTTCGGCCACGGCGGCGGCAGTGATGGGGGAGGCCACCAGGCAGGCCCGGCTGCACTACGCCGCATCATCCGCCACGGCCGCAATGGTGGGCGTAAGCCTTGGCCTGGACCTTCCACTGGAGCTGGAGCCGCCCCCCGAGCGCTGCGCACTGCGGTGATTCTCGAGTGGCCCTACTCCGGATCCAGGAGGGCGACCCGCGCTCCATCCTGGTGCGGGCCGTGCGGGACAAGGTGGCACGGCTGGCCCAGCGGGGGACTCGCATGCGGCTGCAGTGGGTGCCAGGCCACATTGGGTGGAGGGCAACGAGGAGGGTAGACGAACTTGCCGCCGACCGCCACGAGCTGCCCCCTTCGCCCACGGCAGCCCACGCAGCTGCGGATGACGCCCCGCCTGCTTGATACAGCGACATGTACGGGCCCAGCACCCGGACCCGAGGTTGGCCGCTGGAGAGGCCCCCACACCCGTCCGGGCCACACGGATGCCCAGACACCAACGCTCGGCTGTCCTGCGCCTACGCGAGGAGGTGCGTGTGGGAAGCCGAGCGAAAACACCGCCTAGCAGTCATCGATGACCCGTCGTGTCAGCACTGCCAGGCGGCTGTCCAGACCCTGCCACATCTGGTCCTGGAGTGCCCCCAGTTTGTGGCAGGGAGGACCGAACTGTTGGCCGCCTTCGGGGGAGGGGCTCGGCCCCTCGAAGAATTTCTGTGGCCGCCAGGCAGTGCCAGAGAGCGGGACGGAGTTCATGAGGCCCTGGGGTCCTACCTGGATGCCTCAGGACTCCTCCCGGCTCTCCGCTTTCTCCCCACATAAACTAAACGGTGTGTGTGTGGGTGCTTCGTTTCTGTTTTTTTTTTTTTGTCTTCATGTTTTAGTGTTTATCTTGTATATATTGTACATATATGTCCTGTTAGACCTGTATATTTGTATATATGTAACCTCTCCTTCTCTCTATCTTCCCTTTCCTGTACAACTGTTTTCCCCATTCCCCACACCCCCCACACCAGCAGGCGTTCTGGTGTCCACCTTTAGGCGAGACAAACGACGCCTGCTAGTGGTCTTTCCTTTCCTTGTTTGCAATAAATTCATTCATTCATTCATCCACTCATAACGTACTCTTTAGTACTAAAGGTTGCTTCCCCGCAAGAAGACTCTGTGTACAGGGGTGCAACCTTTACATGCCGCTTGCTTCCTTGCAGTGGCGTAATTTCCGCGACGGATATGACGTCAGTGAAATCTCGGTGATTCCGGGAATAAAACACTTTCGTGTTAAAATTAAATAAGTCGCGAGAATAAAAATCAGTGCCCTTCCACTCTGTGAAGAGGGATTGCCAGCGAAGCAGGACGCAGTGCAAAGAGTGCACGAAGCAAAACACGTTTGTAATTTGCGATCGAGCATGCTTCCTAGCTAAGCAGCTAAATGAAACTTAGAATTAAAGGACAAACATGTGGCTGTCCGTCTCCCTCCCGCGTCGCAGGCGTCTTACTGTCCGTGTAACACACCGGCCCTAACCGCTCTACCACGGAGGAAAGCAGTCAGGGCGCATTGGGCCGTGAGTCGTCCACGTTGAAATCTCCCCGCAGCAGAAGGGAGAGAGGCGGCGGGGGTGGAGAGCAGTGTAAAGTGGGGATAACCGGGAGAGTCTTTTTGCAGGTCGTTCCATCGCATCGCGCTGTTTTGAGCGAAACGTAATCGAAGGAAACTTTTTATATTTAGTCAGATTACGTTGGGTCAGTTTTAGAGTACGTTTTAGGTTAGTTTAGTTTGGGATTAGGTTAGCTAAGGTTACGTTAGGCGGCCTTTTAAGGTGCTGATGCTACGAAACGACCTGCAAACAAACTTGCCCGCTGTGACCATTATCCCTCTTCACTGCGCAACACACAATGTGGGAAAACCAGCTTACGAAGAATAAGCTTACGCCGATCTTCACCCTCAGCCACGCCGGCCGAATCTTCACGGCCGCCACCACGCACGCCAACAAAATACAGACGCCAGAAGCTCTGGCAATGGCCTTTGCAGCGACCACCCACGCCAAGCTTCCCCACATCACCGTAGTGTCCGACTCGCAGCAGGCATGCCGCCTCTACCAGGCCCTTCCCCTACTCCGACGTCTACCCGACGAGTCCGCCATCAGAATCATCTGGACTCAGAGACACTCCGGCCTTTCGGGGAATGAAGCGGCCCACGCCGCAGCACCAGCTCTGCACTCCCGGGCATTCTCCACCGATGGCCAAGTGATGCCACCATCTCACACGACCGCCAACGGCTTCCGAATTCCTCTCGATAATACATACAACGCTCTTCTGTCTCACTACACCCTTACCAGCTGGGTATACCCACCCTAATCAACCAGCAGGCCATAATCTCTAGCCGCCTTCAGACCGGTACGTTCTACAATCACGTCATCCTACATCAGATCGCACCCACTATCTACCGCCGTCAGTGCCAACACTACGACACTCTACTCACCACATCCTACCTCGTATACTCCTGTCCCCACTCCCCTCACACACCCCCCTTCCCCACCCCGGAGCAGTGGGAGCTGACCAGCCCGGACCCGGCCAGCCAGAGGGCCTTGGTTTCTCGGGCACCTGTGCAACTGTGCAACTGTGCCTAGGACAGTTACCACCTGTAACAGGGAAAAGAAAATATTTCGGGCCTAATAAGCTTAGTGCCTGCCCTAAGCAGCGCTAGTATTAAACCAAGAGTGTAAAACATGGTTATATTAGTCCTTTTTGGTAAGATGACATGTCATCACCCCGCTTCAAAGGGGAAACCAATAGGAATCATCATCATCATCATCATCATCATCGAGTCGGCCCGGTCAAGAGGCATCCTGAACTACGGACGCTTCACCAACACCCTCTTCCCTTTCCCATTTGCTCCAATAAACGTTTGCTACTACTACTACTGCTGCTACTTAAAGTCGGCTTCACCTGAAAACGCACATGCATTGCTAGGAAGATGTTTTGTAGCGTGAGCTACACTGGCCGAGGTTGAGCAGTTTCGCGTGGCTCCTGGAGAGCTGTGCTGCGCATGCGCGAGGATCAGTGACGTCACACGACGCACAGAACGTTGCTCGCTGCTCGGCGTTTCTCATACACCCCACGCGCCCAGCGTCTTCGCCGACCTCCGTTCCGCACGTGGCGGCCCGGTCCACCTGACGATCATGCGAGGGGTGGCCGGGTGTGGAACCGAGTGCTCGTGCGCCGCAGCAACACCGGCGTGCACCTGTGGAACCAGCTTAGCTCTGGGGCGATTGGTGACGCTGCGCCGGAGCCGCTTGATAAATATACGTGTGTCACATAATGCGTATACAGTGCGTGTGTCATTGCAGTAACACATGACAATCAAGCTAATCCGGCCTAGACAACCAGGAAATCTAAGAATAGCCAACTGAACCTTAGCTCACGCCAACGCCGCCTGTATTAACATTGCCTGACGCGTCGCGCGCTTTTCAATGGGAAGGGTAGAGACGCTTAGTTCAGTGCACTGACCGCTATGTGGCGCGTGCCCGGCGGACATCTCGCCTCACGTCACTTGCTCGCGAGTCGCGAACGCTGCACCCACTTTTACGACGTGTGTCTGCCAGCTTGCCTGTTGGGCTCCAAGGGCCGTTTCGCTTACATCTTAGCCGCGGCGGGGTGCTAGTTCTGTGGCGCACTGAAGATCTCGTTCAACGTTTCGCTCGCTACATACTTGCTGCATTTTTCCAAAGGTAAAGACGGAGGCGGACTGAAATAGTGTAAGAACATACTGATGTCGGGTAGACATATAGCTAACAGAAAAAAACGATATTTCGGATGGGGCAGCCATTATTTTACTGGTATTTTCTTTCTGGAGTATTTAGAGAAGAACAAATTGCGCGCACGTTTTTTGTGTCAGGCGCTCACTTCTACGATTACTTTCCAATAATATCACGTGCTTGTAAACTTCAGAAAATTATAGGAAACAAAAGGATAAGCAGCTGGGATCCCGCCACGCTGTCCGGGCGCTTCTACAGTACAGTCCTCAATTTTGAAGTGCGTACCGATGCGGAGTGCGAAAAGCGGGTTGTCAAAACCAATACTAAATCGGAGGGGATAGAGGTGGGATGCCCACTCAGAAAATTTCAGGGCCTGTGATCCGAGTAGATAAGCGCGCCAAGCCGGCATCAGCCTGCGGCAGCGCAAGGGGTTTTGCTTCGTGACGTGACAAAGGAAGTTTTATCAGTGACAAACCAAGACAGACATGCATGGTGAAAACAAGAAGGCGTAGGAGCGCCGCCTCGGGAACGCTAACAAACTTTCCACTATTTTGCATAGTTCCGAGGAGCGGCGCTGGCTGGCGGACACGAAAGCACGCTGGAAGGCTACGGATGGGGAAGGGTAGGAAGAGAGCAACAGGAGAGTGGCTGTTTGGCCATTTTTTGCTCACGCGTTAGGCAATGTTTATACAGGCGGCGTTGCTCACGCTATGCATATCCTGGCATAGCTGAGCTAAGCCACTGCTAAATTTTTCTAGGGGCAATACAAGACATTTTGTATTGTAGTGGCGTCAACTCCATCCGCCTTTAGCACCACTATCATCATCATCCGCATGCTTCCATGGTCACCGTCAGCGGTGACACGCGCTATACATGACATATTGAATTTAACAGCGCGCCTAGCTTGTCATCGCCGCTCTCTAATTCCGGCCGGCCATGCGCATCCACAATAGATGTAGAAAGCCGCATCCACTCTACCGAATCCGCGGCTCCTTCCTACAGTATAAAAATATGGCTGCCCTAAGCACTTTTATTGTTCTTTTTTATGAATTTTTGCACACGCTGAGCAGAAGTCCCCGAGTTTTCGCTTTCACTAAGACGAAAAGTGGACAGATTAGACATGCATATACAGCTTCGCTGTAAAACCAATTAAAAGCGGAAATCGATTAGAAGTTTCGTGAGGCTCAGGAGGGTAGACCATACGTCCTGGCGGCAGTACCCCGTCTCTAGAGCCCCGAATGAAAAAAGTGCCAGCACAGAGATTGTAATCCACCACTCCTCAAGCGGCACCCCGAAGAGTTTAATGTCGGAGGCGTGAAAATCGTAGACAAGACAATCATTAATGGTCGACACATCTGCCCGCATTGCTGTGACTGCAGAAGGCTGATTGCGCCAAGCGAGACCTGCAAAGATTAACCTACTAACTGAGGTACACGAAAACAAACGGCGGTTATACCAGCCTCATGTTGACTTGAGGAGCGCCTTTCAGCTGGCCAGGGGAACCTCAGGTGAATGAGATTCCCCAAAGCTAATAAAGCTGATTCCCGCTGACCTTGAACGAGTAGCATCGTATGCGGTATCGGACAGCACGCAGCTCCATCCCTGATAGCGAGCAAGCAGGGAAACCTGCATGCTCAGGGACGCAAACAAGGAAACCATTCAGATGAGGCGGCAGGAGTGATAAGAACGTCCGCCGAAGAGGGTACTTTGAGGATCAGAAAGAGCTGAGCAAACGAAAATCGAGCATGGAATTACGACTTCAGACAAAAAGGATGCCTACCACTTTCGCAGAGCTAAAGCCATTGCGAAGAATTTGTGGGGACCACATGGGTCCCCACGCCGGCCGCGCGGCGCCATTAGGGCAAGCTGCCCGGCGCCGCCGAGACGGGGACTCGGTGTTCCTCAGTTGCCTCAGGACAGCGCTTACTCAGACCGCTTGAGCGCCGCGGAATACCTCGAGATTTTGCAGCGCTACCAAACGGTCACGACAGCAGACGACAGCGTGATGATCGAGCACGTATAAGTGCCCGGCTGAACCCTCGGCGACGTCCCCGCGACGCCGCGGTGGAGATTGTGGCTTTGGTTCTCGTGTTCTAGCCTGCTAGCCGGGTAATACGGTCCATTTGTAGCCGCGGCGCCCCACATTCTGGCGCCCAAGGGCCTCCGTACCCACAAATTCAGCGTAGAAAATTAACCCAGGAATTGAAAAAGACCCGTTAACGGAGGGGAAAGGTGTATACCTCTTCAGGATTTTCCATCAGTTTGAGAGGAGTCCGTATACACACTTGTATACGAGCGAACTGGGGTCAAATGATCTTGTATGCGTCCATAGTCTAGAAAGTAATAGTCGTTTCGGGTGGGAAGTACAATGGAAGATAAATAACTAAGTGGGGTAGCCCTGAGGAGTAACCATACTGATAACTGCACATAGGTGGAATAGATTGTGGGGAAGCATGGCTTTAATGGCGCCTTTCGAGAAACATCGACGCGGCCGCCGTACTTTTTCCCACCAGAACACGACGCAGCGGCCACAAGATCTTGGCCACCAGCGCATAAAAAACGCAGCTGGTTCAGCAATAAATAGAAACTATTGTTGTTGTCCCTCTTTCCTGGGCAGCACGCCTGGATCATGTGGTGTCCTTCACCGAATCCGAGCGCATTGCCATCGCGGCTTCTTTGAGGAAACTTAAGTCATATAAGCCGCAGGAAGTTGTAATTCTGACTGATTTCAAAAGCAGCGCTACAACTTTTTCAGCGTGGGATCTCCACAAAAAGTGTCTGTCATCGTACCTTACGGCTTGTGCAAGAACTCCGCAGCAAGGGTTTTAACGTACGGTTTCAATGGATTTCATCCCATATGTTGGCGTCAAGGGCAATGAGACCGCTGATCAGTTGGCACGGAACGCGCTGAAATTTGCGCACACTGTTAAAGTTTCCGCCAATCACTGGAACGATTTCAGGCGAACAGTCGTCGAACGTTTCAAGTCCTTGGGAGATTTCTATCACCAGCCTTGCGTCACAAAGGGACTTACGCGATCGGAGGCAACATTGCCGTACCGCATCCGAACTCAGCGAAGACCCCAGCATGGCTATTCAAGGTGGGCCTCGTGCGATCGCCTCTGTGTTCATGTGCAGTGATAGGGGATGCACACCTCTATGTAATGTGTTGCCCAGAGCATGACGTCGAGCGGACTGCAATGCTCTCAGATATTCGAAAGTTGAAAGCCCCACACAACACCCTGGACCACATCGTCTTCCCAAGGGGTCATTGGATGCTGCGAAGGGACATGTCGCGCCTTTTACTAAGCTTTCTTCAGGAGATGGAACTGGCGAACTCGTGGTGAAAGGACCCTAACATAGACTAATAAGAGGAGCTTGGGCGGAGCAACTGCCGGCATATCCAGCCAGGCCAACCCCGCCTGATCCCACACAACAACCACCACCGCCACCACATATTAAATAGCGCATACCCAAGCAGGGGATCAGCCAAACATCAGTCGTTAAAACAAGAAAAGGTATCGTCCTCGTCCTCTTCACACGTTTACTCGCGCTGGCAGTGCCACACCTAGTTTTCCTACTCTTCTGTCTGTTGTTTTTCGTGTTTTTCTCTCTCTCTCTCTCTCTTTTGAACTTAGACCAAATTCTTCCTTCTGTTCAATTATTTGGCATCGAATGATTGATTACAATGGAAACATAACTCTTCTTGGCCAATCCCCCTAAGTGGGTATGCGCCATTTTTTGGGCCACCACCACCACCACCACGAGTCCACCCGCTGCCCGTGTCGCGATCGCCTCGAGGCACGCGAGCAAGCCAAAATTGCGTCAACCCCAACGTCACAGCGTTCAAATTATCGCGTTGCCAGGCTCCGATAAGTTCCGTCGGCTCGACCAACCCGCAACCAAGGCAAACGTCCGTTTCAAATTCGTTTTGCTTGTTGCCGCCGGAGTCCTGTCCCGTTGGATTCCCCGAGGCGCGTTTCCAGGAGCGGAGGTCTAACGGTGTCGCACTTTGCGTCATGACCAACGACGCCCCGACCTCCCTGGCCGCCCTGCGGACCTCCGACGGCGTCAGCATCGCTGTTTTCAAGGACAAGCTCAGCGAGTGCAGCCGGTACTTCGATGCCCTTTTCAACGGCCCCTTGTCGGAGGCGTGTCGAGGCGACTTCGCCATCCCCGGAGTGAGCAGGGCGAACCTGCAGGCGATCGCCACCTACGCCAACACGGGAGAAGTGGCGATCACAGTCGACAACGTGGAAGAGCTCGCCATCGCGGCTGACCAGCTACTCGTCGACGGGCTTCTGTCAGAGTGCTGCACGTTCATGTCGCACCACGTGGATGCCGAAAACTGTGTCATGGTCCTCGAGACAGCGAGCCTTTTCCATTGGACCAGCCTGCATAAACCGGTCTTTCGCTTCTTGCTCGACAACTTTGAGCTGGTCTACGCGGAAGACCACGACTTCAGTCGGCTCAGCCCGGAGAACTTTGAGAACCTGCTCGCCTCGGACGAGCTGAAGGTGCGTCGGGAAGAGGTCGTGTGGGAGGCCACAGTGTCTTGGATCAAGGCCGACCCCACGGAGCGTGGGCAGTGTCTGGGCAAACTTCTCCCGCACATTCGCTTCTGCCTGATGAAGAACCGCTACTTGAAAAAGGTCGTCATGCGTGACGCGTTCGTCTACAAGAACCCGTTATGCAAGACTGTGGTCAAGCGCTGCTACAAAATTAAGCAGGCCGGGCGCGACGCGTGCTCAGTGGACTCCGCTCGAGACATGTTCGTCCACAGGGTGCCCGCCGAGGTCATGTTCGTCTACGGCGGCATACACCGCGGCTACAAGAGCAACACCTGGGAGGTGTACGACTACAAGAGCAACGAGTGGGGCACGGTGCACACGGACTTCAGGCAAGACCTGGTGTTCGGGCTCCAGTGCGTCTCCGTCGGCCACAAGATCTACGTCATGGGGGCTGACATCGGCAATCTGTGCCCTTTCTGCTACTGCTTCGACGCGGCCGCCATAAAGTGGTCGTCCATCAAGCCCATGAGCCAGCTGAGGGCGTTCTTCGGCATAGCGGTGCTCGACAGCTGCGTCTACTGCATCGGCGGCTCCCCGAACGGCGTCATTACCTTGGACACCGCCGAAGAGTACGACTCTGGCACGGACACGTGGCGCACCGTGGGCCGCATGAACTACCCGCGGCTCGGCGCTGGCGCCGCGTCCTGCGCGGGCCGCGTGTATATCGTTGGCGGCATGTCAACGGAAACGCTCCTCCGGTCGGTGGAGGCTTACGACCCCGCGACCGACGAGTGGACCGTTGTCGCCCCGATGAAGACGGCGAGGCTCTTTCACGGTCTCGTGACGTACAGAGACAAGATCTACGTCATTGGCGGCCTTTCGAGCAAGGCGAATGCCTGCGAGGTGTACGACCCCAAGAGCGGCAAGTGGTCCAAGAGCGCCAAGACCAAGACGTTCACCGACAAGGTGGTGGCCGTGGTCTTAGACGACAAGATCTACGCCATCGGCGAGGAGAACCAGAAGGACTACAGGCGCCGTCTCGAGTATTTCGCCGGCCGCAAGTGGCACGCCATTCCGGGCCACGCGCCGCCCCGCTGGTTCTACTCCGCCTGCGTGGTGAAAAATCTGCCGAACACCATGGACTACATCACCAGGACAAGGGGCGAGGGTGGCAAGGTTACCCTGTGACAGCGAAGGTTGACATGCCGGAAATTTGAGATGCGACTGTATATTTGTTGTAACGGCATGGTTTGTTTGAATCAATGGATTAATCGTTCCGCTATTCTCCGTGTCCGAATCGGTGAATAGTCGCTGCACGAATGCTGAAAGGAGATGGCAGGAATTGCGCTTATATCTGCGTAATGCAAGGTCTCGAACACCAAATCACGCCGCGCGCGTTCCTTTATGCATGTGCGACCATTATATTTGTGTAGAAGCGTAAGTGTACGTGAGCTTTGATTTGTCGCATCTATATTGCTGACGGGATATGCGTGTGATGATGGTTAGTTCTGTCATTTGACAACTCAGTTCAAACTTTTTTGAGAACTAGCGATAAGGAAAAATTGTGCGTGCGCCCGCTCTGAAAGCGTGGATGTTAACTTTAAAAAAATTACCGTGACTGCTCCCCCAGCTACACGCCAGGGACGGTAACACATTGGTTTAAGACACAGTAGACGTCGTTGAGGTACCAGCACCAAGAAAAAATCGCCTAGGACAGCTAAAGGTTCCAACACGTGTGCGGAGAGCCACGCGTTTCCAAGCACTGAGAAAATTACAAACGCGTACTCGCGTCCCAGAAGACTGCAGCAGTATTCCCGGACGACTATAAGCCTCTATGCCGTGCACTGTCATATAGGCGGACATATGTACCTTATAATAAGGACCGGCCATGACAATACGGAAATGTCAAAGGTCAAAGACCCGACGACTGCGCGGTGGAAGGAAATGCTGTCCAGCGCAGACCGGAAGGTTCAGAAGGAGCTGATAGACAAGGCAAGAGCGCCAGCAAAACTTAACGCATGGGCGGATCCAAAAAAGGGTCCGGATTTTGGATTCCCTCCTTTTAATTTTTGAATTGATACCCCCATGAAGATGACCCCTCAAGTCGTAGAAAAGGTCTAGTTGATGAATTTTCATTTTTTTTTATATTTCTGGTTTTCCAGAGTTTCGGTGAATAGAAAGGGCTACTAACCTCCTCCCCCTCCCGTCACGAAAAAACCTGGATCCGCACCCCCCCCCCCTACCCTTCCCCAGAGCAGTGGGAGGGCCTGCTGACCAGCTCCCGTCACATTGACCACATCTTTCTGGTCACCCGTACCACGGCTGCAGGCGAGACCCAAGGGTACCTGGACTGAGGCGAACCGACCCCACGATTGACGGCTCAACCACCACCGTTTGCGCCATTAAACGTTTATTCTCTCTCTCTCTCCGCCTCTGACCCAACGGACTCCCTGAAAAGGCGGAGCGACCACGAATTCTAGTTCCAATAATTTTTTAATCGCCATCAACAACGTCGACAAACGGCACCCGTAGCTTGACGTACAACGAGTTCGCCGATTTCTTGGCACGTCGTAAGGCTCAGTGTTTCGGTGGCGGTGGCAAACTTTTATGAGCCGTGATATATATAGGAGTGGTTCCCTAGCCTGGGTACCCAAGTGATGACCGTAACATTGTTGTGGTGAAGCTGTTCAGGCTGTGATCAGGCTGTTGTGATCAAGTTAAACAAGCGATACGGGTTAAAGAAAGTACAGGCCAACAACCAGCTATGATGACGAAGCCGTAGACAGCTTCTACGAGGACGTCGAATCAGCAATGAAGGAGGCAACAACGCAGTTCACAATTGTGACGGGAGACTTCAACAAAGGTCGGTAAGAGGCAAATGGGAGAAAGGTCAGTTGGAAACTTCAGAATATAACTTTTCCGGTACAATATCTCCTACCTCCTTCAAAAGATCCCAGTTATGCCGTCGTCACCTGCAGCTTTTCCTATTTTCATGCCGTTGCAAGCCTTTCCTACTTCCCCTTAGTAACTAGTGGGACAACGCACGTTGAGTTTGTATTCCCAGTAGTTTCCTCTGTTCTAACGTCGCTGGCATACAGCCTGGTGTAGAATCGGGTTGTGCGTAATGTTACCCTGCTCGTCTTCGAGTCCGCACGCACTGTCATTGCCGATGACTAGCTTTCTCTTAGTTGCTTTCAAGCTTCCCCTATTTGCAGCGCTTTCCTCGATCACTGACATGTTATATGCACGAATGTCAATTGTTTTACTTCTGCTAATGAGTTTAGACAGCTCGGCTAATTCAATCCGATCCGCCGTACTTGACACTTCCATGTTCTTACGTTTGGCAATTTGGCTTGTTGCTTCTCCCACAGCTGCTGCTTATTCACTAAGTGCCGATGTTAGGTTGTCATTACACTGACCTCGTTCTGCTCGTTTAGAAGCGCGAATTTGTTTTGAAGAGTTAATTTAAACTCTTGTGATCTGGCTCTGACTCTATGCAGGGTTTCTTTTCACGAATTTCCTTCTTTCACATTTGAGATTCAGCCGTAGCTTGCATCTAACCATCCTATAATCACAGCCCTGAATCTTATTCAGCACCTCTGCGTCTTGCACAATATTTAGTTATTCACTTAAAATGAAGTCAATGTCGTTTTTTGTTGTACCATGTGGACTTTTCATCCGTTAAGAATGTGTTAATCAACCAACAGCTTTTTTCTCTCTGCAAATCCCACCAGTGCATCTCCTCGACTATTAACAATTTCTGCACTATTTTTATGCTCGAGGACTCAGAAAGTGCCCATAGCCTGGAAAAACGCCAACATTATTGTCGTTCATAAGAAGGGAGATCCCAAGGACCTACAGAATTACAGACCCATCAGCCTACTCTCAGTTGTTTACAAGCTCTTCACCAAAGTCATAGCCGCATAGGTGACAGCCTGGATTACAAAACAACCCAGAGACCAGGCTGGGTTTAGGAAATGGTACTCAACCATGGATCACATCCATGTCGTCAACCAAGTGATAGAAAAATCGGCCCACTAAACCCCTTTACATGACATTTATAGACTACGAGAAAGCGTTTGATTCCGTATTCACCGCGGCCACCTTAGGAGCACTAAAAGACCAGGGAATAGAGGAGACCTGCAAAGACTTCAAGAAGACATATATAAGGAATGCACGGTGCACGGGCAGGATATCGCTTTGCTCCACAAGCAAAGCGATAAATTCCCGATCCCAAAGGGAGTAAGACAGGCAGATACCATCTCGTCAAAACTATTCACAGCATGTCTGGAGGGGGTGTTTAGAAAGCCTGACTGGTAAAACATAGGATTAAGGATAAACGACGAATGCTTAAGCCAACTGAGGTTTGCGGACGACGTAATATTGCTGAGTGAGACTAAGCAATGCTTGAGGAACTTCAATCAGCAAGCTCGGCCGTGGGGCTAAAAATAAATACGAATAAATCTAAAGTAATGAGGAATAAGCATGTCAAAAACGTCCCCTTCAGATTAGGAAACGAAACGCTAGAGGTAAACGAACATTGTGAGCATTCGCGGCGTTCTTTTAATGTGATACGAAGCGCAAACCAAGGGTACGCTGCCCAACCATTTCTTTTCTCCGTGTGCCCAACCTCTTGTACTCACGCCCCATCGCCATTATCACCTCTGAATAATAATTCTCATCAGCATCGTTGGCAGGCAAATAAACGTCTCAGAGACCTCGTCCCTCGCTCTCTCAATATAACTACCTCGGACAGATGGTTAGCTGCTGACCCCAACCACGAGAGAGAAATACGGAGCAGAATAGGTATGGGTTGGGGAGCACTCGGCAAGCATTCCGAAATAATTAAAAGTAAGCTACCTCGATCTGTCACTCAAAAGAAAAATCCACAACCCGTGGATACTGCCGGTGATGACATACGGAGCTGAAACTTGGCGCCTTACTAAACTAGAATGCAAACTTAGGTCGGCTCAACGGGCCATGGAACGAATAATGTTAGGAGTAACATTCAGGGACAGGAAACGAGCTACCTGGATCAGAGAACAAACTAGAGTAGAAGATGTCATAGTTCAAATAAAGGAAAAGAAACGGACTCGGGCTTTACACGTAGTGAGACGAACCGACAACCGGTGGACAATTAGGGTAATAGATGGTACCCAAGAGATGGGTCTAGAAGAAGGGGAAGGCCATTAATCCGCTCGCCAGATGAAATAAGGGAATTCGGGGTCAAACTGTGGACTCGAGCAGCGCAGGACAGGAGCGGTTGGGGGGCGTTCGTTCTGCAGTGTACCCGAGCAGGCTGATGATGATGATGAACGACCCATAATATACTCTTGCGTTGTAACCACCTGCATTTTACATTTTTTTAAGTGTGAAAATCATCTGCCATTGGCGTGTGATTCCGTCGGTCCAGTGCACAATCAGGAAAAAACTGAACCCCAAAACATCATCCACCGTTACTGAGCTAGCGGCTGTAGGGCTGCCCTTCATTTCATTGGTGCACATCATGCTCGGCGATGGGTGATATTCTTAGACTCATCGGGGTGCTTTGCAAGCTCTAAGAAGGCTGTCTAACCACTGCAGTCAGCTTGTGTGTAAAATCAGTGAAATCCACACAGTGGTAATGCTCGCGGGCCATCATATCGTGCTTCAATGGCTGCCTGGTCATTCGGGAATAGCAGCGCTGGCCACTCTCTGCGTAACACGGCACAGCTTCCTTTCTCTCGAGAGGATGGTTGTGCCCTTATCCATCGAACTGGTTGGAGTGAGCAAATGTTGAAGTGGCAGCACCCTCGCAGCGGATATCCACCTCTGCATGGAATTGACCCTCTCTGTAAATTCCGTGTTCCAGCCGACCTAACCAAAGCGTCTGAAGGTGTACTGCATCGTTTGCGTCTCAACGTGGCTTACACCCGAAAAGTTCAAAATAGGGTGGGAGGGTTCACCACTGTGCCTCACGTGTGCTGTGCGCGAGACTACCGAGCACTTGTGTATACGCCCGCGATTTTCCGCTGCGCGAGTAACAGCGGCGAGCTACCTGTCTCGTGTACGACGTGGAGCAAGCCTTCAGTTGTGTCACTTTCTTGGACCCTGGGCCAACAACAATGACTCATCTTTAGGGACAAAAATTCTTCTGCGTTTTTTGCGAGATTCTAGACTAGACAAAACTTCGCAATTCTTCCATTGTGCGCATGGCTACATCTGTGCGCGTTTGCGTCGTCATGTACGCTTTGACTCCTTTTTCTTGTTAGGCGCTCAGCGCTTCCTGGGCTCTATTCGTTCAATTTTTTTACTTAACTTTATTTAGTTTTTTCTTTGCATTTCATTGCGTGCAATTTTTAAATTAAATTTTGTTTTCTCTCTATAGTTGCTTTCCCGATCTCTCACATTCACTTCACTGCATTGTAATCACCTCCACCTGGCGTAGCAAGCACTGCCGCTAGCAAAGCTGACCTCTCCAGCCCACATTAAAGAGTTCTCTCTCTCTCTCTACATTTTTTTTAATTGCGAGAGATTGCCCCACCGCACAACATGAAGTTTTAAATCTGAAACATTGCATCAGTTTCCCGTAAAAATCTAAGAGACCGGTACTGGGTCCCCGTATCCAACGCTTGATCTGGGGGTCTCCCCTTGTGCCTCGAAGGTGTTGAATTCGGGCGTTTCTGAGACCTTAGCAAGTCCACAACAGGTGTTTAACGTCAGCTTATCATGCACTCCGCGGGGCAACCACTTTGAAACACGGGCGCATTCTGGTAGGTAAGTAGTAGTAGTAGTAGTAGTAGTAGTAAGCTTTATTTGGTGAAAAGGGGTGAGGGAAAAGGGGGAGAGATCAAGGGTGGGATCCAAATTCCAGGACCCCGGAAGCTATTTGGCCATCCCTGGCCCTACTAAGCAGCGCAAGCTGCTGTGCAGGGTCCGGGCTGGACAGGGCTTCCTCTCCCAGTACTCAACGCATCGACAGCCCGAGCAAACTAGCCAACAGGGCGATTGACCCTGACGAGCGCAAGCAGTGCCAGGCCTGCCGATTGCCATCGTCACCGTGACAACTCTATGCTCCGGTAGTGAAAAGGCACGACACGGCGGCAGGACCTCACGGAGTCCCCTAGCGTTGCGACAGCGATGACCACGACCTGAGGGCTGCGGCGCGGAGGACGGCAACAGCATGGCCATCCTCGCCGCAGCCGACGATGAGGCTGGCTAACCCGGCGAGGCGCGCAGATGCTCTCAGCGCGCCCGAGGCATGCCCCACGCCACGTTCCACGCTCAACCTCCGAAAGACGGTCCGTCTCCATCGGCAAAAGCGACGCGTCGTCCACGGCATCCCCCAAAGCCCGCCGCAATCGCAGTTCCTCGGCTCTCGCCCAACCCCCTGGCGCAAGTACCGAGCAGCCACACCGGCAGCGTGCGTGCTGCGTTCCCAGCACATCGCGATGCAGGCGACCACGGGAAGACCCGCTGCGATCCGGCTGGAGTTCGGAAGAGCCTAGCATCTGCACCGGCTGCGACCTCAACAGCGGCAGGCCCCTTGTGCGTAGCGCCAGGCCCCGGCTGGCAGCCACTTCGCGCAGACGGCCGTCCGAACCGAACTCGGCGAGACCACCCCTGCCCCCGCCGCGACAGCGCCAACAGCCTGCTGCCCCCGCGGCCCCCCCTCAGCCGACGGCACCCCCTCCCCCCCGGCCACAGGGCACCTCCGGCACGGGTTCGGCGTCGTCGTGGTCGCCTTCGTGCTGCTCTGCAGCGGCGCCATCAGCGCCTACTACGTCTGGTACAGCCACGAGGAGTTCGCCAAGCACCGCACCACCGGCCGCCAACGGTTCAGCAAGGAGCAGCAGTTCTCGGAAGCGGAGCTGGAACCTCAAGCTCCGCTGTTGGTGGCGCCAGTCACGCCGGAGGAAGCCCGTCAGCCACCTCCCGCCGCCGCATCTCCGACCGAAACCGCGTCGACGCGGCGGCGGGAAATGTACTTCGGCACACCCCTCGGCCACCGCCGCGCGCTCAAGCTGCGTCCCGACGAGGCGACGCCGGAGTTGGCGAGCCGCCGGCGCCGCTGCATGACCCGCTTCTGCCAGGAGCGCACGGACGCGGTGCTGAACGCGCTCAACTGGTCCGTTGACCCGTGCACGGACTTCGAGGCGTTCGCCTGCTCTCGCTGGCAGGCTCCGGCACCGGCCGAGGTGGTGCTGGCCGAGCAGCTCGAGCGCGAACTCTACCTGTCGCTGTCCAGTAAGCTCAAGCCCGAAGTATGGCGAGTGGAGGGCTTGCTGGAGGAGTGTCTCCGCAGCCCGCTACCTCAGACGTCCCGGCTGCAGCTGCGCTCGCTGCTGCGGGACCTGGGCCTGTACGGCTGGCCGTTCCGGGCGGACACCCAGAGCCGCGGCGACGTGTGGAAGGCGGCCGCGCTGCTGTTCCGCCAGCTGGCGCTGACCCCGCTGGTGGGGCTGGCCATCGCGCCGCACCCGCGCAACGCGTCGCAGCCCCTGGTGGCGCTGGATGAGCCGACGCTCCTCGTGGACGCCAAGCACGCCCTGGACACCGCCTTCAAGCACTTCACGCCGGGCCGTTACGTGGAGCTGGCCGAACACGTGGGCGACTTCTCGTCGCGGCTGTCGCAGATCACGACGGGCAAGCGCGCGGCGACGCTGAGCTCGCTGCGCAGCCACGGCTCGTTCGGACCCTTCCTGGCGCTGGCCCTGGGCGACCTGGTGCGGCTGCAGGAGCGCAGCCCGCTGCTTTTGCGCTGCGAGCGATTTGTGCGCGCACTCAAGGCCCTGCTGCACGCCACGCGAAACCGGGACCTGCTAAACTACCTCGGCTTCCGCGCGCTCGTGCACGTCTCGCCGCTGCTCACCGAGGAGTCCCGGCCGCTGGCCACGGCGCGCATGTTCCAGCTCACGGGCCGCCGCCGCTACGGCTGGCCGCGCTGGCGCCGCTGCGTGCGACTCGCCGAGCGCACCGCTCCCCGAGCTGCTGTCGTTCGCGCTGGCGCGCGCGGCGCAGCTCGACCGGCTCGTGGGCCTCAAGCTCGCCCGAGACCTGGCGGCTGCCGTGAACGAGTCCCTGGGCAATTTCACCTGGCTCGCGGACGCCGACCGCCGCAACGCGCGCACTCTGCTCGCCGCCCTCGACGTTCAGGTACGTCGATCGATTGCTAATTACACCGACAGCTGTTAATTGCGGACATCCCAGGGTTTCGCACCGGCGTGCGTTAAAGCAATCACGTAAACGCCTGTAAAGGGATGCTTCACTGCAAGAATGTGCACAGTGAGGGGAAGCCAGCTTTATAAAGGAACAAGACATGAAAGGGCGCAATGTGAACAAAATGAGTTTTATAGGACCAGATAATGTTGCTGAGCGCATCAAGAGTGCAACAAAAGGTGTCAGGTCACTACCACTTAATTACATTTTTGCGCCAAGTTCGGGCCTTCTCTGCCTTTTTCCTGTCCATGGTAGCAGGATCTGCAATTATAAAGTTATAAAAGAAGAGATGTCACTTCTACCGTACCAACAGCATTTCATTTTCACTAGGCCTGGGTTGCAACATGGCTTGTTGTCACTCCCGACAGCAAAATCAACAACAGAAGAAAAGTATTATAAGAATGGGTACAGCAGCCAACATCAGCGCAACGAAATCTTGATAATTGCAGATGGAGAAACGGCCCTCGATGGTCTGCGGGGCACTTCGGAAATTGTGGCACTGCCAAGGAATATCTGCAACAAAGGAGGAGAAATCCAGTTTAGTCACACAATAGGGCGAGAAATAATCAGCCCTGTTCGCTGGAATGTAAATGTTTAGGTGGCAACATGAACCCTACACATCTGCAGCATCTGAAATGACTTCGTTGTGCTATTTAATAGAGATGAAATAAGGAAATTCGGAGGCAAAGAAAACAGTGCAGGACAGGAGTGGTTGGAGGTCGATGGAAGAGGCATAAGCCTTCCACCTGCAGTGGACCTACTAGGCTGTTGTTGATGATGATGATGAAAGGTCTCTGCAGGTGATTTGTTTCAGTTCAGTACCACCTGGACTATAGACACCACGGCTACATTTTATACTAATAGGTTTTACAATATACCTTAATGTTTTGGCCTTCAGGTGGAAATCCATGGAGGCGTTTTTATGAATTGTGAAGTCCTCAATATTCAGTGAGACCCACTCGTCCCCACGTTTTTTCTTCTCCGCCTTTGTATTCAACGCAGAAAACGGCTGGATTTTCCTTGTAGTAAAGCTGATGATGATTGCTATTGGCTTCCCCTTTGTAGCGGGGTGATGACGTGTCATCTTACCAAAAAGGACTAAAATACCTATGTTCTATGCTTAGGGCAGGCACAAAAAACTTATTAGGCACAAAATACTTTTTTTGCTGTTACAGGGGCTAACTGTCCTAGGCAATATTCCCCTCTCCACTTTTCGTCCACCAGCATTCTAATCTTCTTTTTGTCGCCTTCGACAGCCTTGCAAGTTAACTTCCTCTGCACTACCCTTAAATCCTTGGGCTTCTGGAAGCCCGAATATTCCTTCATGTAGATTTGGAATGGATACCCTCGGCATTCTAACACTATGTGCCGCATAGTTTCTGTTTCTTTTCGCAGACCACGCATACCCCATCACTTTGTGAATACTTCCCACAAAGCTCTTAGTTCGCAAGCAACCTGCTCTGGCCTCAAAAAGCAAAGCACTGCCCTGGGAATTATCGTCGAAATTTTCCTTTCTGATGTCCAATTTTTCAGCCCTGTACATCTCTAACGACGTTTAGCTTCCGTTTTTTCTCTCCGTTTATTCGTTTCTATCTGCCTTGCCTCTTTTTTGGTTACCTTGGCTGGTTTTGGATTCTCCACTGTTCGTTCTTTCCATATTTCATTGTTAGCCTTCTAGTCTTCCTTAAAGGAGCCATGAAGAGAAAACACAAGTTGGTTCATTCAAAAGATTTCTCGTTAGAATCATACTGACACCACTTTTAACGTAAACTTCTTTCAAATAAGCTACATAATTAGGAAAAACGGGAATGGTCATGCGACCCACCAGCTCATTTCCCGCAACAGAACCTATGTCATCACATGAGCTAAGCTCTGCGATTGGCGGAGGCTGGCAGAAGCAGACGCAAATTAGGTAGAACTTACAAACTAGACGAACGAGCGATTTGCGCTTAAATTTAGGGCACATTCTTTACAAAGCAATAAGAATGATGGGACAAACAGTGGAAGTTACGAAAGCACATGTAAACAAGAAGTACTGATGCGTTCTGCTGTTCGTACTGCGCACAGCATGCTTGGTTTAGCTGCACAGCACTACGGGGCCTTGGGGTTGTCTCAGACGACACTGGCCGATTGACGCAAGCAACGGTGTCTTACGTGACCCCATTTGTCGAGCGAGCACTGTTTCAGGGAACGAATATTTTCTCCCAGAACAAAAACAAGCCAGGTTTAAATGCGGGCAAAAACAAACCAAACGCTTGCCACGGTATGGTGGCGCCATCTAGGTTACGGAACGTAAAGAAACGCGGGAACAAACCAACACCACTGTACAGGGTGGAGACAACCTTTGAACGGGCCCGTGCCGCCGCAATTGGGCCAACGGGCTCAATGTGTTATTCTTTTCGTTTCCCACGAGACCTAGCAACGCGAAACAGACAATATGATTCAAACTTCTTCAGTAAACCACGTTGCGGCGATAATTTTAGCGCGGTTTTGACACAATGACTTGCTTCGCGGCGAGCGAGCAACCGAAAATGGCGGCGCCAGCGTATACGTGTCTCTACCCTGTACGGCGGATGCGTGAATGAAGGTACTCTAGGCTGCAGAGCGGTCGGTTCCAGTGATATCACTTGGGACCACGAAAACGCATTGCTCTCAACCTCCTCTCAAAACATATTTTATTCTGCGCTTTCTCGAACTTCAACGACGCCCAGCCCAAATCTCCCTGCACTGCTTTCGTTAGTTGTTTTTCCATGCGTGACTAAGGCCAAATGGCCTACCATTCTCTGGTTCATTTCAACGCCTTATGAACCAGGCCAGTTCACTTCAAGGCCTGATAGATAGTACAGCATTCGCAAATGTGAGACCCGGAACCATTACTCCTTTTTACATTCCTCTCACTACTTCATATTTGTTATACCCCCACAGAGCTCTATGCTTTTAGCTTTCCCTTACCCTTAAGTTGCTCCTCGTGAGTTCTTAAGTAGTTATCCTCTTCGTTTATCCACACTCCAAAATATTAATATTCCTTCACTTTGGTTAATTCGCCTTGCTGGATAGACACTGCGTTAGTGGTAGTGTAACTGAAAACCATTATTCCAAATTTTTCTGCACTAAAATTTAACCAGAGGTCGGTGGCCTCCTGGCCGCTAATATTTATGAGCCGTTGCATATCGGTCTGGTTATCAGCTAAAAGAACAATGTCGTCTGCGTATAACATTCCTGGAATACGCTGTTGTACCAGCTCGCCTTGCAGCATACGCATTAGGTTGAACACTACTTGACTTTCTTCCAGTTTCTTTTTTAACCCTGCCATGTAAAGCATGAACAGTATTGGGCTCAGAGGGCATCCCTGTTTCAGTCCCTGATGAATATTGACCTGCTGGGCGCATTTCTGTCCTTCCCATGTAAGGTGTACTCTATTGTCTTTATAGATCACCATAGG
Source organism: Haemaphysalis longicornis (assembly GCA_013339765.2). Classification (NCBI taxonomy): domain Eukaryota; kingdom Metazoa; phylum Arthropoda; class Arachnida; order Ixodida; family Ixodidae; genus Haemaphysalis; species Haemaphysalis longicornis. The sequence goes on from CM023456.1 coordinate 25,401,868, forward strand.
GAACTGTATTAACTCGTCATCTAATCCCTGGAGTTTCAGCATTCTCCACAGCCGTTCCCTGTTTATGTTGTCATATGCCCCTTTAATGTCCAAGAATGTAATCCATGATGGTCTATTCTGCGGTTTTGCAATTTCAATGCATTGTGTTATCACAAACAAATTATCATCTAATCGCCTGTTTTGTCTAAATCTATTCTGCAGTTCCCCAAGGATTGCATTTTCTTCCATCCATGCTTGAATTTCTGATTTTATTGCCTGCATTACGAATCTATACACCACTGACGTTACTGTGAGTGGTCTGTATAAATCAATACTGGCTTTGTTGCCTCTGCCTTTATATATTAAATTCATCCTACTTTCTAGCCACTCCTCCAGTATTGTTTGGTTTTTATCACCTTATCTATTGCCCTCATAAACGATGCCTTACTTCTAGGTCCAAGCAGATTTATCAGTTGCATTGGTATTCCGTCCGGGCCCACTGCCTTCAGCAGTGGGCTTGGACGGAATACGGAAGCATTCACAATTAAGTTTGCTTTTCTACACAATGATGAAGCTGTGCAGAAAAGCCAAACATGCATGAGGCAAGTGTGACACTTGAGTAGTGTCGGAAAATTGTTTTTAAAACCACATCCAGTGTCAGCGTCCACCCATGCCCCTGTGAATCGAACCGGTTCCAAACAAATCTCTGATTAATAAATGCAGCTTGCAGTGATGGAGCTACAGGCAGCAATAAGCACACAAGTTATTTAGCACAAGCTCCAAAGTATATGCTGTTTGCATGCATAAAGAGATATTTTCACTCAGGTCTTTCACACGGCACCTCAACAGATATCCAGAGCCATTTCTGTGACGGAGCAGGTCGCTGTTGACTTCTCACCTTGTTTGGTGCTGAGCAAGTTGATTGCAACCGAAAAACGCGACACCAGACAGGACACCAGCCAGTCAGTCATACACAACCCTTGCAAGCTAGCAGTTCATAAAATCAATGTGTATTCCTGAGCAAGTTTTACCCCGCCAACAAACTGGGCAAAAGATTAATTGGATTTCAATGTTGTCTCCGCCTCTTTCTTTCTCATCTATTCCACCCTTCATGCAGTTCCTTTTCTCATTTGTTGCCCTGCCCCCTCCCCACACTTCTTTTTTTCTTTTTCCTGTTCATCCACTGCTTCGTGTCAAAGCTGAGAAGTGCTTATAGCACACCACAAGGCCTTCTGGTAGATTTTGCAGATTGAAGAGCATCTCAGTGGCAACTTCTTTAGTTTTCATAAAGATCCTCCATTTTTTCAGCACGTGCCTAGGCTGAGTAATGAAGGAAACATAGCCACACAACTGTACACCCAAGGCTTCTTTCTGGACCTGTACCAATGAAATGTGCCCACGCTGTTGTGGGCTTTATGTAAGCAATCTGGCCGCGTCCAGAATGGAAAGGCATAGGCATCAATGCAGTGTCAATCAAATCAGGGCTGGAAGAGTGCCCAATCTGTGCGTTGGCAGTCAGCGTTTCTGGCGGTCAACTAATTAAGTCACAAACAAGCAGCTGTACATATACCATATATCAAACAGAAGCAGCTGTAGGCTGCAGATATATCAGCCTTGCAGACCAATGGAGTGCACAGGGTCATACCCCATATCCTTGCGCAGGTATTCTACCCTTCCTGGATCGGCAACTCGACACTCCGCGAGGCGTACGACGGGCTCTTCCCAGAAGTTACGCGAGGAAATGTACTTCAGACGTACCGCGACTTCGTGCGTAGGTGGGTACGTGTTTCATTTGATGCCCACGGCAGATGTTTGGGGGTGATCCGTGAATGTGACAGAACAGCATTTGTGGATGTGCTGTAGCGTCTGCAGTTGATGTAAAGGGCCTATTCAAGAGCAGGAGAAGCAGGGGAAGTGAAGGGTTCTTTTACCCTTATCCTCAATACTGTTTATCAGCTTATAGGCTGATAGTCGCCGTAAGGAGCTTAATGCTAGTATAATGAACACCAACTGCCGTTCTATCCGGTACATCACTGCTCAGGATTAATTCAGACCACCCGAGTTTTTTTTTATAATAAAATGTGATGTATGCCAGGCGGCACCAAAAAATACGCCAGGCTCCATCAAATCCGTGCTGTGTTGTCGGCAAGCAAGAACCTATTACATATTTCATGAAAGTGGGGCGAGTATGGATAGTGAACAAAATGTGCTGCACCCACTGCTGTAGTGACAAAAGAATTTTTTTAAAGTTGCATTGCCTCACTGCTAAGAGGTACTACACCTATGGGTACATTTCGTGGGTATGCATGCAGAAGCATTTCCATTTTATGTCAGAAGTATCCACAGAGTCCAGGAATAGCAATCAGATGATAGTTTAACTACACAGCTATCCCAAATGCAAGCAGGAAAGAATCAATGAGCTCACACTCATTGGTACTCAACCCAGTGTGAGACAATTTACCAAAGCGAATCAACTGCTGGGGTGCTTGCAATTGTCACAAGCAAAATGCGCGAACCTGTGGAGACATTCTGTAAGAAGACTGTCGTGAAACAGTTTTAGAAGGGAGGCAGAGTGGTGGCCCATTTCAAAGCGAATGGCTTTCTTAGTGGGACTGATGGCGTCCCTGTCAAAAGACTAAGCATTTCCCATAGACTGGTTGGTCGGCCTAAAAGCTCTGGCCACACGGCACGTGCGTGAAACCGGGCTTGCCATTGTGTCAAAACGGTTACTGGAAAATTGCAAAAACGGGATGGTTCTAGATTAGACAATACATGCATCAATAATGCAGAGTAAGTACAATAGCAAAAAGCTTTTATACCATTAACCACGTATTGGTGTACATTTAGATCATTCGTAGATGCATTTACTTAGTGCACAAAAAATCGTCACATGGGTTCGTTCTTCGTTTGCGATTTAGGTCTTTGAAGGTTCATCGATCGATTGAAAGCAATTGTAGTGAACGTTGGACGCGCTTTTAGCTTTCACAGCGCTATCAACTTTCTGTAGGATGGGATGGTAAATTTTTTGCGCAGGCTGACGGAGCACCGACTGGCCGCGCAGCTCGGGTTGAGCAGCAGCGCCGGCGGAGCGGGGCCCCTGGGTCCCCTGGACGCTCCGCTGGGGGCCCCCTGGCCCTGGTCGCGCTGGACGTGCACGCGGGGCTGGACGCAGACGCGCTGCGCATCTACGTGCCCCCCGCCCTGGTGAATGGCAGCACACGCGGAGGGGACGCTTGGCTGGCCGCCCAGCTGCCCGCCCAGGGGCCCCGCCTGGCACAGGCTCTGATCGAGGCGCTGCACGAGCGCGCACACCCGCCCGCCCGCTACCACTGGTCCCTCAACTCCAGTGTGCAGGCACGTCTCGCGGGGCCCCACAGGGCACAGGGACGGGAAGGGAAGGGGGGGGGGGGGTCTATACTGTTAAGGGGGAGGGAGGGATGCCGCACTCAGAAAATTTCAGGGGGTGTTCTGACATCAAAATGCCTCCCTGGCTACGCCCCTGGTGTCTACACACAATTGAAACCCCCAACATTTTTAGTGAGGTGGGTACTTCCTCCACATGATTCAACCATTGGGTTTCCTAACAGTGCCCCTGACAGGACAATCCTCCTTCCAGAAGGAATGGTAAGGACATGCAGTCCAGGCACAAGTGAGCGGCGTGTTGCATGTGTGTGTATATACAGGTGTTGAAAAGAGCTTCCGGTGTTCTTCAAAAAGGCAAATAGACAAAGGCACGGAGCGCGTTCTTGCCTCAAAGTTGCCCGGCTGCCCTGATGTCCGGCGTGCCCGATGCCGCTGCTGCAGGCCAGCCAGCTCGAGCGGTGCCTGGAGCCCACGGGGGGTCTCGTGATGCAGCTGTCCTTGGAGCCCGCCCGAAACTTGTTTGGCCGCTACGTCACCTCGGTGCAAGGCCCAGGGCATGCAGGACGCCGCCTTCCTGTCGCCCGGGAACCTCACCTCGGAGCGCCTCTTCTACGTCCTGTTCGCCCTGGGCAGCTGCGGCCGCTCCCCGGCCGGAGGGGGGCGGGGGAACGCCCACATCAATGCCACACTGCGAGAGAGCCCACAGTTTGCAGAGGCCTGGGACTGCCGACCGCGGAGCGCCATGTCGCCGAGGCAGCGGTGCCTGCCGCCCACTGCTGCTGCCTGACTCCCCTTACTGGCCTGGGTACTCACACACACGCTCGCTTGTACTAGCACATCACTGCTCACCACTGGGCGCCTTGCGTGACAAGTGGCGGTGATTGACTGGCAGTGCACTGCTTTTACTGTACGCTGCTTCATTGGGAGCACCCTCTAGCAGACTGTCTAGCGTGGTTTATTAACGTGCATCGCATTTTCTTGCCTGGGTGTGACTGTAAACTCTGACTTTTTCGGTTGCTGTTGTGAATATGAATACCGCATGTGAATTTACTAGCCCTAACTGGGTTAAACGTTGAAAAGCGAGATTTGTTCATTAAATTTTATTCATTTATTTACAAATACCGCTGTTTGTGAATATGAAAGTTCAACGCAAACAACACAAATAAATTCAACAATGCAATTGATTACATGTCTTTTTCAAACTGTTCAAAACTCATCAAGTTTATTCCGCAAATACACTGACGAAAAAAAAGGAAAGCTTAAAACAATCAAGAACTGACCTACACAATACAATACAGTTAAACGTCATTATAACGAAATTGAAAGGGCACCGCAATTTGCTTGTTATACCCAATATTTTGTTATAGCCATAGCGGGCATTTATGCAAATATAGGACGGTGCACTTGCCAAAAACAAGTAGTGGGCGTAATTGCAGCACACTGCATGGCAGTACAGTCTAGTCTACTTATAACAATGTCCAAGTGCCAAGGAAATCCCATCGTTATAACCGATAATTGATATAAGCAGGTCGAGAAAAGAAAAGACGAAAAACAACTCAAAACATTTTATTTGCATGTAAGCAAGGTCGTACTCCTACTTATTTCCGGAAAAGAAACCATAGTTGGTCAGCTTTGTTTGTCAGCTTTGATTCTCCTGAACTGTGTAGGTAAGCAACCATATCTGTACAACAATGCACTTTTCAAATTCCACCTGCCATGCCACTCTGAGACACGTGTGGACAAAACGTAAGAGGCAGAAGCAAGGATGATGGTTGAGTTTTTCTAGGACATTGATAACTGTGTTCTTACATCAATGCCAACTGCTACAAAATGTGAAATTAAATTTGAAAAATTGGAAATGGGGTGTTGATGCACCAAAGCTATGCTTGGGCTATAAGGCGCACCATAATGGAGGGCTATGGATTAATTCAGGCCACCTGGAGATCCTTAAAGTGAGCCAAAAAATTGACGCATGGGTGTTTTTGTTTCTTGCCTTCATCCCATAAAAAAAACTGTCGCCACGACCAGAATTGAACCAGGTCTTTTTCCTTAGCAGCATAGCGCCTTAGCAACTAAGCCACGATGGTGGGTTATGCTGCGAAATTGACGAAAGGTCTCGTGATCAGCTTACTATAGTACTTCTATAGTATGGTAACTGCCGTCCACTGCTGTTTTGAACATATCACACTGTCCGTGCCTGAATTACGTATCTGTATGCGTAAACACAATGCCTCAAAATAAAAACGCAGGTAAACCGAGAGCCCTTACCAGAATGGTCAAAGGAAAAGCACAGACTGTGCAAAACCTCTCGTGCCAGGCAGGCAAAAGAAAGGACGTACCTGGGAGAACCGGGACTTGAGCCAGGCAACCTGCTCAGCACCCACGCTGCCGCTCCTCCCACCAACGTCCTCAGATGCTTCCCGGATGCCGTGCTGGCACCAGACCTTCCACGCAGCCTCTGCCTTGCCCGAGGCCAGCAGCAGGAGGCTGAGGTTGTACGCCGCATCCACGTTGCCTGCGGTGAAGGCAGCGCACGGCTAAAATCCGGATCGGGACCTCAGTTGGGCCGCTGCTCACCAGGACAGAGGGCCAAAGCGCGCGCTAGTTGCCTCCGTGAGGCCTCCTCCGCTCGGGGTGCCTGCAGAACGGCCATGTTCACCAGCAGCTGCGAGTGAAGCCAGTCGCCACCACCGCCTGCAAGAGGTGATGGGGGGAAGATAAGGCGCTTGTGTCTTCAGCCTTGAGAGTGTGCCATAGGCTTTGCCACTCGTCTGATGCTCCACCATTTGGCCTGTGCTTCCCCTTGTATGAACAGTGCACACTCGATGCCGACGGGGAGAGGGCCAAGTGCAACGGTGGCCCGCAATATTATTAAAAAAAGAGGAAAGGACAAGTGGGGATTTACCCATCGTGAGAAGGTGCCATTCAGCTTGCTCCATGTGCCTATTGCGTCATGTGTCGCCAAATGCAAGCCCTTAGGCCAGTTGCCTAGTGCATTCTAAAGCAAAACACTTCCCAGTCCAGTCGAAAACATGTTTTATTAATTTGCTTTGTGCTGTGATACACTTCAGTACGCAAGGTAAGTGACGAATAAAAGGAATCGGTGGAAACGAGATGAACCCGCGCCCACCCAAGCACACACAGATTAGTTTACGTAATTTTAGAGCTAGCAGTTTCGACCAAAGAAATCAGGCGGGCAGAAAGAAGTTAGTAGCTTTTGAGGTATTTTCATTGGCACACGAAAACTGCATACAATGAAAAGCATACCAAAATCACGCTGTTGCAGTAATGCAACACAATGTGCAATAAATGAGTCAGAAAGATGTGTTAATGCTGAAAATTCTGCACTCACTCGTTTCATCAGCTGCCGCAGCCAGCGAAAGACCCCTGCAAGAGACCGTGTGCTGGTTGCAATAAATTGTGTGTGTCATTATTAAACCTCCACCCCTGTTTGCATTTTACGTGATAGCAAGTTACCCATTCTTTGAAGCACCTGTACACAGCTTTTGTATACCATTACAACCCATGGTTTTATTATAATGCAGCCTTTAAATAACACTTTTGAATTTCTTAAAAACAGGCGGTATAAGCCAGTTACTTCAACAGCCTTAACCATCACCTCCTGTATTTTTACAATGCCAAACGCATCAGCCCGGACTGGCCAACCAAGCCCTCTCCTCCTACTCCGGCCACTCTCCCCCAATCTGTAGCCTTCCCAGCGCTTTAGTCACGTGACCGGTTCATCCCGGCGCGGCGTGTGGTGGAAAGCGGCAACGTTGGCAAAACGTGCTCCGCCGTGAGCCTGAGTTTTCTGACTCTGGCAGGGGCGCCCCCTCCTTCGGTCATCTCAAACATAGGTTGCCTTGGCAACCAGGCACAAGCCACTCTCGAAATTAGTTACGGTTGCGTGATCCCGGTTCAGCTCGGGGCCCCACCTTGCGAAATCTAGGCACTGCAGGCGTACCAGTCACTCCCATTGGGAAGCGCGCGATGCGTTTGGCATTGTAAAAATACAGGAGGCGATGCCTTAACAAACACTTCTTAAAGACAGTAGTTTTAATCTCCATGAACTTGTGAACAGCATTTCAAGATTTTATCGCCTTGTGTTTGGGCGGACTGTGACTGTAAGGTTGCTATGCCTTCAAATCCTTCATCACTGTAATCAGAAATGACTTCACAGCTCATTATGCTAAATCATTTCAGTCAGCTGTCAGCTGGTAGCCCAAAACCAAAAGAGTGCAAGCACATATTTGTTGAACCTTTTCGCACAAAATGTTCTACGCCGGAAGTCATCGCATTGTGGTCAAGAAAATGAGTCTCTATAACTGTTTGTACTAAACTCTTCCAGCCCATTCGCTCCACCTACTGCACAGCTCCACAAAAAAGCAGCCTACTCTGCACTGCACACCCAAGATGCAGGCCCAGGGATCATGTGTTCAGGCATATACAGTTCAATACCCTTTGGTTCAAACACAATTTTAACTTCCGGTTTATTTGAACTGACTTTAGGTCTCCTGTACGGCATAACTTAGTCTTCGAGAGTAACCTATTTAGAGGTGGACACCAGTGCAGTGACCTGCTGCATATTAATTGATGCTCAGATCATCCAGTCTACATGTCCCGAGAACCTTTTTTTAGCAAGTAATTCACCAACGAGTGGGCACACCATTAATCAATCAATTAGTAACTCGTCGATAGCCTTGAGCAAAGATAACTCTAACGCCACTGAAGAAATGCCTGCATTGAGCACAACTGACGTAGCATTGGCGCTGGACCCAACAGCGCACCACTTAGAGTTAATCTGCAAGGTCCAAGCAATGTTTGTTGAGTCACGGCATCACGAATGCATGCACGCTTGCAGCACTGATTACTTCCATTCATAATCAGTGTAAATAAATGTTCTGCAACTTGTCACTCCTGCGTCAGCTACCTCACAGCCCAGCCATGAGACAGTGGACACCTGCCTGGCCACTGTACATGCAGGGAGAACACCTACAAATAGAGGTGCAGCTCCCAGAAATTGCGATTCAGTTGACACGGGGCTCTGATGACTAAGAAAGCAAGACGGCTGCTGGCTTAGACGTTCTCATGCTAAGCAAGCATGAGAATATCCGGGACAGTTCCCTCACTCCAAGTCAAGCCTGAGAAGAGAAAAGTAAGCCCGGCTGGCGAAAAAGTTGCCCCTCACCTGCGAAGTTCCCGGAGAGCAGCCTCAGTATCTCCGAGTGCACCGAGGGCCGAGCCCCTACAGAAGGCAAGGCGGGCATCGCTGCTGGTTTTGCCGCAAGCCTGCAATGCGGCCTGTGGCCGACCCGCACGCAGCAGGCACGTCGACCACTGTGCACGCAGCAACGCCTGGTCGCCACCACTGTCCCCCTGCGTGTGTTTCCATTCATACAGAGCGTGGGACATGTTATAGTTAGATGCCAGACGTAGATGCCCATGCAGCGAGAACCGGTACAAAGCCACCCCGACTGAAATAATTGAGATATCTTGCATGAGTGCAGTGAATCTCAGGATGAACAAAACGATTTCGCATATTTTTGATGTCCACATGAAACTTTCATGCGTGCATTGTTGGACGAGAAGGCGGCAGTAGCAATTATGACTTACAGGGTACGTTCGTCCACTGGACACTAAGCAAATGTGCATGTTTTTCTTTTTTTTTTTTTTCCATTGCCGAAAGCACCTCATAGCCAAAGCAGACAGTGTGCCTTCTCGTTGCCAGTCCTGATATTGAGGTGCATTGTCACTTGTGATATCAAAGAACCATTAGTAGCTTCTTTGCCAATCCCCCATGAGGATACGTCACTTCCAATGTACATGAACTATTTCTAGGTTCTTGAGCGACCGCCTGCGAGGACATGTGCAGCATTGTACGCAACATCGATCCATGCCCTGTCCGCGTTTCATGGATTCGCCGGGACACGCTTCCTGCCCACACTGTGGCAGATCGCGCCTGCCACCGGAAAGACCTCCCACGGCCACTACCACTACTTCGAGTATCTACCCTGGAAGAACTGCTGGTGGAAAAAGAGAACCTCCGCCGCGCCACGCGTGCTTTACTTCCACCGCGTGAAACTGACCTCCCCAGTGGGCTCGCTCGCTGGGAGGAGGTCTTGCTGCGGAGGCTTCGAGTTGGGGTAGCGTTATCCCCAGCAGTTACTCGCGCTTGGCCTGCCCGATACCACGCCCCGTTTGCGGACACCTGCCCCTTCTGTGTGACTCCTGCGCCAGAAGCTGACGTTGAACACCTGTTGTGGACTTGTTCAGGTCTTAGAAACGCCAGAATCCAACACCTCCGAGGCACAGGGCTCCATCCTGGGAGACCCCCCGATGTTAAGCGTTGGATATGGGGACTCCAGTACCCGTCTTTTCTTGGCTTTCTGTGTGCAACTGGTGCAATGTTGTACCTATAAACCTCCCTGTTATGCCGTAGGGCAATCTATCGCATTAAAAAAAAAAAAAGCTATGGGGGGGAGGGGGGAATTTACGCCATACCATAGTGCTATCGCCATTGTGGAAGGCATGATGCCTGGTTGACCCACATCCCCTCCTGGAAACTCCCCTGGCGATCATTTCTCACAACCTCAGACGTGGCACCAACAGTTGATGCTGTTGAACACCAAACACTTGTGTCTTTGAATCTAAACAAAATAATTGTTTGGTGTTAAAAAAGAGAGATAAAAACAGCACTTAGAAAGCTATGAGGTGATGTGAAAGATGGTACTAATTTAGATGAGCTCTCTTGACTGAACAATGTTTCGAATAAAGGTGGTGCCAGCGCCACTTTCACGAGGTACACAGTAAAGTAGCCAGCCTGCGCCGATGCAGCCTTTCGAATGACCAACGCCTTTATATAAGTGCGAAAAAATTCAGACGTAGGATGTCGAGGGCAGGGACAGACGCGAACTTCCAACTCATGATTCTCAAGATGAGACTTGTATAGGTTATAACAATAACACTAACAGAATATTAAACAATTAACGGCACAGTGTGCATCTCATCTTTAAAATAAGGATTAGTTGAAAATTACTGCCTGTCCTTGTCCTTCACGTCCTGCATCTGAATTTTTTTGCGCTTAAAGGTGTTGATCACCGAGTACCAACTAGCTCGAACCAAGAGTTGTCACTTTCAAACGTCTTCACGAAAACAAGCATGGGATTTGTGATAGCTTTTGTTCACATGGCCATCTGGTTAACTACCTGTTTCGGCAACTGAAACATACCCTCTGCAGCAGAGTGCTGTAGGCCTGTGCTGCATCTGCATGCAGCCCCAGCTGTTCCAGGGCCCTTGCAGCGGCGAGAGCCAGCTCGGAGCTGATGTCGTCTCCCAGGGTGGAAAGACAGCTGAGCACGCGCCCCTGAACCTCGTGGAGCCCCAGCACCCCCAGGCAGGTTGCCACGTTCCACAAAGCTGAGCCAAGCCCTTCTCTCGGCTTCTTAGCTGCTGGGTCCTGCTCGTCGAGCCGCAGCGCGTGCATCAGAAGCTGCAGAGCGGACCGCCAACGCCCTTTGGATGCCAGCCGGCAACCGGCCAGGGTCCACAGTGATGCTTCTTGCGGCCAGCGGCAGAGAGCTGCACACAGCTTCTTCTCGTCCGGTCCAACCAGCACTGCACACAGTGTTGGCACATAGAAGAGAATGCTTATACGAAATATTGGCCACACCATTTATCAACTGCAAAGCAGGTACAGATGCAGAACGTTCGCAGTCATAGTGCTGCAAGTACATGTGGCATGCTTACTGAAAAGGAGCTCAGTGCAGCACAGCAATAGGGATGATCAAGAAGGAGGTTGAGACAATCTACTTGGGGAATGATGAGGAAACTGAAGAGAGTGGGAGCAGAAATGTGGCAGGCAGTGCAACAATGAGAGCAACAAGGAATATCAGTGCAACAAGGGGTACGTATAGCCTGTATTCACAAGCGAGACACGCATGCAGGCAACCATGTGAGTGCGACGTCACTGGCTACGTTAGGCTCCGCAGGATGGTGGTACTCGTCCGTGCTAAGCACATGATATGGGTTGGACGTTTTAAGCTCTACTCCACCGAACGCAAAGTAATAACTCAACTTCAATGTGAGTGCCATTAAACACCTCTGTTGACACCACCGTTGAGAATCAGGTTGAACAGAGCAGACGATGCACGCCAGTGTTTTTTTTTTCTTCAGCGTGCGGGCACAGTGGCACAAGCCGTGCCATGTCCGTGGCCGTTCCCAGTATTGCTAAGCGAAGAAATTGACAACTAAACTTTTCAGTGAATACCACCTATAGTCACCCAATTGTGCAGCCTGACGATAATAGAAAGGTTCTGCAAGTTACAACATCTGCACGACCGTATCATCAGCAGTTCTGTCAGCAGCCTCAACACCGGGGAGGTTCAGCTTACCCCGGAAATAGGCCAGCTTGGGGCCAAGTGCTGGGCAGCGGACTTGCTCGAGCAGGCCGGGACAGCAGGTGCCCCGTACAGCGTAGTCCGCCTGTGCGGCCAGCAGGCAAGCCAGGGAGCGCACAGAGGCATGGTCTCCTGGGCGGACCCACCGCAGCCGACCGCTGCAAGCACCACCAGGACGCACAAAAAGGCCATCGGTCAACATCAAGCATGCTGGCAGCAAATACGAGTAGGATATGCATACTGTGGCTCTCATTTGCGGGAAAATTAGACTGGGCTGGCGCCGAGAGCAGAGGAGGATCATGAGGCTGTTGGCTGCATTGTGCAGCAGCCTCAAATATAATCTCAAGTTACACATGAAGCTGCTCCTCTCAACTCTAAAAGCATCACATGCTAACAAAATTTAGACTTGATGGATATTCCGGATCTTCCCGAATCGCAGTTGTCCCATAGGAGTAATGGCTCAGGGATTTTTCGGACTTCTCTTTTATTTGGACTATTTTTCGTTCCCCTTCAGGTCCGAAAAATCGGTCGGCTACTCCATACTTAGTGCAACAATAAGAGTGTTGTACCCAAATGTACTCTACAGGCCAGCACCGTGGTCTGTAGACTCTGAAAGGGTTTTCGTTTCCAGGATCCGCAAAGCCCACAATGAGCAGTGGATATCAGATCCCTTTCCCCCCCCCTTTTTTCTGTCTGTTAAAACCAGGTGGCGGAGTAACACTGTGACGCTTCTGTGCGTGCACACACTTTGGCTTCTCTGCACAACACTAAAGCTGCCCGGATAAAGCCAAGTGTACAACAAAATAGTGTAGAATGTATGAGAACACATTGCCTCGACGGTATCGCACGGCATGTCATCACTCTAGGAAGTCCTGGCACTGGCACAGAGCATGCCGTAGTTCACAGCATAGATGATTAAAACCTTGCAAGTAGAACATAGCGAATAGAACCTTGTGCAGATAAGCAACCACCCTTTTCCTTTTCGAACATCTGGAGATAGCGAGCCGAGCCACGCCGCCTTAGGTTGCCACTACCTGTACATTGTGCTGATAAGCAACCGCCTTCCGCATCACGAACGTAAGGCGGGATGGAAAACAAAACCAAATGGCTTGCATTCTTATCATATTGTCTCGCCGGCATAAGCCAGGCTTTTTCCCTCCCTGTGCATTTGTTGTTTTTGACACTAATAAGTGCAGATCCCTCAACACACAAACACAAAGTATAAGTTAAAGCCGTGTTCGTGGTTTGTAAGACCGTGCAGCAGCGTCTGATGTGGAGAAAAATAGACGAAATAAAGAGCGTGCCTCTGTTTTTAACTGGTGTCCGGTAGAGTGATGATAAACAAAAAATGATTGAAAGGTAGGTTGTGATATGGTTGAATTCGTGCATGTTTTGTTGATAGTGTGGTACAGCTTATAGTGCAGATTTTCGCGGCTTTTGTGACATACATAATAAATGGTCTCACTGTACAAGGTTTTTTTTTAATTACAGCATGATGGCACCTGCACTGCATTATTCGTTTCAAATTTACTTTTTTTAGTGATTTCGGTTTCCGAGCTCTGCAATGCACTAGTTTGTAGTTTAAATTGAAGTTTCTTGAAAATCCGTCGCACGAAACTATTTATAGGCTGTTCTGTGTTGTTGTTCAGATTTTACGATGCCCGTATTTTTCGACGCTTTTTCAAGGTCCCGAGAAAGTCGTATAATCGGGGTTCTACTGTATCTGGTTCTGCTCATTTTGTGTCTGCAACAACGTGCATGGCACACAGAGCATCAGACAGACCACATGCAATCAGATGACAAGCATGCTAGTTCAGCAAGTCTGAGATAGCCGCAAGAAGCTAGAGATGTTGCAACCAAACCATCGGGTGGCAAGAATAACTGCATGGATCCAGAGGCAGGAAAAAAGAGGGTCCGGCACAATCACGCTGCATATCATCAGATATATTACATGGGAAAATTGGCCTTCCTGGAGGTTTGGGCAAAAGCTCTCACTGCTGGGGAAAGCACAGCACATCAGCCAACAGAGTTCAAGCTAGACGGAATCATACCCCTGTTGTGTGGAAAAAGGCACCTTGGTTAGATAGGGAAAAGGAACATAACTGATTAATTGATTGCCAGTTTTAACGTGCCGACGCAACGCAGGCGATGAGGCGCGCCGTAGTGGAGGGCTCTGGATTAATTTTGACCACCTGGGGATCTTTAACGTGTGCCGAAATCTGGTACACATGGGCGTTTTTACTTTTCGCCTCCATCAGAAAAGCAGCCGCCGGGGCCAAGAATCGAACCCGTGTCCTCGTGCTCAGCAGCGCAACGCCTTAGCCACTGAGCCACCACGGCGGGTGGAACATAACTGGCTGAGAGAACAGTGTTGAGGGATTAACAGCCATTGTAATGGGGGTGATGGGGATGCCACATGAGATGGTTGGTCAAGCATCTCACAATAAAAAAAATCTTTAATTAGTCGACGGACTTCCCCCCGTGCCTCAGCACAGTCACTGTCCAAACTGTGAGAGGCACACACCTCACTCGACCGCACTTCCGTAGGTGCAAGTGCACGGAACAGCTCGCACTCACCCAGCAGAGTCGAAGCCAGTGTGTGTCGGACGGTGCAGGCAGCGCAGCAGGGGCACCAGCATGCGCTGGCAGCCGCGCGCATCTCCCTCAGCCAGCAATCGCTGTGCCAGCGAGCAGCGCACTCGGCCCAGGTCAGCTGCCAGCCACGCCGGCCCAGACCGCACATGCCGTGCTGAGAGAGAGAGGGGAGGTCAGTGCTTACTAAATGCTCCCCAGCAGTGCATTGTATCTGCGGAGAATAGACTGCACTTGCCTCTCTCCACGAGTGCTTTGTGGTGCTCCAAGAGAAGGGGCAGCCCAAGCCGGTCACACTTGGAAGCATTGTGCAGCACGGCACAGGCCAAGGAAAGCAGGTGGCTGTCCACAGATGAGCTCGCACAATCCCCTGGGCACAGTGGTGCACAGTTTTGTTGTAAGGACAACGTAAAGAACTGCGGTAAAACTGCTGTACCAATTATTCACGGTTTACTTAAGTACTACAGAAATAGTTTACACAATGGCCAAACGGTATAGCTGTTCGCCCATCAGTTTTTGTACCACGTATATTTGTATTATTTTATTACAAAGTTTGTCGTGTGGCACGAGGATACATGAATTCAGAGGTACACAAGTAGGTTGGTTTAGTGTATATAAAGTCCAAGAGTTGTCGATGAAATGGTATTAAAGAGTACCCATCTTCCCATCAGTCTTAGCTATAAGCTTTTGGTTCTAATCACTATCATCTCTTAGCATACTGGCATCATTTCCTGTTGTGACGTAAGGTGGGTTCTCAGAACACGAATGTGACCCTCGATGACACTGCTGCGCACATTTCACCAGAGGCATTCCTTGTTTCTGTTTGCTCACCATAAACTTCATAGGCCGAATTACCTGGGGGTAAAACATTAATCGCACGGCCCTAACGCCTTACATCGATATCCGGAAGGTTAATCAATCAATAGCCCATGCCTAATATTAAGCCTGTCACACTGCTTCCCAAACTCCTTTGGATGTTGCTGTGCCTATATCCTCAGGAAGCCCAAGCCTGGCCAACTATAGATGGTGTCACTGAAAAGTTTAGCTTCCAATTTCTTACTTGGCAACACTGGAAACGGCCATGGACATGGCGTCGCTTGTGCCACTGCACCCACACACCACAGAAGAAAAAAAAACACCGTCTTGCATCGTCATACCCTGTTTCAACCCGATTCTCAATGGTGGTGTCAACAGAGGTGTTATCAATCACACTCACAGTTAGAGTTGAGGCATTACTTTGGGTTCGGTGGGGCTGAGTTTGGAACGTCCAACCCACATCATGTGCTTAGCACGGTCATGTACCACTGTCCTGTGGAGCTTGACGGTGCACTCACATGGTTGCCTGCATGCATGCCTCACCAGTAAATACAACCTATACACTGGGTTCTGACTGCGGCCCTTCACAAGCTAGCTTCTACCCCACAAAGGAACGCGCATCTTTGGGGATCTGATAAGGAGGGATGTAAGTGCAACTTCCTGAGTATATGGTAAATGTTTTGTTTAATTGAACTGGTATGATTCATGCAAGGGGTAGGGCCTCTGTGGAAATGCTGTAACAAGGCATAATCTAAAGACAAATAAAAGTGGTCAGTGCTGTGCACAAAACATGATTCATTATACACTCGGATATCGCTGTCGCAACTGAACATGACCTGATGGCTCACTTCCCGGTCGGTTCGATTCACCTGCACTACGTGGACTAGCACATGCAGTGCAGCCTTCCACCATTTATTTAAGCAGTGCAGCTGTGGAAACTGAACTCTGTTGTTTGGTTCACCATCAGTGCAGTCTTTCCCTAATGGTTTTTTTTACGTTATTGTGTATGCACAACACTGGCATCACAGACTGCTGCTGCTGCAGTACCATTTGTGTGATGACAATGAATTTAGGTTTATGGACGCAGAAGGAATCACTGTGGATATTTCTACCTTGATACCTTCCTTTTCTTTATGAGAAAAAAAAAGGGGGATTGCACTTTTCGTGCAATCCTGGTCTGCTTCGTCAAAGCTGGTTGACTGTGGATATCTGGCGCAGAATAGTTCGCACTCAGGGCAAAACACACATATCACAGAAGGGCTCAGAAAGCAGGTAGTTCCGAGGTGATAAGGATGAACTCAGGAAGTGCGAAAACTCGTGACAGTACAAAAAATCCCGGTTAGTCGAAGTTGTGTCAACTTTCGCCTAAACGCATGATAAAGTAATTTGAAACGATGCAGTTCGCGCGTCCGACAAGAACACAGCATTGGGGATGTGAACGACTCACTGTAAGCATACTATCTCGGTTCACGAATGCTCATCACAAGACGAGCAGTGCGAGCCCGGTCCCTTCAGGGTGGCATGCTTAGCGCACAGCTTGCGTATACCTGTTAGTAACTCCATCAGAGCTTGGTATTCGTGCACCTCCCTCGCAGCCTCAAGGTGCCCATCTTCCGGTTCAGGGGCACACACCTCCGAGCGGCACACAAGCCTGTTCAGACGTTGCACTAGCGCTCCGAGGGTACCGCTTGGCCGGCTGCTGGACTCTTTCTCGCTTGAAACTTCGTAGGCTTGCTTAGAGTCAAACCATTCGTCTAATCCAAGATGGTCAGCCATCACACATCAGCGTAGCCGTAACACGGCAGCGGAGTATCGGGGTACACAATTTCAATAAGCCGCCTTGTAACTTTTCTTCACAAGCGCCTCTGAGCCTTCTGAGCGCGCCAGTTCTGTCCGGCTTTTGCTTGTTTGTTGCATCTGTCTGCTCCTGGAAAATTGTCGCGTGGCTTGGTTACTTTGGGACCTTGTAACAGAATAAAGAAAACAATTAAAAATCTACACCTGTTCTAAATTGACAAACATTACAATGAGAAGCACATCTTGCTAAGCGGCCACATAAACGAGGCGCCAAAAAGTTCTGTTATGTTTTTAATCCACGTGACGTTAAGTGAGAGCCAATCAGAAACCACAACTTCAAAAGATGGCGACACCCAGGGAAATAAAATCATTGGGGTGTATCGTGCTAAAACAAGAAAATTTTGAAAGTTACTGGTTTACAGGCACTGCTGTATTTTTTCCGCTCAACTGACTACAAATGTTGAAAGGGAAAGTCGGAAAACGCAAAGCTAAATTAAAATAATTTGCGGAAACTCGTATCGCTAGAAGTCAAGGATGATTGTGTAAGCAACAGCTGCACCGCCCAGGTTCCCGTTTTCGTCTTCTGCTGGTGCTTTGGGCACTAGGCGAATCTTAAGTAATGTTTAACATTAATAAACTACTAAACTAAGATCGCCGATGCAAAGGTAATGGCAAGAATTACTTCAACGAAGCTGCTTCTGTGTGCCCGTGAGCGTCGCAGCACCGCGCGTGTGTTTTTCAGAGCCAGAGCCCAACGAAGCCGCCCAGTCCATCGGACGGATCTGAAGCTAACGAAGCGAGCGCAGAGGTGATAATGGGTTCTTCATCTCTTCACCAATACAGTCTAGTCGGCCATGATCCAGCTGCAGTTCCCGGTGGAGCGACCGCCGTGTTCTGTGACGTGATTGTGAAATCTCGGCATGTGCACGCGTCAACAGCTTGTGGTCGCCCACGGCCGGACATGTGCAGTCCAGCTTGTTTGTGGTGCCAAGCTACGGTGTATCCGGGTTGCTATTTTAGTCCAAGTTCTCCTGTGCGTTGCAACATCAAATGTGAGCCTAGGGATCTCACTGGTGTGCTCACTAGTGTGCGTCATGTGCAATCTGATGACCGGGCAAAGATTACGATATAAAGTCATAAAGTTTAGGCTTGTTCTGGTGCCGAGCAAATGTTTCTTCACCGAAATTCTAAAGAGCCGAAACAGAGTGTGCTTCGGTTGCTAGCTGCCAGCTTATATAATACCGCAGTGGTTATCAAAAAAGCTGTGTGGCCCTCAGCCAGTGTGTAGGCAACATTTATGTCTATGACATCTACGTATTGCCCCTGTTCAAACTACAGTTACCAGCTAGATTCAGTTGCAATGAGTGCATTCCTTTAGACATTCTTTAAGGCACGATTGGTATGCCTCTGCCTTTGTTGCACTTAATAGTTCCCTCCCCTTTTTGTCACACACCAATATTGCAAGCACATTCAACAGGGCTGCCCAAGAAATGGTGATCCGCTTCACTGTTGCTAACCCGAAGGCCGCCAAGAGTGGACAAGCGTTGACTCACAACTAAAATTTTTATTAATGAACACATTGAACATGAACATAAACAAACAGACCGAGCTGTGCATGGCATGACAAGACAATGCAGTTTTACTGCTCATGACTGAAAACCAGCAACAACCAACTTTACACTGTAAGCTAAAAGCAGGATCTTATGTTTTATTTGAAACTTTGTAATCAGTGGCTGGTTTGCACACATTTTTCTAAGTTCGCTGTATAAAATGCCTCTACGCACCTTCGCACGTTGTCAGATCTGAACAAAAGTGCTGTTTACACGTGGAGATACGACAATGTGTGAGGTGGTGAAGGCATATCACATTTCGAAGTTAGGAAAATGTCTGTAAGCCTACACAGAGCGAAAATGAAATTGACACTTTACATAAAACATGAGATCTGCTCTTAGCTTATAGTGTCCAGTTAGTTGTTGTTGCTGGTTTTCAGTCATGCTCAGTAAAAACATATTGTGTTGCTCACCCGTAAACTCTCTTGTGCCATCCACAAATTGGTCTGTGTTAATTCATATAGAGTGCACTCTTCGATAAAAGTTTTAGTTGTTATTCAGTGCTTGTCCTGCTGCTTCCGTCCTTCTTTCCTCATCTGTACGTCCTTAAGTAGCCTTGTATCAATCCTGCTTCGGATCAAGTTACTAATGAAGAGATCCTAATTCCGGCTTTATGGGCAATTCAAAGCAAGGCACACTCGCTTTCCAAGTGTGCATTCACTTTTAAAACTCCTTTGGCATCACCAAAAATGATTTCAAATTATTATTTATTTATTGTAATTTTATATCTCGCACACAGCTTGATTAGCAATTAAGGTTTTTGTGCTTTTTGAAGCGGGAAGAAAAAGTAGGCAGGTGGATGTTGTGTGGCCTACATTTCACCTTGCCCATTTTGTATAAAAAATTAGAAATGACAAATGTAACCAATTCACGACAAAAATCCTGTTTAAAAACACAGAGCTGGGGAGTTGGCTTACTCTGATCTCGAAAAGGCACAAACAACAAACACACCTAGACGTAGTCGGTGCTTATTTGCTCCTTTCTCAACTATGTCCGTTGGTCTTTCTTATTTGCCGGTGAGTCCAGAATAATTCTTAGCAGTTTGCAGGCAGTCCAAAACTGCTCTCGCAATAATATTCTGTAAGCACAAAAAAATACGGTGCTGCTTTGGACTGCTTGAAACAACAAATTAAAGATACCTTGTGTTGTTTTGCGACCTTTCAAGGTAGGAACCCTGTTGTTTACGACAGAGATCCTGTCGTAACTTCGCCAGCTTTTGCCATTTCTGCCGCTGTGTGGAGAGGGTACGAGTGCACACGTGTTTGCCCCCTTCACCTCCCCCAATCTCTGCAGGGCTTCCTGTGCCCCGCGTGCCTGCGGGCGTTCCCGTCGGCAGATGCCCTGCAGGACCACTACGAGACGAGCCATGGCAGTGGCCTGGAGGTGGTGTGCCCCACCTGCCGCATGCGGCTTGGCTCAGAGGTGGAACTGCAGAGCCACTGCGCCCGACACCACACCGCTGCCGCTGCGGCGCCTGAGCCCGCCGAAACGGTGCCAGTCGAGCAGCTGCAGCGGGAACTGGAGGCACTGCACGCCTCCCTGCGGGTGAGGCTAGGCATACTGCTGGCCGCATTAACCCTTTGAGGGTCAAATTTTCTCGCAAAATGCGACCCCCCAGGGTCGATTCCTTTATTGCTTATTTAAATTTTCGGACGAATCTATTTCGAAAGAAAATTGTAATTTTTTAGGGTGACCATAAAGTGACAAAAAAATCGTGTGTGTTGTTACAATACACGTGGTTTTTTTCATTAGTAGTGCAATGAAAATTCTAGTTCCAAATATGCTAAAAAAAAACACCGGAAGAATTCATGTATTTTGCGGGCGCAAGAAGCGGGAAGCGTCTGGGGGACGAAAGCGAAACTAGCCACTGCCTGCCCACATGCGACTGGATGCGCGAGCGATAGCTGGCACACCGCTGAAGTAAAAAGCATAAAAAAAGAAAGGAAGAGCCATCAGTGCAAGAAAAAAATTTCACGCATTTCCACGAGAGAAATGATCGAAAAATGTGCGCTTTTCAAACATATAAGCAATGACGTACATGTACGTCATTGACCACTTTGACGGTATTTGCAGGGGACGTACGTGTATGTCATTGACCCTGAAAGGGTTAAAGCAGTTCGTTCCAGTGTTGGTTATTTGTAGAGGCATATTGGTACATTGGTTGTACTACGTTACAATGGTCATAATGCATAATACTTGGTGATAGTTGGGTGGGTGATTGCCACACGCAATAGCCATTGTGGGCAATTGCTGCTTATGCAGTCACGCTGTCATTCTGAAGGGTTAACAGTTTATGAAGCCGAATGACTTTTCTGTTTTGCTTCACTACTGAAGTTATCACTTCAGTGCTGATGTAATGTGTTCAAACAGCTTATCTCTGAATGGAAAAAAAAAAGAAGAAGAAGAAAACGTTCATAATAATGTATTGGTGTTTGTTCAAGTGAGTGAAAAAATGTTTAAATCTAGACATGTTGTACGTCACTATGGCGTCCCAAGGATGGGTGCAGGCGGATCTGTTTTTGTTGTGACTTCGTGGTGTTACAGAATTCTTGGAGCTTAAAAAGGAATGTGCACTGTTGGCATTGTGCAAGGTTTTTCTCTGTTTAGAGTGTTGATGTGCATCATGCTATGCTCTGGAACGGGGATAAATCAAAGCATCTGTAAGTGTCTCCTGAAGTCTTCCAGACATCTGGCAAATATACAACAGAAAAAAAAAAGCATGTTTGTTTAAAGAACAATAGGCCCCTAGCTGATGAATCTAGGGGCATAAAATTAGGTGTCAGTAATGTTCAAAGAATAACTGCTATCGGGATTCTGAAAAGTGAAAGAGCAACTTTTGTGGCACCACTAATGGATGGACAACGTGCTCGTGCCATCGTCTAGTGCCTCAGGGGCCTATAGCCTGTATTCAATAGCGAGGCACGCATGCAGGCAACCATGTGAGTGCGCCGTCACTGGTTACGTCGGGCTCCGCGGTATGGCGGTACTTGTCCGTGCTAAGCGCATGATATGGGTTGGACATTCCAAGCTCTAGCCCGCCGAACGCAAAGTAATGCCTAGACTCCAATGTGAGTGTGATTAATAACAACTCTGTTGACACCACCTTTGAGAATCGGGCTGAAACGGAGCCGACGACGCACGCCGGTGTTATATTTTTCTTCGGCGTGCGGCTGCAGTGGCACAAGCAGCGCCATGTCCTAGGCCATTTCAGTGTTGCCAAACGAAGAAATTGACAGCTAAACTTTTCAACGATTACCACCTATACACACATAAGAAATAACCACACGGTCTCAGCTTCCTGAGAGCTCTAGGCGATGTGTCTGTTGGAGTGGTCCCGCTCTGTCTACTGGGATGGTTCCAGAACACTGTACAGATGCTGCCGTTGCCTTGCAGGAGGAGCGGTCGTGTTCGCAAGAGCTGCGCACTGAGGTTTCGCGGCTGCATGGCGCCATTGTCAGCAAAGGCGACTCGGCAAGTCTTTCCTCTTTTTTTTCTTACACTTTTTTTGCACTTTTTTAATTACACTTAAATGCGTGTGGCTATGTTGCTCACACCTTCCTATGCATCTGCTTGTGGACGCACGTGGAAATCGCCATTTACTTTCTTCTATTCGTTGTCCCCGAAAGAGAGCAGTGGGCAACAAAGTGAAGCAGACTGAAAGCATACTTTTTCCTGACTATTTTACTCATCCCCTATCATCCCAAGCAATTAAGAGCACTGAAGCGTCAGCGTACTAAGGTTTTAAATGAGAGGAATACAGGTTGCCCAGAATGCCCAAAACCAGACCAGAGCTTTGTTTGGTGTCTATAACAGCCTGCATAGTTGTTGCTTCATAGTTAAAAAGAGTCTTTATTTTCCACTGCAGCTAGCTGACGCGAGCTTTGTAGAAACTACAAGATTAAGGCCAGAGCAGCAGCCTAATTTCAGGAGCAGCGGCTCCCGCCACTGCCTTTTGCTAAACCATCGCGAGTGGTTTGTTGCGGTAATGCTTATTTGCGCGCACAATTATCAGTGTTCCATCCAGCTGGTGATGAGTTTTTTTTTCTCTCTTTGTTCGTTCCAGGTGGAGGCAGAGATGCTGAGGTCGCAAGTGCGAGCGTTGGAGGAGGGCAAGGCACTGTGTAAGTGCATATAGTACACCCATGTATTTGTTAGTGGGTGTGGTGGTTGGGTGCAAAACGCAGCACTTGTGGGTTTCAGTGACTTCTGAGCTGGTGTTGGCACGTCAGCAGTTGGGAAGCGACTTGCAGCAAGCCCGCACGGTGGGTGTGCGGTCTCAACGGGAACAACAGCACCCCCGGTGACTGCTGTTTGCCTGTTTTGCAGGAGGCCTCCCAGCTACGAACACAGCTGGAACAGATGGTGCTGGCACAGCCGGTAAGTACTATATACCGTGCAGGCACTGGCCATCTTTAAGCTTATGCAAATCTCAGTTTTCTCCTGCAAGATAATAAAGTACGCAGATATTATGAGTGTGCATTTGTTTATCAATGGTAGAAATGAGAAAAGTGGACAGCTTTTTGTGAAGACTGGAGTGAGCTCTGAAGTTTCTTGGCCGGCCATCGTGCTCTTGAAAATGAGTATGACTCGCCTAAAAATCCTGCCACTCAGACTGGTAATGGTTTGGAAAAGTTTGGTACAGGTGTTATGAAAGTTAACTCACCAGATGTCAAGAAATGCATGCTTGGTCTCACTTGAACATATAGCTGTGCTGTCCTAGATAACAATACGAGATAACAATACGAAAATGCAATAACGGCCACGTCACAAGGTGAGTAGCACCACAACATGTACAGTGCAGTCGAATGTATACGCAGGACTGCTGACGGCTGACTGGTTATTCTTTATTGTACAAATATACAAGATAGAAAGAAGAAGACAGGTTAGTCATGTGTTAAAGTCGTCGGGCAGCACACAGCGAACATGGTGAGATTAAACCCTACTATCGAATGGTAGCAGTGAAGCATACAACCACTGCACAAATCTCACTGCCTGCGATATCGAAACACGTCTGGCTACATCTTAAGAACAAAACAGTTTCTGAAAACGCTGTACTTTGATGGAATAGATTTTGTGCACAGATGGAGTTTTTAATTGCCCATTTCTTCTTCGAGCAATTTTTTACTGTAATTGAAGTTCACAGTGCCCGTTACTTCAGTGTCTTCACACATCTGCTGTGCCTTTACAAATTCTCCTCCGTGTTCTTGTTGCAGGAACACATTTGCTGTGTCTTTACAAATTGTCCTCCGTGTTCTTGTTGCAGGAACCAGTGGAAAGGTTGTCGCAAAGGTTTGTCTGTTTATTATGTTTCTGTCGCATGCGTCACGAGAAAGTGCAACACCACAACAGTGTCTATCGCTCTTCTTTGCAAAGCAAGGTTTTGGGGCTTAGACAGATCCTAATGCTCTGTGCTAAGTGCCAAAGCTCTGTGTACAGGCTTAATTGTGCCCAAATTTAAGCACCCTTGCGCCTGGTGTACAGAATGTCAGGCAGGGTTATGTGCATGCTGGAGCTATGTGCTAGGCAAGTGAGCATGTTAGTTATTGTTGCTCATCTATTCTGTCGCAGTGTGCAGACTGAAGCCGAGAGCTGCCCAGCGCCAGAACAGGTGAGCCCGTACCCAATGTGCTCCGATTTCTGTGTCCTGCTTTTCCAAAAGCTTCCTTTGGTGGTATGACAAAACCTCATGGAATCAGCTTTGCTAATTGCATTCCAGCAATTTTTTTGTGTGCGGCACTTAAGCGTCCGCTACTGTGGTTTGGCGGCTTAGTTCACCAACTGAATGAAGGAAACACCGAAGACAGAAGAAAAACGGAAGAGGAAAGTGTGAGGGGGAGGGTAGTATGCCGAGGCGGCGCCACAAAAGCCCACCACAAGCAGCATAATGCACGTGCATAAATCCTTCAGCGTTTTCCTAGTTGCTCCTTTCTCTTTCAGTAAAGCAACTCTCTCTCTCCTCCACCGTTTGCGACTCATCCGAACCACGTGACATTTGTGCGTGAGGTTCAAACACGATTTACAACAACATGCTCGGCAGCGGCGACGCGCCGCGAGATAACAGCAGAGTAGCACGTGCCGCCATGTGTTCGCTATTCACATGATCACTTCCTGAGACGCAGCATGTATGCGCCGTTACCGAGAAGACTGTAGTTCGTGCTGCGCACAAAATTTCCATTAGGGAGTACAGTTAAACCTCGATATAACGAAGTCGTACTTGGGGCCGCAAATTTCGTTAAATCGAGAATTTCGTAAAATCGAGGTTTCGATTTTACAGTTCATTTAACCAGTTATTGGGGTTTTAACACTTTGGCCCTCGCCAGGCAACAACTGCTATGTAGTTACCTCTCCAATTAAAGCGAAATTTGTACTAAAACTGGCCGCGAAAATTGTGTGAATTATGAGTTTCAACACTTGGGCAATGGAATTCGGATAGCCGACGGTAGTTCATGTGTCATCGTAAAACCGGTGCTTTTTCCGCAACGCCTCATTAAATATGATAGCAGACTAGGTTTCCACTTTTTGTTTTTTCATTTCGGTCACTACTAAATGCCGCTGTTATAGTCAATTGAACCCGCGCCCGCGTCCATGTCCCGTGCACTTCACCCCGCCGAGGTGCTCGTTCGAAGTTACGCCTCTTTTCGTCTATTCAGTGGTGGCTTAGGGGCCTAGGCGCGGCGGGCCAACAGCCGGAAGGCTGCTATGAAACTTTCGAAAGACTTTTTTCATGTACAAAGGCTCTGCAGTATAGGCGCGTGATGCAACCACAACACTCGAGATAAAGCCATGATTGCGAGTTCAGCGGAGTACACGCGGACCGCTTCACTGTGTGGAGCAGCGCTTACGTGCTCCGGAAAGCGGAAAGCTTACATTAAATAAAATTCTTCCGGCCAAATTCGATTAAGCAATTACTTTTATGCCCACTGAGCCCTTACGAAACTGATTTCTCCGCACCGCAGCTGTCTAATGAAGGCTGGTGAAACGAAGACACAGAACATGACCACGTTCAAAGAGAGCAATTTATTGCCACCAGCACTCGATGTTCAAGCCGTAGTGAAGAAGTCCGTAAGCAGTGCTTGGCGTTTCTTGACCAGGGCGGGCTTTACGTGACGGTCGTATACTGACAGCGCTAACAAGGTCGTAACATTCGTGTGCACCTGCGTGCCTCCGCAGAACATCGATGGCATCCATCACACTTCGGTGGCTGTCAGTTTCACCGAACTTCCTCAGGCTCTTGTTCGGAACACTTTTTTTTCTCTTGGAGTGCTCATGCTGCTTACAAAACTCACCTAACGATGCACGAACAAAATATTAATTTGGTTATCAGCGAGCACAACCTAGAGCAGCAGCACCGTGAGCAATGACGCGTTGAAAAAAAAAGCTTGAAATAGGCTTCGGTAGCCTAAGCATAGAGAACGCTGGCGTAGGCAACGATGGAGACGTCAAAATAGTGGCCGCACTATTAAACCGTCTATGACCGCTAGCGGTTTGTGCAGCTTCGTTCTTCGCTTTTAATTGTTGTTAACCGTAGATTTCACCGCTTTTCTTTCATTTGAGCCTTCAAGAGTCAATTTGAGCACTGAATTTTTTCAATGTAGGGCCTGAGAGGCAAAATAAAACGTGCCTCGACCGGAATTTCGTTCTTGCTTTCTTGCCGTGACTTCGTTAAATCGAAAGCGCCGCACAAAATTACTTCGTAAAATCGAGACAAAAATACATGCATTTAGCAAAATTTTGTTAGAAAACTTGAAAAAATTCGTTATATCGCGAATTTCGTTAAATCGAGGTTCGTTATATCGAGGTTCAACTGTATAGCAATAGTCAACGATCTTTTATTTCTCAGATCCTTCGTATCGGATCCCTTTATGGTGATTTTGTGTCTTTGTTAGCTCATAAACTTAATCAGTGTGATAGACAGTAATGTGAGTGTGGGAAGGACGAGCAGCTTGGACTGAGGAACACCCATGGTGCAGAAGGAGGAGGTGGCCAGGAGGGACGCACAAGTGCAGGTGGCTGTCGAAGCCAGCATCTCGGCACCCATGGTGGCCACCACCAAAGACGACGAGAGCCGAGCGGCAGCCCTGGCTGCCCTGACTGCCGAGAAGCAGACGCTGCAACTCAAGCTTGAGGAGGCTGACCGACGGCTGGCCGAAGCTCGCACACGAGCAGACAAGGCAAGGCATGGCCTCCTATTGTGATAAGTGTTGCAGGGGACGCCCTGTGAGTGAAGGGCTTTGACAAGATTAGGTGCCCACTTTTCATCTCCCTTCCACCTTCTCCCAATCCTCTTGCAGTTGTTTGGAGGTGATAGAACCTCCTCATATCTTTATCTACAGAGGTTGCCATCAGGCTACGTGGTTGACTGCAGAGTGGCAGGGATTAAGAGCAGTTTTGAGGTTGAGGAACACAAAACTGAAGCCACATAGTTGCCAAATACATGCAAGTTGAGTCATAGTGCTCGAATTGCCCTCAGCAGATCAAGAGCTAGTGTACAGTCCAGCGAGTGCCTGGCTATGTACTCACTCATGTTCGGCCATTGTAAAGAGTTCCCACAAAAGCAATTTCTGATGTGCTCAAGCGTACGATACTGCACGTTGTCAGTAAGCGTTTTCATGTCATTCCGTGTCATTCTGATTTGGTCATTTACCTAATGCATTCTGAAGGAACGAATTGAAAGCAGAGGTGAGGGGCCTGAGAAGGAGTGGCAGTGCAGCTTTTGGTAACATAGTGCTACAAAGGCTTGCTGTCCAGAAAAGCACCTTTGTCGTCGAAAGTTTCACCTCAATCGTTATTGCCTGCAATGTCTCTCCTAGAGAAAACGGTAGCTAGTCCCAGCTGGTCTATGGTTAAATTCCCAGTTGAGCCCAGCTAGATCCAGCTGAGAATATAGCCATAAACCAGGTGGGACCAGCTACCATTTTCTCTTGGGCTAGTTGGCATAGGCCAAAGCACGCACAGTGCGAGTCTTAAGTTCCCCAAGTTTCCCCGAACACTGTGAAGTTCCCCCAAACACTGGTTAATGTGCTAGTGCCCCCGTGACCTTGCCAGTGCAGACTCCTCCTACCCACCCCCACCGGCAGTGGGTCAGAGGGCGTGTGGTGTGGGTCTGTGCAGAGGGAGGCTCAACACCGAGAGGCCCTGGAGAGGAGCGAAGCTGAGAGGCGGCGGCTGCTGGAGGAGGTCAGTCACGGATGAGTCGGCCACCCGCAAGGTCCCTTGCACCACACTGCGTCAGGGGCTGCTTCAATTTGATGCACCCGATTGTATTTAGCATGCGTCGAGCTCGGTTTTGAGTTGATACGCTTGCACTCTTTCCAACAGCCCAAGCCTTGATTTGTGAAAATGTCTTGTGTGTGTGTTCCTTTTTCTTTTCACAGCACGTTTAGTTATGTTACTGGCTGTACTGGTACTATTCCTAAAAATGAATGCATATTGTTATTCCCGTGTGCTTAGACTGATTATTTTCAGTTTCTGCATTGAAATTTTTGACTTGAGATGGAAAAACCATGAACGAGCGGAAAGCTTATTCAGGTTTTGTTGCTGTGTTTGTGCTGTGTGGCTGTTTTACAGTCGGGCTATTCAGGCGGCTTCACACTTACTTTTTTTGAGGCAAAGTTACAAATGTTTTCCTACTGTGCAGTTGTAGACACACTTCCGGAGTACTATGACATTGCTTCAATAAGTCTCTTTCCTCCTGGAGCCCCCAACGTTGTTCCCTGTGCAGGTGGAGGCTGGCCGGGCTGAGCGGACATCCCTGGCGTCATCCCTACAGGCTGCCCAACAGGATTTTTCTGCAGCTAAGAAGCGCACCGTAAGCGGCCACGGAAGCAATCCTTTGTGTGCGGTGTGAAAGCGTAGTGTGAAAGCCAGAGTTCTTCAATATGTACCAGTTGTGATGCTCTGCTTCGATAGTAAGCAAACAGCAAATGTAGTGGTACAGCATCTAGGGGGATGAAAACTGAACTTAGCTCAATGTCTACCTTTAATAAAGCAATTTATTCATTAAAATTTCATTTTCAAATTAGGAAACATCAAATCAGGAAATGTTTCTGAAAGTTTTCATGGCAGTTCTTTTAGCCTAAGGCTAGCAGCATGAGCTGCAAATGTCTTTGTATTACCTACCTCACCCTTTTGTCTACAGATGGCAGGCTTATGTAGTTTCCCCTGTTTGCCCACAAGGCAGGGGGTCAACTGCGAGCTGCTTTTCATAACTCTCGATGTTGAATAACTCTGGTTGTGGCCACCCCATTTCACTGTTTTCTGCCTGCATGGTTTTATTTTCCATTTGCAGTTGAGTCATTCTCAGCCTCACTTGCAACTGATAGTTAGCTCAGTGGATTGATTATGTTATTTTCATCCGTGCGATGGCCACTTCAGGAGGAGCTGGAGTCGGCACTGGCATCAGAGCGGCAGTACGGCATCTGCGAGATCAAGGCCCGTCAGGTGAGCCTGCACTGATTGCCCTCTTGGGCAAGGCGAACGTACGTGAGTGCCTGATAGGGTAGCCTGGCTGACTGCGTGTCCTCTAAGTAACTGGGGGATTTGCCTTTCCAGGCCGAAGTGGACAGTCTCCAGGCGCAGCTAGCACAGCTGACGGCGGTCGAGTCAGCGCTGCGGGACACTGCACAGGCAGCGCAAGCGCAGCTCGCAGAGTACCGGGCCCATGCCGAAGGTCATGCAGAAGAGGCAGCACAGCTGGAAATTCAGCTCAGGGTAAGGATACGTCACCGCAAATGCTTGAGCTTGCAAACTCACGGCCTCTTTCTCCGAGATTGGATGTTGCAAGCTTGTTTCAAGCTGCTGTGAAGCATTAATGTTGTTTGCGTTGTTTAAAGGGACCATGCAGACAAAATACACGTTTATTTTATTCGAAAGATTTCGTGTTTTATACTGCCCCCAGCCCTTGCCCGGTGGCAAACGATGCCGTCTTCACTGAGAAATAATTAATTTATGTTAAAATTTCGGTTCTCCCGAATTTTGTGTTTTCGTGACGTCTGCAATGAAGTCGTAACGGCGCGTATTCAAGCGACCTTCCACTGCGTCATTCGGCGCCACAGCCTTGCTTTCCGTCAAACCTGCCAGATGGCGCTAGCATACTCAGCTACGGTCCATTGTCCGCCGTTGCTTTATTCTTGACCGTATTTACACCTGGCTTGTTTTTGTTACGGTAGAAAGTAATCGTTTCGTGAAACATGGGATATGCTTGACAAACAAGGTCACATTAGGCAACGTCGCTTACACCAGTCGGCCAGTGTCCAAGACAACTTCAAAGTGGCGGACTGCTGTGCAGCTAAAACAAGCATAGCACATCGGTACTTCTATGTTTATGTGTATTTTCATAACTTTCATTGTTTACCGCACCATTCTTACTGCTGTAAAATGGATATGCCTTACATTTAGGTGCAAATAGCTCGTTCGACAATCTTATAAGCCCTCCGTTATTTGCATTTGCTTTTGCCGGCCTCGGCCAATCACGGAGCTGGCGCGTATGACATTATAGGTTCTGTTGCGGGAAATGAGCTAGTGGGTTGCATGGCCATTCCCTTTTTTTCCGTATTATATAACTTATTTGAGCGAAGTGTGCGTTAAAAGTGGTGTCAGTATAATTCTAACGAGGCAACTTTTCGAATGAACCAAACTTGTGTTTTGTCTGCATGGCCCCTTTAAGAACGTCTGCCGATCAGCTTTTGCAAGGTTGCAACTTCAGGAGTCGAAGTGCAGGCAGTTGGAAAGGGTGATAATGCTCCTCTTCGACTGTTTGTTATTTTCTAATTGAAGAACTGTTGCGAATGAGTACACACATACACACTTGTCTGTCACTCATTTTCATACGTCAGCTGGCTATACCAGAAAAATGTTGAAAGACCTAAACTTTGGAGTAGTCTTATAGTTCTGTAGCTCTTAATTACTAGGACACATCATTGAAGCAAAAGGCTGAAAACAGAAAAATCTCCCACCTCCCCTCGCGGGAACCCCTGTGTAGATGCAACGCATTGGGGGTTCACGTTGCAGCGTTGGACAGCGGAGGAATGGCACTGGAACGATGGAGCGGAGCGGCGTAGGCACCGCGTTTTATAGCGCGCATAACGGTGAGGGGACGCGCCGGCTCCAGTGCGTCTGCCGCAGCTATGACGCAACACAATCCAACACAATCCACTTTAATCCAATCCAAGCCAATCCATTCGAATCCAATCCAATGCCCCTCGCGAGAGAGTGTTCGCTATCGGAGAGGAGAGGGGGTGAGCAGCGGAGAGCGCAGCTCGCGCGGCGAGGAGAATGGGGGAGGGGCGGACGCCAACAACGACGACGCCAACGCCGGATGTAGGGACAAGGCGGGTGAATGAAGTGCAGTCGCATCTAAAAGTCGCATTGTAGATGGGTATGTTGGCTGCTATGTATGAGCTAGTAGGCATTCTGATCACCCTCTGAAGACCCTGCCAAATACTTTTGAGCAATGACAACGGTCTCATCTTCGCCAGTGAGGATTTTGTCTTGTACAGCAGCATGATTGTAAGCGGCTGTTGACCTTTAGTAGTACTTACTCATGTGCCAGGTGCAGGAACGATCGTGAGCTATTGGCGCATCAGAAGGATGTGTCGGTGTACCTTATGTGCAAACACCACCCCCTCTCCCAGTAATGGGATTGTGAAACTGACTGCAAGCTGTTCACCTGTCCAAAAGCACAAAAAAGCATCTCTGGTATTGACCAGTGTGTTGTCAACTGTACATGGACAAGCTTGCTTCTTGCCTTTCCTCTCAGTGCCCTGTAAAGCATGCTTGAGCAACACCAATGTGACGGCCATCTCACTTGTCTTTTAAACGGCGCTCCGTCGTAGCGACTGTCGTCGCAGCGTAACCCAGAGGCTTCGAAAGCGGAGCGGTTTATGAAGTCATAAGCGTTCGAAACTCGTGAACCGCTGGCGCTTGTCATACATCTCCCTGTTGTTTAGCGCAAAGAAAACTGTAGGTACATTTGAGGCAAAATCTGTGTATATAATCGGCAGCGCCCACATTCATTTAGTTAGGAACACTGGTTGGTTTGGTTTTTACGATAGCAAGCGAAAAAAAGTGGCAGTACAACGCCGGCACACGTGGGAGGAAAAGCAAGCACAAAAAGAACGGAATTCCCGCCGGCACAGTTTCAGGCAGGGGGGTGGGGGTGCGCGAGCACTGCGAAGGCAGGAAATTTGAATTGCATTGGGTGGTAGCAGTGAGCGGATAACCGCGCTACAGCCCATTATGGCGAATCACTGCTCTGCACTTCCGACAGCTTTCGCATTCAGTGGACGGCTTTAATTTTTTTGTTTGCCAGTCTTTGCCCGTTCTTGTGCCACTGACTCGGCAGCTGTCGTCACCAACAACGCTGACTGCGATGTGGGTGTGTGCAGGAGCGCGAACGGGAGCTGTCGGCGTGTCGGGAGCAGCTGTCGGCGTGCCAGCGGGAGGCCCAGGTGGCGCGTGAGGAGCTGGTGGCGGGCCGCGCGGAGAAGGTGGAGCTGGCCCAGGCGGTGCAAGCCCTGCACCAGGCCAAGAGCCGCCTCTCCGACCAGGTGTCCAGCCTGGAGCTGGAAGTGGGCAACCTGCGCAACAGCCAGGTGGCCCTGGAGGCCGACCGGGCCGCCTTTGAGGCCGAGGCACAGGCGGCCCGGGGGAGCCTCGCCGCCCTCGAGGAAAAGCGGGCCGAGTTCGAGGCACAGCTGACCGAGCTACAGCGCAAGCTGGAGCGCCAGGCCGGCGAGCACCAGAAGGCGCTACAGGGCGTGCAGGTGGAGCTGGCGCGGGCGCAGAACAAGGTGCTCCAGACATCCTCCGACCTGGTGAGCATGCAGGGCCAGGTTCATCAACAAAAACGAGATGAGCTAGGGAAGAAGTTCTGGAGTATAGGACACAGTAGGTAGAGTTGAGAGAAGGAAGCGGACTTCCAGCTTGAGATAAAACATGCAGGCATGTTCCATCTTATTAAGGGGGGGACACTGGTCTTGAGGACCGAAAATTTGCCAAAAAAATCAATTTTCTGTAACAATTTTATTTGCAGTCTACAGGTCCCAAAGAATCTACCTGCAAAATATCATAGCTGTATCATAAGTATTCACAAAGCTGTCGCCCTTTGAAGTCGCCTAAATGACCATTTTTGCCTATGTTTGCAAACTTTATGCCCTGTTTTCTCAGAAACAATTTTTTTCCCACATGGTCATCTGTCGGGTACAATATCTTGGAGTGTACTGGTTCGATTTACATCATTTTTGCTGCATTCGAAAGCTTATGAACTGAACAGTGCAATAAAGCCACAAAAGTACAGAATTTCGTTTTGCTGGCACAAGATTTTACGCAATTAGTTTTACAAAAACATTGTAAATTGATGACCTGACATTTACGAATTTTACAGCGTTTGCAGAAACCATGCTAAAATTACTGCAGTGGTATAGTTGCACTCCCTGGTCTTTCTAGAGCAGAAGGGAATAAAAACTATTTGAATATTTCATAGGTACATAATGAAAAAATTGCCCGAAACGGAGTGACATAACATGTTGCACATCTCTAAACTTACACCCCGTAGATGAAAACTGACTGCATATTTGTGCTCAGGATGTTGAAATACACCCAATGTGTAAATCTCAAGCACATAGGTTAAAAAATTACAAAAATGTCCTCAAGACCAGTGTCCCCCCTTAATCACTGTGTGTCTGGACTCTGCAGGCAAAGAGGACCCTTTGAGCCCTCAGGGAATTACATACTCTGGTAGCTAGCCACATGAACATTGTGTTAGTGATTTGAGAGCAGTAGTTTGTTGCTGATATGCTTGAGCACTCAAAGATCTGCGGAAACAATAACTTCAAAACACGCCAGCAGGTATTGTGAATTGGAAAATGCATTTTGATGGATTCAATCGAAAGAACATCGACATATTTTACAGTGGTGCCCAGCTTGTCAATAAGACAGCACTGCAGAGCCTGCAGGTGACCCAAAATACTAGTCGAACTCTTGTAGCTTTATTCGCAGCAGTTACCACCATCACCATCATTATCATTATCGCGACCATTGCACACTGCTTGTCCTCTGCATATGCTCCCAAGACTGCTCTTGTCCTGCGGCAACCCCCCTCTTATCCTTTTCCACAAGCGTTTCCATCCTCGTTGTGCTTTTTAGGGTGCAGCTCTTTTTCGCCCAGTACCTGGGTTTCGCGGCTGCGGTGGCGGCATCCATCGCTGTCCTTGTGACCGAGTCAGCGAACAAAGCAGCGAAGGCAGAAAGAAAACGGAAAGGAGCGTCTGGCGAAGGGTGAGGGGGAGGGCAGCACGCACGGCTATGGCATCATCTCTCTCACTGCCTCCCCCTCACACTTGTGCCATGCGTTGCCGCCCAGGAGCGCCCTCCCCCTGAGACTAGCCCCAGCCGCTGTTCCATTCACCACTAATCCAAACCACATGACATTTGCGCGGGAGGTTCAAAAACGATTTGCAACAATATGCTGGCTGGAGACGGCGATGCGCTGCGAGATAACAGCAGAGTAGCGTGCGCCGCCGTGCGTTCGGTGATCATGCGATAACTTCCCGAGACGCAGCAGATATGCGCCGTGACCAAGAAGACTGCAGTTTGCGCTGCACACAAATTTCGCATTAGGGAGTATTGTAATCGTCAGTGCTTTTTGGCCTCATCCATCAACACCCGTTGTGTTGTACACCTGTTGCCAAACCAACACGCCAGATGTCCTTTCCCTTACTAAGTTTGCGTATGTCCTACCTGTGCTCGCTCTCTAGCCCATGCTGGGACCACTTGTTATCCCTAAACATAGGTACACAGCACCTGTATTCCTTGTTCCCATTGCTGTTGATCGGTGTTGAGGCATTCCTTCACACCCCAGCTGCGACTGAGCAGGCACCACTGGTTGCAGGAAGCGGAGCAGCAACGGAGTGCAAGACAAGAGGCCGGTCTCGAGGCCCTGCGGGAGCAGCTGGCAAGCGAACAGACAGGCCGACAAGCCGCCCAGACACAGCTAGACGCTGCCCAGGGAGACAAGCTCGGTTTGTGACAGCCACGTCTCTTTTTGGTTGCACCCGCAGCAGGCTGCATGAACTGCTGCCTTGATGCATGGGTGCCACTATGCTTAGCAACAGTAAGCCAAACAGTTCGCCACTGCCTTTGTGAAAGGGGCACAGAACTGGGCCTTTTGTTCATTAAGTCACGATATGTAGGAGATTGTTGGGTTGTGGCATTC
Organism: Haemaphysalis longicornis; assembly: GCA_013339765.2. NCBI lineage: Eukaryota > Metazoa > Arthropoda > Arachnida > Ixodida > Ixodidae > Haemaphysalis > Haemaphysalis longicornis. Next base: position 25,436,634 of record CM023456.1, read on the forward strand.
ATCTTGTGTGTTAGTTCAGCTCGCACATCATGCTGTCTGCAGGCCTCTTTTATTTGTCCTTTTGGACTGCTCAGAAGTGCTCCAAAGCAGCTTTGTATTTTATTTGCCTGTCGAATGTTTTTCACGAGAGCTGGGCTGTCCAGGAACTACTCAAAATTGCTGTAGCCAGCCAAATGAGAGAGACCGTGCATTGTGCTGAGACCCGGTCAAGGGTACGTCACCTGCTGCCCAGCACAAGCTGATTCTACCAGGAGACAAACACGTCATACGCCCAGTGGGGCCACTGATGAACGGTGATTTGGAGCAATTTTTGTATCAGCAAATTATTAATTTTGGAGCAATTTGGAGCACCTAAATGCCAGTTTTGGAGCACCTTGGAGCAGCTAAACATCAACTGCTAGATGTGTCCAAAGCATCTCTCAACACTAAAAATTGACCAGTATCATCTAGTAATTGATGTGGAGGTCGTCATGGAATGGGCTTCAAGGTGCTTTTCACACATGTGATCACAAATGGACGGCACAGCTGAATAATTATGGCCTTCTTGTCCTTACTAGGGGAAGTCTTTTTCAAGGAGTCACTGAAAACGCTTCATAGTTGCCAGGCTCGAACATGCACTAAAAATAGCTTTCACAGTCAGCTCTCCCAATAGCCCAAGAATAGCGAAATAGCCAATAAAGAAAAGTTCTACAACCACAAAAAAAAGTAGCCATATTTGGCTCTTTATAGCCCAACCTGTCATTCCTGGGGCAATGGGATTTTTTTCCCACTTATTTCAATACAGTCGCTAGAAGTTGCCAGAAGTTTGATGCAATTAAATCCCCTAAGTATCCACGCAATAGCAAAAATGCAACAAAACATAATTTGCAAGGTATTTAGTTCCTTTCTGGTGTGGATAATAGACAACATGCAACACGATAATGAATATTGAAAGGCTTCGACAAACCTGCCTAGCAAAAAAAAAAACAACGCGCCTTTCGCGCCTCTTTTCTAGTTTATTAATTGTGAAAGCAAGCCCTCGTGTTTTACTTTTTTCATTTTATTAGATGCAGGCGCTTGCTATCAGTCCTCGTGCGCATTTCCAAGCTAGCTGGAAATGTGCACGAGAAATGCGCATGAAGCACTTTCGCATGCGATTCCGCGCGGTCGGCGTTGCGCGTGCGATTTTTTCACGCCCGCACGCGGCAGTTTCTACCACGCTCAGAAAATGACGCTCGTCGCGCGCGGCAGTGGGAGGAACCTGGCGACTTGCGCCAATGGGGAGGCGCGCGTGCCTGATGGCGGCGGTTTTGAAGCGCTCGAGACATTACCACCCCGGCAGATATTGCATGGACGTTTTCACTAGCGATGCGGATGATGTTTTAAAATAGTACCGATTTCGCCCACATTATAAGCTCCTTTACCACACAAGCAACTTCGTGCGCGCCTTGAGCGGTGTTTTAGAGAGCGCTTAAAAGTGGTCGCTCGAGCTCCCCACACCACTTCGCGGCCGAAGCCGCCGCCATGTTGCCGCGCCGCGCGCAGCGAGCGGGTGCTTACGCGGCGCGTTTTCGCAAGCAGAAAACGCTCCATGAGGTTCATGCTTTAGAGAGACTGGCTGTTTTTGACGACCCGCTTCACTTGCGGCGGTCCCCTCCGCGAGCCCAACAAGCGAAGCGAGAGCTTGCAGCCGACCGTGTCACGCATGCCGCGAAACGGCGCTCCCGCTGGCTCTCGGAGCGGAGAGGGCCGGCAATAAACGCCACCTAAAACTACCTATTGTTTATAGCAGGAATTATTGGAAACTACAGCAAGAAGGAAAGTTTTTAACCGTGGTACGCCAGCGGTGCAATGACTTGCTAGACGAAAACACTGTATCAGCGGTACAGTGACGGCGCCAACCAAACTCACCGCGGAAAACACGATTACGGGTGCGAGGGAGTTCAAGTTATCAACCCGATTTAGTTATACATGTCTAGAGACCACTGCGAAGTAGTGCTTGTAACAGGCTGCAGGCGATTGGCGCGACACAGATTTTGGCGCACTTTTGGCGCACTTGCTTGCAAAATCGTGGTTTTTTATCAGGATGGCGCAGGATACCTCATTTGGCGCAAATTGGCGCATTTGGCGCAGGAGTGGCAGCACTGTACGCCAAGTTGAATTTCTTGGTGCCGTTATCCCGCGGACAGTACCGTATTTTCATGATTCTATGCGCACCCTTCTTTGCTAAACGTTTAATATTTGTGTGCGCCTTACAATTGGGCCCAAAACTGAAATAGGCTTTAAAGCGGCCAGCAGCATTGCCAAATGGAACGGACACAAGGTGCCCCCAAAATCCAACTTAATTCAATAAAAAAAATCTGTCAACACCGCGTGAGTGAATTCCAGCACACTAATTCACTAATTCCTCAATGGCATGCCGCATATTTTGGTCAGCTGTAGCACATTTTTTGTGCTGCTGCAATTAGCCCGTCACGTCTAGAATTATGAAGGTCAAGGCACATAACTTTATTTCCAGCAGCAGCTGGATAAGCAATCTTATGAAGCACAATCATTTTTGGCTTAAATCTCCTTCTTCTTGGTACGTGGTGCCATGATGTCTTTTTCATCTGCACGGTGCAGTCAGTGTCAGATTATTTCCTTTTTAATTTTCCTTCGCGAACTTACTCGTGCTTTACAATTGGGGGTGCATTAGAACCGCGCAAATACGGTAAGCATTCTCTCCTTGCCGAAAGTCTGCACTTCTCGTGCACTTTTAGGAGAGGTGCGACATGCTTATGCCCAGTGAAGCTTTCACTTCAGTGCAGCGCATTCATTTCGTGTACCCAGCGTGGAGATCTGTGTCGTGGCCCCTGTTTCATTCTCTGTACCGGTCTCCCAGAGCTGGAGGCCAAGCTGGAGAATGCACTGGACGAGCGGCGTGCGCTGCTGGACCGGTGCCTACGCAGCGAGGCAGAGGCCGAGACGCTGCGCACCAATGCGGCCGATTTGCGGCGCCGCCTGGACGACTCCCTGGCTGCGCTGCACGAGCTGGGCAGGGAGAACCAGCTGCTCCAGGTGAGCCGGGGAAAAGAACCTCGCACGAGGGCATCGAAAAAGCTCGAGATAGTTGTGCCACCAATGCACTGCAGTACCGACTTGCCAGATTATCCATACTTAGCCAACATATTAATTACCGCAAAGTTCCGAAAGAACGCCCATCCAAAGTACAGAGGTGTCAAGTGAAAAATACGGGATGGGCGAATTTTCAGGTCAGGTGTGGAAAGCACAATTAAGTGACCGCATCAGCCCATGAATAGATCATTCGTGCTTATTTTGTTCACTCATCGGCACTAAAGTCATCGAATATGGTGGGTGGGTGATCTTTGGCGTCTTTTAGTAAATTGCAGCTTACACCCCTAAAGCGGGTGGGCCATGTTTTGGGGGAGGGCATTCGCTCGGAACTTTACAGTAGGCACATTGTTTGGCCCAGTAATGAATTTTTAAGCTGGGGATTTTCCAAAAAGTGGGGAAGAGGAAGCTCAAACACACCTCTGGTTTGCGTTCCCCTTTAACGGAGTTTTTCCAGGGGGCTGATGCAGCTCCAGCCTCGTTTTATTTCTCTTTCCGGGATATCAAAAGAACGTACACAGTAGTTTATTTCTGGTTGTTTACGTGGTAATAAATGTATGGGAAATGCAAATTATAGAGTCCTTGGTGTTGCTTTCACATACCTGTCTTGGCAAAGTAATAAAATGGAATAGTTTTCAAGTAAACCTGCCGCGGGGCTCAGTGGCTGAGGCATTTGCTGCTGAGCCCAAGGACAGGGGTTTGATTCTGGCCACGGTGGCGGTATTTCTGACGTAGGCAAAAAATTTAAAAGACCCGCGCATCAAGATTTCAGCGCACGTTAAATACGGCCAAAATTAATCCAGAGTCCTCCACTGTGGTGTACCTCATTGCCCAGGTGTAGCTTCGGCACGCAAAACACCTGAAATTTGAAAAAAATTTGAAAATTTTGAGTTTTGCGTAACTCCAGGATGCAGTCAGAAAATCACGAACCACTGATCGTCATCATGCTTTTCGTTTCTTGAGTGTGCGCAATAAATTTCAGGCTGTTGGTGTTCTTCACGTCTCATGGAACCCATGTGGGAATTAGGCTGAAGAGGTGGCTGCGTCAGATTGTCATTAACTCTTTCGGGACCGCTCCATAGGCCATCGATCACATATGATCGATGGTTTTGCGAGCCTGCAGAATACAAATTTTCGCTCGATGGAACACCTAGCGACATCTAGGAGATAGTTTGAAAACTGGAGTTTTCTCTTTTGTGAAGTTTCTTTTTTTATCGCCAGGTGGCAACGCGTCAGATATTTTATTCTGACGGGCAGTGGTTTCGAATGTAAACAAACATGGCGTCATACTCGTGCGAGCGCGATAAGAAATCCGCCTCGTCTCGGCTCGCATATCTTCGCCTTCTACTGTGGATTTGAACGGTGATAGTGGCAGTGAAGAGTCGAAATGCGGCTTTAGAGATCGGATTTCAGCTCGAGTGAGGATTCGGGTGTCGATCAGCCTGGAACATCAAATCGCGCTCAAAGGTGGGTGTTGGTTTCGGTTTCAATTGGCTCTGGAGTAGGTATGTGTGCTCGAACTATGTTCTGGCTGGTTTATATTTATTTGCTAGGGTGTTAACTACCTATGGTGGTGATCTCCTGACACCAGCGCAGAAACGGATCAAGTTTTCGCCAAGACAAGAGCCCGGCGTGTACCTGGGCGACGACGTAGCCATGGCCCTAGTGCCAAAGAGATCACACACAAAACAAAAAACCAGTTACACCTAGCCGCATCAAACTTTTTCAATGAAGAAACAAAGCATTGTGTTAGATTTTGTATATCCTGAAATAATTTTATTCTTTTTTAATATTTTTATATTTACGCTTTTTTCTATCTTTTTCTGTAGTTTTTTTACGAAGTTCTTAGTTTCAGATTTTTTCATGGTTCTATCGTCAGTGTTGAAGTAAAACTTGGTATTGTATGTAAAAGAACACATAATTAGCTGCATTTTGGTATATGCTAAGGCAGGATGGTGCCTTTGCTTTATGTAAAAAAAAAAAAATTTGTACCGAGACCTCCCTTTTTCATCACTTTTTCCGGCGGTCCCGAAAGAGTTAAATTGAGCCCAAAATGGGTGTGTAGGGTGGCACTGCTAAAGTCATGCTGCCCATTATCGCAGATGGACAATGCCAAGCACCACGGCCGCAAGTGGGCCGACGACTCCCAGGTGACACACTGCACAGGCTGCGAGAAGCTCTTCACCGTCACCATCCGCAAGGTTGGTGGTTCTTCATCCCTGAAGGGCACTTGCACTCAACACTATTCATACTTTTGTGGTCCTTTTGGTGATCCTATGTACAAAAACCACTCGTTGTGCACTAGAATTACAGTGGATTGAGCAACACTGTTTGTTGTTTCGTAGCACCACTGCCGGAACTGCGGGAACATCTTCTGCAACGAGTGCTCGGCAAAAAGTGCAGCCACACCGTCATCCAAGAAGCCCGTCAGGGTGTGTGATAACTGTTACGGCGAACTCACCAAGTGAACGGACCTGGCAGTTTCCCGTAGCGGGAGTCGTTGGGACCTGTGTGCGAGCTGAACAAAACTTCCACCGCAGTAGGCAGGATTGGGCCCTTGTTGACGTGCAATGGGCAACTTGTCACTGGCTCGTTTGCGTGCAAACGCAGTTCGCGAAACATCTGAACATCGTAATTTTTATTTAACTTCCGAAATGAACAGCGACTGCTTGTAGAGCGAGAGGTACTTGTTTCGAGTATGCTTCGTAGCGAGTGCCCTCTTGTCATGATATGAAAATGAATGCCGCATTACTAAACTCTAAGCCTCAATTTGCGGAGAGCTGAAGTGTAGATAGCTGATGTACAGTGCATTCGCTTTTGTGAGCATCGTTCCTAGTGCCTCGTGTTCTGGGCAGATTCGTCGCAATAACTATTGTGCAATTTCAAGCTACACATTTAAAACGCACGTAGATTATCATTTTGACTTGTTGCAGAGATATGTGGCTAGGCTGCATTGGTCAATGTGCAAACATATAGTCCTGGAGGTAATGGCGCCACAGCAAGTGTAGGCTGCAGTGACTCTTGACATGAACCTAGTAAAAACTTTTTCAAAAATGGGGACTTCAGTGCCAAAAAAATTGATAATTTATGCTTTTCTAAGTTGGCCAAATTTATTATGCTTTTCTAAGTTGGCCGAATTTATGTTTTGTACCACCACTAATAGTTTGTGAAAGGAACCTTGAAAGGAAAGACAAAATACAACCTTGTATCATTAAAAAGAATTGGCTCTGGTAATTCACTCTACTCTATTCCAGCCCTGAAAGGCGTTGTTTTCACCAAAGAAAATGATAAGAAATGTCAAACAGCTTCCAAATTTTACCGCACAAAAATGCGTAGTGCCCGAATTAGAAATATCTTTGTGTAAACTCCATGTTAGCATCAAAGTGTTGCAGCCAAACTGAACATGGGGCACCACTAAAATTGCAGTTATGTTTCTTAGTGGTGACGTTTGTCAGCAACTGCCAATTACTCAAACTAATTCCTGTGGCGTTATAGGGGAAATGCCTGCTGCTATGTTGCCACCCTTTCACCGGTTTTTCTAATTATCTTGCTTAATTTTTTGAAGCTTGCGTTAAAATTGGCATGATTGTTTCTGTGACGTGGGAATCTTTTGAATGAACCAAACTTGTATTTTGTCTTCATGGTCCCTTTAGGGATCAGGCCATTGTCCTGGGCAAATCCTGCATGATATCTATTGACATTTCAGACTTGCGTGAAACAAAATGTAAAAAATTCCGATGTCGAATAAGTTACTGACCCAATTGTACAGCCACATTATGTTAGATGGTTCTGAAGGGCAATGTTCACTGCACGCATTGATTGGTAATAAACATGAATAACATTTTCAACACTACGATTTTACAACCTGTTCCTCGTTATTTGAGCACTCAGTACACCGTTGAATGTGTGCACATTTGTAGGGCCTGAGTTAGTGTTGCAGTCATGTGTCATTCGTGAGCAGATAACACTGATGCAATAGCAAGGCTGGTATGAATGATCTTCACGCTAATGCTCAAATTTCACGCTTCTCTCTGGTCATTGTCTATTATAGTTTTTCGCTGTTTATAACTATCAGCCTGGCCATAAGCATGATGCTTATGTTTCTTGTTATCGCATCGTTGCCGATGGGTGGTATGACCAGCATCTTATAGGTTGTATGCACTGGACTTTCGATCGCGCAGCAGCGCTGATGCCATAGGTGCGGTTGCACTCCACCACGTGGACAGCACGTTTTCTGACGCAAAATGTGGTTTGCGACGTGGTGTTCGCAAGAACATTCATGTGGACACTGTTTTTTCTGCATGATTCGTGGGTTTGCCAGTGCCTTGTCGTAGGGAGTAGCCAGCTTTGCTTTCGCTTCGAAATTCCTACAACCACAGAGCCGAAGCAGGCCACACAACAAAAGCAAGCGAGCCAGGTTCTCTCTTTTTTTTATTCTGTTGCTGTTTCGAAGCGAATGCTAGCTCAATGTTTGAAGATGGTCTGACTTTGCGCGACGAATTCGCAAATAAGTTTTCGATTACATGGCTAATCAGTACCGAATTTGTTGCGCCCGTTGCATTTCAGGTGGGCCCTGGGACGATGTGCTTCGAAGCTTTCACCTCGCACCTCATCACATGCTTGAAACATTATGTAGTGCCATGAAATTATGAGGAGCCATGAAGAGAAAACACAAGTTTGGTTCATTCGAAAGATTGCCTCGTTAGAACCATACTGACACCACTTTTAACACAAACTTCGCTCAAATAAGCTACCTAATTAGGAAAAAACGGAATGACCATGTGACCCACCAGCTCATTTCCCGCAACAGAACTTATGATGTCACACGAGAATGCTCTGCGATTGGCGGAGGCCGGCAAAAGCAAACGCAAGTTAGGCAGGGCTTACCAGTTTGCATAGTGAGCTATATGCTCTTCGGGGCCAACGAACCGTCCCAGCACGCACAGCCGCGACCTTGCCTGGTATCGTAATCCCTTCATAAGAGGTTGGCAGTCATATTGCCAACCAGCAAAGGTAAAAATAGAAACGAGGGGAGTAAGGAACAGCAAGCAGCGACGAGATAGTGACAGTCGTCGCAGAAGTTTCGGAATGGTGTTGGCTTGCTGCTGTTGTTAGGAGCTCGTTTCCAGTTTACAACCACTGAAAACTTCAGTTTGTTCGAGTACTTTACAATGAAATTTCGTTGCTGCGTTTTGAAATGCCCATGTAGTACGGGCAAATCGTCGAGGGAGTGCGACATCCCCGCCGGTGAGGAGATCTCCTTTCATGTGCTGCCCAACGACGAACCTTGGCGAAGCAAGTGGCTACATTTTGTGAACTTTGCAAACGGAGGAGAAAGAGAGCTAAAGGAAGTACGAGTGTGCTCGCTTCATTTCCGAGGAAGTGATTACGGCAGGGACCCTTACGTTAGCTCACTCCTGCGACATGCTGGCGCTCGTCGCCGACTTCGTCAAATCGCCGTCAAAGCGCTCTGACCTTGGGGAAAAAAATGCCGTACACACCGCGCATTGAAGCTTGTGTCTTTCTGGTCGGAGCAGAGAGCTCGCACGAGCGGCTTTCCATACACGACACCAACCAACTGGCATAAGCGATACTGCTACTGAAAATTGAACTATTATTAACCGTAATAAAAATACGGCACATACGTACCAGTCTGTATTCGTCCGTCGCGACGGGGCTGACGAGGCAGCGGTGCCGACGGCTGGGCGTTTGTCTGTTGTGGCTATCGCGGAATGGTCGCTTTCCGGTCCATCCGCGTATCCCACAACTCCTGCCGCTCGTGCACTTAGAAGCATTGAGCGTTCAAGTGGTCTGAGGTTGTTAAATGCAAGCCCGAGCTTCTCGGCAAGAGTTTTGTTCTCCGGATCAGGCGATTCCATGGCTGCGGGTGCACTAGGTTTTACTAGTATTTTTAAAATGGCCGCCGTCTCGGTTTCGGCACAAGTTCCGGTTCCTGTTTGATTCCCGCGTGGGGGTGCTATATGGAGTCGACATACTCAGTATCTGTTTCATGGACCGGCTTGTATGACGCCATTGTTCACGTCACGAAATGTGCAATTTAGCGGGAGATTTAAAATTTTGGCTTAAATTGCCTTATTTTTCAGTGAATAAAGCATCATTTGCTTCCGGGAAAGCGCTTAGGGTACTATGCAACACCTAATCTTTCGAATAAAAAAAACTTTTGTTTTCTCTTCATGGCTCCTTTAATATGTTCAACCAGCATACTTTTTGGATGAGACGAACCAGACTGGGCACCCAGCCTCAACACGGGCTATTTTGAGTGCTTTGAGGTGAGCATGCATGCATGCAATGCCGCTTCTCAGGTAATTGTGGGCACCCAACTCTTTTGTCGCATTTGACTCTTCTCTAATGACCAAGCAAGTTCCGAGATGCACACCAAACCTTGACGCTGGGTACACAGTTTTAACTACTTCAAAAACAACCGCAGAGACAAAGACGTATGCAGTGACAAACTGGAGCACTCTTGTTTGTCACGTGTTTCTGTGCTGTTTTTGAGTAGCCAATGCGTGTTCCGTGATCTTGTTCTGCTTGTAATTTCCGCTTCGTCTACACCGAAAGGAAAACACATGAAAATCATCAGCGAAATCTTTGTCGCCCCAGGTGGAATCTTTTTCATCACCTTTTTCAGCACCTAATTTTATCACATACTTACCCCGCAATTGTTTATACCCAGACCCTGTGCATAATTGTTCAGCTTCATTGGGAGCTCAAATGGACGACGTTCATGCGTTCAACAGATCAGAATACTGTGGACGACGTTCATGTGTTCAACAGATCAGAATACTGTCACCAGAGCACCTCATCGTCTCTTATACTCCTCATGGAAGTGCACAGCATGCCTGGGTGGCACAGTAAAACCGGAGCCTCATCTCACACGCCACTACCACATCAAATATCGTCGCGGCCTTGGGTGGAGATATTTTCAGGGATGACGCCAAGATAGTGTGAAATAGACCGCGTTCTGCCCGCCGCTGTTCACACCTGTCAAATCGTTGCATGGTTGCATTCATCGCGCGAAGTCGGACTGTCTTCAAGCACTGCCCTAACCTTGTCTTTGAAACAGCGACGCTAAAGAAAAAAAAAGAAATACCCGGCCTTGTGAAAGCATATGTGGGGGTGGCTACGTTGACGTTGCTGCTAATAGGAATAGGTGAATGGGCTATTAGCCTCTCGTGGCTGCTGTCGTCACTGGTCAATCCCCTAGACCTAAGTCAATGACTGGGAATTAATGTTTCTCTCTCTCTCTCTCTTTGAGTGGGTGTGTGAACTGTGGGTTGGTATTTGATGTCACTGCTAATGGGAATAGGCAAATCGGCCATTAGCCTCTCATGGCTGCTGTTATCACTGGCCAATCCCCCTGTGTGGGTGTGTGTGAACTGTGGGTGGCTACTTTGACGCCACTGCTAATGGGAATAGGCGAATTGGCAAAAAGCCTCTCATGGCTGCTGTTGTCACTGGCTAATCCCCGAGTAGGCGTGTGAACTGTGGGTGGCTATGTTGACAATGAAGCCAAATGGAAATTGGTGAACAGACCGTGAGCTTTAAGCAGCTGCTGTACACGTCACTGGCCAATTCACCTGAGCGAGTATGTTGTTAGGCCTTTATTTGAACATTGGGCCTAACTACGCTACAAGTAATGTCAGACTCGTCAAAAACATGCCATGCAATATTACACCTCGTCAATCGGTACCCACAGCTTGACATAGCATGAGTTTGACATTTTGGTGCAAAGAAAAAGGAAGGACTCTGCAAAAATAGTCATGATACCTAAACCTGGGAAAAAGCTTCACATTGACAACTTAAGACCAATCTCTTTAACATCTTGTATTGGCAAGCTCCTCGAACACGTCGTTCTTAACCGTATCAGCAACTACATGGACCACAGTGACCTATATCCGCACACTATGATAGGGTTCAGAGTGAAGCTTTCGACCCAGGATATTATGCTACAAATCAAACATCAAATAATCGACGGTGACAGACTTTCTCTTTTGGACACAAGGGCAATCTTATGTCTTGACCTCACCAAGGCTTTCGATAGCGTCAGACACGAAGCGATACTAGACGGGCTAGCCAAGATAGCCCCGGGGAAGCGAGTATACAATTACATCCGAGAGTTCCTTACAAACAGGACTGCTTCCCTTTCCGTCGGCAACCTTGAGTCGGGTGACTTTGCCCTGGGTGGTAGGGGTACACCTCAAGGGTCTGCGCTCTCCCCATTTCTTTTCAACGTCTCACTCTTAGGCCTGCCTGAGAGATTAAGCAACATCAAAGGCCTTCACCACAGTCTGTACGCTGACGACATTACTCTGTGGATCGGCGGCGGCAGCGATGGCCACATTCAAGACACCCTACAAAAGGCAGTATACATGGTGCAAAATTATGTTCGAGAACGAGGACTGGACTGTTCTCCTCAAAAATCCGAGTTGCTCATCTACCGGCCTACCAGTAGGGGACGGAAGAGAGATCCATAAAATCCCGACATCTGCGTCTACGCCAACCAGAAGATCCCTGTTGTCAACACCATTAGAATCCTCGGCCTACGACTGCAATCGAATGGTCACAACAAAGAGACAATCCTTCATCTCAAGAAGAGCACTCAGCTCACCACGCGACGCATCTCCAGAGTGGCAAACAAAAATAGAGGTATGAAGGAAGACACGCTCATACGGCTCGTACAAACCTTCGTAATTAGTAAAATCACCTACAGCATTCCTTTCCTACAGCTCAAAAATGACGAGAAAGTAAAAATTAATGGTTTAATTAAGAAAGTTTATAAACAAGCAATGGGATTACCTGTTACCACACCCAACGAACGCTTCGCAGCACTAGGCATCAGTAACTCGATTGAAGAACTACCTAATTGAAGTGCAACAAACAGACCAATTAGAACGGCTATCTAAAAGCAAAACAGGAAGACACATTCTGCAGTCACTAGGAATCCGAAGTGGAAGTTCCCTCCCAAATGAAGTTGACCTCCGGGAACACGAATGGCGAAAATACATTCGCATCCCGCCACTACCAAGGAATGTGCATCCAGAGCTAAATGTGGAAAGAAGACAAGCTAGAGTACGAGCCCTTGACAAACGTTTCCGAACCCATTGTGAGCCACGGGAGATTGTCTACGTTGACGCAGCCAACTACTACAACGGCGGCTCTTGTCTCAACGCCATGGCAATTGCAGTCGTCAGCAATGACGGCGTCACGGTTACGTCAGCATCCACGCCGGCCAAACATCCCACTCAGGGAGAGGAAATGGCCGTAGCCCTTGCTATAAATTCTACCCACGCAACCACAATCATAAGCAACTCGAAGTCCGCCATTCTTAACTTCTCGAAAGGCAGGATCTCCCCTGCAGCAGCCTCGTTGTTAGAGAAGTCCCCTAACCAAAGAAAAATTCTTTTGATATGGACTCCGGCCCACTGCGGCCTACAGGGGAATGAACTGGCCCACGCAACCGCTCGAGCTCTGGTCAACCAGGCTGTGTTGCCTACGACGCCACCACAACCACCATCATCCCCACACAAGACGTCGCAGGAAAGCCAAGAACAAGCACACGTTACGAGATCTCACAAAGACAGGCTAGTCACATACAGGGATATAATAAATCACTACAGGTTATCCAGATGCAAATATCCACCGGCCCACCACACTCTTTCCAGGAAAGAGGCAGTCACGTGGCGACGGTTGCAGATGAACACTTTTCCGAGCCCTGTTTCCCTCAACCGCTGCTACCCAGACCTTTACTCAAACCTCTGCACTTTGTGCAACAGCAGAGCCGACCTTCACCACATGATATGGTCCTGCCATAAGCTCCAAAAAAATATGAATGGCTATAATAGCAAATCCGATGTAGATACACTTAGAAGCTACAAAATTAAGACTGCAGAACAATGGGAGACAGCTCTGCTCAGCTCCACACTGGAGGCACAACTGACAGCAGTCCGGATGGCCGAAGCCGCCGCGAGGGTCCAAGGAATCCTGGCTGACGGATGAGGGAGGGAGACCGTCCAAGTCGTCTACCCTTCAGAACCCATCTCGGGCATCAAATAAAGTCATCTCTCTCTCTCTCTCTCTCTCAGCGACAGAACTTGTCTACATACCTTAGCAGGAAATGATGCCTACATATTCTTGCATCCCCCTCTCCCCGTAGCTGTTGCCGTAGACTTCCTAATGTGAAATACTCCTCCCTTACCACTTTGTAGTACACAGGAGCTTATCCAGAATTTCGATTTCAATTTCGGGGGAAGGGGGGGAAGTCCGTTCTAAACTAGTGTCACTAGATAAGGGTACAGAGTACTCGCACTCTTTTCTCCTATTGTTCCGTGCCACCACCGCGATCATTGGTCAGTTCGCATAACGCGACATTTGTTGCGGTGGTTCATGGGCTCCGCCATTTTGTTGCTTATGCGTTTTCCGTCGGTCATCTGTGGTAGTCTCAGCTTGTCACCCCTGCTCTGCGGCTCTGCATCAAAGATACCGCAAATCAAAGATACCGCGCTTCGCAGCATTTAAGTTGCAGAAGTGTGTCCGAGGATGCCAGGGCTGCTGTCTTTGGCAGTGTTGTTTACAAGTGACCTCGTCCAAGTTAGCGGTGAAGCGGCAATCTGGAAACACTGATAAACACAAAATGGCCGCCGTTGCTCACTTGTGTGCCTCAGTGATGGTACTGTGTATCTTATCTAGTGACACTAGTTCAAACCATACTCCCTCCATTGATGGTCATGTAGTGACAGCAGACAGTAATTCTGCAACATTTACAAATTCACTGCAGTGACAGCAGACAGTAATTCTGCAACATTTACAAATTCACTGCAACTAATTATGACAGTAAATTTAACAGCATAATGGTAGAGTTGTCTTAGCGGCTAATAATTTGGGATGCTTTCAACACTAGAGTTAGAACCGTTTTCTGTAATCGTACTCCCTCCATCGATGGCCATGCTTTACTGTGCAACATGTGATGTGGGAAAGCCAGCTTACACTAATTGTCGTAAGGCTGGCTTCACCTTTAAACACACCTGCATTGCTGGGAAGACACTTTTAGGAGAAAAGCACCTTAGGACCTCACTGTCGGTGGCTTGTCCCTTGGCGTCTGTGTACAGTGTTGCGCGTGCACGAGGAGCATTGGATTAGATTGGATTAGATTGTATCGGATTGGAATTGTGTAAACTGTACACACGCGTTGTCACTCATTTACATGCGCGAGTGGGCAATGCCACGGGTGATTTACGGTAAGAACGATCCCCAGTGCTTCGCCCACTCGTCATGATTCACTTCGTGGAGATGCGCGAATTTTTTTGAGGCAATAGAAGCCATTTTATATCAAAATATGAAGGCCCTAGGATCTTTATTTTTGTGAATTTTTGCTGTACTGGGAACCGTTTTTTGAGAGGCAGAGAACCTGCTCCAGAGACCATTGGCATGATACCAGCAAAGACTGTGGTTAGAGCCAGCCCTGGAACAGCTTTGCTGTTGAAACCCTTGGCACAAAGGACGTACCACACTGCTTTGCCTGCACAAAAAAAGCCGTTACAACAGCATTTTCAGAACACACATTAAAGGGGCCATGAAGACAAAACACAACCTTGTTCGATTTTCGAAAGGCACCTGACTGGGCTCCATTCCATCCACGAAAGATTAAAAAAAAAAAAAAAAGACAAATGTAGGTAGGGTGGTTGGAATAGAGGCCAGCACTAAAAAAATGCGCGCCAATTCACCCTGTCGAAGCTGTAAATGACACCCACAACGATTACCCATGGGACATCACTTGGATTGGCACACATGGCTCTACAAAGAGCAAAACCAGAGACAAGGAAATGCACTTCACCTTTTACTACTTCAAAGAGCTATTCTTAGCTAAGGGTAAATTACTTAAGAGATTCAAAAAGATTCTTTCCCAAGGGTAGATCAATGCACGATTCATGACCGGTGGTTGGTTGAGTTGTATTGGTGAAGCACGAGTGGAAACTTTTTTTATAAAATAAAAGGAAGCTCAAACCCGGTGTTGGACGATCTCACTTCTCCTCCATCTTTGCCGCCACCAACGGAGGCGACGATATCGGTGGCAGAGACGGAGAAGTGAGATGCCATGCGTTGGTGCAAGCTGAGCTTTCTTTAATTTTGACCAGCTCCTGGCGCATGTGCAAGGCGCGCACACGGCCGCTACACGTGCCAAGGGTGGAGCGCACAGCGGTGTGAGAGGTCGCATGACGCTATCACATCTTCAGCAAGAATGCCGGTGGTAAGCCTGCAGATGTGCTCGGTCTTCTCCCCCGTCTCCGCGTGGGCTAGTGGCTCAATCAGCAAGACAACGGGCTCTTGCTCCATTTTTGTATTCGATCCAGGTTCGATTCCTGGCAGTGCCAGCAATTTACTTGTTCGTGGGAGTTTTCTGCTGACGCCAACGGTCACGACAGAACCCTTAGGGGGTAACGCTTCACTTGGAAACAGCTATCAGTATGTTAACCGCACATTAGCATTCTAAGATATGACGGAACCGGAGGCCGCACTATAATTACCAGCCACATTTCTTGGCCATGGCTTCGGCAAGCAGCCACCAATTAGCGCAAACAAAATTCTGTTAAGTCTTAGAAAATTGCCAGAAAGTGGCTGGGGAGTTGCCGCTATTCTCGATTATGTTTTCTTTGTCCGTGATAATACCAATGTTATTGCAAACTTCAGTATATTTAGTGAACTAAACTTTTGTCTTCTTGGCCTCCCCCTTTAGCAACCGTTCTTCTTCCATGTACACAGCTGCAGCCCAAATGTTTCAGACTAGTATATGCATGCCTTTATTGCAACAATGTACAACGTCTTATGATACAACAAACCAGACTGTTTACAACATGCCGCGATATCCAGTTGACTCCAGTAAGCCACGACTGAAGGCAGTCCAACACCATGCGCTGGCACGCATTTGGCGGCACGGAGAAAAACTGCAACATTTAACCTGTATCGGCAGCAACCAAAACATCAAGCTGAGCTAGCGAGAGATTTTTCGTAAATTCTTTTGATCTCAAGGGCTTGCCACTGCGGGGGAAAAAAAGGAGAAGGTCAGGGTGTGCTTGCTATTGCATGCATCTCGCAAGCAGCCTTGCAACGGGAAGCAGCTCCGAAGAAATTTGCCTTTTGTGAACCTCACACTTGGTCTTGGCTCTGTACAGCAGAGTGACCACTTGTGTACCTCAACACATTCCAAAATGGGGGTGGAGCCGACGCCTGAGGCTTCAAAACTCGAGTTTGGTGCATCAGTGCCAGCCAATGCTCTTGGGACGCTACCGTTTTGAGAGAGTGCCCCTTCGCCACACACATCATGAGGAGTGCTCTGCTCGAGGGGGGGGGAAGGGAGGGAGGAAGAAGCGGCAGCCTGCTGTGGTAATAAGGCAACAAATTTATTTTGGCATGCTCCACAAGTACATCACAGCTGGGTGGTGCCTAGCTCGCTAAACAGCCGGAGGGGAGGACTCCTAAAGCCGGGCCTCTCACGGGGAGGGTTGGGGGGGACACTGTGGAATGTGTCGGCATCTCTGGATGGCCAGCAGCAGCAGCGCGGGGGTGTGCGGAAAACAAAAATGTACAGCATGCACACAACAACACGCGTTGCAGCCTCGGCCTGCCCTCTCGCACACATAAATAACCTCTGGGGGGAGGGGAGGGGGGAGGAGGAGAAGAAGAATACTGCGGGGACTAGCCGCCTGCCGCTCGGGATCTCTGCACCTGCGGGAAAGAACAAAAAGAGGGGGGCAACCTATCAGGCACCACACACGGTCATGTAACGATGGACACAGAGGAGGACTGCGACGAGACTGAAATGTGCGATAAGTGCCCTAGTATAATGCCTCCAGGATCATGAAGCTCATTCCAGGTCAATAGCAGCGGGGCACCTTTGACATTCAATTAAACAACATAATGTCAGCTAACCCCCCCCCCTGAATGAGAGATCACCTGCCAAGCTTGGTTGTTCTATAAAGTGGGAAAGAGCAACCGCATCACTAGCTTGATGAAAATGGCTAGATTCGTTGCAGCAAGCTGGCTGTGTTCACACGGGCACAAAAATGCACTGGGCTGAACAAGCCTAACATTCGCTCACCTTTTCTGCAAATAAGCCGACTCGATCAGGAGAAACCAATTTAAGGGGGGACGTGGCTTTCAAATCAATTTTTATTTCTTTGAGGATTTGTGAAAATTGGCACAGCAACTGGAAATGCTTGTGTGATAACACCATAAAAATTCCGAAGTAATATTTTGAAAACTTGTTTATAAGTCTGTCTGTTCACCTTGTACCGAGCTTCAGCGGCTTATAAAACATGATAGAAATCTTGTTTGAAGTGCTTTGCATTCGCAAATAAATGGCTAAGGTCGTGAAACTCTTAGATTTCTTTATTTAGAACACAATTTTTAGTTTTCGTTTTTTAGGGGTGAATGTACAACAGGCATGTAGACTGAACAACTACGTAACAAAAAATTTACAAAAGGTAAATCTGGGAAACCAGAAGTGTCATGACCTCTCAACTATTCATCAAGAATGCAATGTAAAACATGGGATCAAAATAGACCTAGCAGTCATGAAGAAATCGCTGAAACAAGCAACACAGTGGTCAATAAAAACTCGAGAAAACTGCTTCTGAAGTTGCAACAGACTTCACTCATCAAAAGTCGCTAGGGTTGTAGCCTTTCCTGTCCTTTTGAATATGGAGCTTCTGTAATGCCTTGCCTTGAAATTGGAGTGGCTTTTGCAACGTTTCTTTCCACAAAACATCCTTTTCATATCCTCTGTGAAGAGTACATAACTCAGTTTGCGGACCAAATGGAGGGTAAATTGCTTTCAATGCAAAATAGGTTAGCTGGTTGCCTGTGTTGCACTGGACAACTTCCCTATGCAGTGTTGTCACCATGGCAACAAGTGAAAAACTGTTTACTTAAATTTAAAAACTGACCTTTGACTTTCGTTTATGTTTCATAACCTTGCCTGGAGCAGCAGCTTAGTACAGTTAAACCTCGATGTAACGAAGTCGGTAAAATTCGTAATTTACTTCGTTACATTGAAATTTCGCTACATTGAAATTCGGGGTTTAAAATGAAGTGTTCATCCCGTGAAGCTTTCCTGAAAAAGAAAACGGGCGCGCATACACGGCCCGGCGACTTTTTCTGTTTCTATCGGTGCTTAATCGTCTACGCGGGCATCAGCGTGATCCGCATGGGGCGTTTTTTTCCCCAAAAAAACGCCCCCCGCAAGCCACCGGCGCGCTGACGCAGCCGCGGAGTCCACCCCCGCGTGCGGGTAGCTCCAGCGCCGATTCTACCGCTCGCTGAAAGGGAACTCTGGGGCAAACGAGGGGGGTATGCGAAAAAAAAAGCGGAAAACGTGGGCAAAATTTTTCACTGTAAAACGTCATACGCGCCGCTTACGAGAGCGCCCATAAAATATCCTTCGCGGGGGCCTTATCGTCTAGCCAGCCGTCCCCGAGCGCTTCGAAGCTCCCCCCATAGGGTGCGCGCCTCCCCCATTGGCGAAACTGGTCGGGCTCCTCCCACTGCTGCGCGCAGCGCGAGTCTCTTCCCGCCGCCGGCACGCAATCGCAAACGCCAGTGTAAGAAAAAAAAAAAAAAAACGCGCGTGCAAAGTTTATAAAGATTCACAAATGCTTGCTGGGACGACGAAACCCAACAAGCATGAGCGAACTCAACGAAGTGCAAAGGGGCGGCTTGCGGCGGCGGCGGCCCCGCCAGTGGCGATTAGGCTTACCACCGGGAGGATTTTGAGGGGCGCTTTCGTAAGCGGCGCGGTCAGGGTTTACAATGAAAATTTCGCCCACGCTACCGTTTTTTTTCTCGCACCCCCTCTCTTTGCCCCTCGAGTTGCTTTCAGGAGGGTTAGAAGCGGTCGCTGGAGCTACCCATCGCGGGGGGGGTCTCCGCGGCTGCGTCAGCCGCCTGTGGCTTGCGGGGGGGTTTTGCGTTTTTGCAGGGAAAACGCTGCGTGCGGTTCACGCTGATGCCGATTAAGCCGTAGACGATTAAGCTCCGACAAAACAGTGCGCCAGCCGTGTATGCACGCCGCGCCGTATGTAGGCAAGGGCCCGACTCCGTGGCTAGCTGCATCCGCGGCATTGGGCGACCCGGTTTCCCCTTCGCGTTTTATTGGGACCCCCTTTGGGGCTTGCGTCTCCCAAAAACTACTTCTACAACTTAAATATCGTGCCTCGTTCTCCATGAAACTTCGTTACTTGAAATTCCGGCAAACGGGACTTCGTTACACAGAGGGTGAAAATACATGGTGTGCATACACTTGAAGTTACAAAAAATTCCGTGGTTCGTTACATCGAGGGTTTCGTTACATTGAAGTTCGTTACATCGAGGTTTAACTGTACACGTTTCTACAGGTGCTCATTGCCAAAAATTTACATATCCCAATACAAATAAGCTACTTTGAAGCTTGGTATATTCTGCATAGCTCCAACTTCAATGCATGCACATTCAGGGCATCCAATATTTCCCCGCGCACAGCCAATATGCACTAAACTACAGATGTATGCATTGGTATTAATAATTTCCCTAAAAATTCAATTTGTGAAATGCTACGACAGTAAGGTAGATTTTTAACAACGTGAACAGGTTCTTATTCCTAACTCGGACCTGTTTTGCATAGTCGGGCGATGCTTTAACGCGCAGCAGCTATGCCGTGCACACCGTAGCTTTTGACGCGTCGACCGCTTCTTTCCGAAGGCTAGCGAGCTGCCAAACATAGCAATAACTAAGTGTGTAAACATCGCAAATCAGAGACAAGAATTTCACACTCGGCCAAAGCTGCTATCACCAAGCACGGCACAACCGCGTTTCACCCGCCAGGGTAAAATCGCGCGCACCACGAAGCGTTCAATGACCTCCGTCTTTCGAGCTACGTAACTTTCCGTAATCTGGCTCATGATCTCAGGCATTCCCATCGCGATTACATCCGTGTTGAATACCACAGCAGATAAAATGACTGAACGAAAACTTTGGTCCGAGCAAAGCAGTGAAAATGAAAGTCAAACGCGACAGCTAGCACCGTTTCAGGAGGCCGCCATCTTCCGTTGCTGCAGGGACGCCCAATCAGAAGGGCCACTCCGCTCCGATTGGAGGTCCAATCATGCTTTAGGGAATTTTATTTCTTCTAGCTTCGTTGGGTGTTGCCCCTGTGTCTGCCAATTCGTGCATTTTGCGACTGAAACAAAGATAATACGATTTGCCTTTCAAAAAAAACCATGTCCTTGGTCATTTTTACGAAGTTGAAAGCTGCATCCCCCTGAAGGCAGTACAACACTCCCTTAGTGTCATGCTCGTTGTTTCACTAGATGCCAGCAAAACAGTAAAGAAGCGAGCGCTACTGCACTTAGAAGATGAATTGGCAGAGCAGTTGTGCTGTTAACCGGCCCTTCAAGCATGGCAACCTTCTCTATACTGTAAAAACGTCGCTATTACAAGAAATGCGAGAAGAGTGCGACCAAGTCTACCATTCTCAATTAAGCAAGCTTTGGACCTTGCTCATGTTATAGACGGCCAGGTGTGCGCAGAGCGGGAGCGGCACTACTCACTTGGTGCTTTCCTCAGAGGGCGCCAAAGGGGTCGTTAACCGCCGGCTGGCTGCTCGCCGCGGGGGCCGGTGCGCCAAAGAGGCCGCCGGGCGCTGCAGCCATTAGGGGCGGCTGCACGCCCATCTGGGCAGGCGGCCGGAAGGGCACCAGGGGCGTCGGCCCAAAGGCACCGCCCACCATCGCCCCACCCGGCGCTGTGCCCCAGGGAGCACCCCCTGTCACGGGCATCGGGGCCACCACCGCCGCTGTTCCTAC
Organism: Haemaphysalis longicornis; assembly: GCA_013339765.2. Classification (NCBI taxonomy): domain Eukaryota; kingdom Metazoa; phylum Arthropoda; class Arachnida; order Ixodida; family Ixodidae; genus Haemaphysalis; species Haemaphysalis longicornis. Next base: position 25,457,576 of record CM023456.1, read on the forward strand.
CGCCTGCATCGCAACACATGCACACTACTTTCAGCGGCACCCGGTTTGCAGGGAACACAGGGAGAGCAGCAGCTTCTGGACTTTTGGTTTTGTACGGCAGAGAACCTGGTCACTTTACATTACAAACAGGGCATGTCCACGTGCAGTTTCCTTCTAGACATTCAATTAAGTTCATGATACTGATGCTTGTGTCTTTTGTTGCTCAAGAAAAGTGTGAGAATTACAGTTTGCCTCAACTGAAATATGAAATATTAACAGAATAATAGCAATACAGTCAAATAACAAAATCCCACGAGTACGAAATTTTTGCGGCAATGAAATGTTTTTGGATCCCCAGTGAACGTCCATAGAAGCCCATATATTTCATATGTCGCGGCAACAAAATGTTTTTGGAAGCGATCACGTGTAACGAAACTCTCCTCAATTCTGGTTGGCAATTTATCTACCTATTGAGGCTAACAGAGTACAGAAAGTGCTCAAATGCTTTTTTCCCGGACTCAAAATGCGTAAACTTCTGCAACAGCATGCTTGCATGGCCGTCGCCATATACGTTTAAAAAAACGAAAAGGCAGTGAAGCAGGCGGTCGTAGAGGTAGCCTTGGAGTGACACCACCAGGCAACATACGGTGACTCGCGGCACAGCTCTGGCTTAGTCTATGGGCCATTCCACAGCAAACGTCCCAGGTGTCGTGCTTGACACTCTCAAAACTTTTTGAAAAAATTTGTTCATCATTGTGTCTCCGAAATGCCCTGGTTGTAACTTGGGTGCACAAAAAAATATCTTTCACGCAACAGCACTTTATGCCGTGCTTGTGAAAACTGCGCCAACTTTGTAAATTTATTTAAAATATAGATGGACAGGTGAAACTGCTTGTGGCATGTGTTCCCTGGTCTCTTCGGGCGATTAAAATGGAATGTCATTAAAAGGTATTTTGATTGATTGTGATTGATGGGGTTTAACGCGCCGACGCAACGCCGGCGATGAGGCACGCCATAGTGGAGGCCTCTGGATTAATTTTGACCACCTGGGGATCTTTAACGTGTTACAAGGTATTTTACCATCATTATTGGAGGCAGAATGAAGCTAAAATGGTGCCTTTTCAACAGTTTATAAAAATATCTTCCGCAACATGGTGCGAACGGAAAAATTTTTCTAAGCAAGACCTGTTGATGCACATTCGCTCAAAAATATTTTTGGGGCAATTAAGGGGGGATGTGGGTCTTGAAACCTGGAAAAATGACCCAAAAAATCAATTTTCACAAATCCCTATAGTCTAAAGTACCATCTGACAAAATTTCAGCGTCTAATTACGCCTCTAAGTACTGAAAAAATAATTAGTTTGCGTCGGAGCATTGAACTTCGAGCAAAAACACGAAAATTTGACCCAACTTCAAGTTGCGGTAGCGCCGCCCAACGACAAGTGATCGGCGCCATCTTGGACTCGTAGGAAAGCTGCCTCTTCCAGCTTCAATTTGGCGCATTTCAGAAGGATGTGCAGATAACAGCGGCGTTGCAAACGGAGTTGTTTTGAGGATCACAAACGTCATGAGAAGGGCGCTGATTGGATAAAGCGTGCGCTTCTCCGTTCCGCAGCCTTCCGATTGGCTGCGGCACGCGCCTTCTCCCCTGGCCTCCCGGCGCAGCCTTGTCCGCGGTGTCTGCTATCCTCGGTCCACCATTCTGCCTCCGCACTGGAATTTTTCTTCTCTTCATATTTCTAGTGTTTCTCTGGAACATATGTTTTGCACTGTTCTTTCATTCTACTTTTTCTACTATCATTCTACTTTTCTACTATCACTCTACTTAGCATTCTACTATCATTCATTCTATCATTCTACTTTTTACTAACTTCAGTGTATTTTAGCCTTACATTTCGCGTGCATATACCCCGCCTTGAACTTTTGCGTGTTTCAATGGTACTTGGCGGCCGCTTGAAAGTGAGCACGCGTAAAGAGAGTGGAAAATGAAGAAACGCGTGAAACAAGGGAGCTGCATCATCCAAAACGTCAAATGTGTTGACACAGGACATCTGTTCACCTCCGGTTGCTTCAAACGAGCGAAGCTTTGATACCGTCGACGTCCGCACCCACGCAAGTGAGTTCGCCGCTGCACGTGGCTGGACCTAGTTCGTGCGCAAACCGAATTGAGAGTGTTTTACACTGAAGAAGGGTTGGGGGAGCGCGAAGCTGTTGTCGATAACGTGAACACTTCCTTAGCGGAGAAGTCTGCTCCTTCGCGAAAGTTTGATTTGCTTAATGTCAGTCTTGCAAGCGATGACAGTGATGACATAGAAGTTCTCCGCAAGCTTTTCGTGTCTGCAAGGTGCAGCAAGTGCGGGACGACGGCATTTCAACACTTTTGAAGTGCGAAGACAAGCAGTATGGTCTTGTGCTGAAGCTTATTCTGTGAACGTTGGAAGTAATGCAGTGTCGTAGAGAGACTTTTTTTTTTTTTTTCAGTGCATTGGCATACATAGTTTGTCATGTTCGGATAAGCATTCAGTGACTTGGTGTCAGTGTATTAGGAAAAGTGAGCTTCATGCTAAAGCTTTTCGTTCTGTAAGCTTCAAAATAAAGTGGCACTGCTGTCTAAACTTTATTCCAATTTCTCAGTTTGTTTTTCATACAGTTCCATAGCCTTCGAGGTTGAGGATGTCCTTGTGAATGGATCTTGACAAACTTGGTGTGGTTCTTTTCAGAAAGAACTGAATTACAGGCTAAAGCTCTTTTTTTTTTTTATGAACATGATATTTGATTAATTATGCGAGATGTAGTCTAATTGCTGTTATACTCGGGAACAAGTTAAGAACAGCAATAACTCATATGGTATCACTCCGCCTAAGCGACGGACCTGAAAATCAACGGGCGGGCGCGTTTTGAACCCAAGTGCTATGAATGCGTGATATCGTCTGCCTTTCCTCGCGTAGTTTGTCTGCCATCGCTGCAGTGCTTTACAAGTATATTAAGTACAGAAAATTATGGAAACGGCTCGTGCCATGTTCAAAATATCCCAGTAACGCACTACTTGCGGCACGTGGGGTAACATCCGGCTGCGGTGATGAGGCACAGCAGCAACTTCCGTATAGTTCTATCTCTTACCAACTTTCATAATTACAGTTGAACCCCTTTATAAGAGACACGTACCGGGGAGCAGTTTCTGTCTCTTATACGAGATGTCTCTTATAAGCAGGGAACCATGTTTTCACTTACTAATCAGACCCTAGTTCAATGTGGGCACTGTATGACTAAAATAAGCTCTAAAGAATGCTACAGCGTGTTTCAAAAGATTCATTTTAATTTATGTTCGGCCCCCAGAATTTATGAAACAGTTCTGAATCTTGTTTTGTTTCATGACTGTATTTACACTGTTTTTTACAACCAATTCTGCAAGCTTTTTTTCCTTTCCTTGTTTGTGGAAGATGAATCGTAGATGTTGGGTTCACAAGCCTGATGAAAAGCCAGAGCGCACAGCTTCTTCCGCTGTGTGCTCGGGCTATTCCTTATGCTTGCAGGACTCAACATCTGCGATGCTTCTTGATTGGGAGCTATGTGAGTGGGAGAGCCTGCATGTGCGATTGCGCTCCATCCAATGGATGGCAGTAAGCTTCAACCACTTCTGTAAGTTGCATTTTCATTGGCAGGGCTTCTCATCGTCATTTCATAGCTGACTGAACCACTTTGTGTTTGCTGAAGTTATAACAAATAGCGACTGCAGGCGTCTGTTGTCCACCTGTGTTTCCACAATGGAAGCAACTGCAATTAGTGACTGGTGGCACTGCATCTGAAATTAAAATGTCTGTTACAAGCGAGATTATTGACTAAAGTTCAAGGATCACTTGTCCCTTATAACCAACTGTCTTCTACATCCGATGTCTGTTATAAAAGAGGTCAATTTAATGGGAAAGATAGGGCAGCCAACCATGTGGGTCAATAGTGTCTCTTATACCCATTTGTCTCTTACATCCATGTCTCTTATAACGAGGTTCAACTGTATTTCTAATCAATAAAATCTGTATACAACGATTTGCTGAGCTTCAGCCTGTGCAGAGAACCTTTAGGAAACATAGCACACCTTGAAAAATTAACTTACTTAATAAAAAAATATTTATAAACCCCCTAAAAAATATGCATATATAAAGTTTTCATTATAGAATATTTTTTTTTCTAGACAAGGTATCTGAAATATGTTTGCAGATTTGTGATCACCAGATTACAATTTACATGCACACCAATTTTAATCGAGGTAGGCCCGTAAATAAAAAAATGTAATTTTAAGACCCACATCCTCCTAAGTGAAGCCGTTTTTGGAAAATTAATTTTAAAATCTGCAAAAAGCACTTTTGCCATGGATTCAGACGCAAATTTTGCCTTGTGGGAATCTTGGTTAAAATACGTGGGATAGTTTGGTATACGTTATGTTCGACTTAACGTCAGAAAAGATCAATTGTAGATATTGTTCTAAGCGAGAAAATTTTTTTGAAGATTAGTTATCACACGTTTGTCGTACATCGCTTCTATAGCTGCTCCCCAACCAAGTACTGTGTCAGTGCCATCCGATGTCCACGTGATGTGGTAAAGCGAAAAATGGGGCTTCGTTGTTCCCATCAAAATTATTGGGTATCAAAGTTCACTGTCACGCATGACAATTCACTGAGGCAGAGATGTCCTTTGCTCTTTTAAGTGAAAAATTCCATGATGTCCGTTCGGAGTGATATTGCGCTTTGATACGGCAATAAAAGTGATACCGGCAGAAGTGGCAGAAGTTTAATTTTTCAATATTGTATTGCTACAACAACACTTGGCAAAGGGCAGGACTCCTTGAGCTGGAGAGCTTGCAACATGCCCATAATGATCAGTGGTGTCAATGTAGTTGGTAGGAAAGCAGCCATAGGGGCAACGTGCAACAAATGTGCTATAACTAATTTTTTTAAAAATTTGCTTAGAATAAAATCTACAATTCTGATCTTTTCTCACAAACTCGAACATAATGCATACCAAACGAACTATCAGCCGTATTTTGACTAGGATTCCCACAAGGCAAAATTTGCGTCTGAATGTACAAAAAAAGTGAGATTTCGCTGATTTTAGAATATTTTCCAAAAATGGCTTCACGTGAATTCTCCAAAAATATATGAGTGAATGCACATCAACAGGTCTCACTTCGAAAAATTTTCGGTTTGCATCACATTGCAGAAGATATTTTATAATTGTTGAAAAATCACCATTTTAGCTTCATTCTTGCATCAATAATGAGGGTAAAATACCTTTTAATGACATTCAATTTGAACTGACCACAACCGCCACAAGCACACGCCACAAGCAGAGTCACCTTTCCATCTTCTCCAGAATATTTTAAATTTACAACATTGGCGCAGTTTTCACAGGCACCACATATTTAAAAGGTTGTTGCGTGGAAAAAAATTTTTTTCGCACGCCAAATTACAACCAGTGCTTTTACGAGATGTGGTAAATGAACATTTTTTTTTTTTTTTTAAATCAGAGGGTCAAGTGCTACACCTGGGACGTTTGGCGTGGAACGACCCGTATGCTAGCTGGATAACGCTGAGCAATACGCGTGCGTTGTGCATGCGGTGATTTGCACGCTTGCTCGCAATAGGATAGCCCAAAAGTGGAAGTTTTTATCAAGACATAAGGCAGCCATCGTAGCCCAAGTAAGTGGCCCAAATGGAGGGAGGGAGGATAGTGCCGACGAGTTTGGAACCGCCTGCAGCTTACTCTACCATTTTGAAAAGCAAGTACGCCACTTTTTAAATGGCACAACTTGCACAAAACAACAGCGATGGCTGTGGCTTTTTTGGAGGCAACAAAGCGGTGCTACCTTAGTTTTGTGGACAGCATTGGAACGAAGTGCCACTGTCTGGCAAAGTTCAACAGAAGTAGTTGGACTTCGCTTGCAAGCTCAGACATGTTTGGTGCCAAGGATTACGGAGAAAAGCGTGCAGAGAAGGCAAACCCGCAGGATGTTCTGGATGCGTTTGAGACGATTTGGTCATTCTTAGGCGTGCACCACTAGCAATGAACCATTTCTGTATGTGAGAGCTGAGCTGTGAAGTTGCTGCAAGGCAAGAGTTGCAAAGTAAGATGAGAGACATTCAGAAATAAACTTTTGGTTTGAGGGAGATTTTCTTGTGATTTATGTTTCATTCTCCTGGCAACTAAAATCCCGTAAAATCGAATATTTTGGCTTTCTCCGGCAGTTTTATCATTGCAGGGTTCGACTGTATACCATGACCAAAACTCAATCCTTGTAAGCTCAGCAAGAGAAGTTTTCTCCAAACCATCAGACAAGCTAAACGAATAGTCTAGATAACTTTTTACGGAGCTCTTACCTAAAATATTTTACAACAGCTATTGAAGCTTATTAGATAAGTATTAAATTGCGGTTTTAACACTTGTGATCCCAAAGTATGCTTTAATTAGAAACATTACTCCCACACGCATGCCGAAATGGCCTGCAACACCTACAGAAGCTTGGCAACAGCCATACGTTCCCCCTCGAGTATCTTGCAGCACTCGTGCCCCATCACCATCATCATCTCTAGAGCAGCATCCCTCACCGGCTGTGGCTGGAAGAGGTGCTGCGGGGAGCCGCCGCCGGCCCAGGCCCCACCGGCTGGGGCCCAGTTGGTGCCGCCTGTCTTGCCGGCCGGCTTGGGCGACCCCCACTGGTGGCCCCCTCCCGAGGCCCTGCAAAGCAGAGGGGCGTTGGTGCACCGGCATGAGTGGCCACACGGCACCATTACCAGCTGTACCACATAGAAAGCCACACTGGTACCAAACAGAATGCTTCGCTTTTCTGGTTGATGGAGATTGATTGAAGAGATTCCACCACAGCTAAATCGGAAGGGTGGTCAATGGACTTCACATGATGGTGTATTCCTACTTTGAGCAAAATTATCAGATGAACTTGGATAACGGGTGCTGCCTTTGCTTGTCCGTTTAAGCTGCACGTCTTTCTCACTTACCGTATTTATTCGAAAATAGGTCGAGCACGAATATAGGTCGACCCCCTAAAAATTGAAGTCGCCGAAAAAAAATATATATATATATTCGATTATAGGTCGACCCATACTTTTAAGAAAAAACTTGAGGAAACTTTTTAAAACTCCCATTTATTTACAACGCGGTCACCTCACCGGTCGAAGCCACACACTGCGTCGTCGTCGGAACTTGCGCCGCATGCGCCGCAGTTCATTACCCACCCCCGCCCCCGACGGGCTTTGAAGGCTGAACGGCCAATCCCACCTCGCAGCGCTAACTGTTGAGCTTTGGTCTGAATATCTTCGCAGGACACTCGGTGTCCTTTCGCACGCTCCTCTTCCACGTGCAGCCGGAGTTTTTTCTCGAGAGCATCGTGCCTCCTAATTGTAGGGCAACGAAACATACGACGCAGTCCCCTACAAGCAAAAAGTTCGTCCCGCTGTTTCCGCCAACCCCTCATCAGCTTTTCATTAACGACTAACTCTCGCTGAGCGGCGCAGTTGTTCAAGTTCTCAGCAAACAGGATCACCCACCGCTTAAAGTCCGACGTGACATCGCGAAATGCGCACGAGAAAAACATTGTGTGCGGAAATCACAACGAAGCAAACACAAAGAAAGCGCATGAAACGGAGAACGGGAGATAGTAGAGACAGCGAGCGAAGCAGGCAACGCTGTTCTGTTCACGAGGTGGCGAAAGTCACCTTTACCCCCACCTCACGCTAGCCGCTACCGCGGCTCCGAAGACACCAAGCCAAGCCAATCTGGCTCTCTAGCCAGTACGTCAGCTCGCTCGTGTCCGGTTCGGCCGCAGGTAATGCGCGATAGCCGGCAGTGACTCTGGGTGGTTTTCTTACGCTGATTGTTTTGTTCTTTTTTCCTTTATTTTCCTGCCTGTCTGTGTTCTAGATGCTCCGCGCTGCCGCCTTAAAATTGAGGAGCGCCGGGCGCGACGGAGAAACGGATCGCTCGGTGCGCTTGCCATTTTTGATCACGACTATAGGTCGAGGTTCTTCGGTCACGAATATAGGTCGAACCTCAATTTTTAAGCACATTTTCAAAAAAAAAAAAAAAAAAAAGGTCGACCTATATTCGAATAAATACGGTACCTAGTCTCGACGTTCTTGTACATGATTACTTGCGCCACAGGTGAAAGCAGTACACAGTTGCTTTTAACTGTGCAGCTCACAGAACACAAGCGCACCCACTACCATGAACACCAGAAAGCATGATTGACCTGCCCACAAGCAATGTAGATCAGCCAACGGCCTTGCTGGCACAGTGCTAACTCAGTGCAAAGACAACATTCCAGACTGCTGCGTGCATTGCCGTTCCTTTTCCACACAGCTATGCAAATCGCTTTCTTATGCTAGACCATTCGTCTGCTTTCCAAAGGCTTCAAAGTACGCACACAGATCTTTGGTGCACTGAGACCCACAGCAAAACAAATCCTTGATAAGTGAACCAGTAATGTCCCCGATGCTGATAACAGGAAAAAAAAAGTGCCAGATAGGACAGCAATGCACCAATGCTGAACAGCACTAGGCCTCTAGAGCATTACCAAACATGAAAGCACTTGAGACAAAGGACAATTCACAATTGTGAAAGACATTACAAACGAACTGAAAAAACTTTTTTCAATGTTGATGGAAGGCCCCCCGAGAGTTCCCCACGAACTGCAACGCGCAATCGTAACGAGGGCAGACCCACTTGCGCGCCGCTGCCTGCTTGGGGCCGTTGATGTCGAGGTTTTGTGCGAGGCTGGCCAGCGTGGCATCCAGGTCGCCCTTGAGCAGGCCGCCTCCCGTCGACGTGGGCGTCTTGGACGCGGCCGACAGGGGCTCGGACACCGCGGGGGACACAGCAGCGGGGAGGCCGGCCATGCCTCCTCCACCGCCCATCAGCGGTCGGGGCTGCAGCACGTCCCCAAACGCGTCCAGACCTGCAGCAGGGGTGGTCGAGGGGATGCTGTCCTCGCTCTGCTGCTGATGCTGCTGCTGCACACGCACCACACGCTTCACCACTAACCACGTGCAAACTCAACAGAGAAGGCGCCAACCAAGGGGGAGAACTGAACCAAGGCTGCCATGCCAACCAAGGGGAGAACGGAGCGCAATGCGTGCGCCACCTGATGGAACTGCACTGCTGTGGGCGGGGGACGGGGCACCGCCCATGGCCTGCTGGATGGCAAAGTTGAGGTCGTCGAGGGCCGAGGCAGGCTTGGCCGGGGGAGGAGGCGGCGGCTTGGCCATCGCTAGCTGGGGCATCTGCACCATCGCCGGGGGCTGGGCCATCGCGGGCTGCTGCCCCATCGCCGGCTGCACCATCGTTGGCCGAGGCACCGACGCAAGCTCCTGGGGCCGGCCCTGGTCGAAGCCCAGCCAGCCGGCGGGGGCAGCAGTGGTGGCGCGAGGGGCACTGCTGGGGGCGGCGGCAGGTGGCGGGGGAGGAAAGGGCTCTGACCGCCAGGTGTCCTCGGAGGGCTCGAGGTCGCCAAAGCCCGGCTCGGGCATGTGCGCCAGGATGGGAGTGGTGCCCGCACCACGCATCAGCTCAGCCGTGGGCGACGGGGACGAAGATCGGGGCGGCGGGGGCTCGAGGGTGGGCAGCGTGAGCCCACCCGCCGCCATGGGGCGTGCCACCTCCTCCTCTTCGTCTGGGGGCACGCACAACTCCAGCAATGCCGCCACCAGACAGCACACTCCAACAACGCACTCCTGCTCTGGCGTCTGCCTCTCATCCAGCACACCTCCCTCCCGGTGCCCGTAACTTCTCATTTCCTTTTAAGCGCTACCCTGACTAGTCACCTAAATACGCAAGATGCAGTCAACAGCTCTCCCATAATTCTGACGCGGGGCACTTCATACCAGCAATTCATCGCTCCTAAGGTGCACACTGACGTTTCAAAGCTATTCCCGCTTTTGTGCACAATTACCCAAATCGCAGGTACCAAACCATTCACAAGCATTACGGCATAAGCTGCTCAATCGTGTTCGCGCAGAGCATGAAACAGCAAGAGGAGCCTTGTTCCACCTGCTCAGCTCACTTCAAGTAGAACAGCACGCCAAACAGAACAGCTGAGAAAGGTAGCACTGTGCTATACATTTGATTTTGTCACAGTATAGCTGCTCATGTTTGTCCGCGTCATTTTCTTACCACAAATAAATGCTGAACATGCAATCGCCAGCTCAGGCCGTCGTCCACTTTACCAGTAATTACACCGCATCTCGGAAGAGACATTACCCCATTCAGGCTAACTTTATAAAAGAGTAGTGCATCTGTTAATGATGCCAAAATGCGTGCAGTGCTGTAGTGGGCTCTTTCAGACATCACTTATTTCCATGGCTAGAATTAGTTATGCTGCAGTCTACCAGCAATTAAGGAAACCATGTTTGTGGTTTTTCCAACACCAGCTAGGTTCCCGCAGTTTCCAGCCATTTTTGGCTCAGAGTTTGGTGCAAAACTTCGCAGCCACAGCACAGATACAAGTAAATTTTCAGTCCGATACTCACCAAAAGTTCGACATCATGCAAACAAATTGTTTACTGCTGTCAGGAAAGTAACTCTACTATTCATGCAGTACCGTGCTTCAAAGTGCCATTTTGAGAACTGACATTCACAGCATAACATTATCAAGCGTATTAGTCACAACTGGGAGACATGCAACTAAAATGTAATTAGGCAGCACTTTTTCCATTTGAACTACAAAAATTTCGAGTCTTTTGGTAGAAACATTCAGAGGAGTGGTTACTCAAAATTCCCCTGGTTAGGGCAAAGTCACGCAACGATTCGGACACGTCTCTCCGCTTGCCCCATCTGGGGAATCAGTCAGCGGCGGATTCCCCAGGTGGGGGCAATTTTCCCCAGGGGGGGCAAATTCCCCAGATGGAGCAATATTTGTCGCTCAGCGACAAATATCTGGCCCTTAAGTTTCCACTGTTTTGCCCCTCGAAAGCAGGGCCAACAGAAAGGGCCTACCTGAGGCAGCCGCAGGAGGTGCTGCACCAAAGGCCGCGGCAAACGAAGCATCAGACGCGAATGTGCCCGAGGGTGTGGACACCGGTTGTGACATAAAGCCTGCAGTGCAAAAAAAGAAAAGTGGGGCCAGAATTACATGGAGTCCTCCGCCAACAAATGTCACAAGGCACAGCTAAAACCCCACTTGTTCTCAATCCTAACTCGAGCTCAAATGCCCAGCACATGTTGAGCGCAAACAAAGATGGCCATTCACTCCACCCTTCCCCAAAACTTCCCTAAAACTTGCAAAACTACACAAGATCAAAAATACGCTAAAGTGCAATACATTATGCATTCAAAAAATAAAGGAGGCTCACACTAACACGTAAGACTTTAAAGTTGCGAAGCTGTACGCAACCATCATGACCATCACGACAGTTTGAGTCCACAATTGCAGTCGATTTGCTTCTTCGCTGCCGCAACGACCTTTACTCCATTGTTGCTAGAAGTGTGAGCTTCCTTCATTTTTTTTTTGGAAGCGATAATTACTGCGCATCATCTTAGAGGGGCATACGCTCAAACAAGTCTTTCTCGTTTTGAGCAAGTGTTTCCACGATTACAGCAAACGGTGATTTTGTTTTTTGGCCAATCTTGTTCAATCTCCCTTAGTGTGTACAATCTCCTAATTAAGTGGGTATGCTCAACACTTTCTTTGCATTTTTAACTGCAGACACGAAAAATACTTTGCTAAACAGCTTTGGTGTTAAAAAAATATCGCACACTCGAAAGCTGGGTCACTAGCTCGTATGTGCTCCTACATAATGGCGTCAATCAGCCAAGCTGCTTTAGCAGATTCTAAAAAAACAGCTCATAATAGATGACGTCAGGGGTCAGTACCCTGTGCTCTTGAAAAACTAGGAGCATATAGCGTATCCACCACTAAACCAAAATTCCTGTTCATTTGTAATCAGCTACAAGATAACTTATTAATCGAACACGTATCAGCATGCAGAATGTTAAGTAAAAGTGGTGATAGATGCTGCACAAAACTATTTTATAAAATGGAAGCGCTGTAAGTGGCAACCTCGGAATGTTTCCTTATGCTAATGACTTTCAAGCAGGTACAGCACAATAAATAGCGCTGTACAATAACAGCAACCACGCTTCACTGGTCCCTCAGATATACAGTCTACGCTCGTTACAGCGGATGCCGCAACAACAGACTTTCGGTTACAACAGACCATTTCTGTTGGTTTGTCTGGTCCCTATGCATTTTAAATGGAGTCCACTCCGCTCATAACGGACCCGGCTAGAGCAGACTGTCGGCTACAACAGACTAAATTTTGGGCGAAAGTTGTTTCAACTGAATATTTAAGCGGACTTCCATGGGGCCGGCACCCGATATGCTTTTTCTTTGTTTAGTTTGGCAAGAAAACTGTTATGTCTGGCTACATTGCTGGCAGCTGAGTCGTTGGCGCATCCAAGTCAAGCCAGTGCCAGTGGCTTTTTTTTTGTGCGACCAGCGGCCTGAGCGGCAGGGTAGCTGATTTCAATGTCGGATAAATTGCGCATAATTAACGCTGTCGAACATGGGGAAAAACAGGCCGACATCGCCAGAACTACAGGCCTGTCTAAGCAGACGGTCCGCTCTACCGTCAAGAACAAGGCCGCTGCCGATAAACGCGACTCTGGTGAGATTGAAAACAGCGCTATCGAATACGCAAAGTGGTGCACCCGGAGGCGAGTCTGCCCTCGTCAGTTTTTTTTTATGTAATAAAAAACTCGGGTTCAGTGCAGTTTGGTCTTTATTATTCCCACACATGCATCGTTCCCGTTCCGTTCAGTGAAAAAGGGAAGAAATGCCCCAACCCACTGTTAGGTTCCCATAGCTATTAGGTTCCCATCCATTGTGTGCAATCTGCCGGTAACCGTGCTCAAGTCCAACGGGTCTAACTTTCCATTTCACAGCTGTCCTTCAGATTATTTCATAACAGCTGTTTTAATGACCAGACTAAAATTGTTAAAAATGTGCAAGCTGCCTTGGGGTAACGTCAGGCAGCGTTCCGATTTGTTTGACGAACGGTTTCGGGAAAACCTGCCTCGTCGTGAAGAGATTTAAAAAAGCCTAGCTAATTCTGATGGCCACGGCTGATGTTTTATAGCCGATTAATAATTGCGTCTAGTCATACTCTTGCTTTATTTGCTCAGCTTATGCGTCTTTACACGCTTGACCGCATGTGCTAGGCCTTTTCCAAGTGCCGGTGCTAAGCTTTGGAAACGGTGTTTACGCAATTCTTTGCCTTTGCGCGAACACTGTGCAGAGGTGCTGCAGGCGTGTAGAAAGAACATAGTGTACATACTATGTACAGTCGAACCCCGCAATAACGAAACCCCCGCAATAACGAAACCGCCGGGGAAAGCCAGAATATTCGCTTTTGCGGAAATTTCGTTGCCGCGAGAATGAGCCATAAACTCCCGGAAAATTGGCGACAATTATTACTTCGTGAGCCTTACCTTGCAGCCAACGTCACAGTGCAGCTCTCACTGTACAAGTGGTTCATTGCTAGTCGCCATGCGCGCCTATGAACAACGAGATCGTGTCAAACGCATCCAAAACATTCCGTGGGCTCTGCACGTTTTCGCCCTGGCCCTCAGCATCGAGTATGTCCGATCATGCAAGCGAAGCCCAGCTTCTGTTTACGAACTTTGCCAGAAACAGTGGCACCTCATTGCACCAATACTGTTTAAAAAACTAAGTGAGCACCGCTTTGTTGACGTCCAGAAAGGCCACAGCTGTCACTGTTTTGTTTTGCGCACATGCGCCATTGAGAACTGGTGGGATTCTTGCTTTTCAAAATGGTTGAGCGAGCTGCAGGCGTTTCCAAACTCGTCAGTGCCATCCTACCTTTATACTCCCTTCCTCCATCTTGCCCACTGACTTGGGCGATGATGGCTGCCTTATCTCGTAGTGATAAAAACCTCCACTTTTGGGCTCGCGAAAGCATCTTACTGAGAGCAAACATACCGATCGCCGCACACAAACAACAAACGCTCGTGCGCTGTTCAACGGTAGTGGGCTAGCGTAGCCCAAGCCAAAGCCGCGACTTGAGTCACTATGTGTCGCCCCTTGGTGGTGCCACTGTGAGGCTGCCTCCACGGTTGCCGGCTACGCGGTCTTTTGTAAACAAATATAGCGGCGGCCATTCAGGCGTGCTGTGGCAGAAGTTTACGCACTTTGAGTCCAAAAAAAAAATGCATTTGTGCACTTTCTGGACACAGCTAACCTCCAGTGGGTAGGTAAAATGCCGACCAAAGTTTCACTGAATTTCGTTCACGCGGGATCAGTTTCCAAAAACGTTTCGTTGCCGTGAAGTATAAAATACATGGGCATCTATGGACGTTCGCCGGGGATGCGAAAATATTTTGTTGCCACGGGAATTTCATACCAGCGAGATTTCGTTATCGTGGGGTTCAATTGTATATGCAATATCGGTCAAAGTAGCCACTTTAGGGCTCATAGCACCCCACTCCCCCCACCCCCGTCGGATACTGCATACTTCAGCTACAGCGGACGTTTTTTTCCGGATTAAGACGGTCCGTTGTAACGGCGTAGACTGTAGTTCCAGTGCATTCCTCGAAATTTGAACCATTCTATACCAAAAAATAGTTAAACACGTACAAGTTTTCACAATGCTATTCTTTAAAGCTGCCTTCCAGTGGTTGACTGACTGTAGGGTTTAACGCACCGACGCAATGCAGGCGATGATGCGCGCTGTAGTGGAGGGCTCCGGATTAATTTCCAGACCACCTTGCCCCCAGTGGTTAAGAAGGCTGTTGAGTCATTAACAGAAGGCAGCCTAGAAGGAGTAACGAATTCCCGACCCGACCAATGACCTAACAACAGGATATTTACATGTGCACTTATAAAGCTGTAGTCACAGTAACTGTGCCTTTAAATAAACAACACTTCCAATGCAGAAATCATTCCGTACTGAGCCATTTTTTAAATGAATGCGTAAGTGGCTACACTTTCCTAGTTCTATGAAAAATTACACAAGGAGTGCACAGAAAGTAGTGTTGATGGGTTGTTGTAGTTAGCCAACCACTTTGCTGGTTACGACAACGAGCTAAACACGCACTGCCTAGCACGGTCTCTGCCACAAGCGACAGTCTTGAAACTTGCACATCACCTGCACCTTGTAAGGCAATAAAGCCCATTTGTTGTCGAAGCGTCCAAAACTTCCTTCAGCACGAGAATGCCCAACTGCTGCGGTAGTCTTCAAATTGCACAATGTGGCAGGCACGACTAATTTGTGCCCTAACCCAGCCACGTCTTTCCGAGGAGCCCCCTGCTCTTCTCACCGTTGGCTGTGAACTGGGCAAAGGCGAGCTGGGGGCTCTGCACGCTGGGCTGTGCTGGGGGCACGGGCGATGGGTGCGCTGCCACTGCTGGGCTCGGCTCGGCAAACGGGTTTCCCCCGAGGCAGAGCAGGTCGTCGCTGGCCGGAGCGGCCGAGAACAGGTCCAGCACCGAGTCGCCCCCGCCCGGAGCAGCAGTGCCCGCGGGCGGCTCGGGGGACGCCGACAGGAACGGGTTGGTGCTGGCCTCGGCCTCCTTGAGGTGCCGCTCCTGCGGCGGCCATGCAGCACGCTGCAGCCCAGACTGCACCCCGACGCCCACCGGGGCGGCAGCATGCACCACTCCGACTACACTGCCATGCTCTCTCACCTCTGCACTGCCCAAAGCTGGCTGCAACGAGAGGGCACACACGTCAGCACTCACACACCGACGCACAACACTCATCGCGGGAGGGAGGGGGGGAGGGGGGAATCGCCAGGGGTACACTCGCAAGAACACTGCTCTCAGCCACAGGGAGAGAAGAGAATCGTTTGTAACCAGGCACTTTCATCACAGATCTGAACCATGCAAATCTCTCACTAAGGACACATGAAAGCTTAGGAAGGTAGCACACAAGTCCGCAGCTCAAATTGAGGGGTCCGCAAGACAATGGTCTACAAGGAGCAATAGTGGAGAGCTATGGATTGATTTAGACCTCCTGGGGTTCTCAATTCTGTGCCCTAATTTGCACCTCCATCAGAACAGCAGCAGATGCAGCAGGAAATCAAACCAGCCATGCTGTACACTGCAGCACAATGGCTATGTCACAGAGTTCATCACAGCGGATACACCGTAGCAAGAGTTCAAAACAAGTTACATCCAGGCAGAAAAAATTTGCTAACGGAAGAACTAATGCCACTGGACATGAAGCCCTTCAAGATTTGCATTTGTGCTTAGTAAGCACAATGCAAAGCTTACATTACTGACAGGCTTCTCTATCAAATGGAGGCCAGAACCATACAAAGAAATAGCTCGCAGATGGAAGTTTACGGCAGTTTCCACAATGCAACTAATTGCGAGAAACTCAAAGAAACCTTGCGTGTAGCATTTACACAAATATGTGCGAGTGGTTTAAATCTGTTTCCCAATTCTTACAGCGATAAACCTTGCATCATATGCTCAATAACTCATGAAATGAATGCTAATGCTGGACCGAAGCACAGTACAAGAAATGCCCCCTAAAGTTGGCTCGGCATCCCCACAAATAATGTGAGCATCATAAAGGGTTAACAGTGTACAAAGACGACAGCGCACAAAGACGTTGAAACACAAGGAAGAGACAGGACAAGCGCTGAAGTGCTGATGCTGACATCTCTTTCTTGTGTGCAGTCATCTTTGTGTGCTGCCGTCTTTGTGCGCTGTTAACTAGGGGTGTGCGAATATTCGAAACTTCGAATATTCGATTCGAATTTTTTGGTATTCGATTCGATTCGAATGACACTTATTGTTCGAAATATTCGAACCACCCAAAACTAAAAAAAAAATAAATTCAGAGCATGTCTCAGCAGCAAAGTCGCGAAGCATATACACGGCGAACGGTACGTGCTTTCGCAGACTGTATCGGTGTTTATTCGTAGTTACACTGGACTCTCGATGGTACGATTCTGGGGGTGCGAATTTCGGGATGATACGAATTTCCGAAAAGTCCCGGCGAAATTGCATTGTTTGCAATGGGAAAAATTTCGGCTGTTAGGAACGGACCTGCGCGGCCCGGCGGCAGATACGAACGAGCCGGCGAGGCACCCGACTGCCGCGAACGAGCAAGTGACGGCTCTCGCTCCCCTGTTTGTCACTCTTTCTCGAGAAACAGCCGGGCTGTTGTTTTCTGCTCGCGAAAACGCTCTGCGCACGCCCAACGCGCGCTGACACCGCCGCGAAACCACCCCCACGCTGCGCGCGGCGCGTCTGGCGGCGTCAACATGGCGCCTGCTCCAGCCGCGAAGTGGCGCGGGCGCTCGAGCGACCGCTTCTAACCGCTCTTTAAAATGCCGCTCAAGGGAGACACGAAGTTGAGTGTGCTGTAAAGGAGCTGATAATGCATGCGAAAACGGTACTATAAAACATCATCCGCGCCGCTAGTGAAAGCGCCCATAAAATATTTGTCGGGGTACTAAGCCTAACCATCTCCGGTGGAGCCAAGCCGGCTGTCTTGATCTCATCGCAAGTAGTCAGGCTCCTCCATTCTGCCGCGCGCGTCGTGCGTCATTTTCTGACCAAGGTAGGCGCTACCGCGGGCGCGAAATCATCGATGCGGGCGTGAAAATACAGCGCTCGCAGAGCCGAGGCGAGCGAATCGCGTGCAAAAACGCACCATGCGGTTCACGCTTGACTGTTGCGGCGTGTAGCGAGCTTGGGTACAGCGAGTGAGGAGACGAGCGCGAAGCTTTACGTGCTCCAGAAAGGGCTGCTTTGCGACATGGGGGTTAAAAAAAGCAGAAAAAATCAAGAATTCTTCACGCGAAAGTAAGAAAAGAAATAAACGAAAACTTTTTTTAGCGCCCAATTTTTTGGTCTGTGTTGGCTAATATGAATTTCGGATGATACGAATATTTTTCGCTGGTCCCGCGAGATTAGCATCATCGAGGTTTTACTGTATCAGCGTGCGGCAATGTGCACGGGCTCGGGCATGCCAGCCACTAGTGTCTCAAGTGAGCGGCTGTTTTCGTATCTGGTGGAGTCGTGACGAGCAGGAGGTTGTCACTGCTCCCCGAACATGTAGAGCAGTTAACCTTTCTCCATGTTAACATTTAAGTGAGTGCAGACCTTAACCTGTTGAGTGCAATGGTATTGTGTAATTCCTAATTTGACTGTGATTTGTTGTGCAATAGATTGCAGTTTTTGTGTTTCTAGATGGTGAAAAGTTTAATTTTACAAAAAACAATAAGTATTCGTATTCGAAAACTATTCGAAAAATATTCGATTCGATTTGAACTTTGTTTTTATTATTCGAATTCGATTCGAAATTAAAAAATTGATATTCGCACACCTCTACTGTTAACCCTTTATGATGCTACACCAACTAGCCCACCAAGCCATCCTCGTGAACTAATGTGAGCACTTGTGAACCTAGGAACAGGAATACATTTTGACAATGTGTTCCAAAAATGTTTACAGCTTATACCGCCTCAAGCACAGTCAGCAACACAAACACCGACACAAAAATATGAACCTCAATCCTAAGGTTTCAGAATTTGTCAGTGCCAAATAATGACACTGCTCATTCATAACCACAAAGTGCCTCCCACCATTTCTAAGTAAAACGAAACATTCTCCCATTTAAGTTTGATTTAACCTTCCTTATTTAATATTTGTAACTTTGTACTGTTCTGGATCACACTACTGCATTCGCATTTCCTCTAATGCCGACTGGTAGCTTTTGTTAACGCATTAGACGTAAGCTATAATCACATGCGTGAGGCACCCATCAGGAGCTTCACTGGTGAACCTAGCCCAATTGCAACATTCGCTAATCAGTCCCTGCACACTGCCTGCATTTTCATTGCAGCTACCTGTCATTGCAAGAATTTTCACAACTCAGCTCTATTGCAACGCTGCACATTGTTCAGAGCCTGCAGTAATTGGAACAACATAACCCCATTCACATCTGACAGCCCGATATCGCTGCAACACAATGGCCCATCAGCACGACCCAGATATCTAGCCTTGATAAGCAAAGCAGATAGCAAAGAGCAAACGCAGCAAATGAGAATAGCCCTTTACTGGCAGATTGAGCAGAACAATGAGGAAGCATTCCTTTCTCCATCATCTTTTACCATATACAGCCAAAGAACAGCTAGGGAAAGCTGCCGTAGATGGAATACTGCAGCAAGATTGAAAACTACACACCCCCAAGTGAGAAGCAATCTGCCAAAGCTGAGCATTGGAATAAAGCAGCCACCAAATGTATGATGCATGGATGCGAAGGGGTCTACATAAACTTTTCGCCAAATGCAACCTTCACCTATATATTACTGGAAAGACCAGTTTAGTTTTCTGAAAAGCGGATAAAAGTGTTTCTTAAAGTAGCTTGCATTCAAGTAAATAGAATTAAAAGGAGACCAAAACCAGTCTTCCATAATCAACTCCATTTACAAAACACCATGTGAGGGCAAAGCATTTTCATGGGTACATTCAGTCTGCTCAATAAGCATAATTTGAAATATCCAAGGTCAGAATTTCCCACCTACACCAGAACAACCGCTCGTGCAGCCTGGTTTTGAACTAGTGCTCACACCATACCAAAAAAAATTGTACAAACGAAGCTACCCTTAACCCATATGCACACACATCCACTGGAATTAAGACAGCACCCGTGTGCCAGTTTTGGAGGACAGGTTTGAGAATGGAGCCATGCTCCACTTATGCATGCACGTTTTCAGCGCATCACAGCTAGAAAAAGAGGCACGCACAGTCCTGCACCTTGCCCACAACTAACACTGCTAAAAGAGCTGCGGCAAGGCAATGTAGAGGCGCAAAGGGGTGTCCCCCCCACCAACCTTGAGCTGGTTCAGGGCGGCCGCCTCTTCCTCAAGGGCCCTGCGCACGCTGGCCTCGTCCAACCGCACACCGTTGAGTTCCGAGCCCGTGCCGCCGGCCGAGCCAAAGGCACTGCTCGTGCAAGACAGCGCCGACACCGCACTCTGCACGTTGCTGCTCACCCTGCTTACCCCGCCACCACCACCACACCGACCAGTGGGGGAGGAGGAGGGGGGAGGGGAGGGGGAGGAGAGAGAACAACAACAAGCATGCGGCTACTTGGCAACACAGCAGCCCCAGGCATGGCCAGCAGGTGCCTCGGTCAGTGCATGCCACACCGGTGCGGGGGCCGCCGCCTCCGAGACACGCGAACCAGCATGTGCAAAACAACAAAACCAGAGGCACTCAATGAACAACACTGCAACAAAGGGTCCAACGGAACACCAAGGAAGAACTTAGAGTGAAAAAAGCTGGGTGGGGGGGCAGAAAAGAACGGGTGACGTGTTGGGGAATCGTCTCTGGACAAGGATCCCATAAGCACAGGTATGTGCTAGGAGCGATTCTCTGTACAGAAGTGCTGGGAGTGCCAGCTACTACCTAAATCACATCAGCAGGCAACACTAGTGCAGCCGAAAGCCGCATTTCTTCGTTAAATAGAGGCGCAGGCAATCTGTGGTGGAATTTAGTACGTGAAAAATAAAAACTGAAGAAAGAACACTGTGAAACATCGCCTAAGTGGCCAGCAATCAACAGCTGCAACCAAAGGGGCGGCGGCGGCCAAGCAGCAGCCAGGAGTGACTCCCCCCCCCCTTCACGACAAGCGGGCCAAGGGTAACTGACCTGGTCGCCGACGCGGCTGAGGTGGCTCCTTTGCGCCCCTCCAGCGCAGCAAGGTGCTGCTCCAGGGCATCCAGCAGGCTGCTGGGGGCCTGCAGCAGCAAGGGCGGGGGGAGAAGAGTCAGCCGCGACACACGCCCACTGCACCCCCCTGGCAAGCAGCCCCAGACACGGCGGCAAGCAAAAGGCTGCGACGGCCCGCAAGAAAACAGCTTCCTTACTTTTGCCCCTTACCTCTGACGTCCTACGGGCAAAGCTTATTAGGAACAGATCAAAGTACTGGAAGAGAGGAAGACGGACGCCCACCATGACCCCGAACCCCCGAGAAAGAAGCCACCCATCCGCTTCATGCAGGCAGGCAACCGCTATCCACGCACAATGCCATGCACCGATCCTGAAGTGCACAGGGCAGCACCCACCTTGGTCAGGTCGGGGATGTCGCCTTTGTCGATGCCCACCGTCTGCAAAGGGAAAGAAAAGGGGCTGGCGTTAGTGGAGCAACTCCTTGGGGGAAGAAAAGGACAACACTTGACAGCCTAGGGGAGCCAACAACACCCACAAGAATGAGAAACAACTTTCTCTTTAAGAGGAGTAGAATGAGGTAAGCTCCTTGTTGAATTCAAGACCCCCACCCCCAAAGCTTCACCCTATGCTACAGATGTCTCTTTCGTTTTGTGTGGTCATGGACATCGGGCAACCAAATTTTCGGAGCAGTACCTACAGCCATTTCGCCAACCTCTTGAACAATCTTTTTGTGCCTCACTGTTGCCGCTCAAATGCGCACAATGGCGAGAGCAGTTGGCTATGCCATTCACAGCTGCCAGGACAGCGGGAAGAGAGGCCCTCACAGTTAACTTGACTGGCATCAGTCACCAACCCTCCTCCGAGTCGCAGAAATGTTAGTTTTAAAACTCACCTCAGCAACTTTGAGGAACTCAGCTACCCGGTCCATGCGGATGAGGAACTTCTTGTAGATGTCCAGGGCCTCGCGGCAGTTCTTCTTGTTCATGTCAAAGTACTTCTCTGCAGCATTGGAGAAAGCATGCGATAGATGTTACTTAAAAAGAAACATGCAAGTACCCAGGACATCTCGAGCTTTCCAGCCACTGCTAATAAGCCAATGCTTTGATGCTAAGTAGCACTTCCCAATTATTTCCACCAAAATGATACAGAAATGTTTGCCCTTGTTACCACTGACCAAGTAGGCAATGAAAAAAGAAAAGCTGATAAAAATTGCCATTCAACACAGGCCACCAAAGCAAATTTGTGTTAGCAAAAATGCATGCGATTTTTCCCAAACCAATTCAACTGGCATGTAATCAGCTCATGCTACTACAAAAAAAAAACACAGTAGCACAAGCAACACAGAAAAATCCCAGAGATAATTATGAAATAGTAATGACTCCAGGCCAACAATAAAATAAACGCAACAGCATGCAAGGAGTACTAGCCACAGGTTGTAGTTTCAAATGTAATGAACAGGCAAGCCACAGTAATCGAATCAAATCCACTTAGGTCAAGTTATTTGGAACACTCATTGACTGACTCACTTGTCGATAGGCAATGTAATACCACTCTCAAACATGCTAATTTAATTAAGTGCACTTCCAAAGAGTGCACTCAGCTAAAATGTCATTCGGGCGCAGCTAAATGGCAAACATGAATAACACTTTCCAAGGAACGCACTTTATGCCGAGTGTGTTCCTGAAACCCACTTTACCCAGGCCAGCTCGCCGAGTGAGTAATCTCGTCACCAAGGGTCCAAAAATTTGGAAAAGTAACATTTTGTCATCATGCGTTTACATTGTTTCTCGCTTGACAAAGAGGGGGAATTTCACGTAGTTTTCGGAGTATTCACCCCAGCTATCGTCACTGACATCACGGCCAAGGGCACTTCATTTTATCATTCAGCAGCACACAACCTAAGTGCCATTCGGGGAGCCCGAGTGGACTCAGCAGAACTGCATTTAAATAGGCACAGGGGTACAACAAAAAGATAAAAGAACATAATTCCTAAACTAAAGATTAAATAAAGGCAACCCTGTCGAGTTTAGCCTAAGGAGGATATGCAGCATTTCAGTAAACGGCACGCTTCTTTTGACTTCTGTAGAATTTTGCTTGGAACTTTCACAAACATGGTTTCAGTACCCTGCAACAAACCAGCTGGTCTGCCCAGCTACACTCCAGGAATGCAAACACCTACCCAGGAGGTTAATTATTCCGTCATTGTAGCAAGCAAAGAGCCGGATAAGGTCCCGGAAGAGCAGCATGAAGCAGGAGCTGATCACCCCGTTGGACAGGTCGTTGGCTGTGCACTGCGGGTGCAGAGACACTTGTTAGCCCCTCTGCCACTTCGCAGGCAAAAGAAAACGTTTGGAAAATGTGGCCCGCAGAAAAAGCAGCCGCAGGGGGGGGAAAAGGGGAGTGGGGGAAAAAGAGCCCGAGTTGGAGGAAAGTTGGAAGTTGTGATATTTAAGCTACAAAGTCGCACACAATGGCACCCCATCTTACTCAAGTCTTCCCCCTCGCAGCTGTACTCACATCAAACTCTAGCAGGGCGTCCAGTTGACTCTGAAGAGCTGGCACTGTCTTGAGCAGCTGCACACATGCACAAAAGAACCGGGAGAGGACAGGGCAGCAGCAGGGTAAGAATATACTCGCATTCAGGATAATTTTCACACATTCACTATGGTACTCTGGCCTTTCCCAAGCAATTTCAATCTTCTACACAACTCTCTCCCAGGACACAGCAGTGATAGAACAGTGGTTTAGAGGAACAAAATCATTCTACGGTATGGAGAGACAATATGTAGCAATATCGCACACGTGGCCAATTCCCAACTATGACAAATGGTTTTTCCATTTGGTATGTCCATTTGAGTGACAAAAGCAACCTGCCATCGTTCAGGGTGCAGACAGTTGTAGAGACAGTTTAGAGCAGCAAGTGATGTCTTTCGCTTAGATGACCAACATGTCAAATTCCCACTTCATTAGCGAAAAAAAAATCATGCTTGCTCCTACTGTTCACTGCATCACAGCACTCAGGTTTACCTTACCAATAGTTGTACTGAAGACAATACAACATAACAGAGTTTCTTAATTTTAAACCAGTTTCATGGCAGCTGTGAAGCACTTGGATAGAATGACCATTTGCCACTGCATTTTGGTAATGGCAAAGGTGCCGAGTGCAAGCATTACCCACATCACCTGAAGGGTAGACTGAACAAACGCTTAGCAGTGAGCACCCCCAAGTGGCCTCAAATGAAAGCTCCCACCCCGTGCGGCCAGAACTTATACAGAACGCAGCGCTAGCGTGCCACAGGTGCTCACCTTGTCAGTCGGCATGGTGCGTAGGGTGCCGTCTTCCTTCCTGCAACATACACGACCCAATCATGCAGGGGGTGGGGACTATCAACAGGCACTCTCGGAACACGACCACATGCACTCTGCTAAAGGCTGTGCCGCAAATCAAAAGGACAAGTCCCCTGCTTGTGTATCGCGAATAATCGAGAACTACACGAGGCTACTTTTCTGTTCATCTCTGCAAGGAGCAGCATGCATAGAGGCACCTCCACAACCCTTTTTCACTGGCAAACCGCACAGTGAATCACATGCACAGACAAGAGGCTGAGATCCAAGCCCCACGAGTGTATTTAGGCTTCCGATTTATGACCTATCATATGCTTGCACAAAACTGAAAATGCCTATAGCCTTTGTGCAGAAGTGTTCAAAAATGTTATGGCAGCAAATAACTGCATTGATCAGAAGAAGCCTGGCTTTTCCATAATTAGCTTTGACTCCTCAGTTCTTGATACAGTGAGGCATTGTCACAATCTGTACAAAATTCTGTTCATACTGGCTCATGTTTCAGAAAAAAAAGCAATGCGGTGCACAGGCATTAAAGGCCAACTGCACTCAAAATTTCGACCACGCGAAATCACTGTTCTTTCATAGTATGACTAAAAAGACCGCGATGTACGAACTATGACGCCTAAAATGTGCGTAATTATGCTGCAAGCGAGCAGCGAAAATCGACGATTTTGAAAACGAAACTGGGCAAAACGCGGCCATTACGGGCAGGCGGAAGTGACGTATCAGCCGTCAGCGCGAGCGGCCAGACGGCCTGGCCTGACGGCGCGAGCCATGGCGCGAGCTGTGCCACGGCCGCTGGATGAGAGCGCACCAAGTGCGCTTTTCATCCAGCGGCCGTGGCTGTGCGGATCGGCCGACGCGGCTGGCTCGGCCAGTGTGGAGGCCAGCCAGGAGGAGAGTGTGAGCGCACGCGTGCGGGGTTGTGGGAGGCGCGCGGAAAAGCGAGCGCTTGTCCCGCAAGCACGACACTATTCGTGCGCTCGACAGCAGCACACCGCGTTGGCATGATGTCGCGACGACACTCGAAAAGGAGAGAACCGTACGGAAGCCTCTTCGTTGCAATGAAAGCCAGGCGTACTGGCGCGAATTACGAGTTTCCTGGATTCTCCCGCTGCGGGGCAGGCCGATCGGCCTAGGCGGCTGGCATGTCACTTCCGCTAAATGGCTGTTTGCGCGACACGACGGCAGGTGCTTTGTCGTCTGCAAGGGCGGTATTACGAGTGCCTGAAAATGAATAACCATGCATTGCACAGAGCTACCGGTCGCGTCGCAGTAGTTCTCATGGTACCTACTACACATTTCGAAGGCATTTAACCAGGGTGAAATTTGAGTGCAGTTGGCCTTTAAAGGGACACTAAAGGCCAGATAACTATTTTTTCCGAGATTGTACCTTTCAAAGCTTTTAGCTTTTGATGACTGAAAGATGCTTTGTGTCGAACTGAACTGTAAACAGTCATCTATATCTCTCACTTCCCTACCATTTAGTTTATGATGTAAAGCGAGCGAGCCAAGGAACTGTAAAGCTGATGACTGGACCGGTCACAAAGCTGACTGTGCGAACAGTCACCGACTTTCTGCCCTTTGTTGCACACGGTTGTTGCCAGTAAAGGACTTTCAAAACTGACTGAAATCAAAACCAAAGCCAACTGCCACCTAAGGCACCTGCTTAGCAGAAGCTCCCAGATACATTTTTTACATTTGCTTGTCCTCACATTACTTTTTGAGCAAAGCCAAGCTCCACCAATGCCTTTTCACCATTCACATTTTCCGGCATAGCAAACTGCAGTGTGGAAGAATGG
The DNA here is from genome assembly GCA_013339765.2 of Haemaphysalis longicornis. Classification (NCBI taxonomy): domain Eukaryota; kingdom Metazoa; phylum Arthropoda; class Arachnida; order Ixodida; family Ixodidae; genus Haemaphysalis; species Haemaphysalis longicornis. The sequence goes on from CM023456.1 coordinate 25,483,415, forward strand.
GGCACTGATACCAGCCTTTAAGCCTTTAGGCATTTTATGCATTGAACGAACACTGCCGTCTTGAATGGCTCGGCACGTTTGCAGCAGGGCACTACAGTCCACTGACACTTTAGTGTCCCTTTAAGCTTCTTTGAGTCCCTGGGGGATTAAAACGAACGCAACGTCCTCTGCGCACTTCTTCCCTGCAAGCAATACGAGTGCTAACTCACCCCCTCTTCACCTTGCAGAAGTCAAACGCCACAGTGCGGTAGGAGACAGCCTTCTCTGTCAGGTACTTGGCATAGCGCCGAATGAATGTTGACATGTCAAAGCCAGCTGGGGGGGGAGGGGGTAGCACACATGCATGTTGTACACACAGTCAACCAGACAGCAATGCAAAACGTTCACTCAATAAAACAAACAACTCTGTGCAAACGAAGGGGAGAAAAGTGTTTCCAGCAACAAACCCAAGTCACAGGATGCTGCGGGGAGCGGGGAAAGAAGAAAGAAAGGCACGCCATCATGATCATCATCACTTCCGTGTCGCCAGCTGGCGCCACTAGCCATGCAGGTCCCAAGGTGAACCCAACAGCCACTGGTCGCATTAGCAGCGCCACACGTTAACCGAGGCACTGCCAGACCAGAACTAGTGAGCTGCATTAATGAATTGTAGCACTACTTAGTAACACACACATTTTGTTGATTTAGGACAGAGAACCGGACTGGCTGATGTACAAGAGGTTGCAATGGCTGGCTGATGAAGTTGGGCTGACTCATCTGTTCTTGCATTAATTTGCAGTGTTTCTCTCTCCATGTTACATATGGCAAGCTTTAAGATTTACTGCTTAAAGGGACACTGAAGTGAATTTGTCAAGCTCCAGTTTTTGCTTGCGCTGCATAGGCCGGCTCAAAAAACACTTTTCATTGTTTATCCGGGCGATAAAGCAGTATTTAATAAAGCTGCTGACCACTGTCCTAGTTCACCCAGTGCAATGAGTGCTTCGTGCAACTTGGTTTTACACTATATGATAAAAGTTCCAGTTGATCTTAACTTAGCAGTTATATTAACGACTCTTCGCCCGCCTTCAATTGCCCTAAACTTGTCTAGTAGCGTACCAGTCAGCCAAGCGTAGCATATGCACTTGTGTGGAGCGATTTGGACTTGAAGTTTGATAGTCTACAAACTAAAGACGCATTCTTCCGGGCACAAATGTGTCGTGGCTTAGTTTCAACCATGGAGGAAGAAAAATTTTAGGAGGGAGCATGACGACCCGCCACAATGGCTCAGTGGCTAATGTAGTGTTCGCGGAGCGCGAGAAATGTACAACCGACACGTCTGGCATTCAGTCTGAGAGTGCCTTTATTTTTCGGTTCCCCTCCCCGGGTCGCGCCCTCGTAAGTCCTTCATCGGGCGGGCCGAGCCGCCGGCTGCGCGCCGTCGGCTCAGGTTTCCCTTGCATCTAGGCATAAACACACAGCACAGCTAAGGCGTTGTTCTGCTGAGCACGAGGCCGCCGGTTCAATTACCTGCCGCGGCTGCTGCTTTTCTGATGGAGGCGAAAAGCAGAAACACCCGTGTGTATGAGATTTCAGTGCACAATAAAGACCCTCCCCCCGGGTGGTCAAAATTAATCCGGAGCCCTCCAGTACGGTGTGCCTCATCGCCTGTGTTGCGTCGGCGCATTATCCTACAATCAATCAGGAGGGAGCATGACGTCAGGCAGTGCAGCTTTGGCAAGCCAACCTTCTCTGATGCCCGCATTCTCCTCTCCTTCAGCTCCTCCCACACACTGCATCCTGGTATCTTCACCCTTTTCAGGCCTGCGGTAGCATTTAGTGGCTCCGGCTTGCTGCTAGTGGAGGTGGAGCTCAGGAGCCGAGCAGCATCACCGGAGGTCCATACAAGATTTTTCACCAGCGTTGCACTCCAAGCCTCATATTGTGATACTGCCATTGTCGCTGTTCAAAGCAAGGCGTCGATCGCATTCTCAGGAAGCACCCCTTCAAGCTGCAAGCTAAATTTGACTTCTGATCGCTTGAATGTGCAGCCGTAAGTATTCACAAGCAAGGAGCGGCCTACAGCTGCGCGGCGATTGCCTGATTTGCTGTGACGATTGCATTTGGCATTCTGCTGGGAGTTATCGCGCCACCTCCTCTTTACACCATAGTGCTGTAACAAGTGTCCGATCAGCTGAGAGGTGGTGTGAAAAGCTTTGGTTTAGCTTGCGTGCGCATTGCATGCGTTCGCCTTATCGGTGCTCTGGCATGGTGGCACACGATTGTCATGATGACGTTTGTGGTACATTGCTGTCTACTTCAGTGCATTAGAAAACAAAAGGTGCAGAACCACTGATGTTGGGGGCGGGCGTGAGATCGGATCATTCTTCGCCTCATGTTGAGGGCAATACGTGGGCTGGTTGTCTAAGGACAGCTCAATCCATGCAATAGGTGTATGGGAAAAACGAGTGCTAGATTATGCCTGGGAGGGACTGCGGTGAGTTGTGGACTGACTGCAGCCTTGACAATAAACGGTTGATAGGAAGTGCAGTGTGCTTTGTGAAATAAAATATAAGACATGGATGTCGTACTCTCATCTCCACTTTTGCACGGTGGTGGCACACAGCACTTCCGACTGTGGCGTTAACTTAGACTGATCCGAAATCTCAATAAATAAAAATGTTCCCTGTCCCTCCCGTCCGACCACTGTACCCGCACGATCAGCCTGCTGCAAGTTTCGGGTTGCAGGGCTGCGCACAACGCCCGGAAGGCACAACGCCCGAAAAGCGACTTGTCGCCGAAATTTGAATACCCGCACGGCCTGGCAACTGAACGAAAAGACGCACGCACGCAGCACGGGCAGCCACAGTCGGCACAAAGACCTACCACATGCCGGTCACGTGAGAATGAAATTCCCACGAGTTCTTCCTTCTTATATTTATCACTTGGCTTAACGATTGCCACGTGACACTACCTTTTGAACTTTTCTTTCCTCCATGGTTAACTGAGTGAAGGAATTGCGACGGCCCGCAGGCCGCCTAAACATCTGGCCGACTGATTCTGTCAGAGGGTCAACGAACCATGGCGCAGTCAAGCCAAGCCATCTTGTTTTGATGTCACAGAAAATTAGCGAAGAGGATGCAGAGAGGAGAACAGAATTTTCGAATTGATTTTTCCACTAAATAAAGCCACGTAAACGCCGAAACGGTGGATGAAACATGGCCTAGAGACTTCAGACTACAATTTGCCCTCGCAATCCCAAAATGCTTATAAATCACTTCAGTGTCCCTTTTAGTGCTAGTTTGATGAAAAACAGGTGAACAGCGAGAGAGAAGGTTAGCAGAAGCCACAAGGGGCCGTAGCTTACTGTAGGCCACAAACAATTCGCCTCCTGCTGCAGAAGAACAGAGCCACCCCAATTACAAACGGGCAGTGAAGAGCAAAACCACCAGCACCAAATCCCTGAATGTTTTCATAGGGAATTGTAAAAGCCATGCAACTACTAAGGTGTTCCTATCATAGCTTCTAGGAGGGCCCACCAGTACTTTAAAATTTCAAAAGCTGTAGCTTGTCACCAGTACCGTTCCCAATTGTTATGCAGTTCAGAGCAAGGTGGACAGCCTTGTAAAATTGAGGAATATAGTTGTTAGCAAGTATCCACTCAAACCCTTAGGCGTACATGCACAGCCACTTAGCGTACATTCGAAAAACGAAACATTCACGAGTACTGTGAACAAAACCAAGGCTGTCACGGTTCTGACTACAGACTTCACTCCAGGAGGCGAAAGAATAACTCATGGTGTATGCTTTCTAAAACTAGAGCCAGAAATGGCAAAAGTACAAGCCCATAGTCATTCATGGCAAATACCCATGTGATGGAATTTCAAAGGTCCTCTGCTCTTAGGAAACTGGTCTGCACTGGCGCATGATACGCATCCATGTGTGGGGTTTATCGAGAATTAAGAAAAGCTTTATACGCCATGCCGAGCAGAAATGCCGGCTCACTCATTCGTCAAATGATTCATTTTCACATCCGCATTTGACTGCTTTCTCAGGGGAAAGTCAAATGTCATTGACTTCATCATTGAAGAAAAAAACAAACTTGTGCGCAACAATCTCCTTTACACGAGGAGCTCAACGTTACTGCAAACCACATAAATACAAGCATAGAAAGACAAGCTACACTCTGCAAAAGTTCACCAATTTACTGGTGGACCCTCTTCTGGCAGTTACAGTTCCTTCAGGCTAAGTAAAAGAAGTGGCAGAAGCTCGTGCCCTTCCAAACAAACACGACACTTACCCTGGACGCCCGTCTTGTCGACGAATGTGCCCAACTGGAAGGTGCAGTTGCTGGAGGCCAAGTACTGGGTGAACCTCTGCAGGGGGGGAGGGGGGAGACGGGCACACACCATGAGGGGGGCACGCAAGAGGAGGGGGAGGAAGAGGGCGCACCTCGTTGCCATAGCACATGAGGTGGTGCACGGTGACCAGGGACTTGAAGACAACCACCCAGTTGGTGTTCTGGGCACGCTCTATCAGCAGGTTGGCCAATTGCGGGATGGACACGTTGGGCTCGTTGGTGCAGTGCAGCAGGTCTGCAAAAGGAGGAGGAGGAGGGAAAGCACAGGGGTCAATTCTCCTCTCTCTCTCTCGCAGGAACAGAATGGGGCAGCAGACAGGACTGTTCATACACACACACAACCCCTCTTGAATCTGCTCCTCACCAAATCCAGGGGCGGGGCCAGGCAGCCTTCTGCATTACTGTGACCCCCCTCAATCCTGCTCTAAGCGAGGCGGGTCATGGTATGACAGGGGGGATGACATGATGCACATAGTACTGAACTTTTCCTTAGAGCACTACACACAATATCGTTCAAGCCAAGCCAACACTGGATGGATATGTTCTTCGATAAAATGCTTTGACAGTGCACCAAACTTGCCCTGCCCACCCAGAATTACACCCCTTCTATCAGTAACAATTACATTTCTTCCACCGGTAGCTCCCTGTGCAAATACGTCATACCAGCAACAGTTCTCTACCCTGCACAGGAACAGACTGTGGGACATGGGATGTCTTCACTCAAACCCCTTTAAAGAGACCCCAAAGTGAAAATTCGGCACTTGGTAATGAGTGTCTGAATTAAAATCAAGAGCTACCAACCAACTCAACATTTTTTCAATACATTCAAATGTTTTCTCCATGACAAAACGCATGAAATGTGCTCATCCCTTCCAACAACCTCCATTGCCTATTTGCTGTCAGAACCCAATACAATGGAAATCAGGCATCAGGTTAACACTACACCAGGCTCAGGGTTGCTAGGAGTTGTGGGCAATGCTTTACTTGGCTGTAGAGCTATCACGCTATTTATACTGGAAACCAAGAGATGATAGTCCCCAAAAGTGGAAGACGATGCTGGGCATTACAAATGAGATATGAACCTTTGCACACATTCATGTCTGCAAGTTACTTCTAAGTCTAACACACCCCCTCAGCTTCGCCGCAGACTCAATGTGCAGAAAAGAAGTTAAAAGGCAGCACCAAAAAAAAAAGCCATCCTTGTCATGCTTTGTTTTAAAACGGAGTCACTTGTTGCCGCCTCCAAGATGCATGTCACAGCATGGAAGCTACAGCACGTATATACTACAATACATTTCTTCACAGCATTCACTGTATTTTGCAGACCATAAATGGTACCCAATGTTGATTACGGCGGCATGCTAAACATTCTTGGGACAGCACACTTTTCCTGCATACGGATAACAAGAAAATACGCCATGTCCTTGCACTGGTGTGATTCGCAAAATCAATTAAAAGTATTCATCCTGAGCAAATCACCATAACAGTGTTGCTTCCCGGCCAGCAAAGACATGTGATAGCCACGTTTCTCTTGCACCTTTTTCAGAAGTATTCTCCAATGTCTCTTGGATATATCTTGCCTTTGATGCGAGTGTAATCTAATCTGGTGCACAAGACAGCTCTATCAGAGGCATTTAAAAAAAGGTTGATATGAATAGGTAAACCCTTGCTGTGACCATATTCACTTTCACAAGGCTCTGAAATGCAGCCGTTGATGGATGCTAGTCTTAATGTAAAAAAAAAGATCTGATCTGGTGCCCTTGCAACGGGAGTCAAAGATAGGGTAATAAAAAAGGTCAGCAGAACCTTACCGCGATTCCGCTTTATCAAAGCTGATAAGAAAATACCTTAGGAGGTGCGAAAAGATAGCATAAGTCGACTAAGCTCCCCTTGTCTGCTTTGAGGACATTGGTCGCCGGTACTGAAGTACAGCTAATTTCAGACAGGCCAGTTAGCTGAAATACTTGCACTGCAGGATGTTGGCTAATTACATTGCACCAACCATTTGATTTGAAAGAGTGAAGTAAATTGCAGCTGCTTTTTATGTTTTGTACGGTGTGCCTACGACATTTCACTTTCACTGTTCCAGAATGGTGCAAATAGCAGCTACATCAAACGCTGTTGCTCGCTGTCAACACGCTCTCTGACCCACACTTGCATTGCATGTAGTGCCTAGAATTAAGACAATCAGAACGCCTGCTGTAGCTGCAACCAAAGTAAACTAGGCGAACAAAACTGGCATCTGGCACAGCATCAAGAGGCATGTCTGCAAGGACTCAACACGGCCTCATCTTGCATGCTAGCATGCTACCTCTAGAGTTTGCTTTCGACTAAACTCGTATTAGGAGAGTTACAATGTTGCAAACACACCATATATTACTGTTTGGGGTAAATAGCGCATTGTAGTAAAGTACCGCAGAGAATGAATTCCTCGGTTTTGGGGGACTTCGCTAAAACGAGCTTAGAGCATGGTGCTCTGTTTCATGCACATCCCACCGGTCACTACACAGACGATTGAGGCTACCGAACATTCCAGCGAGGCAACCTGTCAAACGTTGCAAAATACTGGCGTTTAACTATACTGTCGCGAGCAGGCCCGTTCGGACGTGTTTGCCCGGGAGGCGTAACACGCGGGTCTGTGCAGTGTAGAAGGGCGGTACGTGCTCAACAGCCGCGAGTATTAGGTCACTCGCTTTTCTCAGCGCTGCCGCGAGCCGCCCAGCATAAAATATTCCGAGCACGCAGGCGTTCGGCGAAGAGATACCCCAGCTTTCGGATACCTGGCGTGCAAAGTTTCCGCGCTAACAGCCGGCGGCGGCTAGGGGCGAATTTTTCGGCGGTCAGCTGGAAACTTTCTCCGCCGTCGCGGACACGGCGGCGGCGGCGGGGGGAGGTATTGGCGAGGCGCGCACGACATTTGAGCCTGCGGAAGGTGTCATGCTGCAGCAGTGCGCAGCTGGGACGGGGAGCCGAGGGCCGGGGGCGGTGACAGCGCGGCGGCGAGCACAGTGCGCACTGTTAGGCTTACAGCACTGGGCCCGTCCCAGGCCGACCGGCAGCCGGTCCCGAGCGCGAGCAGCGGCCGGTCCCGAGCGGGCGGCCCACTTACAGTCGAGGTGCTTCTTCTTGGGGCCGATCACTTCCTCGGTGGTCGCTTTGCAGACCACCCTGGCGAGGCCTTGACCCGCTATGGTGTGCCGGGCTGCCATCAGCCGGTCGTTGAGGCTCTGGCCGGACATTTTTGACGACATAGGCGCTCGCGAACCGGGCTACGAAGACGGACCCGCAAGACAGCCCTGCGACACAAGAGTGTTGCCCCCGCTGGCAAAGCTCTCCGGCTCGGCCCCAAACACACACACCAAGCGGCAGGCAACGAGAAAAACCGTTCACGTCATCGCGTGACGTCACGGCGGCCTCATGGCCTGCGCTGACCAATGGTGACGCTCGCTGCCACCGTCCCTTTCACCGCCGCTGGCCAGTGCAGTGAAAAGAATTAAAGAGAAAGTGAAACTTTTTCGGGAGCTTCCCACCGCGACGTGGTGGCACGTTACACAGCGTACACGTTGCAAGAAGAATGCAAGGTGAGCTCGTCTTGGAAGCGCCAGTCAAGCGCAACGCTACGGCGAAAAAGGGCGCCACCATTTGAAAACCAAAACAAGAGCGTCAATCGCCGGCTTCGCGGATGCGAGCTGCCGAAGAACGCAGTAAAACTTGTGCGGAAAGATCGTTTGCTTATTCTTTCTCGTGTGGAATGTTGCAAAAAGGGTTAGCCAGGCGAGACGATGACGAAATCCGCCGTGCCCGCCGACAGCGCGCACGCAATCCTAGCAGCATTAATTTTTAGCTTGGATCAATATTGCTTTGCCGAGGATCTACAAGGTGACACAGGAGCTGCGCGCTTCCCACGGCTATGTTTGCCGAAGGGAACCTGCGTAATTAATGCGGACGTCATTTTATACAGGCACAAACTGTCCTTGTTAATCCAATAACGTGGGCGGTTGTTTACAATGTATACTTTTGCAGACGCACAAGTCATATATGCAAGGGCCGTCGTCCCCGAATTTTTGTCATAAGCAGTAGCCGATTCAGATATAATGCGCAGTGCACTACTTTGCTCAAGCAGGAATATAGAGGACAAATATGACTTCGGTACTTCACGACGCAGAGAACTGTTGACAAACCGAAGTAGTGGCTGTCGCGTCATATGATAAACAATACGCCGGCACCGCAGGGGACGTGTTGTGTATCATTTTTGAAACATTGTCTTCGATATTATGCTTAAGCAGAAACGTCAAGGTAGAGCGTAGCGAGAAAAAGCCATTTTATGCAAGTGTGAAGTCAAAACAAAAGCTGCTACGAATGAGCATATCACTAGCCAGAACTTCTAGGTGCTGCTGAAGTCATCCTTCCAGTGCTAGAAGACGGGACACAGCAGAGGGGTAAGCGAGACAACAGCTATACATCAGAATTTTTACGAAACACGCAATACGAGGAACAGAAACAGCGTATCAGAAATAGAAGAGGTAACCCTTGATGACCCCCACACGTGCACATTCGTAATCCTCCCCTTTCAGAAAATACATTTCTTAAATTTGCTTGACAGGGCCGCAGATAACTTGTGACTCAAGCATTGCCTTCTTCGGCAATACAAAAGGCCTTGGAAATTTTTCTTTGACACTGATTATTGAGCTTGTTCAGAACCCACACGTTTCCGCAAGCTGGCCCTAAACGATAGGCTCAGAGAGCATCATGCAGCTGTACAGGTGGCAACTGGACCAGGGCACTTGGCTTACCATTGTCACAATAAACACTGAAAAGTAACTGCCAAAATTTTGGGAAACAAGCAATGAGAGCTTTCTCATCCCAGTGCAACAGCTTCGTAGCCTTTGTGGCAGCAGTTCATGGCTGTGCGACATCCGGGGGTATAGCTGGTACTCAGCTAATTAAGTCGGCTGGCTTTGGCACACATTACATAACAGAGAGCAAATTCAATTTGTAGGTACGTGGGCACCAGCTTCCCCATCTCTCATATTGCCGCCCACTTGTGATCTGAAAGAAAAAAATCGCACACGTGTCTGCCAGTGTCTGCCATACTGGCTGGTTTGATGACCAAATGAACTGTCTGCGCTCAGTGAACCCTCTTGCATTTGCACATTTATAGCCGTGAATCTACTAGTACAACACGCACTCTACTGCGCAACGCTGCATAGGCGTTGCACTTAACTGCTACCACGAAAGAAGTGATGGTCTCTTTTATTTGCCAGTGTAGAATAGCTCTGAGCAGTTCCTGGGCAGCTCCAGAACTGCTCTCGCAATAGATGTGCTATGGGCTAAAAAGAATACGGAGCTGTGCTGGAACAGTTTTGAGTAGTCCAAAACGACAAGTTGAAGAGACCGCGCGTGAGCAAGAAAGGCACACATGCGCCGTGCAGTTCACGAAAAAACGACAGTACGGCCTTTAATAAATGGAGAGTCTACATTGCTGCGAGTGGCTGTACCCCCAAGAGGCGCATCCCTTGTCCTAGTGTCACCCTTGCAGCATGGAAGAGGCGCAGCCTTGCCTGCAAAACAAGCCGGCATTGCAAAGAAACGCTCACAGAGAACTACGTCCACATCACTTGGTGCACCTGGGAGCCAACAGGTCTGACCACGTGGCAAACTACTACGTTGAAATGCACTAGTATTGTGCTTCTTCTGCAAAAACAGCTTACATGCTGTGTTCATAAGCTCCCCTCCTGGTTTGGCTATATTAAAGAGATCACAAAGACAATATTCATCCTTGCTTTAACTTGCTCTACTCTACTCTGAAGCACACGGCTTTCACCAAAACAAAAATATGGAAAAACTTTTGGGTTTTGCACTTTGCAACAAACGCCATACGGGAGATACCAAACACAAAGAATTTAGTGTGTTAACTCCACGTCTGCATTAAAGTGGTCTAATCAAATACAACTGGAGGCCTTGCTGCAATCACATAATCACGTTTATTAGCGGCAACTTTGAGGGCAGCCATCAATCGCTTGAGCTACCGTATTTTCGCGTGTATAACCCGCCCCTGCATATAATCCGCACCCCCACTTTCAGCCCGCTAAAAAATTTTTAAAAATATCCTAAGAAAAGATACAGGAAAGGCTGCACCAAAGCTACTGCTCAAGCAACATATCACATACTGTGCAGACAAAAAAAGTGTATATCTAGGAAGTAGAATACACTAACTGCAAGGCGAAAGTCGCAATTCACTCAGCGTCACTGCTCTCTCTAGAGCTATCACTTGAGCAGCAGTCCTCACTGTTATGTACAAGGTCATCTTCGGTTCTATCTGCTATTTGTGTTTGTTTGTTTTTTGCTTTCGTCATTGTTTTTTTTTTTCCTTGTCCTTGTATGTTTTGCGCAATCGCTGCCATGCAAGGCTTAGTGTTACTGTGCAGGGGCTTCACGGCACAACGTGTATTGCCATGAAGCCGCACCAAAGCCCTGTGTATGACCCGCACCCCCACATTGCCACTGAAATTTTCGCATTTTTGGTGCGGGTTACAAGCGCAAAAATACGTTATACAGTCCCTGTGATGTCGCAAGGGAAGTGCAAGGAAGTGGCTGCCGTGTCACAGTCATTTCATTTGCTTCTCCTATTACCTAGCTTATCCACCTTCACAGTATCTACTAAAATACGACCATTTCTAGTACTTGATGTTTCATGACTTGGTAAGAGTTCCACTGCACAAATCAGACAAAGCAAAAACAGGAAACATCTACACCTTCCGTTCAGTCCTTATGTTGTGCTTGTTGCAGAATCCTTATTCCCTGACCTTTGTTTTCACACGCTTCAATGCAAACTGGTTTGAGGCAGCAGCGCCCAGTAATACAGGCATAAACAACGCTGCCTTGGCGCATCTTCACTGAGCTACCAATGCTACAGGAAGAAGCTGGCTTCCAAATAATAATGAAACAGTCTGAACCGAAGAAAGCTTGTCTGGTGAGGAATGCTACCCTTTACACAAAGCAGGCCTTCCAAGCTAACTGAATGAGCTTCCAGCTTTTCAGCTTAGCTGAAGGAACTAAGGGCTTTTCCTCAGGCTCATTAAAAAAAAATTTGTGTCTTCTGCATCTCCAGGACAATGTAAAAAGGAGGTTCTGTAACCAGGTGTTGACACTTCTACAAAGGGTTTATGAAAGTAAAAAAATAAATTAGAAAAAACACCGCAGTCTGGTTCACTACCTGTGCCACAGGCAGGGCTTGGTTCTTAACAGGAAGCTCCTTGGCAGCTCGTCCAATGGCATGACTGCACACACGGTACAAAATTCAAAACACGAAATGAAAAAAAAAAAAAAAAAAAAGCCTTCTCGGCATCATTTGTGCACTTTCATAGAATTGTGTTCTTTAAAAAATGCGACAAATCCCCCCACCTAAACAGCAAAAAAAAAAATAAATTCACGGACAACTGCAATAGTATTTTTAATGCAAAATTTTAGCACAGCTCTCTACGTCTTTTGGTTTTACAATATATTGAGGCAAAGAACTTGAGAGGGAGATGTGGGCATATACAGTTATGAAAGCTTTTTTTTTTTATCACTAGAACAGTGCTGTGAGTAACATGTCTGGCATGAACATGTGTGGCACGTTGCAAATTGAGCGGAGTGTGGCACAACTGACTTGCTAATCGGGACATCACACGAGGGAGCGCGTAGGTGATGTGCGAGTGTGTTTCACAGCAGTCTTCCCAGACAGACCTCCACTCGCAAATGGACGAATGCACGCTACTCTGGTGCCACCGTAGCCACCACCTACAGACATTCATTCATGCAGTGCTGTGCTTCCTCGTTCTTCAGTTTTCCTGCTCATGCTTCCGCTGCACCTTCCCCCACTTTTCTCCTCGCACTCTCCTTGCCACCACCATCACTGATACTCTGCAGCTCTCCATGTTCACTCCCTCTCATCCTTCTCTGTGCCAGTAGACTGTTTGCTCAGTTGTTATGCCTACACTAACAGTGTACCAGAAGAGAGAGGCGTGTAATTTGGGGCAGATTAGCCCTTTCAGACGCTATGTACACAACTGTACATTTCAATTCTGCGGTTTTTTACAAAAAGAAATACCAAAGCTGAAAGTTTTTGCTAGTTCAGCATAATTTTGTATCCTTCGCCTAACAATGAAGAGCTTAGGGCCATCAGGTGGCTAGTAAGAATACTAAGAGCGTAGACAAACAAAATGGTGACACACGTGACGGCTTCAGCGGGAGAGATTTTTCAACTCCTTCTCTTCGTTTACTCAAGACTTGTGACCCTACAAAATGTAGAAACAATGAATAGCACACAAAAATATACGTATGTGGAAATATTCAGCGTTACTTGACGCTCCTGACTTCTGTGACGCTATGTACACAATTCTGAGCATGACCGTAAAAAAAAAAAAACTACGATTGTGTTGGGGTCAGTAACCTGCCAAATCATGCTATTTGGTGAGATACAGAGCATAGAAACAACAAAAAAAATTTCTAGGGGAAAATAGCGAGCGGCATCTGAAAGGGTTAGGGGGACCCCTTTTGGGATGGACATTTCTGCTGAGTAACTTGTGTTGTTAGCAGTGCCCCTGGAGGCCACTGCTTACCAGTTGGTTTCAGAAGCTTTTTTTGTTAAAATAATTCTCATCTATTGCTCTAACTAGTCTTATTTCTTCATTTCATGACATAAAGTTTTATAAAACCCGTCAAATAACTGTTTAGTTTGATTTAAAAACTTATAGGTGGCGCTGGCTGCAAGAGGAGCTCTCTCGGGAACGCCTGCTGCTCCATACAATTTTTTGATCGCAAAAGGGACCCGCACTCTCCGTTGCTTTTTCTCTCACACGACACACCTTACCTTCTAGTACACTGTACCTAGGGCGACAGCGATGCCTCTCAACGAACACAAACATGTGCGCAAAAGCTGCACTCTATATATGATGACTACTGCAGTCATGGTTATATATTGTAAGCGCTAAGTGACTAACTCTAGGCGCCGAGCTTCCTTCATTGCTTCCCCTCCATTTATTTGCCATTGGGGAGGATTCCTCTTCGTCTTCTTACCTCACCCGTTCATCAACAGCACATCATCGTTTGGACACGCGACGCTTCATGATCATCATCGTGGTTCAAGGTCTCTTCTCGGGTTCGGGCTGCTGCCTGCCGCATCAAGGGCCTTCTCGCCTTCAACCAAACCTTCTCGCCGGAGCTTCTCAATATATATAATGGCTACTGTAGTAATGGTTACCGCAGTCTATACATACTGGTTACTGTGCCTACCTGAGGGAGAACAGGTGCTGTGCCACTGCACAGGGCTCTAGCTGGTCCACAGCACTGCACACAGCCTCCTCGAACCTGCAGAGGGAAGAGGAGGGGCAGGGCAGAGGTGCTAGCTTAAACGGCGAAAAAAAGTGAAGTTTACCGTATTTACTCGAATCTAGGCCGATACTTTTTTTTTTAAAAGTCGTTTACGGAAGTCGGGGGTCGGCTTAGATTCGAGGATGAGGCTTTTCTGTCACCGCTAGCCACTCAACGCCATCTCGCGGCCATAAGCTTGCAGGTTTGCAGTCGCCATTTTGCTTGTTTGAACATTGTGAACTCGGCTCTGAGCATTCCCTGCTTGCTTGCGTTTGCCACTGCGTGACCTCGAAAAGCGCCCGTGTTCGCGGCACGATGGCGCCCACCAAGCGGTGCCACTACACCGCGGCTTTTAAGCGGAAGGTAGTCTTGGAGGCCAAGAAAACTTCAAACCTTCAAGCACAGCGTGAATTCGGCATCAATGAGAAGCCAATAGCGAAAGCAGCAGAACGAACTTTTCAGCTGCACTGCCAAATGAATGGCCTTCACAGAACCCACGAAAGGTCGACACCACGAGGTGGTGTCGGCCCGTATGTAATACCCCGCAAGGAACCTTTAAGGGTACAAGAAATAAAATAAAAATGGAAAAGGAAGTCGCTGACTTTTTCTAGCTGCAAAGAGACGGTGGAATGCCTGTGATGACGAAGATGATACAGGTGAAGGCGAGGGAGATCGCAAACGTACGAGGTGTCGCACGGACTCAGTTCAAGGCCAGCAGGGGCTGGGTCACTCGCTTTATGAAGCAGTTCAGGTTCAGCCTCCAACGGCAGACGTCTGTGTGTCAAAAGCTGCCCCCTGACTTCAAGGAGAAACTGGTCGCATTCCAGCGCTTTGTCATCAAGAAGCGGGTGGAAAATAAGTACCGACTGGGCCAGATTGGTTATGCTGACCAGACCCCGGTGTATTTCGACATGCCTGTGGCCTACACCGTGAATGACAAGGGCGCGAAAGAAGTCAAGGTCAAAGCTGCAGGCTACGAGAAGCAGCGCGCCACCGTGATGTGTTGCATGGCCGATGGGCAAAAGCTGCCGCTGTACATTATTTTTAAGAGGAAGACTCTTCCAGCTGCGGAAGTTTTCCCTAAGGACGTCGTTGAGCGAGCCCACGAGAATGGTTGGATGAGTGGTGCCCTCGTCAAAGATTGGGTCAAGACTCTTTGGCAGCAACGTGCTGGTGCTCTGCTGTTTAAGGAGTCACTCCTGGTTCTGGACTCCTACCGCAGCCACTTGATAGATGCCATCAAGTCCGTGCTTTTGGAGGGCGGTACGGACATTGCGGTAATACCCGGCGGTATGACAAGCCAGCTACAACCGCTCGACATGGCCATCAACAAGCCATTCCAGGACAGGCTGCGGAAGCATTACAACGACTGGCTGACGCTGCAAGATCACCAACTAACATCGACTGGGCCAACTTGCGAACTGGGTCGCTGCGGCATGAGCCGAAATCCGGCCGAAGTAACTGTGCGGCCTTCCGTAAGTGCCGCATTTCGAATGCGTTGGACAGAAGTGAGGACAGTGCACTGTGGGAAGAGGACAGTGACAAAGAGGACGACGACAATGAGGGCACCGAGGTCGACGATGACGAGTGAGCATTGAACATTCTACGACAAGCGCCGCAAGCGTAACAAAGTGCATGTTCTAGTCTCAGTCCAGTGCCTTTTTTTCATTTGGTTTACATTCGAGGTACGTTTTTTTTTTTTTCTGGTCTTCTGAATTTCGGGGGTCGGCCTAGAATCGAGGCCGGCCTAGATTCGAGTAAATACGGTAGTTACTCTTGCCACAGGGTGTGACGTCATGCTACACAAACAAAATCAGAAGTGGCCGCTACGTTAGCCACAGAATGGCACTAGCCGCTTCGTTCATCATCATCATCATCATCATCATGAATTTCATGTTTAGGCGATTCTAGATGTTTTCGTGGCTGCTGGCTGAATACAGTAGTGCTAGTATTCGCTAAATTAGTGCTTTTCTCTGGCCAATATTTCAGTTAAAGTGCAAAAAACGAGTGATCAGCTTAGCGACTTCGTTGCATCAAGGTTAACCACCACAATGGCTTTGCTACACAGAGGTCGCAAACACATGGTCTTCAATGGGAGTGGAAATGGGGAATAGAAGAACTTCGTTAAATCCAAGAATTTGTTACATCCAGGTTTAACTGTAGTAGTATGCAGGTGTTCATGGCACAAAGGCGCCTGTGGCCAAAGAGTACCAAAACTAAACAAGTGTATTGAAAATGCTGGTTCTGCCAAGTTAAGCTTTCTTCCATGCTCATCCTTTGTTTCCGCAACCCCTGCGTTTAAGATCAAACCTTGTTCGGGATAATAACAAAGGTTTGATGAAGTTATGAATTAGCTGCTGCGCGCCTCAATTAACCACCGCCCATCTTTCATTAAAGTGCAAAAAGATTTCCCATTGTGCAATGAAAAAAAAAAGTGATGCCAGTCCCAGCAGGCGCTCACAGGTTGAAACATGCACAGAGAGCTTCCAAAGCAGCAGACCAACCGAAATCCTTCTGCTCATGTGTGTCCCACACAATGGTGAGTGACTCGAAGGCCAATTGGCACATTAGGAACTAGATATTTGTTTTTACTTCACTTCTCAACCTACCGTGTGGCATGTTCAACCATATTTGGCCATTTATGAACGATGGTGTAGAGCCTATCAATATGAAGGGAGTGAGTGCAGTGAGCCGGTGCATGCTGCGCGGTGCTCGAGAGCTGTAATACTGGAGTGATGTTGGATGTCATCATAAATTAAACATTTTTAAGTTCATATCTGGCTCCTCATTGTCTCAATAAAGGCAACTGGCCAGTCATGCGAGCTAGCCAGTCGGGCTTCCAACAAAGTCGTCTGCAAAGGCCCGATTCACAACAATGGCATCACATTTGCAAATACTCAGCCATTTGCTGCTCATCAATCGCCACAGTCTCTCTCATCATTAAAGGAGCCATGAAGATAAAATACAAGTTTGTGTTATTCAAAAGATTTCGTGTTTTGTAGTGCCCCCAGCGCTTGTTCGAATGCAAACGCTGCTTTATTCACTGAGAAATTAATCAATTGATGTTAAAATTTTGATTTTCCCGCTAAATCGTGTGTTTTCGTAGCTGCAATGACATCACAGACCGCTCTGCAGCCTAGGATCCCTTGATTCGCGCGTCCGCCGTGCGGGGTAGAGACATGTACACGCTGGGGCCGCCATTTTGGATCGCTCACTCGCCGCCGAAGCAAGTCATTGTATCAAAATCACGCTAAAAGTATCGCCGCAACGCGGTTAACTGGCAAAGTTTGAATCAACTTATCTGTTTCGCGTGGCTGGGTCGCGTGGGAAACGAAACGAACAACGCGCTGAGCACGTTGACCCAATCGCAGCGGCACGGGACCCGTTCAAAGGGTGTCTCCACCCTGTACGGCAGAGTTGGTATAGAGGTATTCGCGCGTTTGTTTACGTTACTCAGCCTAGGTGGCGCCACCATACCATGGTGTGTCGTTTTCTGCCTTTTTTTTCGTTCTGGGAGAAAATCGTTTCGTGAACATACTACTACTACTCGCTCGACAAATATGTTCACGTAAGACACCGTCGCGTCAATCAATCGGCCAGTGTCGTCTGAGACAACCCCAAAGCCCCGCAGTCCTGTGCAGCTAAACAAGAATAGTGTGCGCAGTACCAACAGCAGCAGTACGCAGCGGTACTTCTATTTTTACATGTGCTTTCGTAACTTACACTTACCACCATTCTTACGGCTTAAAAAAGAATGCGCCCTAAATTTAAGGCAAATAGCTCGTTCGGCAGGCTTATACTCTGCCTAATTTTCGTTTGCTTTTGTCGCCTCCGCCAATCGCAGGGCTGTCTCGTGTGACATCATAGGTTCTGTTGCGGGAAATGAGCTAGTGGGTCGCATGGCCATTCCCTTTTTTCCTAATTATGTGGCTTATTCGACCAAAGTTTACTTTAAAAGTGGTGTCAGTATGATTCTAACGAGGCAATCTTTTGAATGAACCAAACTTGTGTTTTCTCTTCATGGCTCCTTTAACAGCGACGGCTAAATAGCATGCGTGCTTTTAGCAAAACACTGGTTATGACCTCCTTGGTATGCCAGCAGTGTTGGCAACTACGTGCCACAACAAGTGGTGGTTGAAAAGGTCTTACACACAAAGGAGAAACAAACTGCACAAATGAATATACACGAAAAGGGCGAGGAGCAGATCATGACCAGGCCTCACCTGGCAATCTGGACGGCCAGGGCGAGTGCACAGGGCTCTTGTAGGGCGTCTATGGCCACCTCAGGATCCACTGGGAAGCCAGCCTTCTCTTCAATGCTGAAAAAAGATTGCCATAGTAAATTCAGCTAGTTGTGCTACAAAGGCTTCTACATAATACACTTTGGAACCTGAGCATTGTTTTGGAATGCAAAAAAAAATGAGGACAGGCTGTTGATGTTTGACAAATAGCGCATTCACATTAACAGATGCTGCATTCTTACCTTTGGACAACTGCTTCAACAAAAAATTGGCTAACAAATGGCTGCTCCGTATTGCGAAATTTCAGCACATTTGTTCAAGTGTTTTCTTTACTGCAATCACATTACTTTTTGTTGCGATGACATAAGCTTCAATTAACCCAGACTCAAAAGCAATCGCGACAAAAATAGAAACGGGTTGTTCAGCAATCGCTTTTGGATCTACTGAACGTACGAATTCCTGCACACCCTGGACAGCAGATTTTACGGTGTTAACTTCCAATGTGGTGCTCAAACCAGGGCCACTCTGACAAGCAAGTCACACTGGGAACCGTAACAACAACCCTCTCTCAAACTTGCTTTAGCAGCTTTTTTACGCTCGCTCTAGTGGTACGTGCTCTCCATGCAAAAGGGACTGAGTTGATTGAGCGGCCAGCCCTACGAAAGTACAACCAGGAACGAGCGTACCACTAACTACACACTCCTTTTCTACTGTCCTCCTCACCCTAGCACCGTTCCCTTTTTTTTCATTTTCCTTACCGTACTCTCTTCGCTACCACTGTTCTTTCATTTTCCACTGTCTTCTGGGCCCGCCTGTGCGAGCTGATCACACCAACATCGCACAAGCCAGAAACAGGCATTTAAAAAGCTGTGCCGTAAATACTTGTGATTGCTGACACCACACCATTTTCACCAACTTTCATGAACCTCTCTGTACTAAGTCATACACTGGCTGCACATCAACGTCTTGGGCAGTCAAGTTTGTTTAAATGCCACTATCACAGCTTTACGCACTTCCAATTTTTATTCAAGATGTCAGTATGAATCTTCCTTAAGCTTGTAGACATGCGAAAAAAAAAAATTGAAGGAAGGAAGCTCACACTAATGCTTAAGACTTGAGGGTAGCGAAGCTGATTGCAACCTTCACGATAATCACGAAGGTTTAAGTCCACGATTACAGCCGACTCGCTTCTTGTTCACCGCAGCAACAACCTTTACTCCATCATTGTTGCTATAAGTGTGAGCTTCGT
Organism: Haemaphysalis longicornis; assembly: GCA_013339765.2. Lineage (NCBI taxonomy): Eukaryota > Metazoa > Arthropoda > Arachnida > Ixodida > Ixodidae > Haemaphysalis > Haemaphysalis longicornis. The sequence continues at coordinate 25,502,595 of CM023456.1, forward strand.
TCATTTTTTTTCGAAGTGATAATCATTGAACATCACCTTGGAAGGGTGTACACTACAACGTGTCTTTCTCGTTCTGAGCAAGTGTTACCACGATTACGGTGAAAGCTGGAGTTTTCTCTTTTTTTTTTTTTTTACCAATCTTGGCCGATCCCCCTAAGTGGGTATGCTTGGTTTGACGAACATGCGCAGGGGACGCTGGGCAGTCGTCGCGAGGCACGCACACACGAGCGCTAGGCATTTCCTTGGTTTTGTAAACAGCCGGGCGGTCGATGCGAGGCCTGCGCTCACGTGCATGCGCTCGGCAATATTTTTCGCGTTTTTAACTGCGGACACGAAGAATTACAATTTGCTAAAGAGCTTCGCTGTTAAAGAAAAAAAAAGGGACAATAACAGGATGCAAGCAAAGCCACACAACTCCCAGGGTGGCTCAAGCAGTTGTGGACAAGTGCCGCTGCCTACCTGCAGAGCCTGGCATGTGCGTACTGCAGTGACACCCCCGAGTCGCCGGCAGCGTGCAGTGCCTGGTGCCAGTCGAAGGTGACGTCCCGGTTGCGACGACCACGCAGGCAGTTCACGATGACGGCCGCCAGACCCAGCTGCTCGGCCACTGCCACAGCTGCCACCTCACCGTCCACCCGCGTTGCTGCACACACCATCCAACACCCACTGCACTAACCTCTCTTTCTCCAGGGATGCACGCAGTACAGGCGAGCCCGCTTATAACGAACACAACAGGAAACCGAAATCACTTCGTTATATCCGCTTTTCGCTATATCTGGACAGAAAATCTATGTATACACCAATGGTAACGGGAAACGAATAATTGTTCGTTATAGCCGCTATATCGTTAAAACCGGGTTCACTATAAGTGGGCTATACTTTAGTGGTTAGACTTCATTCATAAGTGCCCATATGCCTTTACCTTGGAACTACCGTGAACTTTCACCTCATTAACTGTCAGTGCCAGGTTTGTTGAGTTTGTAACACAGGTGAACACCAACGGGCATCACAGGGCTGAGCAAAGAAGGCGCCACTGGCTGTAAGCATAGGGTTTCGTACTAATGTGCATATACTAAAAAGAAATCTGGCGTCAGTGTCTACGTGAGCCGTGCTTCAGCAAGCGTTCGATCATGCACCGTGGCGAAACGTCCCATTGTCACTTCCCATGGCTTACCAATAAGCCAAAAAGCTGCCTATGGCTGTGAAAAACAATATTGCTACAAGATGATACAGTGTACTAGAAGAGAGAGGTGTGTCGTTCGGGGCGCGATTAAGGGGGTCGTTTTTGCGATGAAAATTTCTGTTGTAAGCAGCGCCCCTGGCGGCCGCTGCTTACCAGTTGGTTTCAGAAGTTTTCTCTGTTAAATTAATTCTTATTTCGTGCCCCAAATAACCTTATTTCTTTGTTTTATTGTATAAACTCTTATAAAACCCGTCAAATTACTGTTTAGTTTTATTTAAAAACTTATATGTAGCGCTGGCTACAACAGGAGTTCTCTGGGGAGCGCCTGTGCTCCATACAATTTTTTTCATCGCAAAAGGGACCCGCGCTCTCTATTGGTTTTACCCCCCTCGACACACCTTATTTTCTAGTACACTGTAAAGATGACGAATGAGTGAGCAGTGGTACATGGCCCTGTGGTTCTACCCACCAACGACGAAGCTGTGTGCAGGTGCAGGCTTTTATAGACCACTTGTAAATAAATTGCATAGCTCTGTGGCATCATGTAAATACAACGATTCACCATCACCCATCGCTCGTCTAATTTTTCTTGCTGCCACCCAACAAGATTATTGTAAAAGAGTACTTAAATTGTTTACTTATTAGAAAAATGCAGTTCCACCAGGTTTATTAGTTGGGGCTTATTTAGAAGTGTCATGAAAGACAAACAATAAAAATTTTCCCATTTTTTTGTTGTTGATCTTGGTTTCAAGAACAAAAAAATTCACGCATCTTCACGAAGTAAATCATGACGAGTGGGCGAAGCACTGGGGATTGTTCTTACCGTAAATCACCCATGGCATTGCCCACTCACGCATGTAAATGAGTGACAATGCGTGTGTACAGTATATGCAATTCCAATCCAATCCAATCCACGGACGCCAAGCCCCGGACAAAGCAAGGTCCTAAGGTGCTTCGCCCCTAAAAGAAGCCACATGGCTAGCCAAGTCAAGTAGGAGACAAACGTTGCTAGCTCCTATGGTGGCACCCACGATTACAGTGACAAATTTCCCTCTAGTATATGTCAGCACGAAACTCTATGCTTATCAGCAGGAGTAATAGTGCACGCACACAGCAATAGAGTGGCGTCACCACCTACTGGGTGCCTGATCCATGGCATGGTGGGCGCGGCGTACGGCCTCGTCCAGCAGCTCCTCAAGGAGCATGCCCTGGGAGACTCCCTTGCGGCTGCTGACGCCTCGTATGCGTCCGAAGGGCACGTGCCTCAGCCGGCCGGACCACTCCACGCCCAGCTGCTCCAGCGCCAGTGACAGCCGCCGAAAGTGATCCGCTTGCGATCGGTCCACCTGAACGGAAGAGAGCATCTTCAGCAGAACCGGCAAGTGGCACATGCTTGAGGAAGAAGAAGTGGCACTGAGGGAACACAATAAGTGAGCTTGTGTAGACTTCAAACACCTCTCATTTTGTGGCCATATCTTTGGACATCTCATCATCACCATCATCATCACCAGCCTATCTACGCCCACTGCAGGGCAAAGGCCTCTCCCATTATCCTCCAATTACCCCGGTCCTGTGCCGACTGTGACCAATTTGTCCCTGCAAACTTCTTGATCTCATCCGCCCATTTAACTTTCTGCCGCCCCCTGCAACGCTTGCCTTCTCTAGGGATCCACTCTGTTACCCTTAATGACCAACGGTTATCTTATTGCCTTCGCATTACATGCCCTCCCCACATCAATTTCTTCTTATTAATTTCCACCAGTATGTCCTTAACACGCGTTTGTTCCCTGACCCACTCCACTCTCTTCCTGTCCCTTAATGTTACACCTATCATTTTCCGCTCCATTGCCCTCTGAGTCGTTCTCAATTTAAGTTGAACCCTCTTAGTGAGCCTCCAAGTTTCTGCCCCGTAGGTGAGTACCGGTAAGATGCAGCTGTTATACTTTCTTCTTCAGGGACAATGGTAGGCTGCTATTCATTATCTGAGAATGTCTGCCGTATGCACTCCACCTCATTCTGATCCTTCTAATTATCTCTGCCTCATGGTTGGGATCCAGGGTCACAACTTGGCCTAAGTAGATATACTCTTTTACCACTTCCACTACTTCGCCCCCTATCCCAAACTGTTGTGCTATGCCGAGGTTATTGATCATTACTTTAGTTTTCTGCATATTAATTTTCAGGACCACGGTTCTACTCCGTTCGTCTAGTGCGGAAAGCATGCTTTGCAATTCGTCCCCCGAGTTACTTAGCAAGGCAACGTCCACAGCAAATCTGAGGTTGCTGAGGTATTCTCCATTAACCCTTACTCCCACCTGTTCCCAATCCAACGTTCTGAATACTTCTTGTAAACATGCTGTGAATAACATTGGAGGGATTGTGTCTCCTTGTCTGACGCCCTTCCTTATAGGTATTTTACTGCTCTTCTTATGGAGGATGATGGTAGCTGTGGACCCATTGTAGATATTCTCTAGTATTTTTACATAATGCTCATCTACTCCCTGGTTCCGTAATGCCTGAATAACTGCTAGGGTTTCGACCGAGTCGAACGTTTTCTCAAAATTTATGAAGGCCATATATAGGGGTTCAGAATACTCAGCGCACTTCTCTATCACCTGATTGATCGTGTGAATATGGTCTATTGTTGAATAACCTTTATGGAACCCTGCTTGTTCTTTAGGTTGACTGAAATCTAAGGTTGCAGAAATTCTGTTAGCGATTACCTTGGTAAGTACCTTGTAGACGACTGACAGTAAGCTGATCGGCCTGTAATTTTTCAGGTCCTTCATGTCACCTTTCTTATGGATTAGGATGAAGTTCGCGTTCTTCCAAGATTCCGGTACGCTTGCAGTCATTAGGCATTGCGTATACAGGTTTGCCAGTTTTTCAAGTACAATTTCTCCTCCATCCTTCAAGAGGTCTGCTGTTATCTGATCCTCACTAGGTGCTTTGCCCCCTTTCAATTCTTTCAAAGCCTTCCTTACTTCTTAGGTCGTTACTGGTGGGATGTCTATCTCCTCTGAACTACTTACTCGTTCGGCATTATCCTGGATGTCCTGGCTACTGTACAGATCCCTATTGAACTCCTCAGCCACTGTGACTATTTTATCCCTATTTGTGATGACATTGCCTTGCTTGTCTTTAAGTGCATACATCTGATTTTTCCCCATGCCAAGACGCCTCTTTACTGCTTTCAGGCTACCTCCAATCTGTACAGCGTATTCGATCCTCTCCATATTATACTTTTGTGTGTCAGCTGTCTTACACTTATTGACTAACTTAGAAAGCTCCGTTAGTTCTATTCTGTCAGCTGGGGTGGAGATTGTCATGGTTTGCCGTTTCCTGATTAGATCTTTCGTCTCCTGGGAAAGTTTACCAGTATCCTGTCTAGCCATCGTGCCCCCGACTTCTACTGCACACTCCGTGATAATGCGTGTAAGATTGTCGCTGACTTCCTGTGTCGTAAGCTCGGCTTCCTCGGTAAGAGCTGAGTATCGGTTCTGCAGCGCGATCCTGAATTCTTCTATTTTACGCCTTACTGTTAGCTCATTAATTGGCTTCTTTCGTACTAGCTTGTTACGGTCCCTCCTCATATCTAGCTTAATTCGAGATCTTACCATACGGTGGTCACTACACCTTACCCTTCCGAGCACTTCCACATCCTGCACGACGCCAGGGTTATCGCATAATATGAAGTCTATTTCATTTTTGTGCTCCCCATTAGGGCTCCTCCACGTCCACTTCCGGCTCTCCCGTTTACAGAAGAAGGTATTCATTATGCGTAGGTTATTCCGTTCAGCAAACTCAACTAGTAGGTCCCCCCTGCTATTTCTACACCCCAGACTATAGTTCCCAACTGCCTTGTCTCCAGCCTGATGCTTAACTACTTTAGTATTGAAATCTCCCATAACTACGGTATACTGTGTTTTTACTTTAGCCATTGCCGATTCCACATCTTCATAAAAGCGTTCCACTACCTGGTCGTCATGGCTGGATGTGGGGGCATAGCCCTGTACCACCTTGAGCTTGTACATCTTATTGAGTCTAATTACAAGACCTGCTGCCCTTTCGTTAATGCTATAGTATTCTTCTATGTTGCCAGCTATGCTTTTATTGACTAGAAATCCTACGCCCAGTTCTCTTCTGTCCTCTAGACCACAGTAACATAGAACGTGTCCATTTTTCAGCACCGTAAAGTTGTCACCTGTTCTCCTAACCTCACTAAGCCCTATGACATCCCATTTGATGCCCTTTAATTCCTCGAACAACACCTCTAGACTCGCTTCACTAGATAAGGTTCTCGTGTTAAATGTTGCCAGGTTCAGATTCCAATGGCGGCCTGTCCGGGTCCAGGGATTCTTAGCACCCCCTACTGCGTCACAGGTCTGACCGCCACCGTGGTCAGTTGCTTCGGAGCCACTGGAGACTGAGGGCCGTGGGTTAATTGGCGTATTCACGGGAGGTCATCTACCTGAGGACATCTACCTGATCATAAATAATAGAAGCAGGGCCCACGACGACACGACCCCTGCTTTGTTTCCTTTGAGAACCTCAAGCATCGGTTTACACACGCAAATCTCTTCTGTGCAGCAATGTTTCACGGAAAAAGAAAGATAAGAAAGGAGTACAACTCTGCAGCTTTTTAAGATGCACGTGCACGTCGTGACACAAGAGAAGCTGTGGAGAGCTAAAGATACTGGACAGCTGGCTAGGGTCCAGAAGGGAGGAAGCATTTGATGCCCAACTTGGCAGTGCTACAAAAACACACTGTGAAAGGTTGTCGATGAATCTGCAAGGCGTGCCAAACGTGAATCCAAGCCACTACTCACCACGTAGTAGGCCCAGTCAAAGTTGTACCGCTCCTTGCGTTCCAAGGCAGCCACCACATCCCTGCACCAAAGCCCTGCCACTATGTCCAGGTGCTTGTCTAAGAGGGCAAGAGGCACAACGCTAGAAGACAGCATGCGTTCAACATCAGCAAACAAAAATCCGACTAAGCTTGGAAAGCAACGAACTTCTGAGAGGCATTTTGGTTCTGATCACAAAGACGGCGCTTGCAATTAAAGTGGGCTGGTAACCTGCATTTCAAAAGACTGTCGTTCTCATCAGAAAGAGGTGTAAAAAAGGCAGAGAGGACTGAACTACCCCACGCCTCCCGAAAATGTCAAACACGTTAGATTTCCCTATGCCAGACATGCAGTAAAATCAGTTGCACAGAGAAAACTTCGTAGGCCTGATTAAATTTCTCTTTGCTCGACACCATCTGCAATAAACTACAGCTACACTATCAACCATTTAGTATGGCAACCTTCAAATTACAGTGAAGGCAAGAAACAGGTCTGCGTTATGAACCGATTAGTGTGACCAGCTGACAAATGTACCCCACCAAACAGTCAACAAATCTGCCCAGCAAGAAAATGCCAAAAACATAAGATGGAATATTTTCCACATCACAGTTTGTGGTTTCGTAAATAGTGAGCGGCATAGCAAATAACATCAACAAATATGCTTGCAGGTGTGGGAAAAATGTATTTGGCAGCTTTTGGTAGGTTGCCCGTGCAATTTCTGCTAAAATGCAGTGCGTACGGGTTCACGATTACAACCACAAAAAAAAAGTAGGAGGCAAATGTCCCGCCTTACTTGGTTATTTTTTCTTCCCCTTCTCAACTAAAAACAACAATGTACCTTTCATCATTGGAAAAATGTTGGGAGCACAAGAGAATGCCCAATCTAATTAAAGCAAGGATTTAATAAGCCTTTACTGTCCCCCATTAAACAGTAATTGACGAGGGTGCTGGTTTGGGCCTGCTGGTAGAGCATGACAACGAATTGAAGCGCTAGGACAAGCGCTTTGTGTAGACTTAGCGCCTCGTGTGCGTCGACTCGCTTGTCCTCTTGTCATAGCGCTTCAATGCATAGTAACTGACCTCTATAATGTGCCTAATAATAAGATATTTGGGAATAAACAAAGGGAAGCAAGAAATAAAACCTGAGCCCAAGACACTGGGAAGCATACAAGCAAGCAAGGACTTACCTCGTCAGGTACAAGCTGGCCCCAGAGCTCTTAGCGAGAGGAACAAACTCTGAGCACTCGATCCCCAGCACACCATCTCTGCGGTCAATCCCAGCCTTCAAATCAGAAGGGAGCAGTTTGGGAGAACTACGAGCCACTGCTACCACACACTGCAACTACATTGAACTTCTAGTTCACTATACCGCAACTACTACTACAGGAACAAACGCCAAGGAACATTGTGGTATTCAAACTATGTGGGGGAACTAGCATGCTTCATTGCAAAAGAAACAGGACATCTATGAGGGCCTCGGGGAGTAAATGTAACGTTCTTATCAAACAACACTATCAACCCTTCGATGCTCAAAACTTTAATTTGTTGCTTAAGATTGTGAAAACATTTTACGATCTAAAAGAACTTCCGACGTCACAAATATGAAGTAAGAAAAAAAATCTCGTTCATTAGGACGGACACAATGACCCACTGGGCACTGGGAAACACCGGGCACTAACTGCCCATATATCAGTTGAACAAAAGAAAGCTACCTTGGTCAGCATGATTTATGGTTCAAGTGAAGACAATAACGTAAAGTTTGTATTGCTGTCATTTGTATTAACAAAGAAACTGCACACTTTCGCTTATTTGACACTAGCCCATTGAGCCCCCGGGCTTGATGCGAGTTGACACGCATAAACAAGACATTTTTTAGCACACGGAAGTACGTGCCGCCCTCTATTTTTTAATTTTTGAAGGTCCGGTAATCTTTGTTTACCAACAGATGGTGTAAAATGTTAAAAAAAAAACCACAAAGTGCAAAAGAAAAAAATATTGTTTGAGTTGTTCCTCCTGAGCAACATTGGGCAACAAAGGGTTAATTAGCAGCTATTAAATTCTGTTTGCAGACTTCAGATAAACCTTATTTCCAGTCCCGGAACTTAATAAGTGCGGTGGTCAAGATGTGAAAGGTAATTCCAGTTTTGCCTTGCTGTTCCATGTGGCATCTACTGTCATTAGACTACACAGGAGAGACAACACTGCGTTTTCTTTTTACATGGCATTTCCTTCCTAATACACACTTTTTCGTTAATACAATGAATCGAGTGGCTGTAAAGAATTTGCAGTGGATCTTGCTCATGACAGCTGCGATGCCAGTGTCAACCTCGCATCACAAAGATTGCACAATATGCATCATTGGTTAGGCTTCACAAGGTGCGCCGACGTCAACCTCACACCACATAGGTTATATGGAATACACGACATGCTAAGTCGCACAAGGTGCAATACACTACTTTGAAGACTGCTGCTTCAACTGGCAGTCAAAACACAATATAAGAAAGTGGCTCAATTAAGAAAACAAAGCGAGTATAAAAAAAGTGCCTGTACATAACTGCTGTTTTTTTTGTTTTTTTTTTCGTTGCGCAAGTCATATCTGTGCACAGCGGTTACAATAACTCAGGAGCCCTGTCTAGCCTTCGACACAGTTGCTAGCATCAAGAATACAAAGGATAGGCGAGATAAGACAACCCCCTGCATTCAGGTTTGTAACAAAGCAATGTAAGTGTTTGGGCTTGTTGGTTCATACTTCATACAGAAAACAGCGCTCAAGACAGGACACAAAGAAGGAAGCTACACACACATAGCACTGTTTTTTGTATGAAGAATTCAGGTTTGTCTTCCCGTTCCAGCTCCCTGCACTCTCGGCACCAGCAACTCTGTCACAGTGTCATGTACTGAATCAGTCGGGCCTTTTTATCCCTGGAAATAAACACTTTTGGTGGCAGAACAAACAAAGTGACACGGACCCCCGGGCAGCAAGCCTTGCCTCCGCACGGAGCCGCTCCAACAGGTCCAGGGCTGCCTGGCTGTGGCAGGATTCGGCATCCAGGACGTCGAAAGAGATGCCCAGGCGCTGTGAGCGGGAGGAGTGCAAAGACTGTGCTGTTGGTTCCAGAGGTGAAGGGTAGGACACATTTATTCGAACCTCATTACTGCCCTAGCACCATGTCCACTGAGACACAACAGAGTGAAGAAGCAACAGCAGGGAACACACACAAATATGACGGCATGAACTGTCATTATGTGTGGCCGACAGAAATGAGCTGAAATAATACTGAACGACAAGGTCATTTATAGAACATCACTCAGACAAAAGAAAATGGGGGGAAGGAAATCGAAGAGCAAGGACTGAACTGAAATAGCACCGAATGAATGCAGAGTTAGTGGAGTAGGAACTTCAGCTGGGCTTGTGGCTTTTTTTTATAGGTGCTGCACCAATGCCAAGTATATTATCATCGTTATGCACGCCATGCTCACCTGATAGAGTTTGCTATAGCCATCCAGACTCAGCTGCCGCCACTGTTCCCACTGGGCCACTGCCTCTGGCTGACCTGGGAGAGATGTCCGTGAAACATGGTCAGTTCAGCACCGCCACTGCCCAGCCAATGGCAGCAGCCCTCACCAGCCTCAAGGTCAGCGAAGCACTGCAGGGCTTCGGCACGAAACACGGGGTCCTTCTCTGCATCTGCATTGGCTGCCACATACACCTGGTCAAACGGACAAATGTTTTCACAAGCCCTGCAGGGATCACTCCAATCCAGCCACAGCAATCATTCACTGCGGTTTGACATAGCGACTTGCCTTGGCAACAAAGACAAGATGCAAAAATAAGATTAAAAGAAAAAAAAAGGGAACAAAAAGGCATACATGCCATTACTTATACAACATGACATAGCAAAGGGTAGGCACCCTGTATTACAGTGTGGCGTCGTGTTAAAGCGGCTGGCTTCCGCAAGAGTACAGAAAAAACCTCGCTACAAGAGACACTTGGTTATAAGATACATTTAAATGAAAATGGTTTGGTTCGCTTACCTAAGTTCACCATGTTAGCAACATCGCGTACAAGATACCTTTGTTACAAGAGACATGTTTCCTGGGTCCCTTGAGTGTCTCTTGTAATGAGGTTTCACTGTACCACTTTGCAGTAGCCCATCCCCACTGTCCTGGTAAGCATGTGAAAAGCACATGCACATGTAGCAGTGCAGCAAGATTTGAGCTTTCTTGCTTTGTCACTGCATGCACGCCAACCTCTTTTCCCACAGCGAATACAGGCATAATGGCTTCAAGAGCCACATTTAAATCTTTATATAAAGCTTTGGCATTAAAGTGAGAACGACCAGGGCAAACTTTCTGAGAAGAACACGTACTGAGAGCAGGTGCTTGAGAGGGTCCCTTGCCAGCTCATCACTGCTGCCATACTTCTTGAAGCCAGCACTCAGGAGACCTGTAAGAGAAACAAAAAGGCATCGCTAGCGTCAACATGCTCCTCTCTCACTGAATGGCAAAGAATTTTCACAATGACATCTGAAGTGAATTTATCAATTTTCAATTATTACAGCAGAATTTCACATGTGAACTATATGAACTATATATTTCACTATATAGCAAGGTTGTGGGGCCGTTGCTTATTTTTAAAAGTTGATAAAATATAAAAAATTGGCCAACAATTGCGATACTCCCTAATGCGAAATTTGTGCGAAATTCGTTGCCACCACTAAGCATGTCTGCCGGGGTGCACTTTCTCTCCCCCCTACCACGCTGTTTTAATCAATGCTTTAAATAGAAGTGTAGAGAACACTCCTTCATTTGGTGGGGTCATATGCAGATGAATGGGGGTGGGGGAATGGCAGCAACTGTAGGTTTAGCAGAGCTAGTTCAAAAGGCACAGAAGGAAGGGATGGATCTAGTACCACTTCGAGTTAGCAGTGGACAGCAGGACACAACATCAAACGTTTCAACGAACATATTGGTTCCTCCTGTTCTGTATCCCCCCTGAAAAGTGACACCCACGCAGCTGAGCTACGTACTAGCATTAAATGAAGTACAGTGCCACGAATCAAGACGAGAAAGTGGCCAAACACCTCAAAGGTTACAATTGAGGAGGACTACCCCCCGTACCCTTCCTGCATGCGAGGCAAAGGGTGCTACTAGCACGCACCGCACTGTGTGCCCCAGTCGCCCAGGTAGTTGAGCCGGGTGACCCGGTGGCCCGCGAAGGCGAGCAGGTTGCACAGGCTGTGCCCCAGCAGGGTGGAGCGCAGGTGGCCCACGTGGAAGGGCTTGGCCACGTTGGGCGAGCTGAAGTCCACCACCAGCCGCAGAGGGGAGGCCACCAGCTGAGGCACGCATCCCGGCGAGCGCAGGGCTTCCTTCAGCAGGACGGACAGGGGAGAGAACACCCTTATCTTGACGTGTGCTCTGTGTTCCTTGAAGCACTGGGAACAGCTGCCGCATCTTCTGTCTCCCTCACGATGCACTGCGTGCACTGCCACCTTCCATGAACAACCCTAAGCCAGGTGGAGGCCGATCTCGGCCTGAGTTTGTGAGAACTGGAACTATACACTTTGTGCAGCAGAAGCACTAGTGGAGGTTGAGATGTTTTAGAATTCCACCGCTTAAAAGAGGAAACTCAGTGAAGGGCTTTCTTACATCTCAATCATGCTCACACCACCATGGTATTCACATAAAGTAAAACTCCGCTTGCGAACAATTTCAAGGGACCAAAGAACCAAGTCAACGAAGGGTGGGGAAAGATTTCGCCCCAAAACGTTTTGAGCTATGGAAGTGGCACAAGAACTGTCGTTGCATGATCAAACCACTTCAAAAACAGAATGGAAAATTGTCACAGGGCAGAAGTGAAAGAGTTTTAGGAGGCTAAAACTCATTTTTCCCGCCAGGTACCATGGAGGAAGAAAGGAACGTGAACCTTTGACACATGCCTAAGGTTTTACGTTTGGAACTCCCAGAAAACTCTTTAGCTTCTATACACAATCAAGACTGCACAAAAGCTTTTTAAAAAGTTACACTGCACTCAATCAGAAGTATTTAAAGGAGCCATGCAGACCAAATGCAAGTTTGGTTCATTTGAAAAACTGCCTCGTTAGAATAACACTGACACCACTTTTAATGCAAACTTCACTCAAATAAGCTATATAATTAGGAAAAAAGTGAATGGCCATGCGATCCACTAGCTCATTTTCTGCATTAGAAGCTATAATGTATTATGGGTAGCTGTGCAATTGGCTGAGGCCGGCAAAAGCAAATGCAAGTTAGGCAGGGCTTATAAGCTTGCAGAACAATCTATTTGTGCTTAAAGGAGCCATGAAGAGAAAATGCAAGTTGGTTTTATTCGAAATATTTCGTGTTTTATAGTGCCCCCAGCGCTTGTCCGGATACAAACGATGCTTTATTCACTGAGAAATTAAACAATTTAAGTTAAAATTTTGATTTTCCCTCTAAATCGTTTGTCTTCAGGGTCTGCAATGACATCACAGGAACCGACCGCTCTGCAGCCTAGAGTACCTTCATTCACGCATCCGCCGTACAGGGTAGAGACACGTATACACTGGCGCCGCCATTTTGGGTTGCTCACTCGCCGCCGCAACAAATCATTGTGTCAAAACCGCGCTTAAATTGTCGCCGCAACGCGGTTTACTGAAGACGTTTGAATCATATTGTCTGTTTCGCGTTGCTAGGTATCGTGGGAAACGAAAAGAATAACGCGTTGAGCCCGTTGGCCCAATTGCGGCGGCAGGGGAAACCGTTCAAAGGTTTCTCCACCTGTAACGGTGTTGGTTTGTTCCCGCGTCTTTACGTTCCGTAACCTAGATGGCGCAAACCTTACCGTGGCAAGGTTTTAGTTTGGTATTCCCGAAAACCTCTTTAGTTCTATAAAATATTACTTCCCAAAAGGGCTCGCTCGAAAAGGGGTTAAAAACACTGCTTTCAATCGGCCAGTGTTTAAAACCCAACCCCCATGCTGTGCCAAATGCAAGTTTGGCAGTACGAAAAAACGCCTCGTTTTAGTTAAACATTTTGAACTTCCACTGTTTGCACATCTTCATTCAAATAAGGCCCTAAATTTTAGGCAAAAAGTGATGGCCTATTGAACCTACCAAAGCTCTGCTTCTCCCAGCTAAGAAGCTTAGTCATGTACATATAGGTTCTTTTGCAAATTGGCTGGTGGCCGAGCCAAAAGCAAATTTTGCAATTTTACGTAAAAGGGGCTTTTTTAAGCTTGCAAAACCCAATTGCTATTATGGCTTTTAAGTTTAATGCATATTCCTTTTATAGCCATAAGAATGGTGAGGTATAGCAATGGAAGTTACGAATGTGCACGTAAACATCGAAGCACCAGTGCGTAATGTGCACACTATGCTTGTGATGTCTGCACAGCAGTCCGGCGTGTTCAGCTTACACTGGCCAACTGGCAAAAGCGACATTGCCCTCTGTGACTCTGTTTGTCGAGCATACCCAATATTTCATGAAATGATTGCCATCTACCGTAACAAAAATTAGCCAGTCAAAATCCAGTCATAAAATTAACCAAAAAAATCCAGCCATAAACAAAGCGAGGGCGGACAGCGGTGCCAAGCAGTATTGTGGCGCCGCCTAGGAGGACTGATGGTAAACAAGGCATTCCGTGTTTGCTGCAGCCCTAGTCAGCATACCTATGTTTGCTTCAGGACTTGTCTGGATATGTCATTGTACATGTCATGAAACACACGATTTAGCAGGAGAATTAAAATTTGGCTTAAACTGTTTAATATCTCAGCGAATAAAGAATCGTTTGCTTCTGGACAAGTGCTGGGGGCACTATGAAACACCAAACCTTTCGAATAAAACAAGCTTCTATTTTGTCTGCATGGCCCCTTAAATGTATATGCTGCAAAAATACAACAAACACGGTAAGCACACTGCATTGCACACTACCGTGTCATTGGGCAAGGTAGCTTCGATACATTAATTAAGCAGTCCAGCAATTTTTTCTGAAAACAATGCAGCAACAAAAAGTACAAATTTGGCTGTCTCCAGTGTACAAAAGCTATCGTGGCTGCCGCAGCATTTAAAAAAAAAGACCAACTGTCTACCATCTGCCGTGTGGCAGGAACCACCCCACCTTGAGAAAGCCGGTGCGCTCCAAGGGTACAGTCAGTTCACCAGGCTCGACCAACACAGTGTGAGACAACTGCAAAATAAGTACCAGTCTTTCCAAAGGAGCTCTTCCAAGCGCACTTGGCTGGCAGAAAGTGGAAAATTTTTCTCCTGCGGGGTGCACTCTGATAATGAATGTGTTTTATGGTGCGAGGCCACCACGTTGACGACATTTTGACCAAACTATTCAAGCGTGCCTAACTTAAGTAAAACAAGAACTGTTCATGCTAGAAATTTAAAAAGGTCGTTACTGTGCTTTGCACAAACGTAAAGGTCAAAAAGGAAACAAATAAAGTTTACGTTCAACTTTCTAGAAATATTTTAATTCGAGTAATGCCACACTTCATGGCTTCAGCTGCATATAAAGCTTAAAAACTTTATATGCAGTTGAAGCCATGAAATGTGACAGTACTCGGATTAAAATATTTGGCAAACACTGCATGGTTTACGGGCCGGCAAGTCTACCAACGAAATGCCTGCGAGTCGAAGGTGCACAGCCAGCTACGCGTTGGTACAAGAGTGACTACGCACAGCGAAAATTTAGTGCCGAGGCCAAGTGCCTCCAGCCACCGCCTTTACGAGGGCACCATCATGGGCACCCGACTACTGAATCACCATCCAATTTTGTCCCACAGTGATGAGGGCCAAAGTTTTAAACCGTGATTCAAAAGCAACAGAAAACAGAAATATAACACGCAGCGAGAAAATTTATAAAGCTCTTGCTAACACGGAGATTCTGTCAGCAACTGCGGAGCAGTAGAGCAGAAGCTAGTTACTTTAGGTAATCGCCCATACAGAGACTTTCAAATGGCGCGCCGCAGTGCAAAGTCTGTGCTCTTTTTTTGTCCCTAAATAATTTCTTCACTTTCCTGAAAATTAAGTTTCCGCGACGAATTCTTGGCTTTTGCACATGCATTCGTGGGAGGGGGCCCCAGTAGGAGCGACCAACTTACTTCTTTTTTGAGGTCAGCTTCCAGCGGTCCTCTCAGCTCATCGGCTTCAACACCAACTGTAGCGGCGAGCTCCGACAAGGATACAGCAAGAGACGGCGCTGCACAGCTTGTAAAATATAAAAAAGCAGCGCTCACATTAGTGAACAAGACGAGCACGTACGCTACTTTTATCTTTTACCTCTTATTCACCCTTAGTTTGACGAGGGAAAGCACGGAGTCGCCGGTCGGTGGAGTGCGACCCCTCACAACGCGTTCGCCGTCTGGCAGATCTGAAAAGCTGGGTTTGCTCACACTCTCTGAGCGATCGCGACCGCAAATACCTGTTCTGCAATCGCACGCCGAAGTGTTGACACCATGCCCGCACTTGAGAAGCAGCGCAGGCAGTTCCTCCAGAGCTTGCTCTTGTTTACATCGTCGGAAAGCACATGGACAGGTAATGATGTCGATGCGGCTGCCGGTACGTGTAATATCAGCGGGTAACCCATGGAGAGGGTAACTTTTTCATTGCAAGAAACGTGTTCCACCTGTAGAAACAGTTCAATACGAACCAAATTAGTACAGTGTTATATCACAGCGCCAGCTGTGGTGTTGGCGGTTCATCGTGTCCGCACCACTATCTTCATACTAAAGCTTGCCTTTAAAGCGTACTTTACAGCAAGCACACTTGCGTTGAGGTGAAGAATCAAATACAGTTTTGAGCGGGGAAGGCTATTGCATCATTGGCTAATTTTAATTATTTATATCACGTGTCATCTGACAATTTATCGTAAGTTATGTCAGGGGAGGCAGAGGCTGCAAGAAAATTTAAACTATTGCGGAACTACAGTGTACTGCAACGGAACGCTCGCTGAAGAGCGGTTCGCCTAAAAAGTGGCACCAGATTTATGTTTGAAGCTCGGACAGACGAAACCCAAGAAGAGGACAACACGTGCGCTTTCTATCAACTGTTTATTCAATACAAAAACACACACATTTAACTCCATAGTTCATTCACAACACATGCGCAAAGAGCATAAAGATAACTTTTTGTTATCATGCCCTTTGCGCATGTGTTGTGAATGAACTATCGAGTATAAATGTAGTGTCTGTGTGTTTTTGTATTGAATAAACAGTTGATAGAAAGCGCTCGTGTTGTCCTCTTCTTGGGTTTCGTCTGTTCTCGCTTCAAACATGAATCAGATCCAACTAGATCAACTTTCCGTTCTGCGCCAGATTTCCTGTATACATGTCTTGGATGGTCCGCGGGCAGTCCAAGGAGTGTGTTTGGACTGGAAGGACGATCGATAATCGAGAAGGCCAATTATGAAACTCCATGCCCACAACAAAACGAAAAAAGGTTAATAAAAAATGATAAAAAGGATAAAAAGATCGCAATACGAATTTTGAAATTAAACCAATGATGATGATGATCCCCTCAAAGTTTTTTTAACTTACCCACTAGGAGGAATCAGCCAGGGCTAAATTTTGTAGAAAGAGACTATCAAGAATGAAGAAGAATAATAAATGAAAGTGCCGACGAATCATGAGACCACGGTGAAAATTGAGCGTCGTGACACACCACTAATTATTTACAAAATGCATGTCAGCCAATTCTAGAATTTGGTTGTGTGCTATTCTCCGGAAGTCTCCACTACAAACGTCGTCCATTGATAATGCTCGAAAGACAAGCTGTAAGGTTATGTCTGGGTCTTCTTCGTTATGTGCCACTTAACACATGGATGCCCAAATTCCTCAATTAGTCTCCCGAATGCATGCCCTCACCATAGATGAATATTTTCGAGTTATGGAATCGCCCATATCCAGGCCGCAAACAGAATTCGTTCTTCGGTTGTCCATGGCCGCGGTTCAAACAACCACAGGCGGCCTTTGTACAATCTCTACTTGACCACCCTTTAAAAGTGGCCCTCTTGTCGGCTTACGTTCTTCATAGAGTCTCGTCCTTAAAGGAGCCATGAAGAGAAAATGCAAGTTGGTTTTATTCGAAAGATTTCGTGTTTTATAGTGCCCCCAGCGCTTGTCCGGATACAAACGGTGCTTTATTCATTGAGAAATTAAACAATTTAGGTTAAAATTTTGATTTTCCCGCTCAATCGTGCGTTTTCGTGGTCCCAAATGACATCACAGGAACCGACCACTCTGCAGCCTATAGTTCATCTCACAAGCTAGCTGCAGCACTGTGGAGGCTACATTGTTATCAATAGCGTGCCCACTGAGGGCGCCTAATCCGCTGTGAAGGGGGTCCTGAAAGGACACTCCCTTCTCCCCTCTCGGCAAGTGGCACCGCACGGCCCCGGCGCCTTTTGTCGCTTCCTTCGCGGTGAGTTAGGCGCCCTGAGGGGGACAACAATGTAGCCTCCACAGTGCTGCAGCTAGGTTGTGAGATGAACTATAGAGTACCTTCATTCACGCATCCGCGGTACAGGGTAGAGACACGTATACGCTGGCGCCGCCATTTTCGGTTGCTCGCTCGCCGCCGAAGAAAGTCATTGTGTCAAAACCGCGCTAAAATTATCGCCGCAACGCTATTTACTGAAGAAGTTTGAATCATATTGTCTGTTCCGTGTTGCTAGGTCTCGTGGGAAACGAAAAGAATAATGCGTTGAGCCCGTTGGCCCAATTGCGGCGGCACGGGACCGTTCAAAGGTTGTCTCCACCCTGTACAGCGGTGTTGGTTTGTTCCCGCGTTTCTTTACGTTCCGTAACCTAGATGGCGCCACCATACCGTGGCAAGCGTTTGGTTTGTTTTTGCCCGCATTTAAACCTGGCTTGTTTTTGTTCTGGGAGAAAATATTCGTTCCCTGAAACAGTGCTCGCTCGACAAATGGGGTCACGTAAGACACCGTTGCTTGCGTCAATCGGCCAGTGTCGTCTGAGACAACCCCAAGCCCCGTAGTGCTGTCGCTGTGCAGCTAAACCAAGCATGCTGTGCGCAGTACGTACAGCAGAACGCATCAGTACTTCTATGTTTACATGTGCTTTCGTAACTTCCACTGTTTGTCCCATCATTCTTATTGCTTTGTAAAGAATGTGCCCTAAATTTAAGCGCAAATCGCTCGTTCGTCTAGTTTGTAAGCTCTACCTAATTTGCGTCTGCTTCTGCCAGCCTCCGCCAGTCGCAGAGCTTAGCTCATGTGACATCATAGGTTCTGTTGCGGGAAATGAGCTGGTGGGTCGCATGACCATTCCCGTTTTTCCTAATTATGTAGCTTATTTGAGCGAAGTTTACATTAAAAGTGGTGTCAGTATGATATTCTAAAGAGACAATCTTTTGAATGAACCAAACTTGTGTTTTCTCTTCATGGCTCCTTTAAATATTTCTTTTCATGAAATTTTCCCCTCTAATGCTAAATTACTCGCTCTGAATCCTAGGCCTTCTACAGGACCATCTGAACGGTTTCTCTTCCCACGCCGTTATTGCAACTGATGCCTCTGTCTGGAAGGAGAAGGCAGGCGTGGGTATTTTTTCTCCCGGCCTTTCCCTCCGGTTGCCAAACTTTCTCACTTCTTTCCATGCAGAATTTCTCGCAATAGTCTTGGCCCTTAATTAATAAGCTTGGTTCTTCTACAAAACAGGCAATAATTCTCACAGATTCATTTTCCGTTTGCTCTGCACTAATTACTTCCACAATCTCACCCTCCTACGTTGAGCTCTTACTTCTTTATCGCCTTCCTCCCTCCAAGAACTTCGTTTGGTTTGGGTGCCTCGACATGCAGGTCTCTGGCTTAATGAAGCGGCGGATGCCTTGGCGGAAATGGCATTGGGCGGTCCAGTAGTGGAGGTTCTGCCACCCATTAACTTCATCACTTCGGCTCGCTTTCGTAGGCTGTGCTTACTTAGAACTATGCCTGATTCTATTTACAAAGACTCAGAGCTCGAGCACCTCCGGTACTCATGGAAGTGTAGCATAAGCCAGTCGCGAGCTTGCGTTTTCGGCCGCGTGCCAAATTTAAATTTTTACTTACACCGCTGTAATCTGGCTCCGTTGCCAATACATATGCGCATTCTGCAATGAACCAGAAACGATTAACCATTTCTTCTCCTGCCAACGGTTCTCCTCTATAAGGCGAAGGTACTTAGAAGACACATGTAACCGGCTAAACCTCCCACTGTCTACCGCACTGATTTTATCATTTGGGGCGAAAGTGCTGGGATTCTGCCACGGGGATCTTTGCCGAGCGTTAAACTCATTCATTCTAGAATCAGGCCGCCTGCCGTGTTAGCTATCATTTGGCCCTGTTGGGTTCCCCTGTCAAACCTACATGCGCCTTGCTCACTGCTTCGTCTGTACCACATTCTCTCTTCGTTGTACTTTTTCTTGATTTTCATGGGTTTTTTTCATCTTGTTTTTACTTCTGGCTATAATATCCCAACTTTTATTTCTCTAGTCATCCACCGCTAATACATTCCAATATTTTAATATCTTTCTTTTCCCCCCAAAACTACCTAGTTTCTTTCGGTAAAGCAGCCATCTCCTGGTCAATCCCCCTGAGTGGGTATGAGCCTCTTTCTGCTACCTCACCACCACTAGAAAGACAATGAACCACCACCACCATCACTTTGAGCTCATATCGTCGTCGTGCGCCGTACTCATCCTACCACGGTCCACATGTCACAGGCCCTCGAGGTAGGTCTTGCATTGTTACCTATGGTGAAAGAAGACGATGAGTGCGGATAGCTAGAGAATTAACTCAGAGGAATGTACATCCGCCCATTTTTTTATCAATTTCATGGGAGCGTTGACCGTTCTGTCGAGACATGGCAAACTCTGCGAGAGCACTGGCACAACCACCGTCTGCTAGGCTGTTCTAAGAGCAGAAAGCTGCCTCCGACTTTTTCCTTCACTTATCACCGCCTTAGAATTCCACGAGAGAATTTCGAAATGTGCATTTTTTAGCAATTTTTAAAGTACTGGCACAACGGGCCGGTGAACGTGCTGATCAGCTCCAGTAGCTCCAAGAAGAGCCTGCTCCCTGCTAGCAGACGACGGCCGCCGCAGCCAGCATTGTGGTGTGTCAGTGGTGCCATCCTTCAGAGCGCACGTGCACTGGGTGCACCTCTGTGTTGAGAGCGTATTATAGATGTTGTCGTTGAGCGACACACGATTGGAGCTAGCCAATCTTGTGTGTACACGTCGCCGTGTGTCACCGTGAATAAACGGCCACTCGTTGGCTGAGTTGTTGTTTGGGTTTCAAGGGGCCATGCAGACAAAATACAAGTCTGTTTTATTCAAAAGATTTCGTGTCTGGTAGTGCCCCCAGCGCTTGTCTGGCAGCAAATGATGCCGTATTCACTGAGAAATTAATAAATTTATGTTAAAATTTTGATTCTCCCGCCAAATCATTTGTTTTCGTGATGTCAGCAATGAAGTCATAGGTGCGCGTATTCAAATGAACTTCAACTGTGTCATTCAGCTCTGCAGCCTTGCTTGCCATCAGCCGTCCCAGATGGCGCTACCATACTCATTTATGGACCATTGTTCGCATTGCTTTGTTTTTGACCGTATTTGCACCTGGATTGTTTTTGTTACTGTAGAACGTAATTGTTTTGTGAAAGACGGGGTATCCTTGACGAACAGGGTCACATAAGACGTCACTTACGCTAATCAGCCAGTGTTGTGTAAGAAAACTCCGAAGCGGTGGACTGCTGTGCAGCTAAAACAACCATAGTGCGCCCAGTACCAACAGCAGTGCGCATCGGTACTTCTATGCTTACGTGTACTTTCGTAAGCACGAAAGCTAGACGACACTGGAAATACCTGTAGTGTTCGGCACGCATGGACTTTCTTGTTGGTCCCATTTGTAGGACTGGATGTGCCTGGTGTGAGTGCCCACAGTGGGGAAAGTGATTGCTGCTAGATGCAGTTAATGAGTAGTGTTTGAGCTGGTATGAACCTTTTGTTTGTCCCACTTGTAAGACTGTGTGTGGGGTGCCTTGGTGTTCAGTGCCCCTAGTGGGGGGTGAAGTGCGTCCACGAAGTTTGTGTAGTGTTTTATTGAAAGTGCAGTGTAGTGCAAAACACTACACTACATTGTAGTGTATTGTTTCATTGTGCAGTGTTGTGTTTCATTGTGTAGTAGTGTAGTGTTTCATGCTTTATTAAAAGTGTAGGGCAGTGTGAAACACTGCACTACATTATAGTGTGGTGTTTCAGACATTGAAAGTTTTCAGAAAAATAATGCTACAAAAGGTTAAAACCATGTATGTTTATGGCACAAGGGCATTGAGGCCAAAGCTAGGTCAAAGTGAGCGCCAGGTCAAAGTGAGTGGTCTTTCAGTTAATAAAATACAATTGGGATGGATGTGAGGAAGCTAAAAATAATTGGTATGGGGTGTAACAGGCCCCTAGTCTAAAGCATGAAAACGGTCGTGATGAAATGATGTCAACAACAGGGTGTAGTAAAAAGTTTCAGTAGAATTACACACATCCCATGTGTTATTAAGAAATGTGAAGGTCCTGGTGTATACCATCTTGGAATTACGTGCGGTAGGTAATAAGTCATTTCTCGAATGTAAGTTAAAAGGCGATTTGGAGGGAACATAGGTTCTTTGAGAAATAGCGACACTAAACATGCGTTCCAACCACCTTATACCAGCGAGATCTACTATGCGAGAGTGTCCACCACGCCGTCTGGACAACCCTACACAGACGATATATTGCCTTAAAACTAAAGGAAATGTAGTTTTTGGTACCAACCGATTAATCGATCAATTAATAGATTAACGTGTGTCGATTAATCAGATTAACTTCTCATGCTAGTGCCGATTAGCCTAAGTACAGCTAGCGCATATCGAAATTTGACATGAATCGTCAGATCAGCTATTCGGCTATAGGCTTAGGTAAATGCGCCGAATTCCTCGCGCTT